>JARBWK010000003.1:62731545-63931545 GCA_030556195.1 Anolis apletophallus | reverse complement strand
TTTTCTGTGTCTTCTGCCTATCCTTATCCCTCCAATAACCTCCAGACTTTCATTTGGAGCTCAGTTTTGCACTAGATTTCTGCTGGCTGTGGCTTTAGTTTATTACTGTTGTCACAGCGAAGGACGGGCTCTGCAGCACCTCATTGTACGGTGCCCAAAGCCATGGGACAACAATCATTTATCTTTTGGGATTAACAAGGCTATTGTCTAAGCTCCCATAGATGTGTATTTGTACACATGCACATACATACATAAGGCCTTATTTTAAAAAGGCAAATGTGCAATTGTGCATTACCACAATCTTTCTTGTTGATAAAACTGGGAGCGTTCCTTCCCTCTTTTGACATAACTGGTAGATATATCTCTGAGAGCCTCAATTTGCTAGCCCCCTGCCTGTCCTTGCTCTGTTTGTGTCAATGGAAACTGTCCTCCTCCTCCTCCACACACACACACACACACACACACACACACACACACACACACTTTTTAGCTCAGATATAGCATAGGCAACCTTGCAATCTGAATCAGATCAGACAGGAGTGGAACCATTATCCTGACAGAGGGTAGCATACTTGCTTGCTGTAGAGTAATTGGGGGGGGGGGGGGTTGGAATATAAGGATTTTAACCACATGTTGTTTTTTAAATTTAGTACAAGCTTTATTCTATTTTACTGTGAGACATCCTGCCTGGGAACATTTTGTGCTGACTTGGTGGCATGCGACATCAACACATAGGGCATCAACTGCTCCATATCCATCTACACTGCTCTTTCTGTCTATTTCCTGATTTTAATTTCTTCCTGAAGGCCAGGAGGGATGGGGTTGATCTTATCTCATTTGGGAGTGTGTTCCATAGACAGGGGGCCATGGCCAAGAAGGCCCTGTCCTTTGCGATGCTGATGGGAGAGACATCTGATGGGAGAGACATTAGGGCCTCACCGGATGAGCTTAGGTTATGAGATGGGACGTAGAGGCAGATGTGTTCGGACAAGTAATAATTCTTATTATTCTTTTAGTTCAATTTTCCGTTACCCATTTTCTCCTTAGCTGTGATGGAAAACAGTTCACTTGCCTCTCATTATTATTTCATCAAAGTTTTACTTAGGACCTCATCAGATTAGTATTTTTTCTGGGAGGAAGGAGCCTGCCTGATGCCATCAAACTTCCAATGGGACTCCGTCCTTCCAGTGTCCTCGTAATGTGCTAGAACACTTCCCAGAGAACATGTGAGGTTTCCTGTGTTTTCATAGAAAATAACAGGGTGAGCATGGGGGCAGCTGGGTAGTGATGCTTCCCCCACGTAGGATGGGTAAGAGGGCAATGCAGGGTGCAGGGCAACTGGTTCCCACACTGCCCACCGGATTCACCATGCACCCCTCTATCACCCACAAGTGGGACCTCAATGTAATGAGGTCCAACTCCACTTTGAAATCTTCACTCTTCAGATAGCCTGAAATTACCTTTATATGAGATGGAGGTATTACAACTTTCCCATTCATTCCTCTGCCATCTTTTCAGTATGTGCAACCATCTTACTTTAAAAAATTTGAAGGGTTCTGTTACACAACATTTTGGCAATGAATGCTTATGCTTTCCCACCTTTTTTTCAGTGCTGCAAACAATCAAGCACTACATAAACTGGGCCAGTGGGAATGTAGTTGATCCCTTTTTACAAATAGTAGTAGGCACCAATAAGTATTGGTCTGGGTTTTATTGAGGTAGACAGTCCCTGTCAGAATTACTTCATGAGACAAACATGCAAAGTAGCAGGTTTGAATGTGTCAGTAGTCACTGGCTGGAATAAAAATGAGCTGAATGGAGGGAGCACAAGGCTACCTCAAGCAGTCTTGCAGCCATTTCTCCAAGACTGGATAAAAACATCATTGGCACTAACATTAACACTAACATTAAGTATCCATGACCATGGGCTACTAAGTGTATACCTCCAAAACATGAAAGACTATAATAGAAATCAACCCACTTCTGAAGAGCCTTGGACCATGCTTGTGTTCAGGAACAGAGTAATCATTTTTCTGTACACCAGCCCTTGAAAATATTTCCTATACATTCAACTGTATATACATAGTGTTTGTTGAACCAATGTCAGACATATATATTTAGATTTCATGTAGCAGCTCACATGCTAGAATGTTCTTTCACGTCCGTCCTTAACTTTAAAATTTCCTATATGCACTAAATGTTTTTGTAGGGAGAAATATTCTACTCATTGTAAGAAGTATGGCTATATAGTTGTGACACTTCAGATATCACTGAAATGTAACTCCCATCATCCAAGACATTGGATGTCTAGGCCTGATGGGAGTTGGAATATCAGGAGCTCTACAGGTCTCCAGCTTCTGTTTTGTAGAAGCCCAGACTTTTTCCTCAGACACGATTGGGCTATATCTCCTATCATACTTGTTCTCCTGCACAAAAGTTGGAGTTAGATCACAGTGTGATTGGCTGATTTATACTTGGTACTTCAAATAAATCAGATTGCTTACAATATAGCTCAAGGCTCCACTTAATTTTATAATACTTTACAAAATGGATCTATTGTTGTATTGAGTTGTGTAAGCCACCTAAAATTTTGTTTGAGATATAGGTAGCAAAGAAATAGCGAAGAGCTATTTGAATACATGAACTATATGAGGGAAGAATTCTCCAAAGAGGGACTTTACTTTTATACTCTGGACTATTTTTTAGTTGACATTTCTTCTTCGCTGGGCTTTCTACTTATGAGTTGTATTTCACAGATTTTTAAGGTACACTACCGGTACCAATTTCAGTCTGTGTCAAAGATTATTAAGAGCACCTGACTGAATGTCTCTTCAGCTATATTTCTTGAGAAGGAATTACTGATCAAGCCCTACACCCACTTGCTATCTCTTTTGCATGCAGAAATACTGCACTCAGTTGAGAGGGCAGAGGATTGAATGTTCTCACTTTTTCTGGGAATCCTTTTAAAGAGGGTTCAATCAGTTCAATACAAAATATAACTCTGCTCATTTCTTATCAGAACTAATACATGCAGTGATTTATGAACAGGGCTGTGAAGGCAAAAAGTTTCAGAGTTATAAAATATCTGCAGTATAATAGTTTTCTACCAAATATAGTAGTGACTTGAATTCAATTACTGACTGCTACAATATCAAGAAAGCTAAAGATGAGAGCCCTCAATGGAACCAATGGACATTTTGTAAGCTAATAGTTTCTATGCAATTTATTTATTTATTTATTTATTCAATCTTATATACCGCTCCTCCCCGCAGGCTCGGGGCGGTTTACAACAGTCAGTTGAAATACATGTAAAACACATAAAACACATAAAATACATATAATCAATTAAAACATTTGTCAGATAGAACATGGTCAGAGCCGGAGGGCTTTAGTTAAAGGCAAGCTTGAACAGAGTCATTTTGCATGCCCTCCAGAAAGGAGCTAGTTCTGTGATGGTGCGGACGCCGTCTGGCAACGTGTTCTATAGCGTCGGGGCCACCGCGGAGAAGGCTTGCTGTCTAGTCACAGAAAGATGGCAGGAGCGGACTGATGGAACTGTCAGGAGATTTCGTTCTTCTGAATGTAGTGATCTCGGGGGAACATACGGGATGAGACGGTCCCTCAGGTACGCTGGCTCTAGACCATACAAGGCCTTGAAGGTCAATACCAGCACCTTGAATACAGTCCGGTACTCTATTGGCAGCCAGTGCAATTGCTGCAAGATAGGAGTGATATGCTCTCTCGCCGATGCTCCCACAAGCAATCGAGCGGCAGCATTTTCCACTAGCTTGAGCTTCCGGACTGTAGAGAAGGGAAGGCCAATGTAGAGGGCATTACAGTAATCTAGCCTCGAGATGACCATCGCCTGGATAACTGTGGCCAGGTCATCCCTGGATAGGTAAGGAGCCAGCCGCCTAGCCTGTCGAAGATGGTGGAATGCTATCCTGCTAACCGTGGAGACCTGGGTCTCCATGGATAGCAGTGGGTCCAACTGGACTCCCAAACTTTTTACCAAGGGTGACGGGCTTAATTGCTCGCCATCCAGGGTAGGCAACCGGGACTCACCCACTCCAGGGCGACCCAACCACAGGATCTCCGTCTTCGACGAATTCACCTTCAGCCGGCTGGAACGCAGCCATCCAGTCACAGCTTCAAGGCATTGATGGAAACAATCGGGTATGGTATCCGGCCTGCCGTCCATTCTCAGCACCAGCTGGGTGTCGTCAGCATATTGATGACACTCCACACCAAACTCATTAACCAGCTGGGCCAGCGGGCGCATATAGATGTTAAACAATAAAGGGGAGAGGATAGGTCCCTGGGGGACCCCACAACTTAATGGGAGTCTCCCAGAGGCCACCCCTCCCATCTCCACACATTGTCCCCGTTCTTGGAGGAGGAAGTCACCCATTTAAGGGCAATCCCCCTAACTCCCACCATGGCTAAACGGTGGGTTAATAGTGCATGATCTACTGGGTCAAACGCTGCCATGAGATCTAACAACACGAGCAGGGCTGACCCGCCATGGTCCAGCTGGCAGCAAAGTTCATCTGTAATGGCGACAAGCACGGTCTCCGTCCCATGCCCAATACGGAAGCCGGACTGGAAGGAATCAAGTCCAACTGTGTCATTTAGGAACTGTTGCAGCTGATCCACCACTGCCCTCTCAATTACTTTTCCCAAGAACAGCAAGTTGGAAACCGGTCGGTAACTGGAGGGAACCGAAGGGTCTAGATTCGGTTATTTCAGTAGCAGTCTTACCATCGCCTCTTTCATATCTCTGTGTGAGGTTTAATCATCATCATCATCTAAAACTCGAAGGAAAGTGTGGAGTGATGCCTAGATATAAAACAGGTTGGGGAACTTTTGGCCCTTCATTCTTTTGGACTTCAGGTTTTATCAACCCTTTAGAGTATCGGTTCTCAAACTGTGTTCTGCAGAGCTCTTAGGGCTCTGCAAAGCATACTGAGTTTTCTCCTCCCCCTCCAAACTTTCCCTTCTCTTTCCTGCTCTTCCCCCTCCTCCCTCCCCCCTCACCACCAAAAGCCTTTTTAACCTTCCTCTCTTTCTGCAAAATGCCTTTTTCCTCAGCCCCCTTGCCACCAAAAAGGTTCTCCCCAGCTCCGTTTCCCCCCAAAACCCCTTTCCTCTTTCCCTTGTCACCCAGGTCCTTCCCCCCCTCACCTTCCTTGCTTCCAAAACCCTGTTTCTCTCCCACCACTCAGGAGGTGCTTTGATTGTGTTTTTTGGACTGGATGGCTCCTGGGCTTGCTCCTATTACAGTTGTTGTTATTATTATTATTATTATTTTACTGACACAAAACCACAGTATGCCACAGCAAATGAGATCTGTATGCTGGATTATGTATTTAAAAAATCACAAGTCGAACACTTCCCAAGTGTCTAGGACTGTGTGATGTATTTCCAAACGATGCACGCAGATCCAAGTCAGGTGGTCTTTTGCAGTTGACACATCGTGATTTTGTTGATGTTTCTTGTTTCCAAATGCTGGCTGAGATCTTTTGGCATGGCACCCAGTGTGCCAATGACCACTGGGACCACCAGTACTGGTTTATGTCAGAGCCTTTGCAGTTTGATTTTGAGATCTTGATAACAGCTGAGATTTTCCTGTTGTTTTTCCTCAATGCGTCTGTCATCCGGTATGGCGACATCAATATTCTAGACTTTTTTCTTTTCCACAATCGTGATGTCTGGTGTACTGTGTTCTAAAACTTTGTCAGTCTGGATTTGAAAGTCCCCCAGTATTTTTGCATGTTCATTTTCCACAACCTTTGCGAGTTTATGATCTCACCAATTCTTTACTGCTGGCAGGTGGTACTTGTGACATAAGTTCCAGTGAATCATTTGGGCCACAGAGTTGGGTCTTTGTTTGTAGTCCATCTGTGTGATTTTCTTGCAACAGCTGAGGATATGGTCCATGGTTTCATCAGCTTCCTTGCACAGTCTGCCATTTGGGACATCAGCTGATTTTTCGATCCTGGCCTTAATTGTATTTGTTCTGATGGCTTGCTCCTGGGCTGCAAGAATCAGGCCTTCTGTCTCCTTCTTCAGGGTTCCATTCATGAGCTATAACCAGGTCTTCTCCTTGTCAACTTTTTCTTCAATTTTGTCAAGGAACTGCCATATAATGCTTTGTTGTGCCAGCTGTCAGCTCTGGTTTGGAGCTGCTTTGAGAAGTTTCCGATTACTGACTTCAATTAAAGCAGGTTCTTGGCTTTCCTTGACATATTCTGCCAGGCATGTTTTTCTTCTTCAACTGCTTATTTGACTTGTTAAGAGTCCTCTGCCACTAAACCTTCTCAGCAAATGAAGCCGGTGAACATCACTGCAAGGATGCAGTGAATTATGAATGGTCATGAGTTTTCTTGTTTTTCTGTCCAAATTGTCCAGTTCTGCCTGCGTCCAGTTTATGATGCCAGCAGTGTATCTTATGACAGGTTTTTATTACATAGGCTGGGGGGGGCATCTGTTGGGGGTGCTTTGATTTTACTTTTCCGGCATGGCAGAAGGGGGTTGGACTGAATGGCCCTCGGAGTCTTCCATTGAAATACTATTAAGTTTATCTTGGTCAGAAATTTTGTCCGTGACTGATATTGGGACCCATTGCGGTTCCATGGGAAACTTTTGTTTCAAAAAAGGCTCAACAGCAGAAAAAGATTCAGAATCCCTGCACTAGGGAATAGGACTATTGGAACTCAAGTCCAGAAAACCTGAAGATCCAAAGGGTTGTCTTCTCTACTCTTGACTTCTAGCTATTTAACCTTGATCTAAAACTCATTTCTTCTAGGATTTTGTACACAGGCAGTCCCCAAGTTATAAACAAGATAGGTTCTTTGGTTTTTTCTTTATTTGAATTTGTATGTAAGTCAGTACACGTACATTTTTAAAGTGTACCTCCAGGCAAAAATATATTTATATTTAGCTGTGGATAACATAGGGAAGGGTTAACATCCCTGCGGTGTTTATTTTGCTAGCTATGTGTCCTGTTCAGAAGATTTCACCTCACTTTCTGTCCCTATGAGAATTGGATTTTGAAAACTTTTGGCTTATGGAAACAAGGATGGGTGAGGAAGTTTCAGTGGAGACACCTTTTAGCCATGATAACTTTTAGAATTGAACTTCTCTTTCTTGGGGTAGATTTCTCTCACTTCCAGTTGTCTCATTTCTAAGTCGGACTGTCTGTACATGGTAAACTCACGTACATTGAAGGTGATGACATTTAAAAGGGGTTTAATTTAGCCAGCCAGGGTTCATTGAGTGTGTGATATATCGCCCTAAAGCTGCTGAATAGAAGTGAAGAGTATTGTATAAGAATTGTTGTAACCTGAGCTTAATACCAATGCTGATTTATGGTTCTCTGTAACTTACTAGAAAATGCAGACATAAAAAAAATAATAATCCTGTGCAGAGAACATATATGGTTTTTGTCTAACTTTTTCTTTCCCAGCTATCTTGTATGCTCTTTAAATGGGATGATATTTACCATGTTTTAGCCTTTTTAAGACAATCACAATATAAGATATTATAGTCAATTTTTCATCATATGTGCACAGTTCTCTTGGCTTATTTTTTAAAAAAAATTAACTACTTTCATAATAATAGAAATATCATATACACCAAGGACTGTGTGAATTAAAAAAAAATTGTATTTATTATTCTCTGTTGTATTGTTTTCTTCTCCTGCTCCCATATATCTTTGTCGTTTTCTGGACTCAGGTCAGGGATTACTCACAGCAATGAATCTAGAACTTTATAGTACTTACATTTTATGTACTTACTTACTTTCATTTTATGCATCTTAAAGAGATTTGCCATTTTGTTACTTGCCTTTGGGAAAAACAGATGATATGTGCTCATTATTATTGCATTATATGCATTTAGTCCATAAATCATAATGGGTTTCACGCTCCCTGTTACATTGTTGCAGCTGGACAGCTGGCTGGTAACTCATCTGTCGAGATGTATCGCCAAGTACTTTTGTCCGGCTGCCGCTGTGTTGAGCTGGATTGCTGGAAAGGCCGAACAGCTGAAGAAGAGCCGGTCATTACACATGGATTTACTATGACAACTGAAATCTCCTTCAAGGTATGCTTCCCAGGGGTCTCCTACATTATGTGAGAGCAGATTTACAAAATAAAATGGCTGATTTTTGCTCCTTTGTGCAGTGTTATTTCCATATCCTTTTCATTGTTCTTATCACCAAAGTTCACAGCAAATTTTGAAGTATTTTGACAAAATTTGACCCATTGTTGGTGATAGAACATGACTTGTTAATTCGAAATTATATTCATTTGGAAGTGGACATACACATCATATAAGGTGTTTGCAAGGATGTGTTCTGTGTGATAATCTTAAGATGTTTGCAATTCAATGACACAAATTCACATTTGGTGTGAACTGCTCCCTCCCATAAATTTCTTCTTACCCTTGGAGCAGCAATCTGCAGTGGTTACTATGTATGGCATATCACACACCAACCCTTTTAGCTTTTCCTGTGTGCTTCTATGATCTGTTCAGTTCTATTTCATGAAGATGTAAAATTCACGTGGGATAGGATTATTGAAGCAAGATGTTGACTACTATTCACAAAAGCATTTTCACATGAGCTTAATAGCATCTTCTTTGTTGCAAGTTTAGCAGTTCTCCTGTCTACATAGATCTCATTAACAATTACTCAACTCTTCAATTTAATCTGTGCTTCCATGGTGGTCCATCATAAATCTGCAAGTGTTCATATTTATGCATCTCCCCTGCTTCCTTTACACCAATGGCATGCAGTATTTATTTTGATTTTTCAGGATGTGTTTCTAACAGGCAAAATTTAAAAAGCAAGAAATGAAACATTCAGACCTAATTGCAAAAAAGGCACTTCACATTCATGACACCTTTGGACACTTGACTAATTGTTGTGGGGTCTAAGCAATGCTCATTCACGATTCCATAAACAATGATTACCTCCATATGTTGCTTCACCTTAGAGCCAAACCATCTGATTATCTTTTAAACTGTTAACACTATTACACAAAGGCAATATAAACAATATCAAAATAGTATTATTGACGTAAAGGAACTGGACCAATTCACATACAGGAACCTTCAAACATGATACAATGCCGCAAATTGCGGATATAATCTCACATGACCGATGTTCAGTGTGTTGAAGTGATTAATTGTATTATATAAATGAATATGTATTGTAATGTTGGGAGAGAGTGAACAGGAGAGAGAGAGCTGATATTAAGAGCACATTTCTGCAGGGAAAGCAAAGTTGCCATAGCAACTTGGCTCTGAAGCTGTAGTGGGAGGAGCCAAAAGGCTTCTGACAAGATGTCACGATGCAGGGTCTCGGCCCAGCCTCTTAATCACACACACAGAGACGGTAAACAGCTAACTATTTATTGAATAATAAGAAACAGGTGAAAAGGTAAATTGTCCATAAAAGTACCAAAGTTCAATCAAAAGGGTAAAGAGTCCGTAAGTAAAATCCAAAGGCAAAACGTAGCAAAGGTTCCGCAAAAACAAAGCGGATCAAAGACTTGGTCCGTGGCAAAGGAACAAGGCAAAGTTCATAAACAAGCCCAAGAAACTTCCTGGCAAGGCACGAGCCGGCAACCTGGCTCCGTGGAACTTCGCTTGCTTCACTCCACTTAGAACAGAAGTGGCCGAGCTACTGAGGATCCTTTCCCACGGATCCTATACTTAATTCCCTTTGCGAGGCCCCCGACGCTCTAGGCTTCTGCGCCAATCTGTGCTACAGGATCTGGTGCTCTAGGCTACGGTGCCAATCCCTCCTGCTGGACTCAATGCTCCGTCTCCTATCAAAGCTTCGTCCTTGCCTCCCAGCACCTGGGTCACTATCTTCATGAGAGCCGTACTCCCTTTCAGCTTCTATGGGCTTATCCTCCACTGTTTCCCTGACCCTTTCCTGCGACCCGAAACCACCTGGTTTCTCATACTGATCGGAATCATCACTCCCAGGGTCAGCCTGACTTTCCCAGCTCTCATAGCCATCAGGCCATCCATCATCCCAGGCCAAGCTCTCTGTGGGAGATGAAGGCCTCGCTAACTGATCATCCCCTTCCTCCAAATCCTCATCAGCTGCATCTGGCCCTAATGCAAGTGGGACCCCCGGTGCTGCCCCCTGCCCCCCAGGCACGAAAGGAAACTGAGTTGCTACACAAGACCAAGGAGGGAATTCTAGTCAGTTAGGGTTAGAAGCTCAGTGTGTGAGGAGCTCAGAGAGAGAGAGAGAGAGAGAGTTAAGAGTTTAGAGAGGGAAGAGCTCAAAGTGAGTGGTTAAGTCTGACCAGCTCTAGAGAGAGAGCAGGGTTAGGAATCAAGTTTAAGGCTGGGAGAATACAGTCTTGGTTAACTGAACCTGTGAGTCAGTTAGTTTAGAGAAAGCCTGAAGGCTAAAGAAAGACAAAGTGCCTGAAGAAGGCCAAAGTGCCTATGTATTGAAAGAGTGAAAAGCTAATTTAGCTGGTTGATGACAATAGTTAGGCTATTGTAACTTTGGTTTTGCCATAACTAGAATTAGTAACCTTTTTAAGTTGTGCCTCCTCGGAAGAGTTATACCAAACCAAGCTTTGTACCAGAATAAACTATTAGTTGTTATTTCATCTAAAAACCTCTCTGTGCCATTGATTTCGAAGTCAAGCCTCATTTCAAAAGTTTATTTCTGTCGCATGAAAGCGTTCATTACCTCACAAAGAGTTTCCCTCATAAAAGTGTTTCAGAGTAGTACTCTCTCAAAAAATGGTGGCAGCAGTTTAAAGACAAGGATTTATATAGTGGATTAGGGACAGTGTGGTGGGATTCTAAAAGAGGGTCCACCCTGACCAGTTGATAGCCTCTCCACAAATCTTCACAAGTCTCCACAGTTTTAAAAGACAATAGGAAACGAGAGTACCCACAAATAGTGGGCCAGTTAATAACGAGCCTCTACAAATTGGTGGCAGTGGTGGGATAGCCTGCCCTGCCACAGTATAATAAAAGGTGAACAGTAAACCTTATGTCTCTACATTCGGTATACTCAGTTAATCAGTCGGAAAGTCCGGATTATAGTTCAATAGTCCGTAGTCATGTGAATAAGGACTGCCGAAGGTTCTGATTCCGTGAAAATGCGGTGTCCCAATGTCAGTGAGGCATTAGCCAATACACGATAGGACAAAAAGGAGGTGTTGTTTACTCCTCTACAGATGTTGAGGTGTTGTTTACTCCTCTACCGGCCCCAGGCTTATGTTCATCCATAGAGGAGTAAGCAACACCTCCTTTTTGTCCTATTGTGTATTGGCTAATGCCTCACTGACATTGGGACACCACATTTTCACAGAAACAGAACCTTCGGCACTCCTTACTCACATGACTACGGACTATTGAACTATAATCCGGACTTTCCGACTGATTAACTGAGTATACCGAACATCGGTCATGTGAGATTATATCCGCAATTTGCGGCATTGTATCGTATTTGAAGGTTCCTGTATGTGAATTGGTCCAGTTCCTTTATGTCAATAATACTATTTTGATATTGTTTATATTGCCTTTGTGTAATAGTGTTAACGTTCTACGCAACCCTTGCTCTGTTTTTGTTGTTATCTTCTAAACTGGGCAGCAATTGCTGCCCTAAACAGTTAAGTTTTTCTTCCTTCCCTCCCTGCTGTTCTTTGATGCCCATTGTACTCCATTCATTATACTGACTACTGACTACCAATGACTGAAAACTCCAGCAGGAATAGTAAGGGAAGTGGCTAAAATTACTATTCGCCTCAATGTTGTTACCTGGCAAATGCAACTAGAAATTGCACTAAGTTTCAGTGAGTGTGAGAGAAATCTTTACATTCTCATTTAATTTCTGTCTGCTTTCAAAAATTATGATTTAATGTAAATAATATGAATGCATTGGTTCCAATCTTTGTCTTTAGGGATGTGCATATGGAGTGTAGTAGGTCACAAATAGATCAATGAAATGAAAGCTTAATAATATTACATCCCTCTAACAACAAGGTATAGTGAATAAAGTACTAAGCCTTCCAATAGTAAAATAACAACAACAACATAAACAACAACTTTATTCTTATATCCCATCACCATCTCCCCAAAGGGACTCAGGTGGCTTACACATGGCACAAAGTTCCTAAAAACAAACATAAAAGTGAACACGATATAAGATACAATAAAATAAAATGCATGCACATATAAAAACATCCGTTCAGATTCAATCAAGCTGCAATCCTCTAACCATGGTAGTAAATTACTAGCACCATGGCCGAGCTGTAAACATTGGAATAAAATAAATGCCAGCTGCAGTAATCCAGGCTGGCTGGAATCTTGCCTTCCTGTAAGGAGGCATTAACCAACACCTTCACCCACCCTGCCAAACCCCCTCTGGCTTACTTTATCAGCCGGGATGGGCAGGGATCTAGGATGCATGTGGTCGCTCTCACCTCTCCAAGGATCTTGTCCACATCCTCGAGCCGAACCAATTGAAACAAATCCATTAAAATTGGACAAGCAGGTGCTCGTGCTACATCCTCAGAGACTGGGGACGTTCTGGAGCGATCATGTCTATTGCCCTAGTCATTTCCCTATTCCAGTGAGTGATGAGAGCATTGACAGAATCACTTACCGAGGTGGCAGGAAGATAGAATCATAGAATCATAGTGTTGGAAGAGACCTCATGGGCCATCCAGTCCGACCTCTCACCAAGAAGCAAGAAAATCGCATTCAAAGCATCCCCGGCAGATAGCCATCCAACCTCTGTGTAAAAGCCTCCAAAGAAGGGGCCTCCACCACACTCTGGGGCAGAGAGTTCCACGGTTGGACAGCTCTCACAGTCAGGAAGTTCTTCCTAATGTTTAGATGGAATCTCCTTTCTTGTAGTTTGAAGCCATTGTTCCACATCCTAGTCTCCAGGGCAGCAGAAAACAAGCTTGCTCCCTCTTCCCTATGACTTCCTCTCACATATTTATACATTACAAGAGCTTTACAAGACTTTACAAGAGCTGTCAGGAAACCGTTCGGATCCTTAATGGGCCCTCCACTCCTGCAGAGGTTAAAGGGTGCCGTGAGCCTAAACCTAATCAGGAAGTGGTTGGTCCATGGCAACGGAGAGTTGGTTAACTCCTCAACCCCACCACTTTCCATCCCTGACAGAAAACCAGATCTAATATATGTCCAGCACAATGAGTGGGGCCTGATATCAATTGGGACAGCCCCGTGGTTGCCGTGAAAGACATGAAGTCCTGAGCCACTCCTGACAGGGCAGAATCCGCATGGACATTGAAGTCCCCCAGCACTATAAGCCATTGGGACTCCAACGCCAGGCCTGAGACCACCACAGCTAGTGCAGGAAGGGAGACTGTAGTGCAGTGGGGTGGTCGGTACACTAACAGAATCCCTATTCTGTCCCGACCACCAATCCTCAGGTGAACACACTCAAACATGAGTGACTTTACAGATTTTTTTGTGAAGCTTGGGTATAGAAATTTTAAGCAAAATACCACGTATTGCACAAAATATACTTTTTATAAAATAAATGTTTTCTGCTTCCTCTAAGTATGAAAAAAGTGATATTGTATCACATTCTCTTGCAGCATGTGTATGTGAGAGAATGTGTACAGGGCCCTTATCACACCTGTCAATGTTCTGATCGTGTGACTTTGAATATCAAGATATATGATTTTCAGGGATATGAACATATCCAGTATATTAATCGTCTAAAATCAGGACTCCTTTTTGTGGACTTTAGCACCTGTCTTGGTAGAATGTTATTCGCCCTCTATTTCTTTGCAAGGGGTGAATGAACCTATGTCCCGACCAAGAAAGGCACATGGCTTCACCTCATCTCCCTGTTAACCAATATTTTTTGCAGAAGGAGAGAGGCTTCAAGGAAGAGGAGTAATACATTGGGAATTGTGGAGTTTGGGGTACCACATCTCTACTACTTCCACTTGAAATCCTGGATTAACACTCCACACATTAACAAAAAGAAGAACTGGACTAGGATGCAATCTGTTCCTAGTGTTCTTTCTCTATACACAGGAGGAGGACTAAACATTCTTTCCATATAAGCCGGTTGTCCTTAACATGCACTTTAATACAAGAGACTAATGATCACAACAAACTTTTAAAATATTCTTATTTAATGAAGCCTGGCAAATCAAACTTGTTTTGTAAATCTACTGAAGAAAAGGCCTGGTAACTATGAAAGGCACAAGTGAAGAATGCATTTAAGTATTTATTGGAGCATAGATCATAAAAATAGCAAATAGATGTTTCTATGGATTGTGCCATATGTCGAAGAAAAATAAAATCTTGGATTCACTGGAAACAAAATTGTGAAGCAAGGGGAAAGGCCTTATACGATTTACCCTAGTAAACTAATAAATACCTTTTTTACTACAGGTATGCAGATGGATTTTAAATTTAATCAGCCTTTGTAAAGTATAATATAGAGTGTTTCAATTGTTAATTCTTCCATGTGGACTCCTACATAACTGTGCTCATTTGTATGGAATAATGTGTTCTATTGAACTTAGTAGAATTTAATGCCTAAATAAATATGCTTAAGATTTAATGATTAATCTCCCAGGTTGAATCTCATGTTTTAAAGAAATTGTTTTGACATACTGTTAGAGATTTTTCTTCCTATTGAGTTCTAGATGTTAGTTTTCTGCATTTAAATAGTTATAAGTCTTCCAGTTTTATTATTCTACAGGAACACTGTAACAATATGCTTATTTTAAATTAATTTCATTATTGTTCACTTTTGACACTTTCAAAATTGTGTCAGATGTAATGCCCAATATTAATCAGAGGCAACAATTATAAGGTTCTCTAAATGTTGTTGAACTGCAGCTTCCAGTATTCCTCAGTGCTGGGTTGCTGGGAGTTATAGTCCTACATCATATAAAGAGTTGAATCTAAACATATAAAGAGTTGTACTGTTGTGCTTTCACCAATGTATTTTATCGTGTTTATTGCTTTTATTATGTTTTTTTATGTTGTTGTTATTTTGTGATGTGTTGTTCGGGCACGGCCCCATGTAAGCCACTCCGAGTCCCCTTCGGGGAGATGGATGCGGGTTAGAAATAAAGTTTTATTATTATCTTTTCCACTCCAGCCCAAAATCTAACTGCTAATTCTAGCTACAGTAGATTCACTGTATCAAGTGCTGAATGGTAGATCAACAGTTAAGCAAGTCCTGCTGGCTTTAGTTTAGGTACCAGTAGCAATTGGATTTAGGTTAATCTAAGGAACATCAGTTAATGTGATGTCTTCACAGGGTAGTGATTTCTCATTTTCTATTATAGTAGTGACTCCCAATTTTACAAGAAGTATCCAAGGTGCTGAACCTAGTTTGTGAATAAAGTTCAGCACCTTGAATAGCTCTTATAAAACTGAGAGTAATGTTTGTGATGCTCAGCATATATATACTAACTTAGCGTAACAGAGCTATTGATTCTGCATAATGCCCATAGGTTAGCTAAATCCCCTCCTGTCTAAAATGAAATGAATGCCAACTGAAGAAAGTGCCTTCTTTTTAGGCATCCCTGTTGCAGTTAAATATAGAAGCTTATCCATCAAAGACATAGTAGCAACACACAAAAAGAAAATGTAAATTTACTCTTGTTCAGCAGAGTTAAGAACAGCAAAATAAGCTTGTGGCATTGCATCAAAATAACAGTCTTCCAGAGTAACAAAACTCACATAGTCTTTGTATGCAATCATCATATCAATACAGATGGCATGGCTTCTCCAACTTCCATCCCCAGAGAAGGAAGAGCAGGCATTATGTATCCCAACAAAATGCCTAGTTATATCCCACCGGGAGTGGCCCAAACTTACAGATCTTAAAGAGCGCATTCATGTATAATAACCACCAGATTGAGTCCTTTTTTTCTTAACACATCTGGTGCAGAGAAGATAGTGAGCCCACACAAAACTTTCTACTGGTTTTACAGAAACTGTAACAACCCCTTCCTTCAAATTCCTTCTCAGGGCAGGATACCATGTTTTATATTTGTAGTGCCAGAAAATGCCATTTTTGTTCTTTTAGGTTTTACAGAATTTAAAACCATTTTTATTGTCCCATCTAGATTTATTGGTTGGTATTTATCTGCTATTTTGCTTAGTGTTTAATTTAGTGGTTGTTATTACAGTTATTTTACCATTTTACCAGTCCTAGTATTAAAAGCTTACATTGATTTGTTGGTACTGATTTTATCGATTTTTTGCCCTGGTAAAAATGTCAAGTTTTGCAAGACATAAAATATAGTTTATAAATATAATATATTCATATGTACGCCTTTATTAATTTATTTATTTATTTGCGGCATTTGTAGCCTGCCTTTCTCAGCCTTATGGTGACTCAAGGCAGCTCACAGAATTAGCAAATTTGCTGTTATATATTCATAAAAATACAATTAAAAACATAATACTCAACATTATAAAAACATATATAACCAATTAAAACATATGATCACCAGTGTCGTCCTGTTAAAAACCTCCTCCAGCGGCATCATCAAGCCATTCCGTGTTCATTCTTCCTATTTCATAATTACCTATTTCACTGCACTTCCAAACAATTGTTCAAAAACAAGTTTTTACTCTTTTTTGGAAGGACAGGAGGAGAGGGCAATCTAATATCCCTAGGGAGGGAGTTTCATAGCTGAGGGGCCACCACTGAGAAGGCCCTGTCTCTCATCCCTGCCAGCCTCGCTTGCGAGGATGGTGAGATTGAGAGCAGGGCCTCCCCAGTCAAACTTCAATCTACTTTAGGAGACTTATATGTTTACTTTAGGAGACTTATATGTTTAATTGTAGTATTTAAACAGTGTGTAAGTGCAGTGTATAAAAATACTTTATAGACTTCTTAAAAGATTGCTGTCAAAATCGGCAGACACATTACATGACATTTTGAACATAACTTGAGTTCTTGCCTCGTTTTTATAAACCATTTTGTAGGATTCTGTATAAAATGTCAGAATACTTGAACCAAGCTCATTATAACTCTGAAGTAACCATGACTCCATTAAAATTTTAAAATGTTGTCTGTTTATTGTTCAGTTTGAGAGCCGAGCCATACATTTAAATAACAAAATCACAAAGTACCTATAACAATCTCTGTGAATCAATTACCCTGGAATTTAAAGCCTGTGTAGAAAGGGCCAGAGAAGCATTCTTTAGGAAGTGTTTCTGTGCAGCCACACTTAATTGAGTCCGTGTGAATATCCTTTTTAAGTGTTTAACCTACATCAAACACAACCCTGACATGTTTCAGCTTGAGTAACAAAAAATGTATTGAAATGTAACCTTCCTTTGAAATGCACAAAAAAACCATCAGACAATACCTGACTCTTATAATTAGGCAAATATAATCCATAAAAGAGGTAGCTTTAGGCATACAGTTGTGTCCTGTGAAGGGGGAATTCTCAGTACAAGCAACTGTTTGTTCTTCTACTGGCAACCACAACAGTGGAATAGGAGAACATCTTAGCAACATTTGAAGATTAGAAAGCAAATGAAGCTGAGATGAATTGTTCCTGGCAGTTCCTTGATCTTTTTCTTTTTACTTAAAACACAGAGAGGGGATGTTCCACCAGAGTGCTTATGTTTAAATGTTAAATAATTTTTATCATAATGTGAAATGTGTCCTCCACCACCTCCACACGCATAACACCCCAAAATCTCAGTGCTAAGTTATTCTTCTGTTTTCTTCTACCTAGGAAGTTATAGAAGCTATTGCTGAATGTGCATTTAAGACATCTCCTTTCCCCATCCTCCTCTCATTTGAAAATCATGTGGATTCGTAAGTAATTTAAATATTTATATAAATATGAGATAATGTTGTAAGTGCTTGATGTCATTAATATTGCAATGGATGTGGCATATTGACACTGTTTGATACTGATTACCTACAGTTTGGTACTGATTACCTACCTACAGACCTGATGGCCTTTCGTAAGTCTTGCAAGACCTGGCTGTTCAGGCAAGCATTTGGTGACTGACCTGTGCTTGAAGTAATAATCTCCCGCCTAGCCATGCTACTACTGTCCTGTCACGAATCAGCTTCGCTCTGATTCGTCGTGATTTTACATAAATGTAATTGGTTAGGATTGTTTTATAGTGTTTTAGTGTTTTATGATGTTTTAAATTTTTATGTGTTTTTATATGCTGGAAACCACCCTGAGCCTCGGGAAGGGCGGTTTAGTAAATCGAAATAAGAAATAAATAAATACAGCCAAGTTTTTAAAACAGTAGTTTTTAGATACCGTTTTGTAGTTGAGAGAGACCAGCCTATCTGCTTAAATCAGACATGTGTAATTTTTAAGGCCCTGAGGTTTACACATAGCCACATTAAGGAGGACGTGTTCATATACAGCTCCAAATTGGTGTTTTAGAGGAAAACCTTAACAATTGTCTTAACAATCTTGAGTTGGGTCACTGAGAAGGAGGGAAGGTTACATACTCTCTATCAACACAGTGATACTATATCAGATCTGTGAGGAAATGACTTAAATTCTCTCTAATGACTTTAGTGTTGAGCAAGATTTCAAGGATGTGAAAGGTGATGTGAAACCTTCTCCCCCATCAATTAATCTACTCAGGATCACTGGGAAGAAAAAGACCAGAATTATGTAAAGTCATCTCTTTGTATTATAACTCCCAGAATCTACTTGGCCTGCATGCACTATGACCAAATTCTGGGAAAGAGGGGGTTTTTTTAAACCTCATCTTCATGATAGCAATCTTGTTGAGAAAGAAATCAAGAAAGGATGACTCCTTTTCTTGCATTCTCAAGTTCTCAGTTATAACAAGGAGGATGAAGAGAGTGGGGAGAAAACAGAATACAGGATCACCTTTAAGAGTAAATGTGTGTGTTATCATGAGCTTACATGCATAGAAATTCCCTTTTTTGATGCAATATGGCATGATATTAAAACTTCAGCGTTAAAAATACATATTTATATAGTTCTGGGAGTGGGATAGGATCTCAAAAGTTCCATCGTATGTCCATTGCTCTAGATTTTCAAAGAGCTAAATAAGATGAGAGTCACTCTTGTGTACCTCAAATCCCAACATAATTGGGCTTTCACCAGCTCTTATCAAACAGCTGTTTGTTGGGCTGGCAGGAGTCCAGTTTTGCTGGGAAACAAGATATGTAGGATTGATTCACCTCCTACTTTAGGAATTAACATGACACTAGTTATAACATCCTGTTTTTGGTACAATGTCATTGGTCATTCACAGAAGGCTGTATTGACAGATACCAAGGTCTGTCTGTTGCCCCTGTAGCTCATGGGTTGACTCTGTTTTAAAGACTTTCTTGATAGAGTCACGGTATCAAATGAGATGTGACTATCTTGCTCACAAAACAGAAACCACTTCCTACAAGATTTTCTCATAGTAACTTGTTTAGAGTATAGGGGCAAGTACTAAAAGTTTAGAGTCAGCCCTTTCCCCTGTACCTTAGCAGGCCTCACCATGTCTATGCTCCAAACATCCTTAAAATCTTGCATTTCTGCACCTAATTTTAACCTCCTTCCCCAATTTTACAACCAAGAGAAGCTTTTCATCAACTGGAAGTGAACCACAAGACAACCTTTGATTTACTTACAGTACTTTTTATTAAAGAGCACCTTCAAGGTCTGAAATGTCCTAGTGCCCTGGATAAAACAATCCCATGCCTTCTGGGCAGGTATGTAGCAATAGAAGACAAGGGGGGGGGAGAGTCTTGGGAGGACCTCCTTATTAATTAGGCTTTAACTTTAAACACAATGCATGGGGCTGATAAAAATTATAGGGTCTATGAAAACAGGATTAACAACAACAACAACATGACAGAAATTTGGAGAGAAAAATGTAAATAAATATATTCCTAACTTCCAAGATTTTAATGGATATGCTCATTTTGAGAACAATAGAAGTCAATAAGACAGTTTTGGGAATTATGTCTGTCTGTCCCTAGTGATACATTGGGATGAGTTGTTAATTTCAAGAGTATTCAACTCCTCTTATGGCATAAGGGAAAAAATCAATTCAGCTCTGACTCCAGGAGACTTAAATTTAACCTTATGTGACTGGATGTGGACCAGACATTTTCGTATTCTAAGTGTAAATGAACCATTCAGCACAGCATTGTGTTTTTTTCTTCTTCTCAGCAGGGCAGAATTATATAAAAGTTCCAATCCCCATTGCACACAGCATTGTTCTGCAAATTTTGTGTCATCAGGATGCAATATGCATATTAATTATATTCCCTTTTGGTGTCCTTGTTTCACCTACCAAAATGTGTTTTTGATGAATGGCAATTTGTAGTTCCGGTCGTGTTCATCATGTAGCCTTGAGGTTAAAGCTAAAATAACAAACAGCGTGAAGGAGGAAAAAACACATCAACATGGATTCATTTTCAAAACTGTCTTTCAAGAATTGATTATGAGTAGCGACGTAAAGCAGAGAGTGAAGCCTACAGTAGGAATTGCAAAGTTCTAAGTAGAGTGACATTAGAGCAAAACATATACCGACATTTTAAAGAAAAAAATGTCTAAGGATTTGTATTATTTGCATATGTGTAAGGGACCCCTGTCCGTCCGTCCGTCCCCCCCACTTCATTACTGCAACTGATTTGAAAGTCTTTATTGTAATAGTGATGTAAACAATGTGCAGTCAGAGCTGTAGCAGAAGTCAGAATAACAGCATAATGACTCTAGATCATGGAGAACAATTTAAACCAATAGGATCAGAAAATTATACCTCTTCAGATGGTTAAAGGATATTACATTTTCCATTACTGACACTTTCAATGCTATGAATAAGCCACATTTAATTGTTTGCTTTCTTTATTTTTCAGCCCCAAACAGCAGGCAAAAATGGCAGAATATTGCAGATTAATATTTGGTGATGCTTTACTGATGGAGCCCTTGGAAAAATACCCAGTAAGATAGTTTCCATTTATGTTTTGTCTGGGCAGACTTTTTTTTTAAAAAAAGTATCAATTTACTCTTTCTATTTTTCATGTTTTTTTAAAGTATTTGTAATGTAATGATGGCTATCAACAAACCATGTTATATAATTTTACAGAATTCATCCTTTCACAATAGAGATTTGCAAATGTAAACCACTTCACAGTAGCTTCTTTTTATTCCCTATCTCATTCTTTTCCCAAATGGACAAATAATGTGTTGTTTAGTAGGAAAAGAGATTCTTCCAACAATTATAGTGTGCTTGTTCAAATCTGGGCTTGGAACTAAAGTAGCATTATTTGCTTTTGAATACCGTTTTCTTTGTATTTTCAAGGAAGTAAAGAGTTATATTCTTAAAAAGAAATATGATCACAACTTTAATCAGTGTAGCTATGGACTTAGAATCTAAATGATCTTTAAAAAAAGTTATTCATTGTAAAAACCCACAAATGTTTACATAAAAAGTAGAGCAACAGGATAGAAACATTAACAATAGTTATAACAATAGTTCCATATGATGTAAGACATGTTTTCATGATTTTCAAATGCAAAATGAATCGCTTTGTAATTATTTGTTCTATTGTATCAAGTTTTCCAAATGGATCTGTGGGTCAGTAGAATATGTCTCATATCTTCAATAACCTTCTAACCCTTATTTCATTTCAAAAATCTAGAAAGTAATGTTTCTAAATAAAATTAAGATAATACTAACAACAAATGTTTTCTTACATATTTATGCCAGCAAATTAAACCATGTGTTTTCCTAATGTCGTCCTTGTTGTACTTGGCTCCCTGTTGCATTCTTTCTCTCCAAACACAACTGAACATAGGTTGAATCAGATTCCCCTGCATTACTAGAGCATGCAAAAGACAGAAAATGTGTTCTCACCAATTTAGATGTCCACATCCTTATGAGGTGTCCTCTGTTACATTTTTGGGGACAGATGGCTGTCCAAACTTACTCTTGTTGCTCAGGAATCCTTAATACAACCAGTTATGAAATACCTTGACTATGTTCTGTCCTGTCCATATATAAAAATAATAGGTGAACAGTGTCATTCTTCTCAGGAAAGGAACACAACTGAATCTAGGGATGCTTCCACATGAGAATTTACTTTGGAATCATCACAACTCACGCTGCCACTCTTGATGTCTTCCTTGTTTATCTCCGTGCATTTTTTGTCTTGCTTTTCCAGCCAAGATACAAGAGTATACAACCTCCACAGGTGTAGATGCCTTTAGTGTTGCACTTAAGAGCCAGCTAAATCAGGTTTTGAAATGGGTATTGTCCTCTGGAGAAAGTGCATTCGACACACCTTCAATATGATTTCATTGGTGTCTGCTATTTGTATTACACCTTTGTGTTATTTTTATTTTTAAATAGCACAAACACCTGTGCAGATGTAGTTAATAACTTTTTAATGATACTGCTAAAGCATTTTGCCCAGCGATGCCATATTACATTATAACATCCCAGGGTAAAATGCTATAACACTGTCATTAAGATAGCATTTCATTGTGTCTACAGGTGTGGTTTTGTGCTGTTCAAAAGAGCAACAAACACACAACACACATGTCTGTATTGATGAGAAGGAATTCCTTTCCAGACATTCCTTACCACTCCACAAAATAATTATCCTTCTAATTATATCTCCTATTAATTTATCACATTGAATGTTTGCCTCTGTCTGTATGTTGTTAACTGTCCTGAATCCCCATTGGGTAGATAGGTTGGGATACAAATAAAGTGTATCATCATCATCATCATCATGCTCCATCTCTTTCTCCCCACACTCTTTCTACCCCCCCCCCCCCCAATATATATTTTAAAGAGGCGATGTTAACATTCATAAATTGCCTTCTAGAGGTGCTGTAACATTGCTTTCAGTTAGGGGACGTGCAGCTATTATCCCCCCACACACACACACACACAAAGGCTTAGCTAAATAAGCATTCTTGTATATGAAGGAAATTAAAAGTGCCACCCACAATTATATGTGAATATGTGCCGAAGTGTGATGAACTAGGTTCACCATCCTATCTGTCCTAGCCTTTTTTTAAAAGAGAGAAAAGTAATACTAAGAACGACTGTGTGAGTAGATCATAATGTGCACACAGTCAATGCAGAACTGTTTCCAGAACAGTTGGAAATACACATAGAGCTGAAAAGCACTATTTAGTGATCTTAGTAGATGGCAGTAGAGAACAAGTGTGGGCCACATGCCTCCGTTTTCGCTGCTTCATTGCTCCGAAAATGTCAGCATCCTATTGCAGGAACCATTTTAGCAGGCTGCAAGTGGTGCTTCATCACTTTATGTGTTGTTTCTGAAATTACAAATAAGGTTATTTGTGAGTACCTCCTTCAAAACTGCTTGGAAGAGTCTAATCAGTACCCAAGAGGTGACAGAGAACAGGTGTGTGTGTGTGTAAATTTTAAGAGATTTTATGAGTTCCCAAAGATAACGCAGCATCTTCCCAAAGAACCACATGTGGCCTGGGAACAACATGATTGTTACCCCCGGTCTAGGCATACTTTAAGTAACTGATAGTGATTTTCTTCCCACATTTTATTCATACATGGTTTCTGTTTATTAATTCCACTATTAGTGGATGGGAAGAAGCAAAGGCTTCTAACACTGGGGGAAATGGAGGCTTAAAGGGACATCATTATTACTCATCTCCCTTTTCTTACCAGCTTGAACGTGGTGTTCCTCTTCCAAGCCCAGCAGAGCTGATGGGCAAGATTCTGGTGAAGAATAAAAAGAAGTCCCACAAGTCTGCAGATGGAGCTGCAAAGAAGAAACTCGCAGAACAGGCTTCAAATGCATGCAGTGATGCATCCAGTGGGTTTGAACCTTCCTCTCCTGGAGCAGGTAAAAATACTCATGGCATATAAAAATGATTAGTTGTAATCAGGTTCCCAAAAGTAGTTTGTAAATTTGTAATTAAATATATTGGAAGTACAAGGATAACGCCTTGGATATTTAGGATAACATATTGGGCATTATGCAAATAGGAATTTCTCTCCTGGAGCACATAAAATTGTCATGACACACAAAAATCAGATTCCCTGGAGGAGATTATAAATTGCAAGTACATTTAATTAAATATGTAGGGAGCATTTATGATAACATACCAGGCATGACACAGACACCTGGTTCTAATATTAGTGGTCATCGCTGCCCCATAAAAACTCACTTCTAGAGGAAGGATGTATTAATGGAGGGTTTTTGTTGCTTTTATTGAAAAATATTTTAAAAATCACACAGACAATGTAGGTAATGTAGATTAGTATGTAATTAATGTTTAATGGTGGGGGTGTTTCTATATATATTTGTATTCTTGGGGGATGTCTATTTGTATGTTTTATGTTATTTTTTTCTCAATAAATAAATAAATACATTTATTTGTAACCCGCCCTATCTCCCCGAGGGATTTCATAATAACTTGGGCAAGTCACATTCTCTCTGCCTTAGAGGAAGCTAAGAGCAAATCAGCTCTTATCAAATTCTGCTGAAAAGCCCTGTGATAGGTTTGTCTTTGGGTCACCATAGGTCCGAAACTAGCTGAAGGCAACAGCTTTCAGAAAGCCCTTTTAAAATGTGCTTCAGGAGCAGGAAGTGGACCTTTCTGACATTAAAACTTTTTATTTTACACTATTTTGATGCCTGGTTTATTGCTTCACAAATGTGCTGTTTTTTCAAACAAGATGTGCTTTGACTTCCAACAAGTCTAAAGAATTTTCATCTTTGTTAGAAATGTCACAGACTGCTGCCAATCATAATAGATAATACAAGACTAGGTACTGCCCCAATTTAAGGCAGTAACTTCCTGTGCATTTTTTCTTTAATTTGGCACATATTTGATAGATTTCTGTTGCTCCCTCTCCTCCATCCATGATGACAGTAATGATTTCTGACTTCACCAAATACTGCAAAAATAAATAAATAATATGTGCCCATTTCACATATTTTGGCATGAAGTTAAAAACAATATAGATGAGGGGGGAATAAATAAAAATCTAAAAACCATCTATCTCGAAGTATAGCATTGCACACTATTAATGAGGTCAAGTTTCATAAGCATCTTTCCAAGTCTGTTCATTAGTTATATTTTTCTACACTGCCTCTCTACTCCAAGGCTTATTTCAAAATAATTAGAATACCATCACTCAAGAAGGTACGTTTCTGTTGGATTGTGATCATTATTAGTCCATTGAAAAGGCCATTTCACAGTTGACATACAGAAGGACCCTGTCAGAACTGAGTGACTCGGCAAAGATGAACTTAGCAAAGAAGAGGATGAATTCATTCTCTTCTGCCAAAAGGTCTGATATAGATCATAGCATTTGGAATGATGGTACTTCACTCTATAATCAGCATTCCATCTAGTGATAAGATTTCAGGATACAAATCATGTTCAGTGTCCATTATGCCAGATTTTGAAAACTACTTTCTAAATTAATGCAGAATTTGTGGGTAGAGTGACCATCTTTTCACACAGGACAATCATCTGTGGAAAGGACTTGTAGAGGGAAGTCTCCCCTCTGAAGATATCTTCTATTTAAGGACTTTTCAGTCCATGTCGGAGCATAGATAAAGATGAACCTTAAGAGGGAGATTTGAGACGTGAAAGTTACTCATCCAACTCAAGTGGTTGAGGTACAGGTCACCTGGGAATTTTCTTCTTCACTCAAGTAAGAAGTATTCCTTTTAAAACAGATCCAGTAGTGCCTCCATATGTGTAAATATGCACATTTGGTTTCCTCTTTTGAAAGCGATACCTAAGTGGCTTCTCTGTGTGTACACACCTTGAAGTCATCTGCCAGTTTTCAAACACCCCATGTATTTATAGTGCTTTCTTAGTGAAGAAGTGGTTTTCCCAATTATTTTCTCTGAAATATAGCCCACAGCACCTAGCATTTTCTAGTGGTCACTCTTCCAAGGTTGACTCTGCTTAGTTTCTAAGAACAGATGGGATCTGATGCCTTTGGGATTTAGGCTTAAGTAATCACCTTACTTATGGCTAAATAGCATCATGATAATGTCCTCAAAAGTGTGAAACTGATGAATGTTGAATTTGAGAAACAGCTCAATATACTAAGTTCATTATACTAAGAAGCATCCTGAGTGTATGGTGCTGTCACTGCCTTTGAATTGAAGCCATTCTTGTAAAGTGTGTATGTTGAGGAAAGGGCTAGCTATACTGAACTCTCTATTGTTTTTATTTTTGAATTAAAATGTTGCAGGGGAAGCAGAGATTGAAAGTGACGACGATGACGATGATGACGATGACTGCAAAAAATCATCAATGGAGGAAGTAAGGAATGAATCATTTGGAAGTACAAATAGTCCTGGCTTGATTGTGTGAAGCCATGTTTGCATCTTTGTTCATATGACTCAGTATTGTGCTGCCACCTTGTGGATTCCCAAACACCACCACTAACTTTGCGATCATCACCATTGGGCAGTCAAGACTGGCTGGAGATGGCCACAGACTGAGATGGCTACAATTGAAGAATATGGCATCTTCAGTAGCCTTGGCAGCCTCACACTTTGAGTTAAGGAATCTACTTTTAAAGATGAATCTCCTGCCCACGTTTTATGTGATAAGCAATACTTTTTCAGCCTTCAGTTAAAACCATGTGGGTACAGTAGAAAGAATTGTGCTGTAGCCATAGTCTTGAACAGGGGTGGGCAATTATTTTTTCCAAGGGGTCACACGAGAGCCAAAAAATATTATGGAGGGCCACATCTAAAAGCTGAACTACATTCTAATCTACATTATTTAATTATTTATTTACTATATTTACTATATATTACACATCATTAATATTAACATATTAATATATCAAGAAATATTCATATATTATTAGTATTAATATCATAATTTTTATATTATAGTATATATATAGACATTATAATATATTGAAATTATAATATAATATAACATCATTATATTATATTATTTATTATATTATTATATTATTATTACAAAATTATTATAAAATAATAAAACCACTAAAATTAAATTAAATTCAAGAAGACAAGGTGCGAACCAAGATGAAGGCTGACATCCTCAAGAGAGGAAAGATCCCAAGATGGAATGGCCCAATGGCCCCAGCCCAGAGAATGGCAAAGCGGACTCAGCCGCTGCCGCAGCAGAGCAGAGCAGCAGGCGATCGGAGGCTGCAGGCCTCCACCCGCTCTCGCCCCCAGCCGTCCCCCAGCTGATCGCCCTGCTATGCACTCAGTGCCTGCCATCCCTGGGCCTGCAGGGGGAGCAGTCAGCGATCTGAGGCGACTTATTCGACCTGACGACCCGGAAGGCGATCAGTTTTCTGGGTCGCCAGGGCGATCAACCCCCGCAGGTCGCCGAGTGCTCCTGCTGCAGGCCCGGATTGCTTCCAGGGATGTCAGACACTCCAAAGCTGCAGCTCCTCCGGCCTGTCTGCGGACACAGGCCCCACAGAGCCCGTAATGAGATGGCAGCAGTGGCACCCCTTCTTGGCCCCTCCCGCCGACGCCCTTCTCCCCAGGCCGGACAGAATCGGCTGCCGGGCCGGATCCAGCTCGCGGGCCATAGGTTGCCCACCCCTGGTCTTGAGGGAGAGGTAGAAAAGAAAACACGTCCATATGAGAAGAAATTTGTAGCTGGGATCCACTGAGCAGTTTGCTTGAGAAATGAAGCATTTGTCCTAGCCTACAGGATTTATGCACTTGATTAAAAATAGTGGCCTGCAGATGTTTATACATTTTTAAGAAAAAATAGTTTGGAATATTTGCCCCAAACAATTTTACTATGCCTTTTTCTCTCCCAGTCATTTTTTGTAGCCATTGTATCACTTGCTTTTGATTTGGAGCCAATTCCTCCCCCCTCTCCACAGCAGAAAATGAGGTGCATGCTTCTTGCAATGTACTGCCCACATTTTCACATGCATCCTATAACAAAATTCCACACACACACACACACACACACACACACACACAATATTCTTTAGAATATTTAATCTAATCAATTCACATCATTAAAAACTGAAGATTTGCAGTGTACTTAAAATGACAACCTCCTCACAATATTGTTCTCCCACTTTATTTGGAATATCAAATTATTTTTCCCTTCTTATTGTTTAGATAAAATTTATTTTTTTAAAAAAAACAATGACAACCTCCTCTGGGAATCACTGCACCCTATCACACCACTTCTCCTCCCAAAAAGACAGAAAACAAGAGTAATATTTTGTTATTTCAGCTAGGGCTCGGAGATAGGACTTGGGATTCCATCCCTAGCATGGCTTTCACCTTTCTGGTTGGCAAGTCAAGCAGTACAGAAGGCTATTAACTGAACATCTTCCCTGGTGACAGATGGGTGAAGCTTCCAGTTGCATCATAGCTACTTAGATTTGCAGAACGCTTTGCTTCCTTCTTGTCCCCGAGGAAGGAGGCTCTGCAAGCTTATGCTACTAACTTCATTCTCTCATTTAGTCTCTAAGGTGCTACAAGATCCCTTTGCATACAAGAAAGATAAGCATAGAGCAAAACCAAGTCCTTGGTTGTAACACCAGCTAGAAGCTCCTGATAGTTATGTAGTCAGGCCTTATCATGCCCTGGTTTCAGTATTGTGGTTACTGTTCTACAATCCTGATATCATCTGGTCCATGTAGGATTGAAAGGGTGAGGATCTGTCCTTGAAGGGCAATTCCTACACTGCCATATAATCCAGATTATCAAAGTAGATAATTCACATTATCTTCTTTCAACTGGATTATACGAGTCTATCCTGCTATAGAATCTAGTTCAAAGCAGATAATCTGGACCATCTGCTTTAATGATCTGTATTCTATGACAGTATAGAAGGGGCCTCGGTTTTCCATCCCAGATCCAGAGAGTAAGAAACTGAAGGGAGCTGGCTTTTTCTCTCCCTGAGAAAGTGATTTTGCAGTTATTTGCTTAAATAAGAAAAGAAAAACACAATCATGTACTCTTAATTGAAACTTTCAGTGCTTTGTGACTTTAAGAGCCATTCTTACTTCTGTTATTAACCAGAGGACTGCAGACTGTGTAACTGTTGTACCTTGCTCACCACAGCAGGCACACCACCATCAGAAGATAACACAGGTCCTTAACTACTCATTCTCCTAGCATTATCATACCAATCACTATCTTTTCCATACACTTTCCTTCTACTTTCACTTTGTTAGCCTAAGGATCTGAATGTTATTTTGATTCATTTGCAGCCCAAACCACAGTACGGTGTACTAAATTCTAATTACTGTAAGCTGCTTGGGGAAATGAGATACATTTGAAACTCAGAATAAATAAAATAAGTATCTAATTTACACATATTTCCACATTATTGTAGCTTAAAAAATTATGTGGTATGAAAATATTTAAATACTAGCTGAACCCGGCACGCGTTGCTGTGCCCTATTTAGGAGATGGGGGAAAGTCTGAGTATGTAAGGGTTTGAAATGATGCTACTTATGGTCTTGGTGGGTGTGTGCATGTGTATATGTGTGTATGTAGTGTATATATGTGTGTGTATATGTATATATGTGTATGTATGTTTATATATGTATACGTGTGTATGGTACTGTATATGTTTGTGCATGTGTACATACACAGGATTGGGGGTGGTGGTAGAAGGGGTCTGAGGCGCACAGGAAAAGAAGGGGTTTGAGGGTGAGGGGGAGAAGCGAAGTCCGGCCGGACCCTTTTCCTGACGGATCGACTCCGTCGGGCCTTTTCGCCGGACCGGTGTTCGGGCGCCATTTGTTTTTGTAGTTTTCTGGGGTCTTTTCAGTGCTGCTTCCCGGAGAGCCCCAGAAGCGACCGATGCTTTGGAGAGCGGCTGCGGGTCTCCCTCTGTGAGGCGGCGGAGGAGGCGGGTTGAGTCGCCGCCGGTGTGGCGATGAAGTTGCTGGTGTGTGGGGAGAGAGGGATGGGATGGGTTGGGGGGGAGTCAGAGTGCGCAGTGTGTTTGCTCACCCTCTGTCCTGCGTTGTGGGGTGTTGGGGGTTGAGTGCGCCTGCGCGATGGCTCTCGCTCTGTTCTGCGCTTGTGGCCAGCGCAGAACGGGAGCCAATGGGCGTTTTTGGGGCTGATTTTGGGGGGTTGGAAGGTAGGAAGGTGGTTTTTTTGTGTGATGGCAATACCTTGTGGTTTGTGTGATTGTGTCTCGTTGGATTGGTGTTTCTGGGGGGCGTAGTTTGGCCGTGCATAAAGTCCTTTGCACGACCGTGTCTCCTTTATATATATATAAGATAAGATGGTGTTCACAAAATATGAAATAGGGATGGAGAAAAAGAATGTGTTCCACCCCGAGGAAGGTAAAATGCCCCATAATTTTGAGTGAAAAAAATGCACTGCACTGTTTGAAAATCTAGAAAGTGCTTGAAAACATTCCTATATTCACAGCTAATTATTGTAGATATTTGGATGGAACTGTTGGCAAAACTACTATTGATACTAGTCTACTTTTGTTCCAGGGGACAGCCGGAAGTGAAGCTATGGCTACTGAGGAAATGTCCAACTTGGTGAATTACATACAGCCTGTGAAGTTTGAGACATTTGAGACTTCTCAAAGTAAGTAAGAAGTACCGGTAACATCATTTCTGTCTCCTTCTTTCCCCAAACCTTTTGTGTATATGTGCTGCCTTAAGAAACCAATCACTCAACACCTCTTGTTAAAGAATTTGGCAATAAGTGAGGTATGATGTAGGGTCACTTTTCTTCTCCTATATAATTTTTGACAAGTTTTGCTTGATAAAAAAGCCAACAAAACTTCAAAACATTGCATGATATAGTTTCTCAATTTTGGTTGGCCAATAAAGGTTGCATACTTTTGTGGATTTTGTCGAGATATCACACTTTTTCTTGGGTCTCACCAATTGTCCTACATTCATAGTTTTCATAAATACATTTTTAAAGGGCATTCTTATTTTATCTGTCAGTAGCAGATGAAAGGATCTGTCAGAAAACTGCAGAAGAATAGGATTGAAAAAATTAAGGGTTTTTTTTGCTTTTGTAGGGTTGATAAACATAATTTTCCATCTCTACTTAACATTTTCCATCTTCCATCATCCCTCACTATTGATTACAATGGCTAGAGTTGCATGATTCCATCCTTTCTATAGAAGATTGGTGGATCTGGAGGAATCAAGAAAATGGATTCTCCTGAATCATGCTCACTTACAAATTTGAAAAACTCCCAGCATCTATTTTGTTGTATTTCCTGGAATCCCAACATTGAAATCCAGTGATGTCTTTGTTTCTGGACGAGAGCTTAGTTTTATTCTTCTCTGCTTGTAATTTACATATATTTTATAAGCCTGGTTGTGTTCATTTTTTCAGTTTTACACTTTTGAATCTTACGAATATCCTAGTGATTAATTTATATTTCCAAATACACCACAAACCTTGTGGCAGTGTGATTTTCCAAGAGAATGGTGTGTATGTATAATATATGCTTTTGTCAGGAATTTCCCTCCCTTTGTACTTTGAATTAATATTAGATAAACCTAGTGCCATATGCATATAAATATTATTCTGGGTATGTATGAAAAGTGAGGTCTATGTGTGTTTACAGAAAACAATCATTAACATTCCTCTGTAGGAATAGGTTCAGTAGATTCTGTGTCCACTTGCTTCAGCTCAGTAGCTACATACTAAAACTCATTACATGCTAGTGTAGAAGTGTTATAGTGCAAAGATTGAGCCAGATCATCCAGAGAGCTCTACAGATTATTACTGAAAGCAAATGAGGTAGGCTGTGCAGGATAACTAGATAGTGGGGGTGCTGTTTGCACAATGGTTAGGAAGCCTATAATTGCATTTCTAGGCAAATGCCACATCAATTTGGAAGGGAAAGTGAGGTTATTATTTGATCTCGGTGAGGGTGATTCTTCCAACAGTGGTCCGGAGAGTGTTAATATGAGAAATGTTTACTTTATATGATGATGATACAAGGAAATCTGCTTATGGAGAGGAGCAAATCTTGCCTCCCACAATATGGGTGTAAAAGAATATTAATGAAATCAGTTGTTCTGTGTTGAAATTCTAGCCACGAAGCATCAACCTCCACGAAGGTTCTCCAGCAGAAGAACAATATGAATAGCATGTGGTTTCTTTTCTTAAAGTTAAGTTTGTCACAATTGGCTCAGTGATAGCTCTGCATTATGTTACTTTCTTTCCACTTTATAAACCAAAGCCCACACTATAAGCACAGAAGGCCTATTGATGTATGGAAAAAATGTAAGCAACCCATCTGATACCTCAATTTTCATATGTCATATAGTTTTGCACAACTTCAGTTTGCCTACCAAGTTATCTCACAAATGTGAGAACTTTGGCCAGAAAGGGAAAGAAATATCTCACCATCTCTCAGGCAACAGAAAGATTAGGTTGTCTTCGAGGTCAAGAAAAAATCAATTGGGTATTGATGCTCCTATAGGGAACTAGGCTGTCCTTAAATTCAGCAGCACTGATATGGGAGCCAAAATGGTATATACAATGTATTCTTGGGTTCCAAGTAGAGGTGATCTAAAAGGTTAATGGCAAAATCCATCAAAGTTAAGCATTTCCAAATTCCACTTATATCAGCAGGAAATGTTTCTCTTAAGGCCTGGGGGCCTAAAGGATCTCCAAGGGTGGTTTGCGAACTATAAAACAGTCCCATGTGTGCAGTCCAGAGAACAAACTTTCCTCCTCGCCCTCCTAAAACTTATGAACAATAGAAGTAGGTATAACTGTATTGGGATTGTGCTCAGGTTATTTTTTAGATGTATGGTCACCTTAGGGTTGCCATAAATCGGAAAATAACAAAGACACAAAACAACAGCAAATGATGGCTAGAATCAAGTTTTTGTTTAGTTTTGCAAATGCCTTCATTTTTACATGCATCACAACCATTTGAAAAATGGTCTCTGTTGTACATTCCATTTGATTTTCACCTGTGATAGGCTGGTTTATGAGAAATTAATGGCCCATCATCATGACTGCCTGCTGTGGTTTCCCCCCCCCCACCCAACTTCAGGAACCTTGCTTGGAATACACTTTGCAACATCAAGAGCAAACAAACTGACACCTTTTCTTTATTTAGAGCAGAGCCCCCTTTGTTGGGGCCTGTCTTGTTTCACTTGGTTTTGACAGGAGGAATATGGTGGCCTCAGCTTCTGCATTTTAAATAAAGGCCTCTGCCATTTCAATTCGTCTAAAACAAAGTCTTAAGTGTGTTTGAGAGGCACTGCAGATCCAGGAGGTTATGAATTTCAAATACTGAGACTATATATTCTAAACCTACGTTTAGCTTTTCTGTTTAAGCAGTCTTGTAGCTTTGTGTCAAAATATGTTTTTCATCTGGTGGAAACAACTAATTACTGGTCCTGGTAACAATGATTAAAAATTGTAGACCTTTGTTCACACAGCAGGAAAGAGTGCATAGGGCTGTGTCTGAATGGAGATTTTTCTGCATTTGTTCAGTAAGCAAAGTACAAACTGTGCATTAGCTGTGTACATTCCATGACAATGTGGTAGTTTGGAGAATTTCTGGAACTGTCCACATTTTAGAACAGTGGTTCCTAATCTGTGGTCCATGGACCACCAGTGGTCCACAAAAACAAACATATGGTCAGTGGCCTCAACATTGCTACATTGTTGCCTTGAAACCATGCAGCAACTAGATGGACTGGTCATGTGAAACCCTCTTGTAGTTTCATGGCAACAGGGATGTTGGGAGGAAAGAAGCTGACTCTCCACAAAAGATTACTACTACCACATCAGCTCTAAATGGTTAAATATGGTTTTCTGTGGCCGAGCGGATGGCAAATACTAGATGGCATAAGTTCAACGCAATTTTTTGAATCAGCACTCCAAATAACCAAACCAAATCTAAAGTTGTCCAAGAACTGATTTGTAACCCTTTTGGTATTAATGTTGGAGAGTGGCCCCTGTTCAAGTGGTCCCTAGTGAAGTGGTTCCTGGTCAAAAATAGGTTGGGAACCACTATTTTAGAACAATGTGCAGGATCGCCTTAACATAATTCCGGAGTAGCAAACGGTTGTCCTTGTTATTCCCTACATACATTTGAGTGTTGTTAAAGAGTACATGGTTGTAATGCAGTTTGCTCATTTGGCTGGACAGTTGAAGTGCCCAAGCTCAGACATGCAGCTTTTTTTCATAATATGGTCAAGATATGTATTCTATGATGGAATTAAAATACTTTCCCTTTGATGCACACCAAAACTGGTTGGAGAACTCTGTCTTATCATAATGCAAACCAGTATGTTAATTTCTTAACAAAATAAAGGCAGCAGGATTGCAATTTAAGATTTAACATTAAATATATCAACATGGAAGTAAATATTAATTAAAGCGTGTGTGAAATGTTTTGAAGTTAAATATCTTTGGGATCTTTTTAGCTCCTGGTATTACTTGTTTTATTCCATTTCTTTTTCTGATTCTGTTTATTCATATCAAGTAAACCCCTGGTTTTAGATGTGAAATACTGCTGTCAAATTCTGCTTCTGTAGGCAGCTTCCCACTGGTGTTTAACAGCCTAGCTTGTCTCCTGTTGCCTAATATATATCAAAACTGTTATACAAGTTGAATTTGAGTGGCAATGTGATGAAGGCAATGTGAGTGGCAGTAAATGAAGGCAAGAATTTACATCTGAAAGGGGCAGCAAGATTTTTGAAGTACTGGATTTATAAAAACTGGCAGCATATTCTCCTTCATGCAGGAAAATACATGCAGGTTGAGCATTCCTTATCTAGAATTCAGATATCTGAAATACTCCAAAATTCTCAACTGTCCACATGGGGGAGAGAGATAGTGACACCTTTGCTTTCTGATGGTTCAGTGTACACAACCTTTGTTTCAAGCACAAAATTACTACAAATCTTGTTCATGAAATTATCTTCAGGCTATGTGCATAAGATCAAATCAAATTAAAAATCTGGATTATGCTCATAGACCAGCATAAGGAGATTGAGGTACAGTCTCATAAAATCATTGTACAGTAAAATCTAAAAGGCTAGATTTTACATAAGATGTACTGTATATGAAGTATAAATGGATTTTGTGTTCAGACCTGGGTCCCATCTCCAGGGTATCTCATTATTCCAAAATCTGAACAAATCCAAAACACTTCTTTTCCCAAGCATTTTGGATAAGGAATACTCAGCCTGTGTTTATTTGTAACTTCGTATATACTGCTTTCCTCCAGTGAGCTATATGAGTCTCCTCTTCCCCTACTTGGAAAAGAAGAAAATAAATAAAGTAAACCTATTGTCTAAAGGAGTGTCTAGGAACAACGGCAGCTCTTCGGCTTAGAAAGGGAGATGAGCACCACCCCTCAGAGTTGGACACGATTAGACTTAATGTCAGGAGAAACCTTTACATTTTATTGTAAGGGGGTGGAGATTTAGTACAGCGGTTAAAACAACAGCTGCTTCAATCCGAACGTTCCAAGTTCGAGACCCCGGGCTGGCCTTGGGCAGCCAGCTGTAAGCCTAACCCACTGTTAACCTTAGCAGTTGAACGCGAAAGCAACCTGCGAGTAGAGAAATAAGGTACCGCATAGCGGGGGAGATCTTTTAAAGACTTTATAACACCAATAAATGAAGATCGATTGCCGAGGAAGCTCCAGCGGGCAGGCAGGCTCTCCGTCATAAGAGGAGGAAGCAAAGGGGATGGAGTAGCAGCACCCCCCTGTGACGCAGTGGAGCAGCAGCACCCGGAGATGTAATCTGGAAGACCATGTTCAACCAGGAAAGATCTGCCTACTATTGTATGTTGCCTGTCTTGTATGTCAATTACTAACGGCAGGGATTGTCTTCTTGTATATGTTCTGTAATCCACTCGGGGTGAGAAGAGCGGAATATAAATAAAGAATATTATTATTATTTATTATTATTGTCTGAGGACCCTCCCATAAAGCCATATAACCCAGAATATCAAGGTAGATAATGCACAATATCTGCTTTGAACTGGGTTATCTGAGTCCACACTGCCATATCATCCAGTTCAATGTGTATTTTATACAGCTGTATGGAAGGGACTTGATTTTACCTTCTGCCTTGAATGACACACTTCATCTTTCCAAGCGTGTCTGTTCTTTCATTCTTATGGTATAATTTCATTTACATTTTAAAATATTTAAATCCTGGCATTGTCTCTTGCTTTGGAAAATTACGAACATCATCATTATTCCATTGCTGCTTACTACTCAAGATTCCTGTCAGTAAAATCAAGTATGCTAGACTGCCAAAAATAAAGCTAACTACATTATACACAGAACCAAGAATGTCAGCATCAGAAAAAGCTAGTAAGAACAAATTGAAAAAAGAATACCTATCTCCAAGAACAACTATTCTTGTAATGCACAAGGAAAGTTGCAAATATCCTCAGTAATGAGTTTTACCTTTCCTTTAACACAACACATAGAGTTGGTTAAAAGCAAGGTTTGAATTGGCTTTTATAACATAACATGTGTACTTAAGCTTTTATTTTCTCCAGGTGTGGTCTTCTTAGTTCTAGCGTCAAGTGGCTGCAAATAATTATATTTCCAAAGAGGGAGCAACCATCTTTTGCTGTACTTGTATATATATTTTTCTAGTGGCTAGTAGTTTTTTTTTGTATCAGACAAAGCCTCAGTTAATAGTGTTTCATGGCCTGCCTTCCTTCCATGAAAATCTACTTTTCATTCTCCATCTGCCATTCTGTTTGTTTAGCCTCTAGCTTGATAAAGAAAGTCCCTTAACCAATTAATTCACACGTTGATTTGATCTCTTAATGTATCATAAGAATGGTATTGGCTTCAACTCCCAACTGATCCCACTGCGGCTGATGACAAGTTCTTAGAGTGATGAATCAGCTCTGGATTTTAATGTGAACACCAAATGTGCTGCCCAAGGTGCTGAATCTATTTGAGGGATAGCTCCTTTCAAGTTCAGTACAGGGTGGATTTCTCACTCTTATTGGCAAAGCACCCTTGATCACCACTGCTTGTGACTATTCCTCATGGCATAGAGAGTTTAAATCAAGAGGAATCAATAGTTGGCATCTCTTTTGGGCCCATTGCCAATCCCTTGAACTGCATGCATCTGTTACTCCTTCCTCTGAAAACATCGTTCTCATTGTATTTTTACCTGCCCTTTCTGCCTTTGACTAATGAGCAGTGCCCTGGAGCTACAAAATACAACAGTAGCACGTTCATGTTGTCTCTTCTACCTCTGGGAAGTGACAATGTCTCTTTGGGTTTGGATCTGGGGATCAGCAGTGAGAGCTTATAGGAGTGTGACACATTCAGAGAGAAGCAAAGAGTGCACAAGAGGCTGGTGACATGCATCTCAGCAACATAGTGAATCCAGTCTGAGAGTTAGTCTGAACTTTAAAGAAGCTGCCCAAGATGCTGAATCCAATCCCTCAAATAAATTTAAAATCCAGGCTGAAACTGAATTTGAGTTTAGAGTGAGACCTTGAGTACATTCACAGCCATGCTCACAAGTGAATCATCAGCCACCACTGACTGAGAGCATCTTATCCAAGAGCTTCCTAAAACAGGTACTAGATGCCATCAGAGAAAATATTTACACAAGATGGAAAAAAAACCCCACACTAATGCCATTCTTAGGATGAGCACTTTGCACTGCAATGTAGGCAAGAGAGGATGGTTGCATAGGAGTAATTAATGATGAGTTGGATACTGGTGGATTGCAACTGGATGAAGTTTGGGTGCCGGATTTCATCCTTGACATATTTGGGACCCCAGCAAAAGTGCTAGTGAATACTTTTTCTATTTGCTGATGCTGCTTTGATTTTGCTTTTAATATATACTTTTACAATTAATATTTTATATAGTATACCTGGTGTTTGCCTGGGTGTTGAAGAGGCTGCTGTGTCTCTTCCTTCTTTCTCTTTCCCCCTTCCCTTCCTTCTTTTTTCTTTCATTTTCCCCTCCCTCCCTTCTCCTTTCCTTTCCTTCCTCCTTCCGTTCCCCTTTGCTTTCTCCCTTCTTCAGCTCTGAGAGAGTCTAACTTACAATGTATCAATGGCAACATGGCTCTCTTTATAGCACTTTCCTCCTTTCACTTTACACATCACCTTCCTTTCTCGATGATGTCAGAGGGCCACCGTTAATCAAGTGGCATCACAGCGGGCCACTTTACCTAGCAACAGCCTTTGTGGTACAAACAGGCAGGCAGACAGACAGACCAAGTTTAACACATAGGTTGATTACTAGATAGATAGATAGATTACTTTGCTAGACAGTTGAATACAGTATGACTCTTATATTTGTGGGGGATATGTTCCCTGATTTCGTGTGGATACATTAAACTGAATAATAGCAAACCATTTTGAAAGGGAGGATCTGGACCAAGACTACCATAGAATCATTTTGGATGACCTAAAAATATCTAAAGGGGTCATAATTTCGCAGATATGGAGAAATGAAACTGGATATGAGTCTCACAAATATGAGGGTTGTACTGTACTGTTTTAAACTTAACTTTTTATATGTTTTAATTGTTACTTTTATGTCTTTTTTTATTTTGTGAGCACCTTGAGTCTGATTCTTAGGGTAAAGGCAGGAAATAAGTTGATTGGTTGATTGCCAGGGAACTACTATGTGTGTGTGTACGTGTGTGCACGCGCGAACTCATGTGTCCATATTGATGCAACATATAACCTTCCAAGTTCAAACCAGTTTACCTTTGACGTGTTTGTTTTCCTTTTCTTTTAATTGCAGAACGGAATAAGAGTTTTGAAATGTCTTCCTTTGTGGAAACCAAAGCACTTGAACAGCTCACAAAATCTCCTGTCGAGTTTGTGGAGTATCTTTGTTATTGAGAAAAAAATCTTGCAAGTTTTGGGTCACAAATAAGTAGAGCAGGTTCTTAAGAGTTGGGTGGTTTATTTTGGAGGGGGGTTTACTACGATAACTGGGTATATCATCTGTTTAAATACTACTCTATAGGAAAAATGTGTTTCTTTCTCAATAAATACATTAATAATTATTTACACTCCCTTTCTTTCTTAAAGACAAATACACCACAGAAATCAATGGGATTTATATTGCCATTTACAGTATAACCCATATATCTGTGGAGGATATGCTCCCAGGCATTGTGTGGATGCACAAAACTGTACATAGTATTAGACTCTATTGAAATGAACAACTTCTGGTCCATTAATGTCAGGCAGTTGCATTGGAGGATCTAGAAAATGCCTAGAGATTATATTATTATTTACATGTACTGTACATAACAACACAGCACTTACGCACATTAGGTCCAAGTGTCTGGGATTCAAGTATTATTATTATTATTGCTAATATTATGTGACCAAACTTTCCTCACAACTTTTTTGTATTAGTAAATGAATCTCTGTGTGTGTTTCCATCCTCTGGGGATCATATTTGATCTTTTCCTGCTTCTATTAAGAAAGATCTGTCCCCCCGCCTTTCCCCGTGCAGTAATCTGCCAAACATCCTACTTTTAGACTGAATGTTAGGTAGCTTTTCCAGTTTGTATTTTAACTTAACCACTCACAATTTAGGTATAATAAAATGCAGCTGAGCCGGATTTATCCAAAAGGGACACGTGTTGATTCCTCGAATTACATGCCTCAGCTCTTCTGGAATGCAGGCTGTCAAATGGTTGCTCTGAACTTCCAAACTGTAGGTAAGCATTTACCAGCTTTGGTTTTGTTGCCCTCTTCTGAAAAATGTGATGATGATGATGATAGCAGAACTGAGGTCATGAAAAGTTGGAAAACCAAAGATCTGCCTGTACACTTCTAAAATCAATAGCTAGGTAAAATAGTTATCTGAAATATAGGCTACATAAAAGGATATGCAAAATACGATGTTTCCTGAGGAACTGTCAACTGTTATTTATTTTAACTGTGTGTTGAAACTTTTAAGTTAGGGCACTTATTTAATTGTTGATCAAGGATGGAGAATGTCTGACACTCTGTTTTCTTCTAGACTGCAAACACCACCTGGTGCCATTGACTATGCTGGCTAGAGTGAATGGGATTTGCAGTTCAACAACATCTGGAGAGCCATATGTTTCCCAACCATGCCAAAAACTTCCCCATTGTTTAGCAAATTTGTTTGATTGGTAGTACTCTTTTAAGAAGCATAAGCTGTCACCCAGCTCTGGGGTGATAATACATCAAGGAAAGGCTATGAATAATAGAAAAAACATTTCATTAGGAAAATATAATCAGTATTATGAATATGCACCAGGAAATTAATTGGAGAGTGTGAGAGTTTATTAAATTCTGCTTTTTGGGTTATGCTCATGTGAAAATCGCAAACATGTGAAACCTGCATCAGGATTATGTTACATTCAATTCTAAATGTAGCTATGAACATTAGTTTTCAGAGAAATCCAAACTGCATGAAATACATGAAACCACATAAGACAAATGAAAATGGCAATGCATTTTGAAGACTTTGGGCCATGTAGTAAGCAGTTATGTATGTGATGTGCTGCAGCTACATCTCAAACAACCAAATGAATATTCCACTTCTATGCCTGAGATCATTACTTTCATTTTAAAAAATCACCTTGCTAATAGAATTTTCTAGTTTGCATTCTGTGATAACTTTTCTAGCTTCAAGCAGAGTGAGAGGATACATATTGATAAGTTTTCCATACTTTTAAGTTTCAGTTATCTAATCTAGATAGATGAACAATGGTGAAGAGTTCATTTCACCCACTCATTCTTGTCTAGACAGGCAGTTTTGGTTGTTGGCAAGCATGCACCCACATGGGTAGTATAATGGGTGAAGAAGCACATCCATGTTACAGTCACAGTAATTCCTACAAATACTTCCATTTGTACAATGACAGTTGACTATCACCAGGTGTACTAGCTAAGGAAAGAGATAGAAAAAGATTGCAAGGGAGTGGGAGAAGGAGAAGACTATGAGCGGGAGGTATGTGGAGACACATTGTTTTTTTTCTTGTGCTTAAAACTTAAAATAACCTCAAATTTCGGTAAGTGAGGAGAGGAACATCTTTTTGCTTTTCTAGAAAGAATATGTTAACTTGGAGCATATAAAGAAGACGGGAGACCTCTAGTGGGATTTTTGGGTTCTTCAGCATGTTTTCTGTTCCATCTCTCACAAGACTGATTTTTTGTTTTGTTTTGTCACTTAGATTTGTCTATGCAAATAAATATGGGGATGTATGAATATAATGGCAAAAGTGGATATAGACTAAAACCAGAATTCATGAGAAGACCAGACAAGCATTTTGATCCATTTAGTGAAGGTATTGTAGACGGAATAGTAGCAAACACATTGTCTGTGAAGGTATGTTTCATTTTATAAGCACCCTAAACATTAAACACCAGAATGGCTTTTCATATTATGTTTTCTACTTTGTTACCAATTCCTTAAAAATACATGTGTGATGCATTAATTGTGAAGTACTATATCTTTGAGTGCTTCCCCCAATTAAAATATACAGAAACAATAAATGGGCACTTACCTATGCGCAGTGAGTTTCTGGTGTCCCTGTCAACTGGAAGTTAAATCTACTCTGGAGTTGAGACCAAACTTTACGAAAGTCGACTAAGGTTTTGAACCTATTTTGAGGGCTAAGATTCAGTACTTTTGATGTCATCTTTAAAGCTCATACCACTAGGTGTAGATTTATTGCCACATTAACATGAGAGTGATGAGCTACAATTTTTCTAGACAGTAAGCTTTCCACATTTTGTTGAGGTTAGGGGTCTAGGAACCCTGTGAAAGTGAAAAACTGAATAAAGTGCTGAAGAGTATGTATTTCAGAATGTATAACTTCCAGCATGACACTATGATCAATGTTCACTGGAAACTGACCATAGAAACACATTGGAGAATTAGAAATTCCTGGAGAGGTGTTTCTTTTTGGAACCTCTAGGCCAGTGGTTCTCAACCTATGGGCCCCGGATGTTTTGGCCTTCCACTCCCAGAAATCCTAACAGCTGGTAAACTGGCTGGGACTTCTAGGAGTTGTAGGCCAAAATACCCGGGGACCCACAGGTTGAGAACCACTGCTCTAGGCCCTCCAGCATAATTGAAGGAAATTGCCCTAAGGATAACATTAGAAGACCTAACAATTGCTAGAGGGAACCAATCCACAAAATCAAAGCTTCAGATGTGAAGGGATGGCTGTATATTAAACATCCAGGAGTGAAATCTGACCCAAAGGTTGTAAAAGAGAAAATAAGGAACAGCTTGATGAACTTAACTTGCCTGACATATGATGTGGGATGATGATAATATTTTCCTACAGCCTTTGGACATCAAAGGGTAATGATCCAGAAACAATGAAAGAATGAATCACTGTAGGGAGAGGCAGAAAACAACAAACAAAACCAGTGAGGTACCTTAGGTGATCCTGTATGACAGTAAATAAATAAATAAATAAATACACTGATCCTTGATTTTGGGAAAGTGAGTTTTGAAAAGAACCATTTTCAGCCCTGCCAAATCCTTCAACTAGAGAGTGGTCTAAAAGTATACCACTGTCTGGAATCAATGAACTGTCCAAGCCTGCTTATCATGCTAAGGTGAGCAAAGCACACCAAAACTGAAGATAGGGATGGGGAAAACATTGAGGGGATAGAAGCCATTGCCAGACCGTGTTTGCTTTTTTACTCACAAGAGATATGCAATCTTCAAAAAGACTTCATTCCCACATTAAGAAACATGGTTCCATCTTAGGAATTGGTCATTAGAAATCACAATAGCATTAATCAGAAATTTATTTCCATGTGTGTCTCACTGTCCAGTGATGCTTATATTGTTATGATCAAGCAGGGCGTTTGTGGGGGCCACACAGCTGTGAAAATAGCATAACTCAAGCAAATTGACTACTTGCTTCAGTTTACTTAGACCAGCTGTGTTTTCGCATTCCATGCATGGATCAAGAAGGAAGATAATTTTCAGTAAAATGTGACTGGTATAGATTTTGGCCATTATCCAAAGTGGCAGATTCCTACATTCTGACTTCATGCTATTTTGTTTCATCAGCTGACCCCGCAGAATATTCTAGCAACATGTTATATATTATTGAATTAAGGGGCAAGTGAAAGAACCTCAAACTGGATTTTGACAGAAGTATGTATGTAGAAAGGCTCAGATATGTGTAATGTGCAGTGAATTCCCACTCCACCCCACTTTAAGAAACCTATATGCCAAGATCCATATTATATAGAGAACCAGTAAGTCTAGTATCTCTGTCTGAATACAAGTGAAAGAAAGCTATTTTTCCAAAAAGTGAATTTGTGCATCACTGGATAGCAAACATTGCAGTCAACATTGCCAGTTTTTAATTAAATATTGCCGGATTACTTTTCAAGACTAAGAAAATGATACAAATAACCTTTTGAAAACTGCAAAGTGGTCAAACACTGTGTCGCAATAGGAAGAAGTTGCTAAAAAATCTAATTATTTTATGTAAGAGAATAAGTTAGTGAACCTACCTGGCGGACAGAGAAAACCATTCTCCTACTTCATAGAAAAATAGGGATTCCCGTTGGCCGTTATGAAAAGAGAATGCTAGATAAGGTTCCTTGCTAGATTCCTCCAACAGACCTCACCTTATGTTCCATGATTAAATATCCTGCCCAAAGTTAAATGCCAACACTGCAAAAATCGAGAAATATCTAGATCTACATTTTGTCCACAAATACTGCTGATTATGTGTATATATTTTTGCTTCAAACTTGGCTGCATCTTTAGGCTTCTTTGGTGTGACTTCTGGGATATTTTCTGACCAGACAGTCCAATATAGTTGCCAGGTATAAAAGATCCTCCATATCAACAGAAGTGTTTTGTGTACACAGTGATCAACTGGCTGATCATAACCTGATGTCAATACTTGGCATTTCTAGATCATTTCTGGACAGCTACTTTCTGACAAAAAAGTTGGAACTTATGTAGAAGTGGATATGTTTGGTCTTCCTGTGGACACGAGGCGGAAAGCTCTTAAGACCAAGACCTCTCAAGGGAATGCAGTGAATCCTGTATGGGAAGAAGAGGCCATTGTATTTAAGAAGGCAGGTATTAGTTTTTGTTAATGCAAAGTTTCTCAAATGAGAAATAATTCACGGGATTTATGGAAGAGCATAGCTCTGGGTAGCTTCCCTTGTCAAGCTTTGGGATTCTATCATGGCAGTTTGTTGATCAGAGGAAACAGGGAGGGAGGATGATAGTAGCTGGTGACCAGAAAAGCGCTCTCCAATGTCTCTAGGAAGTATCTGGAGAGCTGGGACAATAACCTCAATTCTTATCAATTGAGAGACTGGGTCTCTCAACTGGGTCTCTCAATTAAACTTGGATGCAGTTATATTGTTATTGTAATAATGTTTTAAATTGCTATTTTATAATTTAATGTTTTAATTAATGTTGAATCTGTGTTATTTGTTGTGGTGTATGTTGGTATCGAATTGTTACCGATTGTAAGCCACCCTGAGCGTGTGCCCCCCTCCCCGGCAGGGGTTGAGAAGGATAGGGTACAAATGTTTGAATAAATAAATATTTTTCCTAGGCTACAAAATTGTGTAGTTACTTCTCTCTCCTTCACCAGGTGAGAGCTCTTGGATGGGTAGGGAAAGTGTGTTTTCCCTTCCCAGGGTGCTTATGCCCCACCTTGTGCTGGTCAGTGACTGTAATAAAGTTTTTTTGTATTTGAGTGAGGAAACTATTCAATAACTCTTTGTGCAAAGTTCAGTGTGCAGAGAATAAACCAGACCAAAAACCATGAAGACATTAAATGGAATTAAAATCCAGAACTTGAAACTTAACCAAGAAAACATGAACAAGACCCAAAATCCAAAAACTTGAACATTTGAATCAAGGCCATAGAACTTAAAAGTTGTTCCCACTTGAAATGCAACATTGTCCTCACAAGGCGTTGTCCACTTGGAGACCACATAAAAGCCCCAAATTCCCTACCATGCTTGTCTCGAAGTCACTAGGAAAAGTGAGTCTGTCTGTCTTTCACACTCTCTCAGTGCAGCTGCAGCCACTCTGACCTAGGAAAAGACTTTCCAAGCCACTTCCACTTCCCCCCAAACTCTCTCCTGAGCTCCCACAAAATCCCCTGCCTCATCCTCTGAAGCTACAAGGCAATTCAGGTTTCTGAATCAAACAATAAACAGTGATTATCAAAAATATTATATTCGCTAGTACAAAGTAGAAATGAACAATCCACAGTGGGACAATATGAGCTATAAATCATGTACAGCGCAATTACACATTGGTAAAACACTTCTCAATGAGAATCTGTATCATAGTAAAGTACAGTTTACAACACAAGTATGTAACGGTCATAGATGAGAAAATAAATATACAGAAATCTGTTGATGAGAAAATACAAACGAAGTAGTACTGTCTCAAGACCTGGGTTACTGCTGATATTCTAGTATCCGTTGGTGTCTATAAGATTTTTAGGACCAGCAGGGCGCCAGGAACGGTCAGTTTAAAACGGAGGTTGGAGAAACTGTGAACGCTCATCGTTGCCTCTGGCATGCAATGCGCATGCGCCGGTTCTTGTTATGTTGAACCACTGGGCAGGCTGGTCGCTGTAGTTTCTCTTGCGCTACCTCAAGGCAGTGTAGGCTGTACGCAGGTGCGGCGTCGCTATAGTGGCGGGCCGCTAAGGAGCTTGGTCGGCAAGAGGCAACTCTCCCCATCTCCCTCTCACCTTGGTGAGACTAACGTGGGGCAGCTTTTTCCCTTCACTGCACTGGCAGCCTGTTAAATGCCATAAACGCTAGCCTAGCCGAAAAAACTACAAGGACCAAGCTCCTTAGCGGCCCGCCACTATAGCGACGCCGCGCCTGCGTACAGCCTACACAGCCTTGAGCTAGCGCAAGAGAAACTACAGCGACCAGCCTGCCCAGCGGTTCAACATAACAAGAACCGGCGCATGCGCATTGCATGCCAGAGGCAACGATGAGCGTTCACGGTTTCTCCAACCTCCGTTTTAAACGGACTTCGTTCCTGGCGCCCTGCTGGTCCTAAAAAATCTTATAGACACCAACGGATACTAGAATATCAGCAGTAACCCAGGTCTTGAGACAGTACTATTGTATTTTCTCATCAACAGATTTCTGTATATTATTTCTATGACCCGTTACATACTTGTGTTGTAAACTGTACTTTACTATGATACAGATTCTCATTGAGAAGTGTTTTACCAATGTGTAATTGCGCTGTACATGATTTATAGCTCATATTGTCCCACTGTGGATTGTTCATTTCTACTTTGTACTAGCGAATATAATATTTTTGATAATCACTGTTTATTGTTTGATTCAGAAACCTGAATTGCCTTGTAGCATATACTAAGGTGTAGCCCTCTGCTTTTCTTCATCCTCTGAAGCATCAGATTCAACACTAGTAACGATCTATGTCATCTACATTATTAATTCTCTGTCTATTGATAATATTCTCTTTCTACACCCAGTTAGTGAAAAGACTCCATTGGTATATCCTTTCCCCCACATAATAATACACTTCTAGTCCCAAAAACCAGTGATGGAGATTTGGCGCCATCTTTGCTGGAAGAACACAATAAATGGGCCCCAGTCTTTTAAAGTTAGAGATTTTGCCTTAATAAATGTAGTAAGTTTATCAATTTCTGTAAGTTCACTTATTTTCATAAGCCAATCATCAAGTGATATAATCATTGAGTCTTTGAATCTTTGAGTGTAGGTAATTCTTGCTGTTGTTATAATGTATAGGAAAAACCCTCAACATTTTCTATCGAGCTGCTCATCTTACATGCCAAGCAAATAGATTTCAGGTTTATTTTCATATTTGACTTTAACAAATTATTTTACTTACTTATTTAGATAGTTATTTACTGTATGTATATACCACCTTTCTCACCCCTGGGGGGGACTCAAAGTGGTTTACATATTAATGGCAAAAATTCAATGGCAACCTATAGTTCCATTTCTGTTCATTTACCATAATTTTGTGCCCAATTAACTATACAATCCTTCACCTTTTCCTCCTCCATTTCATTTTTGAACAACAATTTATACAACTTTGCAATGAAATTGTCATCTCTAAAATACCAAACAATTTCTAGTTCGGGTTTATCAATAACAATTCCAAATAAGTTTTTATTTGTTTTAAATCATTCTACTAATGGTCTGTAGGGAAACCACTTTATTGGGAAATTTTCAAACAGTAGCTCCAATGTTCTAGGTCAACATTTTTGTTTTTTCCTTATTAATTTTAAATCCTGATAGTCTTCCATATTTTTTTCAAGATAGCGTTCAGACCTCTACTCCTGTTCAGAGGGTGGTCTTAAAAATCACTAAGTCATTTGCAGAGGCATTCAACTTATGCCTTTTTGCTTTTATCCTTACCCCTTCGATGTCTTCTGCCTTTTTATGGTGTTGTTCAAAAACTATATTACCAACAAAAACAATGATGGGAAGAGGAGATAACCTTGTATCATCCCTTTTTGTATTTTACAAGATTTAGTCAGTTCCCCATTGACCAAAATTTGGGCAGTTTGCTTATTATAAATTTGTTTAACCCATCTTTGAACATTTGGCCCAAAACTTACTCATTTTCATTGTTTGTCATAATTATATCTCTATGAATCTCAACTTAAAACATTTCTTTTGTGCCACTGAAATTTGTTTCTTGTAGCCACTGTGTGACATGGTCTCCAATCCTATACCAAATTCAATGTGACTCCGTTTCTGAAGGATATGTACAAATACATTTCATACCTGCAAGATTTCATTGGAGATCACAGTTCTGTCACCATAAGAGGATCACATCCGTATTGTACCTAAGAATTAATAAAAATGTAACACTTTTAATCATTCAGGCTACTTTTACATACCTGATTTTATAATCTTCAACAGTAGTCATGTACTGCACATTTTGAGAAAATACGAATGGCTGTTCTATTGCCACTCAGTGAGTTTCTTCTAAAATGAGATTAAACGGCCCCACCCATTTTCTGAGCCACTATAGTAAACATGTTCTTTATAGCATCAGATTATAGCAAACAAAGAGCTAGATATATTCTTAAATATATTTTGTTTACAAATTGAATTCTGCAACAATGATAAAATGATTCATTATGTGTCAAATATGAACATTTTAATAATCGGACTCATGTTCTTTCTTATTATAATAAAGAGGATTACAGAAGAAGAATGAAAATCCACATCAAACAACACATTTAATCTGATGGTATAAATTCAGTTTAGAGTATCTGTTAAAGCAAACAAGTACTGATATTTGGTTCTCAGACGTGGAAACCAAGAATTCCTGCATCTCCATGAAATAAATTCATCACAGAAGCCACCAGAACCATCCTGTTTTGTTGCCAGTCAGTTTCTCACAAGGCTGTGAAATTGAATCAACAAATTTTGCACCAATAAGATGCTATCTGAAAACTTATGGGCTTGTAGTCAATTGTGTATGGGCTGCTTGTGGATATCAATAATCGTGGGATCCAACATCTCATTCTATCTCTTATTTTACATTGTCTATAAAGAGTCAGCTGTAAGAGCTAATGTGATGTCATTTGTGTTATATGAGGAATGTGAGCAAATTAACAAAAGAGAACTGCACCATCAGAAAAGACCCACCTCTCCAACAGACAAGTAGAAAGAGAAATATTACACTATGCCACAAAATTTGGAAAAAAAGTTCCTAGTTAGAAAGTGTTATTCCTCTTTAATTGTGCAGTACATACTTTGAAAGTAGCTGTTATACTCCAGAAACTTCATTTTTTTGGCTTCCACAAACTATGTTGAATTGGTTGAGACTCTATGACAGTGGTTCTCATCCTGTGGGTCCCCAGTTGTCTTGGCTTTTAACTTCCAGAAATCCTGACAGCTGGTAAACTGGATGGGATTTCTGGGAGTTGTAGGTCAAAACACATGGGGACCCACAGGTTGAGAACCACTGCTCTATGAGAGATTTAAACTATAGCAAAACGTGCTCTGGGATGTTCTGCAAAAACAACGTACTTGCAGTTTAATATTTTTTTCTGTGGTTTTATGATAGAACCAATTAGGATATGACATTTATAACCCAGGAACAAACATCAGATCTCCACGGTTAGCAAAACGTCGTTTTTCCATCTACGACAGGCTAGGCGACTGGCACCCTACCTGTCCAGGGACGACCTGGCCACGGTGATCAAAGCGACGGTCATCTCGAGGCTGGACTACTGTAACGCCCTCTACGTTGGCCTTCCCTTGTCGACAATCCGGAAACTCAAGCTAGTGCAGAACGCCGCCGCTCGCTTGCTGGTGGGAGCACCGGTGAGGGAGCATATCACTCCCATCTTACGGCAACTGCACTGGCTTCCCATCGAGTACCGGATCGCCTTCAAGGTGTTGGTTTTAACCTTTAAGGCCTTACACGGTCTAGGGCCAGTGTACCTGAGGGACCGCCTTACCCCGTATGTTCCCCCGAGATCCTTACGCTCAGAAGAGCAGAATTTGTTGGCCATCCCATCGCTTCGTTCCTGTCACCTGTCTACTACAAGACAGCGAGCCTTCTCTGCTGTGGCTCCTGTGCTCTGGAACTCGCTTCCAGACCATACTCGTGCGATTTCAGAGCTCGCCCCCTTTCGAAGGGTGTGCAAGACCGCCCTTTTTAGGTTGGCTTACTGTTAAGCTCTGAATTGTAGATGGTATGCGCATGTCTGTGATCTCATGAACTGTAATCTTTGTTTTATCATTGCTATGACTTATGTTTTTATTGTATGTTTTAACTTTTTGTGTGATCCGCCCCGAGCCTGCAGGGAGGAGAGGAATATAAAACCGAAGAAATAAATAATAAATAAATTGTGTTACATAGTGTTATATCAGGATTGTGGGGGTACAGAACAGATCACAATGCCACCCACATTTGTAATGATGTCTCAGTGATAGATCTTATGCTATTATAAATGCTCTATTTCAGTTTGAAATTCCCAAGGAGCTGTATACTAATGTAAAAACACTTGTGCCAACAGTTCCAATTTCTCAGATATTGCATTACAATGCTGCAAGCACCCTATTGCTGAAAAGTGTATTTTGTTGTTTCTACTTTATGCATAAAACATACTATAAGACACCTAATATATATTTAAATATATTTATTCAGGTTGTTTTGCCTTCTCTGGCTTGTTTGAGGATAGGCGCCTATGAAGAAGGAGGAAAATTCATTGGTCATCGAATCTTGCCGGTATCAGCTATTCGACCAGGTAGGGTAATCTTGGCTTCCTAACAGTGAATAACGATTGTATTAAGAAAATGTGTAGAACAGAACTAAATATCAGGATGAGCTCTAAAACTGAGCAGGAAGGCAAACAGACAGCTAACAACAACTTTGGCCAAAGAAATTACCAGGCCCAACACTACTTTTCAATCCAACCTACTCACAGCACTGGTTGAGACAGATAATGTTTATTTTATAGAAATTCAAATTTATGTGCAGTATTTAATTCATATGTAGCTATCTTTATCTGAGCTCTATGTAACCAGCATGTAATGTAGCCAGAGAGTTTTTGTTGCTTACAAGGATGTTCTCAAAGTTTGGCACAACATCTGATGGAGTGGCCCTGAACACATGTTAATGCAGTTGCAGTATTTTGGGCCAAACACAGAGCTCAGCAAACAATGCAGGTCATGGGGTGATGTCACCTATTCCTAAACAGAGTTTATTAGGCTCACTAAAACAGATCAGCATATAGCTGAATCTTTCATTCTTATTTTACACCAACAGTGTGATAATTGAGTAATGGTTCTGATGCTTCAAATGCCAAATGTTGGTACTTATGAGGAGTCTAGTAAGCCAGTACTCCTGAAGGGAACTTGAGAATCAGTCTGTAACATTAGGCTTCGATAAATTTAGGCACAACTTTTATGGATGTTGTCATTACTAAAGCTGCAGGCTGCCTGCACCAGATGTATCCTATAAAATAATATTGGTACTAATGAAAACCTACCTCAAAATCAGATCTAACTAACCCCCCCTAAAAACATTAGTATAATTTAGTCTGAACTCTCCCTGCAAGTCAGCAACTTCCATAAAATTGCCCTATTGGCTTCACTTGCTTTCAAGTGGTGGCAGCAATTTTTTTAATTAAAAAAACTGTTACAAGATCATGCAAGAAGCTTTTAAAGAAATTTCCAGCTTCCATAGCAATATAGATAAACTACTTTTCCTATCAACAACCGCTGCTAGAATATGCTATACGAGGTTATGGAGAAAAAGTGAAATACCCATGATAGAAGACTAAAATAAAAAGATTTAGACATAAGAAACATGGATAAGTTAACCTGCTTATTACAAAAAATAAACAAATAAAAGGAACAAAGAGAAAGAGACAGATAGGACATTGATAACTGAATATCTAAAGTAAGAAATAAAGACAAAAAAACCCACAAGAACAGAACCCCCATAATAAAAAAAGAAAAAAAAGAACCCTACAGAAGAAGACTGAGAGGAAAAATGTGCTGTCCAAAAGAGACATAAAGAACCTAGGGGCTGCTCGGCCCGCCCCAGAAAAAAACGGCCGGGAAAAGGAAGAACCCCTCCTTGAAGAAGACTGGAAGCAAGACTGAAGACTCTATATATACAGTATATAGTCTTTATTTCTTTTTCTTTTTCTTTCTTTCTTCTCTTTCTTTCCTCTTGTTTTATTATTCTAAAGATTTTATCATGTACTATGGAAATACTCAATAAAGATTACTTTTTTAAAAAAAAAATCCAGCTTTCCCACACCAGCACTTTCTCCTCTTTCTCCTTGACTTTGTGGCAATGCAAATTGATTGTCAGCTTTCTATCTCCACTGGTGGGAGAATCTAACAAGCAAGGAGGATTCTGGAACCTGTATTCCAAGAGAAGATACTTGTTCCAAAGTCTATTTCTACTCTGCTCTGTTAAGTGTTTTGCCAGTTTATATCTTTGTTTTACAACTCCTACTTTTAAAAGTGAATTAACATAGATGTTGTCCTGCTTTATTTTTAGGCTATCACTATATTAGCCTAAGGAATGAAAGGAATCAGCCTTTGATTTTGCCAGCCTTATTCGTATACATAGAGGTTAAAGACTATGTGCCTGATACATATGCAGGTAATGCTAATATCTATGAGGAGGGAATTTGTGTTTTACATTGGAAGTGGTTTGTTTTGCATTTGCTTTGGTGCTATGAACATATAATAACATAGTAAAGCAGAAGCATAAACGCACAATATAATAAAAGCCTATGGAAGTAAAGACTGTTAATAAATTGTCACATCTCCCATGTGCTGCACCTTCACTCTATTCAGTGTCCCTTTATTCTACCAATGTAATACTAATGGGTGGCAACACAGCTGGAATGATTTCAAACTCTGTACACTGATAATTAGAAAAAAGACTTAGGGCCCTTCCAAACAGCCATATAGTCCAGAATATCAAGGCAGATAATCCACAATATCTGCTTTGAACTGGGTTATCGGAGTCCACACTGCCATATAACCCAGTTCAATGTGGATTTTAGACACTTGTGTGGGCCTTAGTCCCCTACCACACTGCTATATAAAATCCAAATTATTTGCTTTGATCAGGATTATATGGCAGTCTAAACTCATATAATGTGGATGATCAGATTTTATTATTTGGATTATATGGCAGTGTAGAAGAGTTTTTTTGTGAAATCAGAGGTGTTTTCAGTGAACGTGAATAAGATTGCATCATCATGCATCTCTTAGCCATTCTAGCTGAACTCAGGGTGCCCCCCTCCCCCAGAAGAACAGACCAGGAAATAGCAAAAAGAAACTTAGTGCTCTGAAGCTGACCATTCAGCTTCTGTGAAACAGATACACTGCCATACAAAGAACAAATAAAAGTTTGGTCCTACATCCCTCTCTGATTTCCAGATGTTATTGAAGCCTTGTCCAACCCAATCAGATATGTGAACTTGATGGAGCAGAGAGCAATACAGCTGGCAGCCCTGACTCTGGAGGATGAAGAAGAAGTAAAGAAAGAGGTAAGAATCTGGGTTTGATCATCCCTTGTCATAACAAAAAGGCTGATTTGGTACACTACAGATAGTACAGTGCCCTAGGGAGGGAGGGAGAGGTGTGGTAGGGGAGAAACAAAACATATGCCTGGACGACTCAGGGCCCTTCCACATAGCCCTATATCCCAGAATATCAAGGCAGAAAATCCCCTGGGTTACCTGAGTCCACACTCAGATCATGTGGGATTTTCTGCCTTGATATTCTGGGGTATAGCTCTGTGTGGAAGGGTGCTCAAATCCTCTCATTTTCCCCACGTCTGCTTGCCATGCATTGAACTCACTTTCACAGGGAGATTATTTATTTATTTATTTATTTATTTAAGAAATTTGTATCCTACCTTTCCCCACTCATGGCTTCAAGGCGGCTTACAGACAATAAAACAAACAATATAACAATTAAAATCAAGTTAAAACCATAAATATTAGACATGCTGTAAACTCTTATTAAAGTTCAATAAAATAAATTATGCTAACCCAATTGTAAAAACAAACCCATAGATTGGATTGATCAAAAACCCAATGAGTGGTAATTCAGGATTGTTCTAGAGATGAGTGGATTCTACATTCTTTTTTTCCTTGTCAAAAATTAGCTCAGAAAACAGTGAAGCAAGAAATTGATCAAAGTAAATTGAATTTAAAAATAAAATATTGTTCAAGAAATGAGAGCACTTATTTAACCGGGAAGTAAAATGGAAGCCCTTTTCCTGTTTATTCCCATATTAAAACAGACATCTCTTCTTGCCCTCCTTATAGGTGTGAGGGACATTTTTTTAAAGAAAACCTTTAAACAATAAAAATAAATCCATAGGGTATGATGCGGGCTTAAATGCGTGGTAAGAGATCTTATAAGGACCAGTGTCATACCTCAATGCCTGGCAGTTCTTCACTCCTGTAAGAAGAAAGGCATGGGATATCTAGGTGAGACAGAAGACAGAAGTTCACAAACCTTAATATCAAACTAAATGTTCATGTATGTCATATACATGTGTATCTCCATCCAGTTAAATGCTGCATACTTTCAGTCTGATTAGTTAATGTTGTTTACTGGCATCAAGTAGTCTTTGATTTATGGCAAATCTGTGAATGAAAGACCCATTCATCAACTGCCCTACTCAGGTTTTGCAGACTAGGTCCCATCTACACAGCCCTAAAAAGCATGCTGGAAAACAGATTAGCCTGAGGCGTCCAAGTGACACTTCAGGCAAATCCATTTTAGACTGAAGTACTGTAAGCCTGTATTTCCAGGAAAGTCTGCACTGTCCCGGGCATGGTGTGTGTGAGGACTGATTTTCAAAATCTCCATGTATGATATGAGTGTCACTTGCCACAGCCATCTTGGCAGTGGGACCAATCTGTTGCCCCATGTGCAGTTCCCTCAGGGCGATGCTTTTCCTATCACAAGGACTGGGTAGATGGGACCTGAGTCTGCCAGTCCTGAGCCCCCATGCTGACTCCATAGTAGCAAGCACAACATAGCAGATATCCTCTCGTTTCGTGAGGAAAGCCTCCGGCTGTGGTTTCACCCCCAGGTGGGAGTGGAGTCTCAGCTGACATCATGTTATGGCCAGCCTGGGGTTCCATCCTGAAGCCAGGATAAAAGTATCATAAGATGCTTTCTTAGGTAAGTGTGAGGAGGTTGTGAATCTATCTGGAATATGTTTTTTCTCTTCTCCTACTGCCTTCTACCTTAAGAAGCATTATTGTCTTTTCTAGTTATTCACGTTTTCTCGTGATATGGCCAAAGTATGGAAATATTGGTTTAGTCAATTTGGCTTCTAAGGAGAGTTCAGGCATGATTTGTCTTTTTAGAAGTCCAAGGTTTCCATATAACTCTTCTCCAGAACCACATTTCAAATGAGTAGATTTTCTTCCTATCAGCATTCTTCAATGTCCAACTTTCACAACCATCCACAGAAATATTTGACATGAACAACCCTTATTTTATTATTCAATGATACATCTTTACACTTCAGGATCTTGTCTAATTTCTTCATATCTACCCTTCCAAGTTCTAGTCCTTTTCTCATTTCTTGACTGCAGTCCTAATTCTGATTAATGTCTGAGCAAAGTTTGGAAAATCTGGAACTATTTTAGTGTATTTTGGTAAATCTCCTGTGATTATTAATTCTGTTTCCTTAATGTTTAGCTGTTGTTGCACCTCAGACCTCGGACAGGTCTCCCTAGATCACACACACACAGGCAGATGCAATAAATGTTCTTTTATTAAGAATAAAGGATATAGAATAGTCCAAAGAAGAAGAATAAAGCAAATCCAAATAGTCCCAAATAGTTCTATAGCTGCAAGCCCAATCGGCTCAAATCCATTTGAAGCAAGGTTCCAAAACAAGGCAAACCACTCCGGCGGTCAACATGAACTTGAGTCTGAACCGCTCCGGCGGTCAAACGTGAGCTTGGAGACTGGAAGGTGAGACTTGATCAAGCTAAACGTGGCTTCAGGTCTGACAAGAGCTCTTTCAGCCCGGGTTGATATAGGAATCTAACTCTTGTGCGCCCAACGCACCCCCCCTTCCTCCAATCTCTCCTAGAAGAGTGAGAACCAGGAAAACCCCTTTCTCCCATCTCACCATCTGGAAAGGGAGTAGCCACTCTCTCTTGAGACCCAAGGCCGCCTGGCCTTTCATAATCATCCAAATCCATTTCCATGGAATCTTCACTAAACTCATCTGCGGTCTCATATCCCTCCAGCCATGTGTTATCCCAGTGCAGGCTCTCTTCTGTAGAGTCATATGCATCAGGCCACTCATCATCCCCGATCTCTCCCGGGTCAACTGGTGCCTGACCCGGTGCCACCAGGGTCTGCCCAAGTCCATCAGGCTGGAACCCTACAGCTGTAAACCTGAATTTGCATTTTCTTCCTAATTTTTAAACAACCTCTACAACTAAATGTTTTGCTATAATCTATAAAGCATAATCTATCTGTATTTATTTATATCATAATTATTTGTATATATAATATACAGCCCTTTTCATTGCATGGGATGTAAGGAAGCATACACACTATAAAAGTACAGTACTCTTTAAACACTCAATACAAACGTTAAAATATAACTAAATTAACTCCTATTTGAAACAAGTTAAACAACAATATATGTTATTGCAGTATGCATGTTAGAATGTATAATAAATGGGCTGCATTTATTATTATCAAGATGCAGTTATATTTCAGTGCCAGGTGAGGGATCCCTCTACAAACAGGTGCTTTGGTTTTGAAACAGATGCATCTCAACATTTGATTCACAATATACTTTCATAGGTTGATTTTCCATCTCCTGAAGAAACTTTCATATCCAGGCAAAAAGATAGCTGTACTTAATAGCCATAGAGATAGGTGCATCTGCCCATCGATCACATGAAAATCCATTGAAAACTATGCCAGGATTTGTTATTTCATTTCACAAATGAAAGATAGACTCCCCAAAATAAGTTACATTAAAATAATATAAAATAATTGAAATGTGAACATTTAGTCTTGGCTTTAATGAGGTTTTCCGACTCAAACTTGCATTTTCTTCTCATCATTATTTTGTATTGAGTCAGAACTAGATTTTTCTGCACTAATCCATGACTTTATTTAGACAGTTAATTTACAAAATCCTCCCATTGACTAAACTATATTTCTATTTTTTCCAATTATGCACATTTTAGTTGTTGATATTTGAAAATATATGCACTGTTTTGTGTAGAGTGCATTCTTGAAAAAGCCCTGTAAAGTTTTGCAACCTTGCAGGTGCTTGGGGTGAATTGTATATTTTCATGCAACCGGATATATGCAAATACTTTTTTATCCAAACCGTTACAACCAATGAAATTTATTCATAAAGGGTATCTGAGGTAGCATATGTTCCCCCCTCCCCCAGTTCATACCACATAATTGTGGCACATTTCTGCCCTTTTCTCGCACCCCCTTTTGCTGGCTACTGAGTGATCTGTTGCCTTGGTGCATGTTATGAGTTGCAGTTGGATTCCCCATAGCCTTTCTGTAGACTTCCACTATCACTAATGCCACATTTTCATTGCCCATTTTAAAGATAGAGAGGAAGATCCAGGGTTACACCTGGGGTGCTTCCGTCTCATTGCATTGCTTTCTTGGGAATGTGGATCCATTTCTCCCTGTGGGTCAATGTCCTTTCTTTTCCTCTAGCATTACTATAAGCTCTATGGGCAATCTACTATATTTCTCAACTTTTAACCCAATGATACCTATGTTATCCCATGCTTTGTGGTTGAGTAGTAACATCAGTGTCTCTGCATGATAGGGACAGAGTAAACCTGGAAGTACAGAGCTGTGAATGGCTTGCAAGTGAGAGCAAATTCTAAATTCATTTATGTTGATATTTAGATATATTTGACCCAATCTAAACTGCCACATAATGTCATTTCATATGCCGTTTTAAGGTAAGCATAGAGTCATATAATGCAGTTCATTGCAAATAAACTGCATTATATAAGTCTACACAGATCATATAATGCATTTCAAATTGAATTATTTAGCAACGTAACAACAACAGCAACAACAATACATTTATTTATTACCTGTCTGTGCTGATAACTCAAGGCAGTGTACAACAATGTGAAAACACATCAACATAAAATACATACACTAATATATTCCTTTATTCCTTTATCTTATTTGTCGTCAATCCACTCCTTTAGGCTTCAGGCAAATCTGTCATTAGTCAAAATATATGATCCTGTGCTATTCTTTTCCATTTCTGGTCAAATAGCTTAAATTCAGATAATATTTTGATTTTAGTATTTTGGCAATTAAATTTTGTGGGAATGTGGTTCGGGTTTCTAACCCTTGCAACCCTATAGCCACTTGTCCTTCTATCAGTTCCGGGGCTCAATCCCAACTGCTGGTGGACAGGACACAATGGAGTTGTGACTCTCTGGCTGCCACCTCTTCACTCCTCTCTTCACACACACACACAACTATAAAACAAATAAACCAAAGATGTATTTACACACTACTATAAAATAAATATGCCATAGTACAAAGATCAAAATACAGTGGCAAACACAAATCAAAAACTCATGGTTCAAAGTTGATTGGGTAGGCCTGCCAGAAGAGATGGGTCTTAAGTTGGATTTTAAATTCTGACAACCCAGTTAGCTGTCGGATATCTTCTAGCAGGTCATTCCACAATCTTCGTTCTGCAAGGAAGATAGCACCCACAATCTGTAACTTGTAAAGAGTTAAATTTGTGCAGTAGAGATATATTTGTAATGTATAATGTTCACAAAGGCAAATTTCTTCATAATTTCTTCATATCTGCACCCCAATTTCTGTGCATATGAGCTCTTATGAAGGGGTTAAATGCTTAGAGAACTGCCCATCTCCATCGGTTTATTACCAATGAAGAATGAAAATGAAAGCTGTCTGAGTGAAACTAACTCACCGAGGTGCCATGGCAACAGGTTTTTCTAATATAAATGTTCATAACTCAAGGAGATGATGCGCCTCACAATTCTTTCTCCCCATTCCATGAGTGTTCCAGGAATCTTCTGTGTGCTTTAAGAGATATGATCACAGATGAAACAATTGTAAGATGTTTTGTATGATGTAAAAGGAAAGAAAGGGGGAAAGGGAGGGAGAGAATGAGCTTTAAACATGGGCAGTGAGAGCTGACAAGGAAGGAAAGGTTGTGAAGAATGCTTAAACAAGTTGAGCATCACAGACACACTCATCCGAGCATGCGGCAAAAATGGAGGTACTGTTTGTGTAAGCTTATCTGTCAAATATAATGATGGGACAGCTGTCCTGGGAACATTCATGTGCCTTGGGGATGAATCAGTAATTAGACTTCTGGGACATTAAAATGGAAATAGAGTTGTCATTTTGCAAAATGTTCTATTCCTTTATGCCTAATGTATTCTACTGTTAGATTTTTTAAAAATTGCCATACTTATTGTGTTACAACTGAGTAGCATACTGAGATGTGTAGGCAAAAGCTGTCCTATCTGGACTTGTTAGATGGCATAAGCCTTATCTTTCAAAGAAGAATTTAAGTAGAGGAATAAAGAAACTGATCTAAATACAATGGACCACAAAAATATTTTATACTACTGACCCACTCAAAGTGTTAACAAATGTAGTAGTTATGGAAATACAAACTGTTTTTAAAATGCAACCCATGCTATGTATGCCTTGTAAAATAAATCTGTGTTTGTGCATCCACATTAAACAATAGCAAAAGAATAAAGTGGTCTGAAAATGCTTAAATAATATCGCTGGGCAATTAATTCACTGCAGCCACAAATTTTGTAATTAATTGTTGGGTTTTCTCCCTTCTAAAGACAATAAGCCTCTCACCTCCCTCATAATTAATTAGAGAAGGTGGAAAACCACAATGGAAGCTAAAAGTACTTTTTTCTCAAAAGTTCTTTCTGAAACAGAATGACACTTCTGTGTAGACACTGTACAAATGCAATCTTCCTTAACGTGCTTGCAGTGTAACATGTGAATACCAGACTGAGGTTAGAGAGCTGTACATTAGTAGAGGCAGAATTCAGAGACGGAAAAAGTAACTTTTGTGAACTAGAGTTCTCAGAATCTTCCTGCCAGGATGGCAATTGATCATATGTATTAGCTGATGATGTTTGGGAGCTGTAGTTCAAAACACTTAACTTTTCCAAGTTCTGGAATGTTGACAGGTTTGGTCAAGTTCCATAATAACAAGATCCACTTCCATGCATATTAATATAAAGTGTTGTATATTCATAGGCAGAACAGGGAGACACTCCTTCAGAAGCTCATAATGAACCTAAGCCTGCACCAGCTGAAAATGGAGTAAACCACACCGCTTCCCTCACACCTAAACCATCAACTCAGGTTGTTCCCAGCCAACCAACACCAGGTAGGAACTGGAATGTATTGTATTATTAATGTAATGCCTTTTTAGGGGGATGATGGGAGGCATGCCAATGAATCAACTTCTGAGGCGAACACGCACATTTAGACCTGAGATGTATGAAACATATGAATATATTTCTATTTGCATCTTTTTGAAAGACTATATTTGTAACTACCTGTTTCAGTGCCAATGAACTACTATGTCTTGTCATCAGTAGTACATCCCTGTCAGCTAGAAAGCTATTATGTGATCTTGAATGAGTCACAATCAGTCGACTGTTGTATGGATGACCCAGGAAAATACAATGCAACTACAGAGAAAAGGAAGGGAGTCAAATTTTTGTTCTTGTATTGTTTGTACCTTTTTGGCGGTATGACTGATCAGTAAGGTGTTTTGCTTTTAAGTCTGAAGATAACCCTTATCAAGATGGCAGTACATCTAGCTGCTTGTACCTCTGTCCTTTCACCTTATGTGCCATTATATTTAACATTTGGCTGCTGAAATGATTTAGAGTAAAATGGTAAAAACGTTCCTTATCAATCAGTTGGGAATTACTTTTAAAAGCAGGTCTAAAAACCAAGGCCAAAATTTTTACCTCCAGCCTAATGTAGGCTTTTGGAGAGCACATATTAGTATTGAATCCAACTCCCAACCCTCAAAGTCACAAAGTTGTATTTCTCCTTCAGCTGTGGCACTCATCTGGAATGCTACAGTGCAGAATGGATCAGACACTCCTTTCTTAGCCCAGTTTTAGGAGAATGCTGCACCTTTCTTCAGGCAGGCTGCCTTATCTTGAGGTCATGCTGACCAGTTTCCTGCCTTCTAGTGAATGATATCAGTCCAAAATCACAATAGCCCATCTCTCTCTTTCAGACAGACAGCATCAGACATGAGGTCATGATGGTTTCTCCCCATCCTCCTAAAAGTTGTAGTCCATAAAAGTAACTTTTCTGAGTTTCAATCCATGTAATATTGTTGTCCACATCAGACTAAAAGCCTTCTTGTTAGGTGAGCTAAGAAAAGGTATCTACAGAAGGTCAAGCAGAGACATGATGTCACAAAAACTAATTCAGTAAGAAACAGCATCACCACAATGTCACAATGGTCAGTCTTTTTTCCTTGAGGCATGACTCCCAACCTTGATGAAGCAAAGATTCACTTTTTGTATGGGCCAGGTTTTTTTTCGTGTCAGGAATGATTGAAGAAACTGCAAGTCGTTTCTGGTGTGAGAGTAGATGCCAGTGATATCAAAGGACAAATTGAACAAAAGCAGTCCAGGTACAGTAGTTCTGTACAACAGATTCAACCAAATGATTTGGTGAAAACTTCAAGAGAGGAATCCTTGTTTTTGCTACTGGCCCAACATTACCCTGATGTGCAGACATACCTCACTACAGTCTGTCATTTCACAGTTTCTCAAGTTTCTCTAGCATTTGTTTATATAAAGGACACCATTTTATTCTGCTGTTTTATATATTTGGATTTCAGCATCAATGGACTTTAGGGACCTCAGCAGATACTGAGAGCCCACTAAACTGTACAAACCTGCCCTTGTATGAACCTGCTCAAACCCTGAAATCTTTCTGTTGGTCCCACTTCCATCTCAAGCCTGTTTGGTGGGAACGAGAGAGTGGGCCTTCCTTGGTGGTTGCCCCTCGATTCTGGAACTCCCTACTCAGGGAAACCAGAATGGCTCCATCCCTACTGTCCTTCCGGCAGCAGACTAAAACCTCCTTATTCAAACAGGCATTTAAAAATGTAGGTGTTTAAGACCTAGTTGGGGGTGCTGCGGTTTTTCACTTTGGCTATGTTTTTATGGATTTTAATTGATTTTTTAAATTGCTATTTGTTTTCAATTCTGTTTTAATTGTTGAGTATTTGTATAGTTTAAATTCTTTGCTAATACTTTTATGCCAAGCCGCTTTGACTCCTCTATGAAGGGATACTGTAAAGCAGGGTATAAATAAATATAATAACTGTCTCAGCAAGTCCTCAGTTTGCAACATTTGTCCTAGAAAGTTGGATGGAAGTTAGTAACTCCACAATCCACAATTAGAGAGAAAAATGAGGAAGAAGCAGATGACAGGGATTGTGACAAAATTTTAAGCAGAAGAAGTAAACAGAATAATTTGTGGGTACGGATTAAAATGCTCAGCCTGCCCTTTCCAACACACCCCAAGGGCTGAACTGCTCAATAATCCCCAAATGGAAGTATAACCCGAAGGAACTCTGTGGCTGGAAAACAAAATAAAAAAGACAAGATACAAAGTCATTCACAACCAAGGAGGTACGATTAGATGCAATTTTTTTTAAGTACAGTGTAAAAATGTGTGGAATTAGGAAATGCTTTTAACATAGGAAGTAAACATTGATAGAAAATAATTCACCAGGCACTCTGCACACAGAACTATGTCCAGTTGTAGTTCTAAGATTTTGGTTTAGATACCATTACTGCATCCTGTAAAATCCTGAAGTGTGTATAGTAGGGCCATGGTATCAATTGGGGGTTAGTTTCAGGATCTTCTGTCGATACCAGAGCCTGTGGATGCTCACATCCCATATGTACAATGGCATAGTTAATGGTGTGCCTTATATAAAATGGCACAATCAAGGTCTGCCTTTCTCAAAAATACTTTCACGGTATCGATGGCCAAATTAATGGGTGCAGAATGCTTGGATATGGAGGGCCAACTGTAGTTTCCTCAAAGCTGAGCTCTCTAAACACACCTTTCCTAAACCTATTCTCTCAAAGTAGAATTGTTTTATCATAATTACTTTGCGTGAAAAAGTCCAGGCACTCAAAGCAGAAAAAATGTGGGACATCTTTGGAACAGAAATTAATAGTACAAAATAAGAGAATACTCAATAATAGCCACAGTCATTGCCATAACAACTTCTAATATATTGTTATGACTGTTTTGCCCCATTTGATATGTGTGTGTATCACACACACACACACACACACACAGTACATTTAAAATGAATGAAATAGTTTTCAGACTTTGATGGGAATGGCTATGTTGCTTTTGTGTCCGCTAATTGCCAACCCATTCCTCTAAGGCAGTAGTCAGCCAGATGTTTTGGAGTTCAACTCCTACACTTCCTCACAGCTGGTAAAGTGGCTGAGATTTCTGGAAGTTGAAGTCCAAACCACGTGTAGGACCAAAGGTTGGAACCAGTGATCTAAGACAAATATTGCAAACTAAAACCTTGTAGTTTCTTGGTTATCTACTGCTGTTCCACCGGGCATCTTGTCCTAAACTCTGTGGCATGCACTAAAACTGAATTCTTGCCTTATGGAGATGGGAAGGCATTGCAATGCCTACTTTGCCAATCCTATATGTGGAGAGGATGGAAAGTTGTTGTTGTTGTTGTTACATTTATTTTTTATTTATACCCACCTTTTTTTCTCCAAAAGGAGAGAAAGACAAGTTCCTTGTCTTATACTTAAGATACCTGTTGAGGTATGTCCTAGTTTGGATAGGAAATGCATAACTCTCCCAAACGTGTTGGAACTACACCTTACGACATTCCCAGCCAATATAGCTAGGCGGTGTGGATTACGGGAAATGCAGTTCAATAATATTTGAAGAGCTAAACTTGCCCAACCTTTGGCTACTAGATCACATGAATATGCAGCCTGCAATAATTTAAAAAAGGGTATGTTGGTATAATTTAAAGGATGCTTTCTTACCGTGCATAGAAAATTAGCATAACTCTTGTTTGAAGTTTCTGTTAGTCATTTCAAAACAACGGTTATTATCATTATTGTTTGTATCTAGGTTCTGTGAAAGTGCCAGCAAAAACAGAAGATCTTGTTCAGAGTGTTCTGACTGGTAAGAAACTTTTAGCTGTGATCCATCAGAATCTATGTGGTAAATAAAAGTCAGGAGGGTAGAACTTGCAATATGATCTTTGTGCTGATTCGTTTTTATTTGTCAAAATAGCAAGGTCTTGGTCAAAACATTAGACACAAATATTAATTGCAAACATAGTGGATATTATAATTAAGAACAAAAATGTACTTTACAAATATTGCAATGCTTAGATTTTCTTTTTTGAGAGTTGGACAAGATCCTATTCCACAGCAAGCATGCTAGCTATGTTGGCTTTGAGTATTATAGGAACCATAGTATTAAAAAGGGATTTTAAAAATATTTCTACATAAGCAGTTCTTTTCTGGGATGGTTGATTGGTATAGATATACTGTCTCACACATCATGATGGTAATCCTACTGGTTAGTTCCAGTGAATATAGGGCATTGAATAATTGATTAATGGTGAATCAATCTATTTAATTCAGTGGCTTTCGTGTAGTTGGAACTAACAGCAGAATTTAGGCTCATGGCTACCTCACACGCGATATTTCTTTTCATCATATTATATGTGGCTCAAATTATCTTAAACTATGGAAAACTTTCTTGAATGCCACATACACAAGTGCGCCTTTACCATTGTGTCATTCTGGGAAAAAGCATGGCTAAGGGACATAAAAAGCAGTACATATAAGGCTCTTAACTTCCTGTTCCCGTGCCTTTTAATGCTCACTTGCTTGTCCCTGTGAATAAATAAATGTCGGATAGTGACAGAAATGAAGCATTGCTTTCCATTATTACAGAGGTTGAAGCACAAACTATTGAAGAACTAAAACAACAAAAAGCATTTGTAAAACTTCAGAAGAAGCACTATAAAGAAATGAAGGATCTTGTAAAGAAACACCACAAGAAAACCACAGATCTTATAAAAGAACATACAGCAAAGTACAATGAAATCCAAAATGATTACCTGAGACGGAGGGCAGTCTTGGAGAAAACGGCAAAAAGAGACAGTAAGAAAAAGTATGTTCTATAGAGTTTGTTTCTATTCAATTGAAGGATGTTGGCCTTCACGTCTTTCTTTTTTGAGGGAAGAAAATGTTTTAAATGACTTGGCCTATTGAAAATTGGGGGGGGGGAGTGATGTGGAGAATATGGGAGCTGAAGTAAAACAGGGAGCAGCCATTGAAAAAAAATGGTAGAAAGAAATACAGAATGGGACAGCAGTACAAGAGAGGGAAGATCCACAGGGTATTGGTTGTCACTAAACTTCTCCCCCTTCAAATACCCTAAGTAGCTTGGCAGATGCTGTTTCTCAGTGACAGGTGAGGAAATGGGGAGACATTACTAAACCTGATCCTAGATGATCATGTCATCAATACCTGTGTTAGAAAAATCTGACTGTATGAAGCAGGTTGGGGAAAATGCTGAACCTCCCAAATTCTGTCCATATGGGTTCGCTGTACAGGCCTTGGTATTGAGAGGTAGAGTTTCAGGGGGCGTCATGATTTGGCTTCCCTCTCCAGGTACCCTATCCCACATTCTGCTCAAGGACCTGGAGATGGGTGACTTTGACAGAGCAGGGATTTTATTGGTGTACTGTTTATGCCACAGCTCCACAAGCTTCCACCACAGATGTGTTGGTCCTGTGCTTCTCCTGGCTCATAAAACTGTCAATGAAGGGCAGCCTGAGGAAGTAAGGGGAGTAATGAAAGTTTCACTGCAGAATGATACATTTCTAGACTTCTTAAAAGAAGCCCCTGAAGCTCACCCTTCTGGAAAATTATCAGTCAATCTCCAGAATCCCTTTCTTGGAGAAAGATCTTGAGTAAGTGATGGTCTCTCAATTCCAGAAATATCTGAATGAAATGTATTATCAAGATCGACTTCAGTCCAACTTCAGACCTTCAGAAATTGTTTCAGTTGTCTTTAGATTATCTCTGCTGAGAACTGGATTGGTGTATCCTTGTTAATTCTATTAATTCGTTTTCAGTACCCTTGACAATTATTATTATTATTATATTTATTTTTGTACTCCGCTTTTTCTCCCCAAAGGGGACTCCAGTGGCTTAACATAAAAGCATTAGTACACAATTTAAAATATACAAATATAAAAACTTTAAAACAGAATTAAACACAAAGAGCACTAAAAATCATAGTTGAAATCCATCAAAACACATTCAAAGTTAAAACTACAGCACCCCCTGACTATATTCTTAATGCCTTCAGCTTTAAAAGCCTGCATAAATAAGAAAGTTTTAGTCTGCATCTGCAAACGCAGCAGGGAGTTGGCCATTTTGGTCTCCCTGGGAAGAAGGGAGTTCCAGAGTGATGGGACAGCCACCGAGAAGGCCTTCTCTCTCATTCCCACCAACAGAGCTTGAGATGGAGGTTGGGCCGAGGGAAGGGCCTCTCCTGAAGATCTCGGGGCCCAGGCAGGTTCGTGCAAGGGGATGCAGTTGGCCCAGTAGCCTTGACCTGAACAACTGTGTAAGGCTTTACAGGTCATAACCAGCACTTTGAATTGTGCTCAGAAGCAGACTGGCAACCAATGGAACTGCTGCAACAGGGGTGTTGTCCGCTCTGTGTAGCCAGGCCCAGTTAGCAACCTGTCTGCAGCTTTTTGGACCATCTGAAGTTTCCAAGCACTCTTCAAAGGCAGCACCACGTAGAACATGTTACAGTAATCCAGACGGGATGTAACTAAGGTATGTACCACCATGGCCAGATCTGTCTTCTCAAGGAATGGGTGCAGATGGTGCAAAAGTTTTAATTGTACAAAGGCCCTTCTGCCCACCACTGACACCTGGGTCTTTAGATTCAGTGCCGAGTCTAGGAAGAGAGCTTTTGTGGTAACTACTAGGCATGGTTTAGAACCCAAAAATGGCGATTCTTAAATCAAATGGGGGGGGGATTTTTTTTAGATTATTATATCAAAGACTTACAAAAAAATTTCCAAAAATTTCTAAAATGTAACTTAAGTACTAACGAAATTCGTTAGTAATTCGTATGCCAGAGCATGTGCATTCCAGATGGTTTTGGCCTACAACTCGCAGAAATCCTAACAGCTGGTAAATTGGCTGGGATTTCTGGGAGTTGTAGGCCAAAACTTGAATAAACCACACTGAATTCTAGATGGGACTCTCCAAATAGGGAGGGAAGGAGGGAGGGAGGGGGTGGGTATTCTATTCTTGGAAGCAGCAAAAAAAGGAGGAGGAGGCCCCCCCTCGCTCCTCGCTGCCTCTCTCTCACCCCGATCCTGAGGGAGCGAGGGCCCAAGTTTGCCCAGGCTGAGAGGAAAAGGAAGAGGCCTGAGGCTGTGAGGAATGGTGGGAGTTGAAGTCCAAAACACCTACCTGGAGGGCTGCAGTTGGCCCCTGCGATGGGGCAAGGCAGAGCAACGGGAAGAGAAGCATCTCAGAGAGCGCAGGGAGAGAGAGGAGGAGAAGCGCGCGCGCACGTGTGTGTGTGTGTGTGTGTGAAGCTGGCCCCTGCGATGGGGCATGGCAGCAGAGCAACGGGGAAGAGAAGGAGGGGGGAAGCATCTGAGAGAGCGCAGGGAGAGAGAGGAGGAGAAGCGCGCGTCTTGTATCGTCTGAAAGCTGGCCCTTGCGCTGGGGCATGGCAGCAGCGAAACGGGGAAGAGTAGGGGGGGGGGGGGAAAGCGTGGAGGACTACACTTTCCAGAATGCATTGCCTACCTAGCAGCAGCGTCACTTCCAGTTCCCCATAGAAATGCGGGAAAAAGAAGAAGCTGAATGAAGGCGGGAAGGAAATGAGGGGGAGAAGACAGGGAGAAGTGAGTAGGTAGTACAATAATTAATTAATTAATAATTAATAATTTATTACGATCCTAACGCAAATTGTTGGCCTCAAGGACCGTAAAAGGAAGTCTACTTCCGGGTTCGCGGCAGCGATCCGTAAAACCTCAAAAGTCCCATTACATACGAATCTCTTACGAATCCTTTTAATTTCCGTTTCATTTTTCTCATGCCTAGTAACTACTCCCAGATTTTTCCTCTTAGCTTCTCTCTGCTCTCCTTTGACCAACAGACAAAGGACTTTTTATGTAGACTAGCTTTTGCCTCTTAACTAATTACAAAAGAAGAGTTTGTGGCCTGCTATATGGGGTGTCCTATACATTAATCTTCTTTATTGTGTTTTAACTCCAATTTAAAATGTTTTAAATTAGATTTTAACAGGATTGTAAAGACTGACAGCTCTATGTCTGGATTCTCCTCAAGATCCTGCAATTTTTCAACCCACTTATTTCTCCCAATTATGTGGTTGTCTAGAAGGACCCTCAGACTCATTTCTGTTCACATCCACCCTCTCACTAAAACTAAACTTCCAATTCTCATTCACCAACTATCTCATGCCAATCTCCTAAAACATTCCACCAACTTTGACATTTTATTCTCTGCTCCTTCTCAACAGCTACTTATTTCACATCCACACATAAAATCAGGAGAATATTTTATATACAAACATCACAGTTCTCACTCAGCAGTTTGTTCTGTTCATTTTTGCATTCACATACATTTCGAAGACAAGTAAGCATTTAAATATGTGTCCCCATAAATCTAATCCTGTCCTCTAGGGATGGTTGAAGCAGTCTATATTTGGCCTGTGTCTGTTTCAGTAATAGGTCTGTTCAATCCATTGCAAAGCTGCCTTAAGTTCCTGCCTTGGGAGGTTTTTTTCTTTATTTATAAAGAAAGTTATTAAAATTATCCCCAGGAAACTACACCAGGCATCAACATGACTCTCTTTGGTGCCATTGGCTTTAGTGAATATAAACTATTTTTCACTTGTTAATGTCTTTGCCCCTTGAGAGGGCAAGTTTGGGTCTCATATTTGCACAAAGTCCCCCCTCCTGGCCCCCCGCCCCCTGCCACCGCCCCGCCCCCCTGCCACCGCCCCGCCGCAAACAAAGAAGGACAATCTTTCCCAAGCAGTAGTTCTAGCCTTAAGTAAACTCTGCCTTTTATCAGACTCTCTGGTTTCCTAGGAAACAAGCTTTATACCTGGGTAGTGCTGTAAACACCTCTCAGTATCTGTTAGGTGCAGACTGTTGTATTTCATTTGTGTTGGCCTTGTTGTTCCTGTAATATTATATCACATGGGCTGTTCATTGCTCCCCCTTCTTACCTCACCCCCTATAGTTGGTGTTCTTTCCCAAGACCAAAAATATCATGCTGATCCTTGGGGAATTTGTTGCTCAGATTCCTTTTTATGAAAATTATTTTCTTCCTTATCTTTGCATGTTATTCTGTTCAGCTTACATCCCTTTGACAGACCCTTTGCCTTTGGTGAACAACTTTCATTGGAAGTCACTCAATATTTTCATATCAGGATCTGAGGTGTACAAGTTTTAAAAGGAACAGAGCTGACTAAACAAAAGCATATTTATGGATTTTGAAATACAACCAGCCACACAGTATCCAAAACAGAATGCACATAGTGTAAAAAGTGCAATTAGAAGACTGTCAGTTAAGTCAAGTGCTTCTAAACTTGGTGTGTACAGTCAACTCTCATTTGTGGAGGTTATAGGCTCCTGAATTCTGCAAAAGTGGCAAAAAAACACAGTAACTGTACAGTGAAGGTGGGCAGCCCCAACTGGTGGTCAACACAAAGAATCTGTACCTGGATGTTAGAGCTGAGTGCACATTGAACATCATCCCCAGCCTCAGGGGCTATCACTGATCATTGCTATCACTGTGCCCACCTCCCAAAGTTGGAGTTCCCATGTTCACATTCACATAGCAATCCTGGCCCCAGGTGGTGAAGGGAGGGTGATCACTACTTCAACAGCACCAACTTTGAGAGGCAGACATGGTAGCAGCAGTGACAACTTCTCCTCTTGCCCATCTCTTAAGAATGTACACACAGTAGCTCAAGCATCAGGAGATAGGTAGAGGCAGTAGTTATCACACCCCTACCCAGGCCAAAGCTGCTGTATAACCCCCCCCCCATATGAATAATGATGCTCTTGACAGGACAGGCAGAAGAGGAGGAGGAGAAAGAGAGGTGGAGGAAGGAGATATAACTAATTAAAAATAGGTACAAGTTCATAAAAAATCAAATCCACAAATGTAAAACCCATTGAAATGGAGGGCCAACTGTATTCCCAATGTTGTAATATCATCTTCTCCATTTGCGGCTGGTTACATGCCACATTTGTTAAGAGGTCACTCATCTTCCCAAACATAGTTCCCAGATCTTGGAGCCTAGCTGCTCATTGAGTATGAGCAACCTCAAGGCAAGAGTGTGCCTTGAAGTGTATCTAGGTTTTTTACTCATGTATTAAACTTAAATGGCATATAATTATCCTAAAGGCACCAGATTGCATCTCACTTGGAAGTTAAGCAGAGTCAGTTTTAGATCATACTTTGATGGCAGATGGTCTATGAATAAGAGGAGCTGTAGGCAATATTTTAGAATATCAAAACTATCTCTGAGTATTTCTTGCCTAAGAAAACTATATGAAATTCAGGGGATCACCTTAAGCTGACAAGCAACTGGAGAGCATATGTGGTTGTTATTGTTTGCATTCAAGCTGTTTCTGCCTTATGGTTAACCCTAAAGTTAACTTATCACCTGGCAATATTTGTTCACAGGGGATTTACCCTTTCTTTCCTCTGGGGGTGAGAGTGTATTACTGAGTGGCCTTCCATGGCCAAGAGAGAACTGAACACTGATCTTCAGATTTGTAGTCCATCTTAAACTATTTCAGCACACTTGATCTCCACTACATCACATTGGTACATACACAAACACATTCTGAGCAGCTGTGTTTGATGCTTAAGGGATCCTGTTTAATGTCATTATCATCCCTAAACTCTGGATTGGGAGTCTCCTGAGAAAGTTAGTGAAAGATCAGTGATATATTACTCATGTTGAAAGGCTCATTGATTACATTAACCGAGCATGGAAATATAGACAGACAGATCATACACACATATACTCTCTGGTATCTCACTAACATATTATCTATGCTTAGTTAATGTAATCTATGAACCTTTCAACATGAGTTGAAATAGAGACAGACATTGTACTTCAAAGGGAAAACCATTTTAGCTGCCATGCTGCATTGCAGTAGAACCATTTTAAGAAGCAGCTGACTGTGATATACACATTCCATCAGTATGTGGACTCAAAACTCCTCAGTCCAAACAGATATGTGTATGGTCTGATGAAATTGCAGATAATTTGGTATGGTTCACTTCTGAACATAATTTATTTGAGTACTGGATGTCAAGATCCAGAAAACATCTGTACATTCAACCTGAAATGATTTACTATCAAGATAGGTTACCCAACAGCATGTTCAGAAAGAGGGAGACACACATACACTTGAGTTGTGAGTAGTGTCCTCACAAGCTTGTGTAACTTATCCTTGTTGATCCATTTTCTTCTGCAGAGGTGAAACTGGCAGCCCAGATCACAGCTCTTCAACAGTTGAACAAGAGTTGGCCACTCTTGATTCAGAAATGACTCAGAAGTTAATAGAGCTGAAAGAAAAACAACAGCAGCAGTTGCTTAATCTTCGTCAAGAACAGTATTATAGTGAAAAATACCAGAAGCAAGCACATATTAAATTGGTATGTATAACACCTCCTCTTCCCATGTTCTTTGAAGAGCCCTAATGACAACACTATATGAATACATACTCTGTATACATATGTTTACGTCTAGAAATTTAATCAATATACCCATCCAAAAAAATCTGTACTGACCTATCCCTGAGTCAATGTGATTACTGTACCTTAACTCTTATTTTAAAAAGGCACAGCCCCTTTCTCCGAGTAGCATGTTAAAAGCTGAAAGAGAACCTAAAAGAAGAACTCTACTTATTCTCCGATAGCACCACTTCTTGCCTTTTAAAATGCCTGGGATAGGAAAAGGCAACAACTACAGAGACAGCTGGCTTCTTGAGCTGACATTGGTACTGTTCCCTCTTGGTAGAATGACCCATGACTTATCTACAGGCCATATCAAAACTCATAATTTCAGCTCCAAAACCTTCCCTTGATTTATACATAAGGTTGACTTTTGATCAATTATTATCTGTATGTAGATTTTATTGATTAGCCCACTGGCCGTATCAAAAACGTTTGACATACACATACAGTACAACATAAGTTAAAATAAACAAGCTGTTAACACGATTAAAACTGTTATCCTTATGCCTATTTGTAGGGTTTTTATAAAAAGCACTATATAGTTCTGTCTATCTCTCCCCACTTCTGTTAAAATGGCAAAAAATAAGAATTTGCAGTGTTTGGGAAAAATTGTGGGAAGAGTGAGCAAATTTATGCTTTTTTAAAAAAATATGGGCCCCTAGAAATGTACATCATATTCCAAGTGAGTTTACTGTAAAGACATTATGATAATATTGGCTCCTTCATTTTCAACACCTTTCATTTTCTCACTCTTATGGCTTGTGAGGAGGCAGCATCTTGCCAGCTCTCACATCTGATCCAACTAAGTACAAATGTTGAGTTATAATTTATTGCTTTGACATTTGAGCTACTCTTTGGGGATCCTGCACTTTGTGGCTTTGAAGATGAAACCAACAAGATCTGAATAATGTGTTGCTATAACAATGTTTATCAAAAACTCATCCCAGAACTAGCAATTAGATTCACATAGCATACAGAACTGGAAACAAGAGTTTTGATAGCAATAAAATGGTTTCCAGATAGTTCATGTTTGTGCCAGATAACCTTCTGTGAAACTATGTGTACTCTAAATGGATTGCAGAGCACAAGCTATAAACAGCAAATGATATTATGGATATAATGTTCCAAAGCAGCATTTATTTTTACAGCTGCAGCTTCACTGTTGGCTGAGTTAAGCACACTGTAGGGGGCAGCCCTTTGGGCTGAAACAGGAATCCAATCAGTTTGATAATAGATGGTTTGGAGTGCCAAGAAGGACTGAAAATAAGACATGAACACTACTGTTATATAATTCCAGTCTGGGTCCCAGCATGTGGACACTATCAGGAGTATCTGCTGTTAGCTCAATTAGTTACTTTGATCAAAGAGATGGAATCGAAGTACAGTCCCTCCATTTTCTTTAGTGTTGGGGACACAGCTCCCTCATGAAAGTAGAACAACCTCAAATGTCTCCAGTGGAGAGGGAGGAATGGGGTACCACCACTATGGTACCCAGGAAGGAGGAGCTAGTCCTGCATACAACTTCACTTATTCTGCAGATTCCAGCTCTTTTTCCTCTTCCTGCATTGCACAAGCTTCTCTTTTACCTAGGCAAAAGAAGTAAGATACGGAAGGGACCAAAACATGGGGCAAAACAGAGGAGGAGGAACCAGCCCTGCACATGCCCTCAATATCACTTCTCCAGCCTATATTATTCTTTTTCCTCTTCTTGTGTGCCACATATTTTTGTTTCCTCAGTATGTTTCTTCATTTGCCTGAGCAGAATAAAGGTTCACAGAATAAAGGCTCCTCCTCCTACTTGCATGCCAAAAGTTTTTGTTTAGTCCAAGAAAGGAAGGAAGATACTGAGTGGAACAAACTAAAGATAAACAGGATAAAGAGGAAGAACTGGCCCACCTCTCTGCCACTTCCTCCTCCTCTTCCTGTGTGCTATGTGTTCCTGGTCCATGCCCGAATGGAAGTGATTCATGGAACACAGAAAGAGTAAATGAAGTGATGTATGGGGTCAGCTCCCACTCTTTGCCAGGCAAAGGAAAGGATATATCACATGGAACAGAGTTGTAGCAAACTGGATGAAGAAGAGGAATGGTCCAACCCATACTTGTGCCATCATATACTCAGCAAATCCAGTTCTTTCTCCTCTTTTTGTGTGACACATATTCCTGCTCCTTCAGTACTCCTTTCATTTGCTCAGGGAGAAGAGGAGCTAGCCCTGTGCATGCCCACATTACTTACCTGGCAGATTGGGTTCTTTCTCCTCTTCCTATGTGCTATGTTTTCCTATTCCATTTCTTTGCCCAGGAAAAAAGTGATTCATGGAACACAGGAAGAGGAGCTGGATCCATAGGATAAGTGAAATGATGTGTGGGACCAACTCGTCTTCTTCCTGCATGTCATGAATCTCTGTTTTGCCCAGAGAAAGGGAGATAGATACTAGATGGAACAAAGATGTAGAAGACGGCCTCCTGCACAGCTCTCTCATCCAACTCCTGGGAACAGGGATATTTGGGACTTAAAGTTCAATCGGCTTAAACTCTTAAACTGCCAGAATGCCTAGCAATAATATACAGGTTTTGTAATTTCTTGACATTTTATATTTTTCTTCCCCAAGCTCATTCAAAAGTTGACAGATGTAGCAGAGGAATGCCAAAATAATCAATTGAAGAAACTTAAAGAAATGTGTGAAAGGTAAGGCACATTGTAAATAAGCAAATTGGTCTTTTCAATTATAAACACATGTTACTATAGAATCATCTTATAGAAGATAGTAGGACTTACCTCCTATATACATATCTTTGAATCTTCAATTCCGGATGTAAAGATTTTCAATTTTTCTCATGCACCTTAAGAAATGTGCCTCAATAAAGCCAGAAACCCTACTGAAGCCAATAGAACTGTGAAATTTTGCACATTTTATGGAACTTATTTGTAAAAAAAATTATGTGTGGAATCACTAGTATTTTGCACATAATCTTCTATTCAGTTCAAAGTCTAATATTCCCGCACAGAAAGTAGTGTACTTTTGTACAATATATTATTTTCTGGGCAAATACATTGATTTTATACAAAATGTTTTGTTTTTTTAAAAAACATTATCAGGATTTTTCTTTACTCAAATTATTTTCCCCCCAAAAAACTATTCCAAAGTGCAAGTCTGATTTTAAATAACTGTTTACTGGGGAGTTGTCCTTTGCGCTGTGACAATAATTTTGATTGATATTCCAAAGTGCAGCATTTGAATGATGAAGTGTTTGAGAATGAAACAAGCAAAGATTTGTTTCTTTACTGTAAGCCTTAGCTTTATTCTTTAAAAAAATCTGTTTTTTACAGAGAAAAGAAAGAATTAAAGAAAAAGATGGACAAAAAGAGACAGGAGAAAATCACAGAAGCCAAATCAAAGGATAGGAGTCAAGTAGATGAGTAAGTATACATTTTATCTTTTTCCTTAAATTATGTGCTGAAGATATTGAAAGGACATCAAAGATATGGAAGCCCTAAATTGTTCTTGATATTCCCTTTCCAACGTCAGATGCAAAGGTAGGCATAAACACCCCCCAGTGATTATGTATTGCAAACATAAGTGGAGAGCCTCTAGTTTTGGGGCCAAATCAAGCATTCTGTAGATCAGCACACACCCCTTCTCTATGATACTAGTGTTTGGTGGTTTGATCCCACTCCAATTTTTAAAATAAAAAAAATGTAACTCTTCAGAAGTGGCAGTTGTTGGTCTCCATATCAGTGTGGTAATCAGTCCACTCCATATTTAAATTTAAGGCTATCTCCAGGGTACTAATTTGCTATAGGATACTACACCCAATAATGTCTCTGAAATTGAATCAATCTTGGGCTGAAGGAGGTTTGCTATACTTATCGCAATGCTTAACTACTTTAAAAAATGTGAACCTCATTTTTCAATAAAGTGTCTTATAATAAATTATAATCTTGTACCCATGAATATACACATGCACAACAAACATGGAGATCCTACAACACTTTCAATAGTTGTGGGCTGTATCACCAAAATTTCAATCACTTTGTAATGTCTATATACAACACACTTAGGCCCCTTCTACACTGCCATATAAAATTCAGATTATCTGCTTTGAACTGGATTATATGGCAGTGTAGACTCATATAATCCAGTTCAAAGAAGATAGTCTGGATTTTATATGGCAGTATAGAAGGAGCCTTAGCAATATCTGTTCTAATTTCATTTTTCCTTATTTAGCTAAATTGAGTTATGACATAAAAGAAGGCTGTGGCAAAATAATATTGGTTACTGATAGCATGAGATAAGAATTAATTGAATGGGATAAATCCTTTCTTTAAACCTTGCTCCCAGGGAGAAGACAGAAATGATTCGGTCATATATTCAGGAGGTGGTGCAAAACATTAAAAGGGTGAGTAATCTGCATATAAGGGCATCCAAGCTTACTGTATGTGCTTATTACATGGGGATAGCACATGATGATGTCAGAGCAGCCATAAAAGCTCAGTTTCTCCTTTTGTACAAAGAAACTTTGTACACAAACACAAACATGCAAATGCCTATGTGTAGTTCTCAACTTGTTTTCCTACGTTCTCTTGAGTATGAAACCATTTTCAATATTATTCTGTTATACAGCCATTTTCATTTGTCCATCCACAACATTAATGGATATCAAGTGTGAAGGAATTTAGCTGGACATTAACAGTGTGTGAAATATTAATAGTATTTCAGATAGGATGTTACCATGGAATAGACTGAGGAACTTTCCCTGTTTTCTGTACAGCAAGGTGACAGAGGCTCCAGAAATGAGGTTTCATGTCACACTTAACACATCACAAGATGTATATTGGCTGAGTATTGAGAAAGATGTCTTGTTTTAGCTCCTCGTGGGGAAGCACAAGTTGAACAGTGGTCTGATCATAGCTTCTTATGATCAAGCTGTGAACTGTGTCTGCTCAACAGTATTAAAACTTGCTCTTGCTTCCCTTCCCTTTCCTAGTCCTAGAGGGCAGTGACCTCCTTGTAGGGAATAAAACCAACCAAGGAAGCAAGTGTTCTATCTCCTCAGAACCTCATCCATTCCTCTGGAGAGAAAATTGAGGTCCTGTCTGCAGTCCAAGGAAACTACACTCTTATTATTAGCTTCAGACAGGAATGCTCTGTTGTGTTTATTTTGAATTGTTTTTTGTCTATTGTTATATTACAGTATATGATACTGAGTGTTTACCTTTTATGTTGTGAACCGCCCACGGGGAGATAGGGCAGGATAGAAATAAAGTTTTACTTGCTTACTTACTTATCCTTTCAAAAGTAGAGAGTCTTTCCCCAGTAGGAAGTGATTCAGACATAAATCAGTATCTTAACTGGGAATGGCAGGAGAAACCGGATCAGAGTTCACATTAAGGGAAATGTGTGGTCCACACAACTAAACCAATCTCCTTGTCATAACCAGACTTGCACAGAAATATGTGCCTTAGCAATCAATTTCCAAATGAAACTTATTTTTACCTTCTGGTACTAATTATAAAGCAAAGGGCACAAATGTAAGATTTGTTGAAATAATAATATTCTATGTAAAGGTCTTTTGGAAAGCATCTTTGCAAAAATAAAACCATGGAAAACGTATCATCTAGTTAAACCACAAAGTCCTAGATCTCTTCCCAGCAAGAATTGTCATTTGTGAAGGAGCACCAAAAGGGGGGGGGGATTCCCATGTGACATGTTGCACTGTCCTTTCTTGACTTTGCAGCTCACAGATGGTGGAATACATCGCACAGTATTTACAAACAGCATGATCATTGACAATTCCTATTTCCCCTTCTTTGTGTGTGTTAGGCTTTAAACATTGGGTCTGGGGTTAAAAACTGGCTTTAACTCACTGTTTGTAGGTTTCCGTGTTTCTTGATTAGCTTTTCTTTTAACGCTACACTGTTAACCACTTATACAGTTCAAATATTTATTCTAGTTTTAAGACACTGGCTTAATTTTATAGACTCAACAGCATGTGATTTTTAAAAATCAATTCCTGAAAAGCAAGCTAGCACTTAAACATTCCTTTGATTCATTTGGATCTTCTCTAGTTGAGACTAGCATTTGGGTTTAGTTCCACATGATTAAAAGCAAGTGCTGGTCGATGCATAAGATCTAGTCCATGAGCCATCAACTGCTGGTCACCTTCAACACCTTTCCCCGGTGGTCATTCAGCTTTTCTTTCTCACTGTCCTCTCTTTGCATGGTGGCAACAGGAGTTCTCTTTATTTCCTAAGTGTTTGAAGAGTCCCAAGTCTTGCAGAGGTGAAGCTGTTGTGAAGAGGTGTGAAGAAAATTTCCCCAGCATGCCTTGTTCAGGGAGGATTGGAGATCCATGGTATTGAAGGACAGAACGGCAGACTACAAATAAGATATCATTAACTAAAATACTGTATATTAATCAATTTAAAAATCAAAATAATCTCAAAATGCACATGCCAGTGGTCCCTTTGACTGTCCTTGCCACATTTCCGGGATCTAGATTTTAGAGTATTGGTTCCTTCCTATACACATACAAATTCTTCTATTATTACATAGAGAATAATTATAAAAAATACCAACATATTCTATTGGGTTTATAACATTATTCTGTACATAGATGGAGATCACATGACTCTCCAGATGTTATTAGACTACAGTCCTCATCAGCCTTCACAAGTGTAGCCAGAAGTAATAATGGGAGCTGAAGCCCATCAACATCTGAGAAGTCATAGGATTCCCACCTCTAGCAAATACATTGCTTTGAGTATAAAATGCAATGTGTGTTGAATCTAATACATTATTTTGCTGCTTTTTTACAGCTAGAAGATGCTCAGAGCAAAAGGCAGGAAAGACTTGTGGAAAAACACAAGGAGATCCGTCAGCAAATAGTGGATGAAAAGCCTAAGGTAAGGATTTGAATTCCATAATGTTTATTATAATTATGGAGGAAAAACCGAAAGTTAATCAGGTAGATGAATATGTTGGTCATGAGCATGACTGAAAACAATAGATGTTTAAATATTTTATGATATGGAAGATAAACCTTGTAATGTTAATATACATTTAAGCATGTATTCCAAGCTACTGAAAACATTGTTTGCAGCAAATTAAATATGTAATGAATGACTTTCACCAGCAGAGGGTAGAATACACACACATTTTGAGGGAGCAAACTAGAAACTGTTGTGTCTGAGATAGGAGGGGGAATTCGTAGCAGGTACAATTACTCTTTTTTATTGTCTGAGAAAATTAATAACATACATAAGGCACTAGATAAATATCTCTAACAACAGAGTGGACCTATCTCTCATGTTGATGTTGATTATGATGTATTCGGGATATTTGGCCATTCTTCCTCCCAGCTGAACAGATGGCAAAGGCCTTATCTGATATAATTGCTTTTTGAATCTCCTGTAGATGGCACTGCTGTGAGTTCCCAATCACCATATATGTAATTAATTCACAGTATTTTCTGTTCCAATTTTCACTGGGTAAATCAAGAAAAACAGAACCCCAAAATAACGTTTTAGACCAATTATTTTTCTCATGCACTTACTGATGACTAAAAAAATTCTCGTAATCTGGTGTACACCTTCATCTCATGTGAAAATAGCTGCCATCTTCTTTGGATGTTTTCAATGTAGAGTGGATTATAACAGTTATTTGATGGAGCTTTTGGAGCTCTGAGGCTGGGATAGGAATAACATTGTTTTAAAAGGAGTTTCTAAGCAGTGCTTTTGTTTGTTTTGGGAATACTTAAGCAATCCACCAGTTTCATTTTTGAGCCCAGATCGTATAGTTCTCCTAGTGGATACAACATACATTCTGTACAGCTTTCCATTAGGAGAAGTAAATTGTAAGAAGTGTTGAATGTGCAAACCCTTTGGTCGAAAATCAGAGGGTACATATCCTGCTGAAAATAGTGGACAGCAGCTAATTTTCTATGTCTTTAGGATGGATAATAGTATACCTAAATGTACTTATTACTTTTTGGACTACTAGAGTATGCCAGACAGCATACTTTTCAAATAACATGTCCAAACACTGATTAATGGTGATGTCAAATTTCTTTTTTTATTTTAGTGTTGCCAATATGGCAACCAGTAGTTCCCAACCTTTGGGCCTCCAAGTGTTTTGGACTTCATCTCCCAGAAATCCCAGCCATTTTACCAGCTGTTTGGAATTATGGGAGTTGAAGTCCAAAACACCTGGAGGCCCAAAGATTGGGAACCACTGATAGAACCAGTTCATACACTAGAATGAGTAAGGTTTGCATGAAGTCAAAGTAATCTTTAGGAAGAATTTTTAAAAATCTGAATGTGTATAGGGACGGGGGGCAAATCCTATGGATTATCCTTTGAAGACTGCATGCTCAGTAGAATACAATTTGATTGCCAAGGCTGAAAAGAGAGAGATGATAAGAGAAATTGATTCAAGTATTTGCAAGGCAACATCTGTTTATTTCCATTTTTTTTATAAATAAGCAAGCATATGCAACATGCTTTGTGGAGTTTTCCTTAGACTTTCAAAATGGTGGAGCAAAAAGGTAGACATGAAAAAGAAATTTCATGTTTCCTTCTTCTTCCTACTTCTTTTTGGGGCTGTTTAATAAGAGTAATGCTATTTGTTGTTAGGTTGGGGTGTTTTTTGGTTTGGTTTGTTTGTTTTTGTTTTTCAAGATGTCTTCTACTAGGATATACTAATTTAAATTTATTGTTGTTGCAAAAGTAACAATTTAACCAGTGTCTGCAAAAGAGATGTAAATTTTTACTTAATTTCTTCTCATTCAAAATAACAAATTTTCCCCCATTTTCATGAAATTACAAGAATGTTTACCTTTTTGAAAGTTTTTTCACATTTCAGGATTTTTTACATGAAACTTTCACAACTCGTATTTTTCTTGCACAAAATGTGAAATTATTTTAGTGATTCTGGGTGAGGGAGAGAGGGAGAAATCAACTGGTCTTTTTCCTGTCATGTAGGAGCAAAAAATCAGGCAGCAGTTCACTTTTTTTTTTAAATGAGAGAAGTCTCAAAATGTTGAAATACTCTTTGTCAAGTGTGAAAAACTGTATGAATATACCTTCTGTCCATAATCTTTACCAAAGTCTTTATCAGTCCCTTTTGAATTACAATCAGCCTGTCATATTCACAGATTTTGCATCTACAAATTCAACTATCCTTGTCTTTAATATATATTTTATTAAAAACTTTGATTTTGTCACTTGATTTGACCATTTTACTACACTGCTGTTATATAATGGGACTTGAATGTCCATTGATTTTGGTATCCACAGGGGCCTGGAATCAAATTCTGGCAGATACCAACCAAGAGTCAAGCTCCCAAAGCAGAGCTTCAGTAAAATAGATGCACACACAGGGTTAAATGCAGCTTGTGGGGGATTTAGTTGTAAATCTCAAAATTAAAGTGGTCTTTAGGTTTCCTTGACAAGTTTGGAGGCATTGGGTTCCAGAAATGAATTATTTATCCTTAGCAGTTCAGCAGTGTAACAAAAAATTAAAACAAGGCAGAACTCATTCTGTAGTTTGCATATTTGTACATTTCAATAAGGCTTTTATACTTGTTAGATGTTGTTTCTCTCTGTGTAAATGCATATGACCATTGGCCAGAGCGTTAATAAATTAATTGATTGATTGATTGATGAATAAGGCTTTTATACTGACTAAACCAAAACTTTGAACTCCATCCCAAGGGAGAACAGGATGTATCTGCTTGCTGTCCTTGCTGATGTGAAAACTCCTGCTCCACTGGGCTTTTAGGAATGTATTGCAGTGGGCTTTTGAGTGATGTTCTTGTGTGTTTTTAATTTGTATTACTACTGTCTTTAATAATTTGTAAGCTGCTCTGAATCCCAGAATCGAAGAAAAGGCAAGATGATGGTAGTAGTGAAGATGGTGATGATAATTATGATGATTGGTGCATAACAGGTTATACTACAAGTTTAGGAAGTCTTCCACTTTAGTTTTTTGATAAGCTGTTAATGGAGAAGAAAAAGAGGATAAATAAGGATCGGACTATAAGCAGTATAATTAACCTGACTATATATAGTTGTGACATGTATATATTTGTATATTTCCTCTCCATTGGTGCCCCCTTGCAGTGGGGGAGAGGCTTGCGTACCCCAATGAAGTTGTGAGCTATGCTGGTGATGGCATAATAGCCACCAGTAGGGCCTCCCATGCCAGACAGGTCACAACTGAAGGGTCTGACAAAGAGCGTCAAAGGGCAGGATGGGCTCTCTAGCCTTTGGCAACCATCCTAAGAGAATGAAAACTCTAATTTCAAACCCGGGTAGATGGTGCTTGTCTAACCCTGTAAGGTCAACCATCTAAGAGAAGGAAACTCGAACAAAACCTATGACCTGAGGACCTTGCTGCCAACGTCCAAGCTTGCTAGGCCCTGGCGGATTAACCTTTGGTTTAAAGGGTGGGGCCAGTTCTGTGCACGCTGCGCTCCTTCAGAAAAATCCATTGCACAGGCTCGAAGGACACATCCAACTTCCGAAGCAACCAAACTTGCCTTTCTCGAACTTGCCTTTCTCAGATTGGCCTTTTTAGTCATCAACGCGCTTGTAAAAAGCATGGGATGAGTCCTTCCTAAGAATCTTCGTTCGCGAAGTAATGCCGAGAGATATTTGTAACAGTACAAAGTTAATTTTGTAACATACCATGGGAATCTAGTCCCCAATTGTAAATGTCATGAACTTGTAAGTTGATTCAGCTGTTCCATTCTGTCAAATCTGCACATGTTCCTATGCCCAACCTATGCCATAAATACAGGTTTCGGGGATTAGATGTCGGGCAACTGGACAAGACCATTAGAGATCTATGATCATATCTCCTGTAGTTGAGTTGGAGTTGTATCAGTAGGAAAAATAGGATGAGCTGTCACAAACTGCTTTACCAATTCCTCATAACATCATCCTGTAAGTTTTCCTCTGAAAGAAAAAAAAAGATGGGATTTTTTGGAGAGAAAATTATTATCACACAAAGAGCAAAGCATTCCCTCCCTGCCTAGCATTTCTTCATTCCAGGTTTGTAGGCACCAATAATTAATCTTCAGATGGGGATTAGTCCAAAATTTGATACATGGAACAGGGTTCAGCATTTGCTTGAGCTGTATTGCTTTAGGTAGTCAGTGACATCAGCTCAAAATATATCTGAAATACTTGGCCGAAGACTGATTTGGTATTTTTTGGATGTTTCTTTATGTAGCATGCTCTAGGCTTACCTGGGAACATTTGAGTTATACCTCAAACATCTTTCACCTGTTGTTGCTTGATGTCAGGACAGCTGCTGTCAACAAGAAAAGATTTCAACTGGCTTATTTTTAGCATACCTGTCCAGCAGTCTAGAGGTGTCCTCTAATTCTAATTGCTTTCCAAGTTGTGCAGATATTAGAAATTCAATAATCGAGGAGACAGTTTCCTATTATAGATGTCTGAAGGAGTATGAGGACATACTCTTCTTCATCCCTGTGATTGAATGAATGCTTTGGAAAATATAAATGTTGGCCTGACACTGTTTAACATATTCATTAGTTATTGAATTCAAAAAGGGAATGAAAAATACACAGCCTCAATGTACAGATAGTGCCAAATTAGGAGAGAAAATTTATCTCAGCAAAGTATAAGTACTGGCAGGAATACAAAGGCCCACATTTAATAAGCACACATTTAATGAGGATAAACACTAAATTCTGCTGCTAAGCAAGAAGCATTATGTTACTACTTAGGAGTTCCTTTCTGTGTTGCTGTTCCCTACATAGGCAACTGGAGAGTGTTAACTGATTAAGTAATTATTAATGAGCAATCAGATGGGTAGAGAAAAGGTGCATCATGGGGGAGTTGGGGTGGGGGAGAGATAGCTCTGCTTTCCAATCTGGCATTAGTGAGGTCTTTGTTAAAGTACTGTGTCATTGCTACACTTCAGAAATAACACGTGAAAGCTGGACATAATCCAGAGGAAAGCAGCAAAATTGCTCTAAGGTCTGGAAAGTATCACATGTAACAAGTCTAGCAAGTTGAGGTTGTTTAAATTTGGAAAAGGACAAATGGGTGACTTTGCATACACATAGGTACTCTGATGTGTGTCCAAGAACATATTTATCTCCTCATCTGCTGTTTGTGGGAGTGGAGCTTTAATTTCTTTTTGTGCTAGATTTATCTTTAACTTTCTTTTCCTGCCTTAACTGCCTATAATTCTGCTGTCGTTATAGACTCAGAAATCTTATGTATTGTTTTACAGTTGGAATTTGCCTTCTGTATAGGTACAATTTATTACTGTGTAAGCGGAAATAATAAATGGTTGCCTTGAGTAGGGTCAGATCTCATCATTTGCAATGGACAAGCTGTGTATTGAGAGTATATTTGGCAAAAGACTGATGAGATTATTTACAACATTAAATATTCTAGATGTTTGTGTGAAAAATATTTAATTAGAATCCAACATGTATTTACTGTCATGTATTAAAAATACACATTGTCCCATCCCAGAGGTGCCTACTAAAAAGTAAATTATCCAACAGTATAAGCCCCAACCCCCAAAGTGTCCTAGGATGTAAGTTTATTCCAAGAAGGTACAGAATGTTAAAAATGTGACACAGAGCCATCATAATCCTCAGCAACAACTTGTAGCCAAGTATGATTGTCTTCCAAAAGCAGAAGACTCTGGCAGTGGGTCTGTAAGTGACTGTGAAGACCTGTTCTGATTCACATGGTCTTTCACATTGTGGATATAGATTTCCAGATGCCAACATCTCAGCATATTCTTTTTGCCCTCTATCAAGCCTTTTTTAAAAAAATGGCACCATTTGTCACAGCTGACATTGAGTTACAATGCTTAAGTGCCAGGGCTTCCCAGTTCTTGGTATTCATACCACATTTTTAAAGGTCAGTTTTAAGCGCATCTTTAAATCTCTTTTGTTGTCCACCATAATTCCATTTTCTGTTCTTGAGGTGAGAATAAAGTAATTGCTTTGAGAAATGGTGATTGGACATTTAGACAACATGGGCATTCAGACACAGAGCACCCTGTAGAGCCGTGGTTCTCAATCTATGAGTCCCCAGATGTACTGGCCTTCAACTCCCAGAAATCCCAATAGCTGGTACACTGGCTGGGATTTCTGGGAGTTGTAGGTCAAAACAACAGGTGAGCCACAGGTTGAGAACCACTGCTGTAGAGAAAGCTCTAGCTATGTAAAAATGGCTGCTAGACAAAAACCCAAGTAACTCAAAAGTCTCTCGGATGAATAGGTGAAAAGTCATCTCAATGCTTCATTTTGCCAGTTTTGTTTCTAAAGAGGATTTGTTCCTGAATTTATCTCGGTAAGAGGAAACCATGGATAATAATGAACGCTTTTGTGAAAGCATTTTTTCATTCCGTCAGAGGTCACCATGAAACAGGCCTGCACAACCTCTAGCCCTCCAGGTATTTTGGACTTCAGTTACTAGAATTCCTGTCAATTGGAAAAGCTGGCTAGGGATTCTAGCTGTTGGAGTCATAAACACCTGAAAGGCCACCAGTTGTGCAGAACTGCCATAGAGTCTTCCTAGAGAGGACATATTTTGGCTACAGAGGCCATACTGTGTGTTTAAATCAGCAGTAATCAGCAAAAGAGCCAAACAAGGTAAAATGGTTAAAGAAAAACAGTGTGACCAAAATCAAATGTGCTAAAGGTAAAATATACAGAAGAATAAGCCTTTTCTGGAGCCTTTTCAGTGGCAGTTTGTCAAGTTTTATACATGTTACTCATAAAAAATATAAATGGATTAGCTAACTATAAATTATGCTACTTGTATGTCTTTGCACTATTTCCAGTTTAAAATACCTCCTTGTCTCAAGGGGAACGGATGACTTCTGGCACGAGCTTTATTAAACTTCATAATAGGGACATCAAATGGAGTGGCCGGGGGAGGGGGGGGGGCAAAATCCTAAAAATACATTGATCTCTTCTTAGACCTTGGACTGTTGACATGATTCTTTTTCCCTGTGCCAAATCAAAGACTTTGCCTGCTTTATTCATTTGCATAATCTCATCCTTTTAAAATGAGATGATTGTGCATGAGCTAACAGGATTATGAGTTAAAGCTTGGAAAGAATCTACTGTTCATTATGCACAAATCTTTGAAAATGGATTTTAACACATGTTTAATGGTGACTAAAGCATGGATGCATGTGGCTATGAGAGAGTCAATGTAATTTAGCTGGTAGTATTAGAGTTTCGATTTCAGGGAACTAGATTTGTACCTGATTGCAAGCATTAACATTCCAAAGTGCTGGGCAACTAATTCATGGATATGTATACAAACATACTTTGGCTTTCATTACTTGAACAGGAGCTTTCAGTGGGACAAGTTAATTAACTGATTATGGGATTATTCATTCTGTCCAGTTTTCCACCTTCAAAGTTGGAATGCATAAAAAACACAATAGGTATGATACAGAGTTGGGCTTGCATTAGAACTTTTGAACCATGTGATTTTTTTTTAAAGGAATTATTTCTTTGTTAGTTTATTTATTGAATTTCTATCATACAATTTCTCCCAGACTGAGAATAACACTAATATTTTCCTCCATCTGTACAGAAATATTCTGTGCTTATGTTTGCATTTCAGTAGGAGGGTTTTTTTTAAATTTTCATGTGTAAAATGTTATTATTTTTAATAATTGAAAAATAATATATTTGTGAATTTTAATACACAAAATAGTGTATTTTGTAGAAACAATATTTTTCAGAAAACATTTTTATATAAACATGTGTTTTTGGCACACATTCAAAGGAGCACTAGTTTACATAAAAAGAATGGATTATATTCTGAAAGTATGGCCATATATGAGGGAAAGTCATTGGGGGGGGGGGGGGAAGCAGGCTTGTTTTCTGCTGCCCGGGAGACTAGGACATGAAACAATGGATTCTAACTACAGGAAAGGAAATTCCACCAGAACATTAGGAAGAACTTTCCAACTGTGAGAGCTGTGGAACTATCTGTTCTGGTGTGTGGTTGAGGCTCATTCCTTGGAGGCTTTTAAACATAGGCTGAATGGTCATCTGTCAGGGGTGCTTTGAATGAGATTTTCCTACTTCTTGGCAGGGAGTTGGACTGAATGGCCCACAAGGTCTCTTCCAACTATATGATTCTTTGATTCTATAATATCCCATAAGTGATACATGCTGCTTTCCCACACTCAGGTTGGCTTAAGGAGGACCCTGGAAACATTCCAAGGGTATGCCCCAAAAAATGGTCTATCCATCAAGAAAGACAAATCCAAAGTCATGCGCTTCGCCACAAGATCAAAGAAGCACAAATGGTCCTTAGATGGAGTAGGTAAAACACAGTGCTAAGGGGCTACAAAGCCAAAACACACAAAATCCCCGAAGGGTGATCCAATAAATAAAGTGAATCTTAGAAATATTCAAAATATCTATATTATTAAATCTATGCGCATTCTCAAAAAGACATACATTACCCGAATGGGTGCAACATTCAATTCCCACGCAGGGGTGATAAATCAGCAAAAGAATAGTTCAAAGTGATAGATCCATAATTCGCCTCGCAAGGCTTGTAGAACTCACAACGGTGAGTATTTGTAAAGTTCCAAGCTTAACCCCCGATGGGGAATGAGAAATAATAACGGCGTCAATGCCAATAATGCGGATTTTCCAAGGCGTCGCAAAGCGAATGCTGAAGAAAATCAAATTAAATCTTTGCGGTCTGGTGACCCAAGTTGGACGCGGAGGAGTGAGATGAAACTCTTCCCAGCGAATGGAAAGGCCGACGGAGTAGCAATGTGGAATAGAGAGGCCTTAAAATCCGTTTCACCGTAAAATTCGGTTTTCTCAAGGCAAATCGACAAAAGCGTCCATTACCAAGTAGTAATACATCATGACCCAGGCTTAGTAGCAATCATTAGGGTGACCCAAAGGTCAAACCGAATTTTACGGTGAAACGGATTTTAAGGCCTCTCTATTCCGCATTGCTACTCCGTCGGCCTTTTCATTCACTGGGAAGAGTTTCATCCCACTCCTCCGCGTCCAACTTGGGTCACCAGACCGCGAAGATTTAATTTGATTTTCTTCAGCATTAAACTGCGACGCCTTGAAAATCCGCATTATTGGCATTGACGCCGTTATTATTTCTCATTCCCCATCGGGGTTAAGCTTGAACTTTACAAATACTCACCGTTGTGAGTTCTACAAGCCTTGCGAGGCGAATTATGGATCTATCACTTTGAACTATTCTTTTGCTGATTTATCACCCTGCGTGAATTGAATGTTGCACCCATTCGGGTAATGTATGTCTTTTTGAGAATGCGCATAGATTTAATAATATAGATATTTTGAATATTTCTAAGATTCACTTTATTTATTGGATCACCCTTCGGGGATTTTGTGTGTTTTGGCCTTAGATGGAATAGACATAGAACAGGTAGCAACCTACACCTATCTAGGCCTCACCTTCTCAGAGACAGGCAAATGGCTAGACCAGTGCCACTCCTGCACAATAAAAGCAAGTGCCTGTTCCAACCAATTGCTATGGTTGGTAAATCACCATCATCCCGGATCTCTTGGCCCCATTCTCAAAGTGTACTCAGCCAAAATCATCCCTTTACTGCTATATGGAGCCGAATTATGGGGACCTTTTAAAATGCCCATGTTTGATCAGAACCAAACACATTTTTCAGACAGGTGTTGGGAGTTAATAAAAGCATGCCAGCAGCAGTCAGGGTTGAGACGGAGATGCACCAAATAGAAGGCCTTGCTTTGGCCAGAGCCTTTAACTACGGTAGCAAAATCAAAAACCTTGAAGTTCACAGACTCCCCCACTGTTGTCTAGAAGAACAACTCAAAAACACTGCCCAATTTACTTGGGCAAATAAATTAATCCACTCACTAAGATCATGTGGGCTACCCCTAAACTCCTTGAGCAATAATACCATCAAAGTTAGAGCAGAGGTGAAACAGAGAATTTTAGACATTCAAGCCCAAGAAGACCTTGCATGCCTCGCTAGTGCAGGCTCCTTGAAATGGCTAGCGGCACTGAATCCCATCTACAGTCGTGCCCCCTATCTGACAGCCAATCTACCAAGACACCTAAGAGTGGCTCTTACAAGGACAAGGTTTGAACAAAATGAATCAATGGTTAGATATGGTAGATACCATTCCATCCCTCACACAGAGAGAACATGTGTCTGTGGGGCCCAGGAGGTGGAAGATCTAAATCATATCCTCCACCAATGTGTAATATATGAAAAAGAAAGAAAATTTCTACTTGAAGTTTTCTTACTCAATAAATCCCACTGGACTCCGACTAATAGAACTATATTCCTACTCTCTAATCCCAACCAGTTATTAATGACCAAAGTAGCAACATTCTTCTACAAAGCTAGTAAAAGTAGACGATATATTGCCTCAATTGGAATTGATTGCAGAGGGGATGAGGATACATTCAATCTTAATTCCTTGTACCTCTTTTAACTCAGAAATTTTGGCTATAAAAGGCTGACAAAAAAGATAAACACTACTTAAATCTGCTGAAGTTGCATTAGTTACATACTACCTAATGTTGCATGAGCATATGACCAATTCCAGTGTCTGAGAAATAAAATAGGAATGGCCTCTGAATTTTATTCCTTTCTATACATTATCTTTGTTTTCCCATTTCCGCAGAATGAGAGCATTCCAGCCATTCCCTCATTGTAGAGATGAGATGTTTCAAATGTGCTCCACAAATTGTTTCAGCAGTTATTAATAAGTTTGACGTCAATATCCTTACTGTTCTAGGTAAACCAGTGACTATAATAATTCATAAAACAGTACATAATTAACAATGCACTTAGAAAATCCTCTCTTTTTTTGTGGTGACATCTCATTAATAGCTTACTGCCAAATAAAGTAACCATATAATACATGCATACTGGTATTCCTGTCACATGTGATCTGTATATGCTTTGGTTGTCCAACATGCATAAAAGATAGCTGAAAATGCCAAGTTCAATACAACAAGTACCAAATTCCATCTGATGACTGCCTTACTTTGAATCTGAAGTTGAGGAGTTTTATCCCTCCAGCTCTGGATTGAACCTGAGACATTCTGCATGCAAAACTATGTTCTGCAGCTCTTCCCTTTGTTCTCCTACAACTAATATTCAAAGCTTGGAGTACAAAAAGAGCTTGAATGATTAGGTTTCTTGACTGTAAGTATGAGAATTCCTCAATCAACACAACCCCAGTCTATGCTGGTTGTGAGATTTTGGGAGTTATAATCCAAAAAAAGGAACTTTCCATGTGCTTCTACACATGGAACTTAATCACTCATAAATGAATTCATCTTTCCTGTCTCCTTTGTTCTATTCATCTGATCTTCCCAAGAGATCAATTGAACCAACTGGGTTCTTTTGTCCCAAACTGAGCTCATTTCTGAGCTCACTTGTGAAACTATTTCACAAAGAACAGACCCATTTTAGTACATACGCACGCATACAATGGCTCCCTTTGGCCTCCGTAAAGTATGTGATCTCTTCTAGCATATAAGGTACATTTAATGAAGAACTGCTTTTGTGGATGTTCATTCCAAATTAATAGTCCACCTCTTTGATTAAGTGATTTGCTTTAACAATTGACCTGAATAACACAGAAGCTTCATTTCTTTCCTGTACGTCTATCTTACACCTTATATGACTTCTTTTGATATTGGTATTCATGCATCAATTGCATGTGTATATTGATATGTGTGTTAAGTATTCGGCAAAACTAAAGAATGCAATAAGGATGTGCCAGTGTGTTTCAATACAGCACAGAGAGAAACTGGATGATGCTGTTGCTGTGTGACTCTTTCCCCACTCCCAAATTGAATTTCTCCCCAATTATTTCAGATAACTACAGTCATAATCTTGAAATGATATTTTCCCCCTTATAACAGTGGTTATTGCAAGTTAGAAGTTGTGAATGAGTGTGGTGGTTGCTTCATTTATATTTGATTTGCTACAACCTTTTTAATTTAACCTCTTTCTATCTTTGCATCCAACATTGCATTCTTATTCCAGTGACAAACAGGTCATGAAAAATGCATGTAAGGACCCGAAGTGATATTCAGCATGATAATGAGATTCCTCCACTTGTAATATAATTATGCCTATATGAGTATCTGAGGGATTGCTACCTAAGCCATTACATGCTGCATACATAAGATGCTTGCAAGCTACTGATTCTTGTGAGTTACACAAATATTATAAATTTCAGTAACCTTAACAAAACACACATATTTCTGATAACAAGCACTATCTAAAGGTTACATTGATCATCATAATAAATACTTTCAATGTAAGAAAAGGAAAACATAGGATCTGATCATTACATACCATTTCAATTAGAGAATGACATCATCAGATACAATAATATCATTTGGAATGACTTCAAGGCAGGGATCCTCAAACTAAGGCCCGGGGCCCAGATACAGCCCTCCAAGGTCATTCGCTCAGGGTCAACCTAAGTCTGAAATTACTTGAAAGTACACAACAACAACAACAACAACAACCCTATCTCATCAGCCAAAAACAGGCCCACACTTCCCATTGAAATACTAATAAGTTTATATTTGTTAAAATTGTTCTTTATTTTAATTATTGTATTGTTTTTAAAGTAGGGTTTTTGTGCTACAAATAAGATATGTGCAGTGCCCATAGGAATTCATTCATGTTTTTCTTTTTCAAATTATAATCTGGCCCTCCAACAGTTTGCGGGACTGTGACCTGGCCCCCTAAAAGTTTGAGGACCTCTGCTTTAAGGTCACTTCATCCAGCTTGAACATAGAAATACCATCTTTCATGTAATATAGGCATCTGTTTTGAAAATATGGCAATTTATTTGTGTACCAAGTAATATTTCTAGTAAATGTTAAGGGTACTTTGGACAATTTTCCAGGTTTTATGCCATTCCATTATACATCCTAAGGCTGGCTAAGGGGTGTTATATATATATATTAAAATAATCACAAGAAAAAGTCAGGAAATTACTAATGTACTAATGTACACAATCACTTTTAAATGTTGTAATTACAAACTTATGTTTAAAAACTGTGTAATGGGGCTGAATATCAAAGACATCTGATCTCACCTGAGCTTGGAAGCTAAGTAGAGTCAGCTCAATTAGTACTTGGATAGGTGACCACCAATAAGTACCAAGTGCTATAAGCTATATTTGGGAGAAAAGAACTAGCAAAACCAAAATATTTCTTGCCCAAGAAAACCCTAGGAACTTTTAGGGGTTACCATAGTCAACAGGCAACTCAGAGGCATATAGACATACACACACATACATCAAAAACCAATTAGTTATTGTATATAAAAAAGATGTCCAGGCTCTTTTCCATCTTCCTGCTGATACACAAAATCCGTTGCTGCAACAGCCATACAAAATCTCTAACCAATGTATAGGCCCTGTCTTCCAATGTAGAGTTGATGGAGTCAGTAAGTTCTTATTGTTTAATTAAAATTCACTTTATTGCAATTTTAAGCCATTAATTCATGTCCTATCCCTTAAGATCTTTATACATTATTTTATTTCATATAGGTTACTTGGATTATCAATTTATCTCAGCTTTAGTTTTGCTTTACAAAAATAAGAGACATTCATTGTATGAAGGCCCATTTCACCTCCTTTCAGCTGTAGGTGATATTGCTATTTTAGCTCAAGCAGACATCTGCCTCTTTCAGCCTTATGTTTTTGGGGAAATTTGCTTGAGAATCACTGGTTGATTATTGGTTTGACCTCCGGGATCAACTATGAAAACCTCAGAAGAAAATAGCAGTAGGGCTTACGTAAAGCACTCCCTTGAATGTTTGACAACTGCAAGCAGATGATGAGCACATACAAGAGCCTGGGTTGCTGAAGGAGGATTGGAAACTTCCTACACAGTTGGCGATTGCTCTCATGCTGTTAGAGGAAATTGCTAATTACGGTTTAAATAATCATTCATTGTATGTTGTGATGATCGGAGCCCACGTGGTACTAATCCTTTTACCATGTCTGAGAATGCCAGCTGCTATCTCACTGTGTTCTCTGGCAGGGAGGCTGTCTTTTGCCGTTTTTTTTAATTAGCTGCATATTCCTCTTTGCTGTTTTTGTGCCGGTCATATTTGGGAGCAACCAGTGAATATATGTAGATGGATTTATATTCTTGTTACAAGAAATTTGCCTGTGATCTGCCTTTTTTTTTCCATGTGATAACCTGGCGACACAGTTCTTAAACCTTTCTCTCTGAAGCACTGGATGTCTATATGAAGAGTTTATATAGATGAAATGGAGGTCTCTACCTCCAGTTAGAAATGTTATCGTTCAGAATTCTTTCAATTCATTACGTCACCTGAAAATGAGCATTGACTCTTGAAGGTAGGACTTTGAGTTCCCAGAGGTAAGATGACAACAGCTTTGTGAACTGTTTATTTATTTACAGTACTTATATTCCACCCTTCTCATCCTACAGGAGACTCAGGGTGGATCACAATGCACTTATATGTGGCAAACATTCAATGCCATTTTAGACATACAACATATATAGACAGATACAGAGACAATTTAACATTCCAGCTTTCTGGCTTCATGAGGGTATGCTTGATTCCGGCCACAGGGGGAGCTGCTTCTTCACCGTCCACTTGTGACACCGGGTCCTTTGATGGAGTACTTCCTCATTCTTCTGAATGTTGTTGAAGGTTTTATGATGTTGTAAATTAGTTAAATTAGCCTCCCCACAGAAAGCGGTACCTAAATTTCCTACTTGACAGATGCAACTGTCTTTCGAGCTGCATAGGTCAACAACAAGCTAGACTATTAATGGTCGGGATCTTACTCTGACCCAGGCTGGCTTCGAACTCATGACCTCTCAGTCAGTAGTGATTTAATGCAGCTGGCTACTAACTAGCTGTGCCACAGCCCGGTTTGTTTAGCAAAATGCTCTGAAATTGATAAGATTAAAAATCAACTTCAAAACCTACATTGAGAGTTTTGGAAAGAGAGCACAATTATGAAAGCCAAGCATACGCCCAAATTTTGTAGATGAAGGATATCAAAACACATTTCCATTGATACCTCATCGTGCTATAAACTAGGAATTTTTTTAGTTGAGGCCATGCAAAACTGAATACTCTTATAAGTATGTCTACTTAAAGTTCATTTTGAATACCTATCTATATTCAAACAGAGAATTACTTCCAACAGAGATATAACTGTATGGTTTTAAGGCCTAAAGGAGAATGGTCATTGGGCTCAACATCCATCCTGGACTTTCTGATGGCTGCATACTACACTTTCCCCATACAAATTGAGATGTCTGGGTGATACAAAACATTCAGAAGGAAAATTAAGAGATCACATTTGCCTTTCTACTGAAGATAATAGTGGCATCTGTTTGGTCTGATGATGAGTAACCTAATTATATAGTGAGCCTGTTTCCTACAGACAGAGTTTCCATGTAGGGACTTCAGTGTAGTGGTTCTTAATATCCCCAAATGTTGTTGGACTCATGGAACACTTGTCTACTGACCAAGTGTTCTCGTATGAAGCCCAAGGCACCTGGGACTAAGAAACAGATACCTTTAACTTATAGCCAGGCTTTAAGATTAACAAGGTTCATAAAAGTATGTGATAATGTGTGAATAGGTCTATGTTCCTTAACCTCTGCTCCCTCATTATGTTGATTCACAGGTCACTTACCACATCTCACTGCTGTAGTTTCTTTTCTCTTTTACACTTTAATGGGGTCCTGCAGAAATACATAATGGAGCATCTTCTACTTAAGTGCAGAATCCTGCCGGAACACTTCCAATAAACCGGGGGCTCTTCTGTCAAGATAGTGATGAATTACTTGTCCTTTGCAACTTGATAAAAATGAAATCATTGATAACCCCTTGGTGGGTGATAATTTAGCCTTGGGGGAGCACATCTGTACACAGTTGGCATAGCACAGATTTCAGCAGACTGTCTCCTTGCTCTTTGTGGCATATGATTTAGCGACTAGCAATTGCTTTGTTTCTGTATTTTCTACAGGATCATGGCTGAAGCTTGGCCAATGGATCATATGAAATATCTGTAACAAAGATCAAACAAACCTGTGCAGGTGCACAACAGACTACCTGATAGAAATGAGAGTATAAGACTTTTGTCTGTTAGTATTGATGAGTAGAAAAGGGAAGCAATAAATTGACTGAAAGTAGATTAGCATGCTTTATTCATTCATTCACTTTCTTTGACCAATCCTTCATTTTGAGTTATCCTATCTCAAGTTGACAGACAATAATATCGATGACAGGTAAGATCCTTGTGATTTTTCAGATATTTTGGAAGAAGATTTTGGGGGAGAAATTAAATTGTGTGTGTCTTGGAAACAATGTTTTATGTACAAAACTTTCATGATATTGTACCTGCCGCACACAATACTAGCCACTACTTCCAAATCAGTATGTTGCACAAAATTGGTAGGTACCTAAAAAAAAAGCACTTCACAATATTTGCACACAAAAGACCACCCTGACTGCACTACTGGAACAGTATATTCATGGAAATTTAGTGTGGGAAAATATGCAGGATATTGGACCATCCAACAAGAAGACATATGTACTAAATAAATAAATACACCCAATTTTTAATTTTTTCATTTTAAAGTGCACTTTCTAATCTCTATAGGAAATGAGGTATGATGCAAAACTCGAAATTGAATGAATATTTGTAAATAATTGTGTTTGTGTACATTTTGAATTCCATGTAGAAGAGGGGTTTCTAGAGTGTAGGTAAACTCTATGTGTCCAATCCTGGATATCTGGGAAACATCACAGTTAAGGATGTATTTTGACAGGAAAAAAATGTATGTAATTCTGCACACACAAAAGTCACACTATCTTCACAAAATATCCCTGTGTGAAAAATCTAACTTTCTGAACAAAAACATTGTTTTGGATTAGATTTTTTTCTAAGTAAAACTCCCACGTAGAAGGGTTTAAAAAACATTTGAAATTATAAATAATCATTTAAAATTGCAGGGTTCTCGAGGATTTCTTGCATTGGGGAAACTGTTTAAAATTATTCATTCTTCCCCCAGAGATTTACAACCTTAGACAAAACAAGAGTTTACCATGCTGCCGACTTGTTTTGCTACTGCAAATAATGGAAGCCACATTTTGATTAACGTCACATTTTGGACAGTAGAGATTTAAAATTGTAGAATGGGCCATCTGTCTCTACCGTACATAAACTACATGAATCTATGCCAAGTAGTGTGGCTATTAAAGTATTAAAGTGTCCATCTTCAAGACACTTGCAAGAGCAATTCAAGCATATGTTAAGATAGAACTCCTTCTCTTCTCTTTTGTGGGTGGGGAGTAGTGATTTGTGATTGTATTTCGTAATTTCTCTGGATGGGGAGTGGGAGAGTTAGGGGTCGATCCTCATATGTGACTGCAAAAACAATTCAAACATATGTTATTGACATATTAAAGAGACATTATTAAAGAGACATCGCATTATGGTAGGAAGTATTTTGCACATGATCATAGATCACTGGTTTCAAGGTTCATTGTCCCTTTATGAATGTCCTTTCTTGACCTCTTTTTGAAAGAGTTCTCTCCCTCACAAATAATGTGCCCCACTGCTATCTCATGTAGCAACCCAGTTCTCTTTCGTGCCTGGAGGGCAGGGGGCAGCACTGGGGGTCCCACTGGCATTGGAGCCAGCTGATTCTGAGGAGGATTTGGAGGGGCTGGAAGAAGGGGATTTTGAGGTAGCTGGGCCTTCTTCCCCCACAGAAAGCCTGGCCTGGGATGACAGCTGGCCTGATCCTTACGAGATGCAGGAAGGCCAGACGGAATTCGAAAGCAGTGATAGTGAAGATTATGAACGGCCGGGGGGCGAGGTTCACAAGAAAGAATGTGGGAAACAACCGAGGGAGAGGCCCGGGAAGCAGAAGGGGAGTTCGACTCTCACGAAGATAGGGAACCAGGTGCTGGGAGGCAAGGTCGAACCTTTGATAGGAGACGGAGCATTGAGGCTAGCAGGAGGGGTTGGTTCCACAGCCTAGACCGGCCGAGGTCCCGCAGCACAGATTGGAGAAGGAGAAGCCTGGGCGTCGGGGCCTCGCCAAGGGATTAAGTATAGGATCCGTGGGAACGGATCCTCAGTACCTCGCCACGTCTATCCTATGCAGACGTGTAGCGAGCCAAGACCACGTAGCTAAGTTTTGGGCTAGTGGCCTGCCAAGGAGTGCCTTGGATCTTGTATCTTTGCCTTGTTCCTGATTCCGCTTGAGTTGAGCGGAGCTTTGCCAAGTCCTTGGAAACTTCCCTGCCAAGATTGCTTTTGGACATTACCTTTTACCTATTGGATTTGTTTTGATCTTTTTATGGACAATTACCTTTTCAACTGTTTCTTATTCTTCAATAAAGTAGTTAGCTGATTACCGTCTCTGTGTGTGTGATTAAGGGTCCGGCTAAGGTCTTGCATCGTGACATCTCACCCCTTGTTTTTATCCTTCTATTTTAATCTACACATACGGCCCGCTCAATGTCCTGTGTCATATATGGTTTATTTTATTGTAATTTTATATTGGTTGTAGTATTTTGTAGTTGATGTTTTATATAATTGGTTATGTTGTTTTGATTGTGTTGTTGTGTTGATGGGCTTGGCCTCATGTAAGCCGCCCCGAGTCCTTGTTGGGGAGATGGTGGTGGGGTACAAATAAAGGTTATTATTATTACTATATTAAAAAAGAATTAGTCAAGGGATGCCACAAGTAATATGATCCTGCATTAAATGCAACAAATTCAAACAAGCTCATCCTTCTTCTAGTGAGGTTTTCTCCCCCCCCCCCCGCCCCATAATCCACTATATGATTTACATAATAAGAAAACTTGTACAATATGCAGATATGTCTGTCTTGGTTTGTTGGATTCAAATATGGAAACCTGAAGATAACAAAAAGAAAAGAAACTCTTGGTGCTTGATAATTATGGTATGGAAAGTCAGTAAGGTAAAGGCTGAAGGAGCACTTGAGTGATAAAAAAGAGATAGCAAGGAAGTGTGGAAATGAAGAAAAAACAGAGCAGAAAGGGGGGGGGGGTAGCATTGAGGTAGGACCCAAGGGATTTCTAATCCAAGTTAAGATGATCTTGGATTTTACAACTTTGTAAAACTTCTATCTTTTCAAAAGGGAAGTTTGGACTATGGGAAAATAATTTTCCCAATGAGAACACTGGTTTACAATAATAATTGACTAGTGCCTGATTTTATATGCATTGAAATCTCTTTGTCCCACTCCCATTCCAAATAGGACAAAGAGGTTTCAATGCATATAAAATCAGGCACTAGTCAATTATTTTAAACCAGTGTTCTCATTGGGAAATTTATGTTCCCATAGTCCCCTGTGAAAAGATAGAAGTAGCACCTCAGATTATAAATATGGAAAATAAATTGCCTTTTGATGTAACATTAGCCAGGCTTTCTTAATCAGCTTTTGGTCTCATAAAATGAAAATATTAGTTGTGTGTAATGAATTCCCTGCTGTTTCTTGTGAGGTGAAAACATTTCTTAGAGCCTCTGTCAGGTTTTCCTTACTTGTGCTATACATCATGACTACATTAAACTAGCTTCCAGATAAAATTCAATATATCGAGCCATACAGCGGTGTATAATTTATTTCATTTGTCTTTCACATTTTGTTAAGATCATAAATCCGTCAGCAACATGAACTACTTTTCAGAGGAAAGGGTTTCTGCTACAGCACTGAATGAACTCAGCAGTGACAAGTACCTTCTCTAAATCTGATAACATACAATAGACAATTGGATACATTATTATTTTCAAACTTGTTAACTCTGCTTCCCTCTCAACTCTCTCTGGGGACAATTTCAAATCATCTTACTCTGGAGACTTACTGATTACTCTCTTGACAATACAAGGCTTCATGGGGTTTTCTCAATAGGGGACAAAAACAATTTCCCCAGTTAATACGTTTTCTGGTGAGAGAGTCATTGTGTCTCCACCACAGAGACAACATGCAGACTGGTTCTCCCTTGATTGCATTCACACCTCCTTTGGGGAATTAGATTTGCACTTGGAAGCCTGAGAGTGCTTTCAATGCCGTACTCCATGTCCACACATTTTATGTAAGCCACCATGCACAAAACAATCCCTTCTTGTCCATCCTCAAAATTGTATTTTTCTTCAAGCGAGAGTACAAAGGAGAAGGCAAGCAGTGTGTGGAAAGAAAATGCCCATAAATTTTGTATTGCAAGGGTTTGCCTTCCCCAATTCTTCTAATATTTGATAGCTTTCGTATAATCAGGAACTGAAGTTTTGTCTCTTTTGTAAGAAGCCTATACTTTTTGTGCATTCTCTTCTTTTGATTTTTGCATTCATTTTGGTTTGAGAAATATTGTACAAAATCATTACTATTTAAAATGGAAACAATTCATATTAACCTCTGCATCATGAATATGTCCCCGATTCTACTTGAAATTTGACCACTTGGATGGCATGACATGCTCTCTGTCACAGCACATAGAGATGGCAAAAGCCTACTGTGAAACCAAACACTGTTTGCCATTACCGGTATTTGCTGTTCAATCCATAACCAGCTACCATATTGTCATTCTCATTAGCTGATTCCTTTGGGCCAATATCTGACTGCTTGTAACTTTGTTGTTTCTGAGGTGTCTTTCTAATACTGGCATCCTCTGCCTACATATTTATCTCTTATATTGCGAAGACTTGGAAATCAATTGCCTTACACTTATCCAGGGGGTACTATCAAGACCTCTTTGCACGCTTCCATTTCTCTGCCCCTTTTGGTGTCAGTGCACACTGAGGTACACATTGTAAACAGAACCTTACAGCAGTGGTTCTTTGGACATCAAATCCCTGCCCACAATCCCCCAGGTAGCATTCTCATCAACCATATTCTGGAAGTTGTTATCCAAGGAAATAATTACTCAAAGCTCTATATAGACTGCCCTGAAATAGCAGGTCAGGCTTCAGCTTCTGTTCTAGAGGTAGGATGAGCTTGGTCCAAGATCAAAGAAAATAAATTTGAGGGGGAAATGAACAGGATCTAAGAGCTCCAAAACAAATAAGCAATCAGAGTGAGGACAGAGGGTTGAGTTCCTTCTTGAATAAGGAAACAGGAATGTTTTTGCAGCCAAGCAGAAGTCGGTGTTAAAACAACAATATTGCCAAAGATACTGCAAAAGTCAAAAGTAGACACAAGGTAAAATTAATTCGGAATCCAAGGCAGTTGTCAAGGAGCAGCCTAAATGTTCAAAACTTAAGATAAAGGCCAAAAGTTAAAGCTTTATGTGGTTTCTGAACATATATTTGGCTGTTGGAGCAAACTGACTAGCTGATCTGTAGGTTCATCTGACAATACTCATATTGATTGGAATGGCAGACTAGATCCGTGATTGGAACTATCCAATTAAAATCAATTATTATGAATTAATTTAGAAAGTTTTGAACAGAAAGGGGCAATTTAATAACATTTCAGGTAATTGGTTTACTTGATCTGGACAAAATTGTACAAAAGGTAAAAATATTAGGGTTACATTTTTCTCAGTTTTCACTCCTCCTGTCAGTTAAAATAGAGGTATATTAGTGCAGTCAAAGGCCACTCCCCTTCTTTGTCATGTGGGGACCAGGATCAAATGGCTGCAATGGAAAGCTATGGGAATGCAAACAGCTGCAGTAGAAAAGTAACTTCCATTGAAATCCAGGCAACCTTTGTCTCATGTGAAACTCATTGCCCTTTTCATAGGCTGAGAACATGAACTTCTCAAGAGATTTCTGTGCTTTTTGGTTGGTTCACTAAAAGTATACATTTGAGGGGATTTTTGATATCCCTGCAGCCTGGTTAGCTCAATTATCCATTATGTATCTTGTGTCCAGCAAATGTTACCATTTGATGAACACAAGATAGTCAACACTGTGAACATATAAATGATTTTATTTTGGCACAAAAATTAAGTAAGCAAAATGCAATTGTGGTGCAAGTATTCACACCCCCCCCCCCCCTTGGTCGTGACACACCTATGGAATGTCTGGCATAACTCATTCACATGAGCAGCTGAATGAAGTTAACTTCTGCAGAGAGCCTTCTAATTCACTGTGCTAGTTTCTGGACAGCCCCAGAGTTTGTTGAAGAGCATATCTGAACAAGTGTTAGCATGAAGACTAAGGGGATATCTAAGCAAGTTTGGGATAGCTTCCACAGAACACTAATAGAAAGGACGTGACTCAACAATGATTCTGTGCAGAGAAGGTTGTCCAACAAAACTCAATGACTGAGAAAGGAGGTATTTAAAAAGCAATCTCGTGGCCAATGATAACTGTAAAGGAACTGGTGATATGTGCAGCAAGAACGGTAATACCATACATGGGTCAGCTTTCACCCAGATGTTCCACAAAGCTGGTCATTGTGGAATAATTTTCTTTATGGAGGAGAGAGAGAGAGTGCTGAAATAAACCACATCAAAGCCCATACGGAGTTTTCAGGAAGGTCTGTTGGAGATATCTTTAACAGGGAATAGTTCTATGATTTGATGAAACCAAAATGCTATGTTTTGGCTTTGCTAATATGTCCTATGGTTTCTCAACTTCAACCTACTGGAAGGTCAAATTATTCAAGTTTCCAAACTTTCAGTTGTCACTGTGAAGGATGTAATCCATAGTGTGATGCCCTGTGGAATCGTATCTGTTCTTAGCAAATACTGGTGTAGGGGTGCGGTTCCAACGGGAGCTTTGCTCTGTAAGAGCAAATTTCATACTTCCTGAAACATCTGCCAAAATGTATCTTAGAAAAAATATTCATTCTTACTTCTCTTTCTGCCCTGTATTTTCAGGGAATAACTTACTACCTGCAGCTCACTTTTTGAAACAGATCTGGTGATGTTGAATGGCACTGCACTTTTTTGACAATGGTAATTATTAGCTGAACAAATTAGTGACTGTAGCATATTTTTGTCATTCCCTTCACTGATGAGTTACTCTTCAATCATGTTTTTTTTCTGTTCTTCACTGACATTTTGTCTGAAGCTATAACAAAAATTGCATTCCACCCTCTTCCTTCATCTTCTTTTAATCAAAATAAACACACTTTTCCCCCATTAGAGCATATTGAACACTACTTAAATGCAGAATCCAGAAAAAAATGGAGAGTGCTGTAAATCAAAATGATGGATGTTTTCATAAGTCACAACATTGGCACAAAATCAGCTTTTTGCGGGAGGTGCTTGAATCCGGTTTTATGATTGGGGAGTAATTTCCCTTTCCTGAGTATAAGTCTGCTTTCTGATTTGTTCCAGGATGATATAAGATAATGTGTTTTACTATGACCGGTACAATTAATCTTCAGGCAATCAAATGAACAAAACTCTCCAGGAAGTAACCATGTCAGCAGCTAGCTGAAGACAGCATATTCGCAGGGACATGACGATGCCAACTCAAGTAGGCAGAAAAACAGTGGGTTTTTCTTTGTAGACTGCCATATATGGATGGTGTTTGGCTTATTTGATGTTAGAGTGAATATATGTAGTGTGCTGCCTTACACTGAGTGAAAACATCCTACCCAGTAAACTATGTCCAATGATAGTTCTAGGTAAAGCAAGCTCTTAGAGGCCAGTGATGTGTCCATTAGTTATGTCTAGCAAATTCCATTAATTTCAGTGTGTTTCTATAGTAAGACTGAGCCTAGTATTCTCAACTCTGATTAGTGGCATTTGGCTTCAGACATTGATCCCATTCCCAGTGTTAAGAATTAAACCCATGAACCCTTTTATGCAAAGCACGTGTTTGGTCACCCTTCTCTAGCAATTCAGATTTGTCACATCATTTGCAGATCACCAGTGCATTGGCATGATTTATATGCCAAATATAAGCTCCTCAGGCCATGCATTGTTCCTTTGTTGAAATAGTACTGCTATCCTATTAGTTTACTTCAGGAATTGAAAACATAGATGCAAATTTGTCATAGTAAAATGAGTATTGAAGTACGAAGGTTATCTAAAAAGTAAGGTTACAAGGCACATAGCTTTCACAGGGAATTTTTTCAGCAGGAGTTGGTATCATTGCCATGTAGCAGGAAGCCAACAGAAGCAAACTAGCAGTGTCAGTCATCAGTAGCCCATCAACTGGCATTGTGGTGAATGTTAGAGATAAATGTCCTCATTCTGTTTCCCTTATGTTTCTCCTTCGTGGCAATGCATATCTATACACCGCTCATGCAACACAAGAGTTGTTGACTTCATTTGGTTGGGTTGTTTTAAGCCATCCCTCTAACAGCCCCGATCTCGCACCCAGTGCCTATCATCTGTTCACTAAATTGTAGGAACACCTGGGTGGAAAACACTTTCCTGATCATGATGAGGTGAAAATCGAAGTGACAAACTGGCTGAAAAAGGTGGGGGGAGACTTCTTTGACACAGGCATCAAAAAGCTTATTGCACGGATGACAAAATATATTGAACTGGATGGTGATTATGTGGAAAAATAATGTAATACGTATGCTACAATCCATGTAAGTTTTATTAAAATATATTCATTTTTTGGATTAAAAAAAATCTTGTAACCTTACTTTCCAGATATCCCTCATCATTACAGTTAGCTGTATACATAGATGGTACACAGAATCATAGAATAACCCCCAAAGAGAGAGAGAAGATAGGAATGAGCTTATAGTTACTTGTCTTCCTTTGTTTATACCTGTGCCACATCTATAGAAATTTTATATATATGATTTCTTTTTAAAATATATTTTTATTAAAACTTTTCAGAATACAATAAAAAATAGGGGGAACATATCTAGTGTCACAACACAGATGCCTTAAAGGGCCAGACTAAGTAGTGTTTAAAGTAGAGTTGCAGTGTTTGTAGCATTAATCCTGCTTGCAACATTGTTCAGAGGCTCTTCTACAACATCTAGTGTATAGAAAAGTAGGAAAGTGTGATAGTTGGGAATAGAGAAGTGGATAGAAGGAGGTAGGGTAGGTTTGTGGTTTAAGGATGGTATGGGTAGGGGAGGGAGGAAAGTGGGTTTGGTAGGATGGGGTGTATATTTTGACTTCCAATCTTCTTCACTTCAGGTATGTTTATCTTCCTTTATTTTTTAAAATAATAACTCTCACATAAAATTGGCCGGCTCCTTCTTATGTTCTTTCTTAAGAGCATTAGATATTTATTTTTATCTTATGTTTATTATCAATTTCAGGTTTTCTTGCATTATACAATTCTTTACAGGTGCCCAGTCTGTTTCTGATATCTTCAAATTCTGCTTTATACTCATCAATTGGGTTAATTTGTCCATGTTCATAATATCTATAATTTGCATTAGCCATTGTTCTTGTGTTGGAGTCTCTTGTTCTCCACAATCTTGCGTAGTTTATTCTGGCCGCAGTCACCAGATCATTAAAAAGTTTATCCTTATTAAGTTCTATTTCAAAGTCTATTCTTCCTAAAAGGAAATATTCTGGTTTTAATTCTATTTTTATATCTAGTATATTTTCTATTATTTCATGTATGTTTTTCCAATATGACTAAGCAATTTTACATGTCTATCACATGTGAAAAAAATGAACCAGTTTGGTCTTTGCACTTCCAACATCTGTCATTAACTTTTGGATAATATTTAGCCAGTTTCTGAGGTGTAATGTACCACCTGTACATCGTTTTTAGCCAATTTTCTTTTAGATCAAACACATATGTATATTTTATTTTATTAACCTAGAAGATAACCCAATCTTCTAGGTTAATTGAATGTCCAATATTTGCAGCCCAATAACCATACAGTCTTTGATTAATTATGTCTCAGTGGACCATTCTAATCATTTCTTGTAAAAAAATTTGTTATTGTTTTACTTTTTAAATTCAGTATCTTGTCCCAAAATGTTTCTTTGTCCATGAAGCCATTGTTTTGTCTTTTGTATAATATTATCTAATTTGTCTATATTGAAACCATGAAATTCCTTTTTCCAATGTTTTTAGCTCTTCCTGTGATTTCAGTATACATTCCTTATCTTGTTTTTTCAAAATGTCTTTATATGTTAACCATCTGTCATGTGCTGTTTCTCTTCTCTGATCTGCTTTTTGTGGAGATATCCACCTTGGAGTTTTTGTATAAAATCTCCCTCTGTATTTTTTCCAAATTTTTATAAGAGCTGATCTGATTAAGTGGTTTCCAAAGTTTTTCTCTTTTTTTCTTTTGGTACCATAGATATGAATGCAATCCCGCTCTTAAGTCAAAGCCTTCCAGATTGATAATTCTAGTATTCTTCAGGTTGGTCCAATATTTTATCTATCACAAGTTCCTGCTTCATAATATAGTTTTAAATCTGGTAAACCAAATCCTCCTCTTTTTTGTCATCGGTTTTATTCTTGGTTTTTTCCCCATCCATATAAACTTTGTCAGGTCTTTATTCCAAGTTTTGAGAATTTGATAATTCCTAATTATTAGCAAATTTTGGAATAAACATAACATTTTAGGAAGGATATTCTTCTTTATTGCTGCAATTCTTTCTAATATGATAAATTCAAATATCTCCAGTTTTCTAGATCTTTTTTTATCTCTTTCCACTTCAATTCATAATTATTTTTCAATAATTGCAAATGTTTTGCTGTCATAATGATGCCAAGATATTTAGCTTTTATGTCGTTGGATTCCAGTTATTTCTTGCAGTTCAGTTTGGTGTTTTTGTGAAATATTTTTTGTTAACATCTTTATTATAAATTTGTTTATTTTCAGGCCCGAAACTTTTCTAAATTATTCCATTACTTCTAACCAATTTTCTATGTTTTCTTTTGGATTATCCATTATGCAGACCAAATCGTCAGCAAAGGCTTTTATCTTGTAACTGAATATATATATATATATATATATATATATATATATATATATATATATGAGATTTCTTGTTGTTATAGTTGGTGGTTATACTGCATTCTTTGTTATAGCTGGAGTTCAGTGCTACCCAGTGTTTATGACCATATAGATTGGCTTGAAAGTTGCAATTTGTCTCACGTTTCCTTTTGCTTCTCTATGGGTCCTTCCACACAGCCATATAACCCAGAATATCAAGACAAATAATTCACAGTATCTGCTTACCTGAGTCTATACTGCCATATAATCCAGTTCAATGTGGATTTTATACAGCTGTGTGGAAGGGGCCAAAATAGCAGGACAGGTTAAGAATGTCATGTATTGGTGAGTGGATGAATTGTGATTCATTTACCAGCCAGTTCTTGTAATTCCTTGATGATACTGTGCTTGAACTTAGTAGTGAAGTGTTGTTTCCTGTGCATTCTTCTTGAATAAATATAATAATACTCTTAATGGTAATGAGAACAATAACAATTTCCATTTTCTTGTTTGCCTTGCTAGAGCACATATTTATTCTCAATGGAATAAGTACCTGCTCTATGAAAGCAAGTTACATGCTTAATTAAAAATGCCATGCTTTTACCCAGTATTGAGCAGCAGATTGTTTGGAGCCTAAGTGGGTCAGACATTGTATTGAGCAACTGTACTTCATCTTTAGCCATCTGGCAGCATGAATCAATGTCAGCTGGATGCAAATGGAATACTGCAGAGGTGACCTTGGTGACAGGACCGGATCATGAAGAACCATCTGTAAGATGTTACCTGCATTTAGAAATAGGTGTTTTCAATGAACCTTGGAAAAAACCCACATTGTTAATTTCCAAGCTCTGTGAGCACATAAATTTACAAAAAAATTTCTGGTGAGCTTAGTAACAAGAATATGAAGTCTTAGAGATTTCTGGGGAGGGGGTCCTGCTTATAAGAGGATGTGTGGATTATAAGTGGATGCGTAGATTACTTTCTGTAAGGATGGAAGAAAAAGGAAATTGAGATGTATTGTCGAAAGCTCACAACCCCTGAGGATGCTTGCCATAGATGCAGATGAAACATCAGGAAAGAATGCTTCTAGAACATGGCCATATAGCCCGAAAAACCTACAACAACCCAGAGCTTGAGATGATTAGAGGGATTTAAAATATTCCACTTGATAATTCTGATCACCTGAGGAAGAAAGATTGGTGAGGATTTAGGACAAAAGTTGTGAAGATCTAAAGAGATTCCACTTAAACATTACGGAGAACATTCTGACAGTAAGAGCTTTTTGATAGACAAATACTTTGCCTTAATTGTCTATCAATTTCAACTATTTTCTCTGTGCAGAATCTCCTTATAGTTTTGAAGCCTGGGCAGAAGAAGCCCTATATTTTTAAGGCATAGCAGGGGACAAAACTCAGAAATGTTACCTTGCGAGCCACGCAAGGATAGTATGTATTGTGAATGAGTCCATGGTACGTCAATGTCTAGGGAGGGGGGGGGGGTTGATGTTTTATGGGTCGTGCATTTGTATTCGTACTTGTATGTGTTTGAGAGATTGTTTTGTCTTCATGAATAACAATTAAGTTTTTTTAAAAAAAATGTTACCTTTTTGAACAACATATTCCCAAAATCCTCCAGCTTGTGACGATGTTGGCTGGGGAGACTAGACAGACTATAGTCCAAAAATATTACTACAAGTAGCATTTGAAGCTTTCTGCAGAAAAAAAGGATTTGCTCATTCTGTTTACCTGTATGTGCTGCACTTGGGATTTCCTCCCCTCCCAACTATGTTAGCTTGATTTTTCAAGAAAAGGAGTTGAAAGGGGGGGGGACACACACAAGCAGTTCACTTTTAGTTATGTTATAAGCCTTGCGTTGTCCACTGAGAAGTTTAATAACATATTGGACATTGAAACAGAAACCATACAGATCCAAATTGGCGTTTAGTCAATGGATGATGTTACCAAGGAGTCAAGAGATGACACAGTTTGGTTATAAATATTGTAAATCTCATTTGAAACACTTGTTTGTGTCTAGAAGTAGAACAAAAATTAAACTTTCTTTATGTGGGGTGGCATGCCTACCTCTGGCATGACAAGGCACGGATTGAGAAAAATTTCTCAGATCACTACGTCAGGGCGGCCTTATTAAGAGTGTGGTGTAAGTATAAGAGCCGGTTTTACCAATCAACCCCGATGTGGCTTTCTCCGTTGGAGGCGCAACATTTGCGTGATGTTCCACAGAGCAGATGGTACACGTACCGCCAACTGCTCATAAAAAGAGATGATTGTTGGACTCTTAAATCTCGAGAGGAACTGCGAGACCAGGGGATTGAGATGTCCTGGTTCCATTATGCCCAAACCAGAGAAGTATTTAAAAGGACTTGCAAAGAATTTTAACACCCAAGATGTGGGGTGGGAGAAAATAATGAAAGCAGAGAAAGGACGATAAACTTGATATACAAACTGCTCCTCGATTGGGATACGGAGACAGAGCAGATTAAGGATACTATGATTACTTGGGCTAGGGAGCTTGGGCACTCAATACTGCTAAAGGACTGGGAGGCAATCTGGACGAAGAAAGTAAAATACTCGGGGTTCACAAATATCACGGAGAATTGGTTTAAAATGTTTTATCACTGGCACCATACTCCAGTGAGCCTAGCCAGATGTTACCCATCCCTGAGTGACAAGTGCTGGAGGTGCCACAAACAAAAGGGCAGCTTCATGCACTGCTGGTGATCTTGCAGTATCCTTAAAACTTTTGGAAGAGAATACATCCCCATGTGGAGAACATTTTGGAGATAAAGTTGGAAATGAAACCGGACTTCTATCTGCTTAACATCATGGATGGCGACATAGCAGAGAACGAGGATAAAATCTTCTTTTTTCTGGCAGCGGCAGCCAGAATGGAGATTGCCAAAAACTGGAAAAGTGGCGATCCTCTGTCAGTAAAAAACTGGTTTCTCAGAATAAGAGAACTAATGGGCATGGATATTCTGAGGAGCTATGTGGCGGACCAAACCCCCCAAAAAAGAACGGACTGGAAAAGAGTCAGACTTTATTTAAATGTAGTGAATCCCCGAAGTTAAGGGGCAAGCAGCAAGAAGGTTTAATTAGTTTACACAGGAAGGTGCAAGAGACATCGATAGAAAGCCGACAAAAGGCTTTAAATCAGCAAGAATTATCTACGGTCCCGGCAGACTGGACGGGAGTAATTGAGTTTATGTTGTCCCCTCTCTTTCCCAATGTAATCCCCTCCCTCACACCCTTCCCCTCCCCAACCATCCCCGTTGCCCTTTGTTTTATATATTTGTTGTAAAATACCTTAAAAAATAAATAAATTTAAAAAAATTAAACTTTCTTGATTTTGGAGAGCTTTTTAATCTTTGTGGTATAATTTTTATATATATATAAAGTTTATTGGTTAAAAAGACATAACAAAACATGACACATACATTCTCGCTGCCATTGACGTAGAGGTTGGGGGTAGGCGGGGGAGGAGGGAAAGGGGAACTGGGGACAGGTGGGGGAACATAGGGGACGAATACATCATAACAGATACATACACAAACTGACTATAAAGACAACCTGGTTAACTTCACCCGAGAGCAGCAAAATGTAAATGTATACTGGGCTATAATGTAACCTTCTAGTCTTTAGATCCAATAGCCTTTCAAAACAATGTTCTTATCTTTTTTAACATATTCGATCAGCGGGCTCCACGTCTCTTCAAATATTTTTATCGGACCCTTTCTTAAAAGTAGGGTCAGTTTGTCCATTTCTGCTATATTCAATAGCTTGTAGAGCACCTCCTCTGGGTCCGGTGTCGTCCTTTCCCTCCAATATTTAGCAAGGGTGATCCTGGCGGCTGTCGCTATATAATGTCACGATCACGGACTTAGCGGGCCCCTTAATCACACACACAGAGACGTACTGAAGGCTAACTACTTTATTGAGTATAAAAACAGTTCCAAAGAGTATATAGTTCAATGATAAGCAATTGTCCAAAAGGTAGCAGGTAAGATAGTCCAAAGCAACGTAGCAAATAGGCTTGAAGCTTGGCAAGGCTCCGCAATCCAATGCGGATCAGGAAACAGGGCAAGACTCCGCAATCCAATGCGGTTCAGGAAACAGGGCAAGGCTCCGCAAACCAATGCGGTTCAGGAAACAGGGCAAGGCTCCGCAAACCAATGCGGATCAGCAAACAAGGCAAATGCAAGGCAAGGCTTGATGACCACGGCTGGCTTGTGGTCCCACTCCGCTTCACGCCTATCCAGGAAAGACGTGGCCGGAGAACTGAGGATGCGTTCCCACGGATCCTCTACTTAATCCTTCAGCCGAGGTCCGCGACGCTCTAGGCTTCTTCGTCTCCAATCTCTGCTCACGGACCTCGGTCGATCTAGGACCCTAGACCAAGCCCTCCTGGTAGACTCAATGTCTCGTCTCCTATCGAAGGAGCGACCTTGCCTCTCAGCAGCTGTGTCGCTATCTTCCTGAGAACTTTCCTCCCTAGCACTTTCCCACTCGGCTTCGTCCATGTTTTCACTTTCAAGTTCTTGGGAATTCCTCCCCCCCCCCCCGGGTGTTCATAACTCCCTTCGCTGCTCCCCATCTCCACCTGGTGATCGGAATCTATGCTAGGCCCAAACAACATCTCATCCCATGCCAAGCTCTCTGTGGGCGAATGAGGCCCATCCGAAGGGCCCTGTGCTTTGCCCCAGTCATCTAGCTCATCCTCTGAATCCACATCTGCTGCTGCAGGCCCTAATGCTAATGGAACCCCAGGACCTATTCCCTGCCCTCCAGGCACGAACTGGAACTGCTGTGCTACATATAAATTAACAATCTTTCTGTTCCCTTGGGCATCTCTTTTCCCTCTGGAATATTCAAAAGAAATAATTCGGGCTTATAAACAAATTTTTTTTTTGCATTATTGCTTCCATTAATTTGTGTATCTTTTTCCAGTATTTTGAAATTTCACCACAGGACCACCATACATGATAAAAATGTACCCCTATTTTTCAAACACTTCCAGCAGGAATCATTGCCCACCTTATAGATATTGTCTATCTGGGCGGGTGTCATGTACCACCTATATACTACTTTGTATAAGTTCTCTCTCAGAGAGTTGGCACACGTGAAATTCCGGTTGTTTTCCCACATTCTCTCCCATTTCTCCTGGCTTATGGTATAGCCTAGATTCTTGTGCCATTTTTCTCTATAGTCTAATCTTTTTTTTTTGTATATATAATTTTTATTGCATTTTAAGTACAGAACATAAAACATGGGAATGAACATAGGGAGGGGGAAAGGGAGGGGGTGATGGAGGGGGGACAGGGAGGTTGAGGGTACACATTGAAGCTCCCGTCCAGTCGGCGAGGTGCCTCGGTCCTGAGTTCTTTTGGTCACTTCTGGCCTTTGTGCCAGTATCGTCCCCTATCTGAGTGCCCTTACCGGGCGAAATCCTTAGCTAATCTTACCTAAGGCTTTTGGGGTTAGTCCTTTCATATAGTTGCTAACTTTCGCCCAGTCCGTCTTTGGCTTACTGTCTTGGTCTGAACTCATGTTCCTCAGATTGTCCAGTTCTATAATTTCCCTAATGCGAAGGAACCATTTTTTTACTGATAACGGGCCTTCGTTTTTCCAATTTTGGGCAATCTCCATTCTTGCCGCGGTGGCTAGCATAAAGAAGATCCTGTCCTCGTTAATCTTCCATTCGCTGTTCAAAATATGAAGTAAGTAATAATCCGGTTTCAACTCAAATTTAAACCCAAACATATTCTCCATATGAAAATGGATCTCCCCCCAGAATTTCCTTAGGAGTTTACAGTGCCACCAGCAGTGCATAAAGTTGCCCTTCTCCTTTTTGCACTTCCAGCATAGATCACTCACTGTCTTGTAGCACCTGGCCAAGCTCACCGGCGTGTGGTACCAGTGGTGGAACATTTTGTACCAATTGTCCGTGACATACGAGATGTCTAATCTTTGTGGTATAAATATGCTTCTTCTATTTTGCCTTTTACAAATACAATATAAGGATCTGTGCAATATAGAACCACACTGGCAGCATTACCGGCCCACTTATTCATCCCATGCTGATTGCAGTAGAGGGGTGATATCTCTTGGCTAATTATGTTATGAATATTATGCAACTGTGTGTAGTAAAACCACTTGCATATGTTCATGTAAATTCCTCTCTGAGGAAAAGAGCCAGGATTGAGTCATATACCCTCTTTAGTTAATATGAAATTATGTGTTTTATGGCTTGATTTACTTTTAGTTCTTTTACGTTGCCTCAAATATGCTGTAGTATATTTTAGGAATTCAGAATTTTCCTTATCATCTGCATGAAGGGGAACTTCATTATTTGAAAACATCACAAAGACTATGTTCAGTGGTCTAAAGAGAGTCCAGACATTGAAAGGAAATCAGAATAATGGCAACTTGGTAACACATCAGTGATGCTCAAGAGATTAAACGAATTCCAGTATGAAATTCTGTTTAAATTTTTTAAGCCATGTGAACCAGCATGGTGCAATCCTTTGAGCACAAGATTGAGAGGTCAGCATTCAAATCTTTGGCAATGAAATGTGACCTCAGGAAAGTAATGCTGTCTCGGCCTCAGAGAAAGGCTATGGCAAACCTCTTCTGAACAATCTTAGCAGGAAAACTCTGTGATATGATCATGTGAGGATTGCCACAAGTCAGAAATGTAATGGAGACATACAACAGGAAGGTTGGCCCATATATAAAATGTATGTCTTTGAAGATTTATATCTTTGTATTCCCAAGGCTAGAAACGTTAATTTCATTGCATTTCCTAGAATTCTCCAGACAATCTTCTCATCATGGTGGAAGTTGCACTCCAAAAAACTAATTTTCTCAAGTTCTGCCATTTCGTTTTTGATTTTTTGTTTCTGTTTTGGTGTTTAGTTTCTTTCTTTGTTACTGCTATTCTTACTGACTTTCAGATGTCCACATTCTGCTTCCATAACATACATGTAGAAATTCATATTCACAGAATTAAAATAATAAAGTTACGAAAAAAAGATTGTTTTTCTTGAGTTTCCTTAGAAAATCCCACCCCCTTGTGAAAAAAACCTAGACAATTTTTCAATTAGGTTTCCTCACTTGAAAGCTAAGAAAACCATTTGTTATATTATTGCAAAGTTTGACAAAGGTGTAAAGTTATTTTAGGTGCTCCTCTTTCTATCCCTAAATTACATGCAGTAGTGAAGCTAATGTCTCTGGATTGAATGTCGGTTCTTCTTCAGTCTGATACTCTGGTGCCTTTGTGATGCTGTGAAGCAAACATTTTAGCATGTCCTTCATGCAAAAATTGGTAGACTTCTAAATTATGCAGTCTTGCCTGTTGACATCAAACCTTGCAAATTCATTTTGTCACAGAAAATGTTTCTAGTGTGAACAATTTATCTTGTAGTGTACTCGGTTTTTTCCAAATCATATCTGATATGTTTTCAGATGAACACTATTGATACTTGTATGTAATTTTCTACATGAACTATCATACAACGCATTGTGTTTTAATGTATGGATATTTTAGAGTGTTTTATGTGTTTAAATGTGTTTTATTGTGTATTGCCCTGTTGTGAGCCGCCCCGAGCCTCCCGGGAGTGGCGGCCTAGAAATTCGACAGATAAATAAATAAATAAATAATTTCAAAATGTGTTAAGCATATGAATCCACATCTCACTGGTTCTTTATTTAGTTGGCTACCCATTCATAAGCTCTGTTCAGCTTGTTGGGACGTATTTCCAGAAAATTATATAAATGGCACCCTCAATCTCCTTATTTCAAAACACTTCAGCTTGAAAGTGTGATACCGCTAAATTATTCGTGTTTGGACAATGAAACAGTCAAATCTTCCCAGTTAGAAAAATACACACACACACACACACACACACACACACACACACACACACACACTGTAATGCAAGTTCTCTTTGTCCATTTTGTTACTAAGTTACATTTTAGGTTTCCCCTCCACAAAAAGTAGCATGTGCTAAGCAATGTGTTTATATTGTTTGTTGGTCCAGTGGTTCTCAACCTGTGGGTCCCCATGTGTTTTGGCCTTCAACTCCCAGAAATCCTAACAGCTGGTATACTGTCTGGGATTTCTGGGAGTTGTAGACCAAAACACATGGGGACCCACTGGTTGAGAACCACTGGGCTAGTCAGTTACTATTTTCATTCTGATACTTTCGGTATTTTGTGTCACTGTGAAATTTGTATCAAGATTGCCAAAATATTTGTTAAAATGTAGCCTCTGCAAGTTTTCTATCATGTTTTAACTCAAAGTACTGCCAAGAAAGGAAGTTTAATATTACCCTTTGGCTATTCCAGATTTCTGGATAAGTTTTATTTCCTTAGAAATTTTTCTCCAAGAATTGTCTCAACACTTAGTTGTCCCAACACTGAATTGTCCTTGATTTTAACCATAGAAGAGGGGCAACCTTTGCTTGAGCAACACAAATGATGGATGGATTTATCTTCTGTTCTAAAGGCAATATCTTTGTTCCCAACAAAATTATTGTATCTTCATTGAAATATATGTTTGTAATGTGGAGAAAACACTGTTCTGTTTGAATAAGTTAGAAGGGGGCAGTGGGGTTTCATTGCCTGATCCACGTGCCAGCCAGAGAGCAGATGAAGCAGTGTCATTAAGTTGCATGAAGGGGGGAAATGAAAAGGTGGAATGATGGAGGGGGAGATGTTACTGGCTATTGTGAATTTAAAAAATGTCGTATTCTAGTCTAGAGTAATTGCTATTCACCTAAAATTGAAACGATCCTTGGTTTTGTTTTAAAGAGCATAGAAGAACCAGAAGTAGAGGAGGAAAAACAGAAGTAGAAATGGAGTATGAGACTAGTGAAAGTGAGTGAAACATTTGCCTTTCTTCTCTAGTAAAACTAATACCTCTCATTTTACCCACATTGATAGGAACCCTAACATAATAGTCATTGATTCATCCAACCAACCCTCCCATTCCAACATACCTTTGCATGCTTTAATCTCTGAAGATATCTCTGGATAATTAAGCAAGTTTTATCACTATTTAATCATTTTCCAATCAAGATACCTGTATTGCAACTCCCATTGCCTGCAAATTTCAACTCTTCCATTAATCCTCCCTTTGAAGCATTGAGCTGTATAAATGATATTACTAATAATAAAGAGAGCTATGAAGTGTATGTAGAATTGGTCAGAAATATTACTCAGTTTTATACTGTGTCTTTTCAGCTGCTGAAATAACCATCACTCTGAATTTACAAATCACATTTATAATAGGATAATTATAGCTGTCACTTTGCTATGAAAACGCAGCCATTGACTGCATCATTGTCCAGCATTTACCTAAAATGCTGAACTGCAAATGGTGGGCTCGTGTCAAGTACATCTTAACATTTTCAAGGAGATTGAAAGAATATATCACGAGGAATCCTTCTGGACAAATCTGACAGCAAATCCTATACAGGCAGTCCCCGAGTTACAAATATCCAACTTACATACAGCATATAATTCCAAACAAGACAACAGGAAATGAGAAGAAACCTAACCCCAGTAAGGGAATTTCATCTCCATTAGAGTTTCCCTTCTGCTCGAGATCCCCGTGTACAACTGGTGGGCCACTGTGTGATACAGAATGCTGGACTAGATGGGCTGAGGTCCGATTCAGCATGGCTCTTCTTATGTTCTTATGTTCTTATGAATTCACTGAAGCTTTATCACTAATCTTGGTTTCTACAAGAAGCCAAAAAATTCAAAATCAAATTATCATGGGGACAGAAAGTGAGGTAAAATCATCTGAAAAGGGGCACAAACAACAAAAGAAACTCCCCTTCCCTATGCTATCCAAAACTTTTTAAGGAACCAAACTATTTGGCTGGAGTTACACTTAAAATATGTACCTGTTCCGACTTATATACAAATTCAACATAAGAACAAATCAACAGAACCTATTTTTGTCTGTTGCTCATGGACTGCCTGTACATATCAGTTCAGAAATATGTTCCGTTGAGTTCAATAGGTGATACCAAAGAAAAAAGACAGAAGGGGAAGAAAGATAATCCTAAAATTTAGAACAATGTTAAGGTTTCAAGATCAGATTAAACATTCACACTATTTCCTCAACATGAGAATAGAGTGTACACCAGTCACAAAAACTGGAAGAATTCAAGGACATTAAATATTGCCAAAGATTGAGTCATTAAATCAGAAAATAGCTATAGTAAATATTACCAAAACATTTCCATTCCACTATTTCATATTTAAAAGTCTCCAAGAAACTTAACAGCAGCATTTGGTATAGAATGAAGATCAAATTAATAACATCATTAGTGATGGAGGAACCTTTCCATTTTGGTTTCATGAATGTTCCACTTTTTCCTACTTGAACTTTGTTCCTCCTCCCACTTTGTATGCATTTTTTCACAAGCATTTCTCTAAGATAATGCATACATGCTTTCCTTATTATATGTGTTTCTTTAAGCATAATAACCCAATATAATAAATGTTTGGAACGTATTTACTATTTTTGCGCAATTATTCAACTTTATTCAAAATTATTCATATTACATACCCATACAGACAAATGCATGCAAGCAGTTACTACACACACACACACATATAGCATAGCGCATTGCTCTGCAAAATCAATAAAATGCACATACTAAATTATAGTGATTTTTGTGCCCTATATCAGAAAATTCCAACTTTTTTACCTTCTTCATTGCAATCTCTTCCCTGCTTAAAGTAGTTGACACCTGGGAATGAGGAGAATTTTTGTTTTAAAAAATTGATTTGTGTAAAATACTAATTTTCCCTGTAAAAAAATTAATGTAACATTTACAGTCTAGGTAGGTTCAGTTATACTCCCAGCTGTATAGAATTTCAGCCATAATAAAATATTTTGGACAGCCAACATAAGGAAATAGATAAGCAAAAGGGAAATGTCTGAGGATAAGGCACATTAGGAATAAGAAAAGCACATGAACAAAAACTTTTTGAGATGTGTATGCAAAATGTATATAACATTTATAAAGAAATGTCTGAAATGCCTTATAGGAGAGATTCTCGTGTCAGCTCTTTTGTCTTTGATAATGATTGTGATGGTAGTGGCAGCCATGACAGCGATTATGTTGTGTTTGAAATTAAATCAGCACATTAACTGAGCTTCATAATCCAACACTTCAGAATTGGCAAAAAAAGAAAAGAATTATCTTTCAGCAGCTGAGTACCTTTTAGAGAATACTAACATCAATGGGATGCCACCTTCTTGCAACACTGCTCTTGCATGAAAATGTAAATTAACCTTTTTGTGTATGACAAGGGAATGTGCATGCTAACAAGCATGACATGCTCAAAAGTAGAATAAATCAATGTTCTGAATCATTTTGAAAGATGTTCCTACCTTTTCCCCATTATTCCCTGGATAGCTATGATTTGGCAAATACGATTATTGAATAGTTTCTCTGTGACTACTCATCTGTTAGAAATATACTCCTAGAGACTCCTTATTTGCCATTACTTGTCAGAGAGAAAAAATGACATCTCTCTCCATAATAGGAATATATATTCTGCCTTTGTGCCCGGGGTTGTCATGTTTCCACACTGATAATATTCCACACTTCAGAGAAACTTCCTATCAGAGACTACTGATTAAGCCGAAATTTGATATCAGCTTTCTCAGCTGAAAAATTTCCTAGCTGCTTTATAAATTGAATGTCATGCTTCTCAAAGAAAGTCTGGTGTCATGAGGTTGTTGCATGTCTTTATTCAGCAGACCAAATATACAAAAATAAGAGCCATTTTTGGTGATGTGCAGAAATTCTCATGCACCCCATTAAAATCCCTTGTTTTAACCTGGGCATAAAACTGTCAAAATTTCAAAAGGAAACCTGAGCCATTCATATGATTTGAAGCTGGTCAGTAAAGTAACTACACAAGTGTTATAAGCTAAGAGTTAGATTACAGTATTTGGCAACAGAGATAATGGAAGGAAATGCTATGTATTCTACAGCAAGAGTGGCTCGTGATTCCCAGATTTGCATAAAGCAAAAACAGGCAAAACCAGATTTGTCATCTGAACTTTTCAGCTGCCTTAAAAATGTCACAGTTTCATTCTTCTTCTCCTATTCCCCTCTTTGTTCACATCTCACCATATATACAATACTCGTGTATAAGTCTACTTCAATGTATAAATCAACGGCAGGTTTTGGAGCCAAAATTACAGATTTTATATGACATATGGGTAAGTCAAGAGTCATTTTGTGCAGAGGGGAAAGCAGCCACCAATATTGCCTCAGTGGACTGCCACCAATGTCTCCTGCTAAGCATTCAAAAAGGCCTGAAGCAGACCTTATCACATGGGGAAAATTCCCTATCATAGAACACTTCATCCATGAAGACAGCACGAAGCCTGCCAAATGTCATCACATGACGCACACCTACTTTCCGCAGGGTTGCATGAAGTAGGCTGTGTAGGCTAAGTGTTCTAAGAGAGGAAAATCTGAACATGGGAGACTACCCATGTTCAGGTAGAAAATCATGTACACTTTCCGGTGTGTGATGGGCAAGCAAGTGGTGTAGGTGATGCGGGGTGCTGGGTGACAAATTCACCCCACTGCCCTACTGCCCTACAGATCCCGCTGCATCAAAGTCCTAAGATTCCGCCAGGAGGGATCAAAATCTTTCCTTTCACCATTCTACTCAGAGAAAAGAATGGTTCCTTTTTTGATAAAAGCTAAGGTACACTACTCACCTCGACATGTGGGAATTGATTTTGTCATTATGATGTGCAAGTCTCAAATTTCCAGTACCAAAACTGTGTCAATATACTACTACCGAGTATATGCTATATACACCTGCATGAGTATTTTTATACTATATAGTCATCAAGAATGCTATACAGTATACTCATGTATATTACAGCATGATTCAACTGGTGCAAACTGAAATCAAAGCACAAAGCTAGTTTGCAATCAATTAAATTTTCAGGGAGAGAGGAGGACAAAGTGTTGTCCTTCCCAGTAGACTCAATCAAAAGGAAACTGCTTGCGTATTTTTCCTCATGAGTAACCCTTACTATTTTGTTCACACTCTGATGCTACTTGGCCACATGTCTTCCCATTTGCATCTGTGAAATGCTGGCAAGAATGCAAACACAAAGTGACCCAATAATATATAAATCCAGTTAAATTCACTGGGATTTACCTGTGATTAAATGTTCATAGGAATGCCTCGCTAATGCCATGATTCCTTCCCACAGAAAACACTAGCATGGAATTCCTTTCAAAGATTTTGGTCTGCTTTCAAATAAAGGCATCTGTGGGTGGTAATGTTTTTATAAAATAATTTTACTAAAGGGAGCGGGGGAGAGTAAACTAAACATAAAAATGCTTTTCCTGTTAGTTCTAGTTTAAAATTACAGTTGCATTAACCCGATATCTTTAATAAGCTGGTACAATCACTGCCCGTTCTTTGGATAACTATTTAACATTATACTTCTAAAATAAAATAATTTGTTGAAGAAACTATCCCTTTGGGAAAAAACAGTATTTTTCTGCAAATATTCAGCAGCAAATAATTATAGGAATGATATCTCAATGAACGACCAAGAACACAGCCTTTTTTAATGGTGCCCTTTATTTTGATTTTCACTAAATTCAGAAATCAGAGCAGAAACCAAATGACCTTTCTGGTTCTCTCAAACTTAAAATAATTTCACACCACTGATATGCAACTAAATACACATAAGTGTGTAAAATGGCTGCAAAAACGCTTATGTTCACTTGATACAAACTAAATCTTGAGTTAGAGGAGCTATGGAAAAGTGCTAGGAATTTTTTTTGAAAATATCACTAGAATATATGGCATACATAGTAATTGTATTTCATGGTATGACCATTAGGTCTGTTCTCTTTTCCTCCCTAAAGCTATTCCAGCCAGTCAGTTCCAACACTTTGAAGCAGATTTCGCAAAGAAGAGGTCTTTTCTAACATTCTATTCTGCTGGAAGAAAGAGTCAATGGAAAATAACTGGAAAATTGTTTAGCTTGCTTTATTACTTAATCCTCAATTTAGGACCTCATCAGATAGGTGTAGGGCTCTGTTTCCATGAACGGAGTCCCACAGGAGTCTCATGTGAACCATCACGTGACATAAGGGCATTTATTATTATTTATGTATTTATTCGATTTGTACACTGCCACTCCCAGAGGCTCGGGGCGGTTTACAGAATTTCAGCACAGTAATAAAATAACAAAACAATACACATTAAAATATCATTAAGACTCGAAGGCTTGTCTAAACAAGAAGGTCTTACAAGCTTTGTGAAAAGTTACCAAATTTTGCAAAGCCCGAGTCTCAGGGGGCAGATCATTCCACAGAACTGGGGCGATGATAGAGAAGGCCCTTCATCGGGTTGCCATCAGGTGGTAAGACTTCACGCCAGGAATATGTAAGACATTCTGATCTTCTGATTGCAGTAATCTCAAGGGACTATATGGGGGCAGGCGATCCCTCAAGTACACTGGCCCCAGACCATATGAGGCCTTAAAAGTTAAAACTAATACTTTGAAAGTGATGTGGTACTCAATTGGTAGCCAGTGCAGTCCCTGCAGGACCGGGATGATACGATAACTCACAGGCTCCCCCGCAAGTAGCCAGGCTGCAGCATTCTGCACTAGCTTGAGTTTCCGGATCACAGTAAAAGGCAGGCCAATATAGAAAGTGTTACAGTAGTCAAGTGTTGAGATGACCGTAGCCTGGATCACCATAGCCATGCTGATACAAATAGGGGGCCAGCCGCCTAGCCTGTCGCAGATGGAAAAATGCTGTTCTGCTGACACTGGAGATTTGGGCCTCCATTGACAGCAGAGGGTCCAAAAGGACTCCCAGGCTTTTTACTGATGATGACAGGCATAATGCCATGCCCGTCATAATGCCATGCCATCCAGGGTCAGCAGCTGGACATCCCTATCGCCTGGACAGACTAACCAGAGGATTTCCATCTTTGCTGGATTCTCCTTCGCAGCCATCCAGTAACGGCTTCAAGGCACAGATGGAAATTATTGGTACAGAGTCTGGCCGGCCCTCCATCCTCAGAATGAGCTGAGTGTCATCAGCATACTGATGACACTCAAGCCCAAAGCTACGCACCAGCTGAGCAAGTGGTTGCATATAGATGTTAAATAACAGCGGGGAGAGTATGGCCCCCTGGGGGACCCTATAAACCAGGGGGGAACCCCCAGGGGTTAACTCACCCCACCTCACTTGCTGTTTCCGATTGTGGAGGAAGGAGGACAGCCAGTTCAAAGCTGTTCCCCTCACTCCAACCACGGCAAGGCGGTTAGTCAAAAGATCGTAATCAACAGTATAAAACACTGCTGTGAGGTCCAATAACACAAGCAGTGCCGATCCACCTTGATCAAGCTGGCAGCGGAGCTGATCTGTGATGGAAACCAGAACCGTCTCTGTCCTGTGCCCTGAACGGAAGCCGGACCAGAAGGGATCTAATCCGGCTGTGTCAGTTAGGAATGACTGCAACTGCTCCGCTGCTGGACTATCGGCAACAACCGAATTATCTTAAATAATTGTGCCGGGCGTGAGCTTGCAGACGCTGTCATGGTTGTGTAGTGTAATTTTTTCGCCTCCTTGATAGCATGCTCATAAGCATCCATAAACTGCTTATAAGCTGATCTTGATCCTTCGTCACAGAGTCCCCGCCACACGCTCTCTAGCCGTCTCTTCTCTCGTTGGACTTTCTGGGACTTCATTTTGCAGTGCATGGAAACTGAGTCCTACACCTGTCTTCAAGTGTTATCCAACTCCAAACAGTCTTAAGATAGGAAAAATTGGGGGAAAGACAGGTAAGGGCTGAGATAACTGGCCATCCCTCATGATGGGGAAAGACTGGAGGGAATGGGGTAAGATAGTTCCCCTCTGCTTTCCCCTACTTTCCCCATTTTCCGCCACTCCATCTGATGAAGTCCTTGGTTAAACCTGGATACTGACAATGTACAAATGTATAGAAGGATAGCTAAGGCAGCCTTCTCCAACCTGGTGGTCTCCAGATGTTTTGGAATTTGAGTCCTCACAGTCCAGCCCAGTATAGCTTATTGTGGGACATTATGTGAGTTATATTTAACAATATCTGGAGGTTGAAAATGGCTAAGATAGGCTGTGAGGGGACAGAATGCATAGGACTTTTTAGAACATGGGCCACTCATGAACTAAAAGGGCAGGAGGCACTTCCACCCACAGTTTCAGCAGAAGCCACCCGCTTCCTGATCACTCCATATTTTGGAATGTAGAAAAATATATAATATATATATATAGGGTAATGTTAATATTGTGCAGAGTTGTGTGAGAATGTTTTTTAATCACAAACAGAACAAACTATGTAACCTATTTTATGATTTCACAAAGTGAAGGAAGTATTCAGAGCAGGAACTTATTTGATTACCAAAAAACTTAAAATAAATCTTACCACATTATTATGAATGCCACCTGTCTTCTATCTATACACCTTGGATTATTTATATATTAGCAGCTCAAAGGAGGCTTGCAGAATTGCAAGATCATTTACTGGCATTCAATCTACCTGCTGGAGTGCCAAGCCATTTGCAGGAAATACTCGAACAACATGAATATCCCAGGCTGGGAAATCAGCTAAGTCTTTGCACTGTGGCTTTGACTAATCTCTCAATTGATATAGCTGTTGCCACGCAAGAAGTGGCCACATCTTACATCATTTCTTTCTGGTCAGGCAAGAATTTGGGGGGGGGGGGGGTTAAAATAAAGATTTATTTACACTTTCCCAGTTTCTTCACACAACTTTCCACAACCCAATCCCCATTTATCTTTTGAGTCTGGTTTGCTCTATATGTGTTGTTTATTACATTTGATTCTCACGGAGGAAGAAAGAAAGAGAAAATTGGAGGCATAACAAATGAAAAAAGATAAAACGAATGAAAAAGGAAAAGAAAAGAAAGAATGAATATGTCTGTTACAGTATATCTAACCTACAGCAAAAATACAAACTATGCTATATTGTGCATACAGCCGCCTTTTTCAGAACAGGAATATTGCTCTTCCCTGTAGAAAGAATATCTATTTATTGATTTTATTTATATCCCACCTTTCTTCCTGTCAGGACTTAATAACTATTTAAAACAAAACAATTAAAAAAACATACAATAAATACAATTAAAATTATATTTAAGGAAGCTTCCAGACAGGACTCAAATACACACTGAAGCGGGTTTAAATAACCTGCTAAGGCACGGTTTGAATCTCCCCCCCCCCAAAAAAACCCCAAGTTTTCCCGAGGTATGTGTGTGTGGCCACATCAGGATGGCATGCAGCCAACCTGAAGCCCCCCAATTTCACTCTAAAAGTTAAGTAAAAGATATCTGGCCACCATAACTTTTCTCTTTGTGCCCTCCTGATGTGAGGAAATGATGCCTGAAGAGACGGGAGAGGCGAGGAGGAAAATCTCACCTCGTCCCCTTTCTGTCTCCTTGTGCATCATTTTCTCATGCCAGAAGGTGTGAAGAGGAACTTTATGGTAGTCAGGTACCTTTTACTTAACCTATAGGCAAAACTGAGTGCTGGGGGGGGGGGGGGAGATGGCTTCAAGAACCCAAAATGTGGAGATGGCAATGGAAACACCCCCCCCCAAGTAATCCCAAGGCTATCTGAAAGTGAGTCTCCACAAACTTAATACCCCATTAGACCTGGGTCTTTCAGGAAGGCCCAGATCTAATGGGGTATCAAATTAATTCATAATGAACCAGGGTAACCTTGGTTTGTTCTGAATTAAATTGTTTTTGCCAAAGGAGGTGTTTAGACACCTCTGGTAAAAACCAAGACAAGTCCTGGGTTTTGGGTCTTTCTGGATGGGCCCTAAGATTCACAAATCTCCCCCCCCCCACACACACACAAAAGAAATCCCACCCACAACCTCCCCAACAGTATCCTTCTCATTTCCCCAAATGCCTGCTGGCACAGAAATGTCTTTAGCTGCTTATGAAAAGCAAGCAGAGATACTGTGTCCTGCCTTGTCTATCATTGCCATGACATAAAGCATGAATGGAGAATATGTGATCTTCCAGCTATCATTGTACTGCAGTTGTCAAGTTTAAAATATATACTCCATGGATGTGGAATTCTGCCCATAAATTGTCATTCTCTGAATCTTATTGTAGCCCAGCTTCTGAGAAGTGATTTTTATTTTGTATGGCAGATAACATTTTGACATCTTTATGTGCATACAATGACTGTTAAAAAAACAAGATGTAAAACACATGGCATGCAATATGGAAGTCTAGTTAATCTTGTCAAAAGGACTTGGATGATTTTAATGGCACCTGACAAATACATTTTCTAAGTGATAACAACAATAGTTTGCTTCACCAGAAAAAAAATGAAGACAGATTTTTATTGCAAACCCCCCCCCCCCAGATTTTTGACAGCTTTTAAGACTTGCATATGGTTTTATTGATTATAATCTACCCTTCTGAATATATTCATGGATTACAATAGTCAGGCTTCAGGTATATATGCACAGATACTTAGTTGTGGGAGTTGCATGAATGCGAATGCTCTGGTCATAAACCTTCAAAGATTAGGTTTATTAGTGACATTTTGGCACTCGTAAATTAACCCATGGGGGTCCTAAACAATTAATTGTCTCTGAAAAGTGAAATTTACACATGTGAAACGGTTACACAATTGAAATCCCTCAGAGGGAAAGGGATCAGGCCCGCTCTCTGCTGACCCAGAGGGTAGAACCAAATACCTTCCAACTCTGAGATTCTACGATTCTGCTTTCAAGAAAGGTAATTCTGCAGAAGGCAGATTCTTCTCTTGGAGAATATTTTGTCGTTGCTGTTGTAATCTGCAGCATATTGTTGTGGCCTCTTTGGAATTGCACTTTCCCCCCAACACACCTTATTTTTAGCATTTCTGCCCACTGTTCTACCATGCTCATGTATCAAAGCCAAATGGGTAGGTGAAAGTGGGTGTGTTTCTAAGGGTGCCTCTGCAGTGTAGCATGGATGCAGTTTGACACCACTTTAAATGTGATGGCTTAGTGCAATGGGATAATTGGAGTTGTAGTTTTACAAGTTCTTAGCCTTCCTTGCCAAAGAGTTCTGGTTCCTCACAAGCTACAACTCTCAGGATTCTATAGCATGGAGTAAAGTGGTGTCAAACTGTATTGTAGATGCACTCCTTGCTCGTTGTTAGCTGGCATCTGAATTGTACAGAGAAGAAACCACTCTTTGACATTTAAACAGGTTGAAAAAATCAGAGAGAAATAGAGGGAGAGATATTACATGCACAGAACAGATAGACGCAGAGGTCAAGCAACAAGATCAGAAGCTTGATCAAAACAGAATTGTTAAGCAGAACTGGAAGTCACAGTCAGTCTGAGGGTCAAACTAAAAGATCAGATGGCAGGCCCAGCTCAATACATAGCATGCACCTGCTGAAATAATAAGGCAGGAAGACGTGGGGTGGGGTGGAGGTGGGGGTTGAGATTGTGTATAGAAAAGAACTGACTCTGACTAGACACGTTTCACTAGTGTCTTTCTGGAACCACCTACAAGAGTCAGCCAGTGCATCCATTCTCTGAAGGTCAGCTCTCTCAAGTATTAAAAAAGAACCTGATCTGTGTACTGTACGAAATAAGTGTAGTTCTGTTCATTGTCTTTATATGCTACTAGGAGTGCATCCAAAGTAGTAGTCATCATCATCATCATCATCATCTTTATTTGTACCCCACCACCATCTCCCCAAAGAGACTCGGAACAGTTCACATAAACACTCCAAGTGCCACATGCAGAAAACAATACATAAGTACAAATACAATGACATAAGTATAATAACAGTGCATAAAAATCTCATTAATAAAATTATAAAATTCCTAAAATGCAGACTTGTAGAATTAGTGCAGTTTGACACCACTTTAATTGTCATGGCCCAATACTATGGAATCCTGAGATGAGGCACTGACACTCTTTGCCAGAATAGGCTAGTGTTGCTGGGAATTACAGTTCAACAATATCTGGAAGTCAGCATGACTACAATCTTTACTTTTTACATACATACCAAAATAGATTCATCTGCATGCACCAGATCTATTTTAAATTCATTTGGAGGTCCTATTCTAACATTCGGTGTTACATCAATGAATAATGGAAATAAGGAAAATGAGCACAGTAGCTCTGCTGCTTTGTAGTTGTGTCCAATTCCCTCCAGAGGGATAGCTCCCACTGTTTGGACACCTTTTCTACTTGTGTAAGTTGCTTTAGTGATGTAGAACTGCTTTTCTAGGGTTCCCTTTCACAAGTAAAGTAAGTGAGTGGAAAAATTTCCTCCAAAACTTCCTTAAGAACTTATCCTTCAATCTGCCGAGTGCCAATGAGGACAGTGAGAATGGTACACAGAATTAACACGCTCATCTTCATTCTCCCTTCTCAGATGTTATTCAGATATTGATAAGAAGATCTTAAATGTTCGGAACAGAAATCCACAAGGGTACAGATCCCCGAAAGTTATTTTTTGCTACTTGTTCAGGTCACCTCTGTTTCTAGATAGCATCAGCTATTCCAGAGGTCAGTTTCTGAACTTCTCTTCAAGGATTTGCACTAATTGTGGTTTTCCCCACCCTTTCGAATCTGCTGGGGATAATAGCCTGCTAACTGCTTTGGGAAGTATTACATTTCCCCATAGCTTCCTGTGGTTGATTCTCTTGCTATATTAGGAGATGTTCCTTACTTTCTTAGATAACCTACTTATTAATTTATTAACCTTATCGGAGGCTATGAAACTCTAGAGGCAGTTCTTAAAATTATCCTACTTAATGCAAAACTGTGAAATTTAAAGATTAGTTCTACATGGCAAGGATGCATTTTGTCATCAGGACCCTATCAGAAATCGTGTTGTTGTTTTATATGTATACATAGTTATGGTCAGTAAGAAAACAAGCATCCCTGAAAATACTACACATTTGGGGAGAGAAATGTGTGGTTCTTCCAATATTGCTAGATTCCAAATCCCATCAACCCCAACTAAAACAGACAGTAACATTGGAGAATGAGAATAGCCATCTAGCAACATGTGGAATATATAATACAGTATCTGTTACTGTGCCATATAATTGCATTTCGCAATTATATGGTAACCAGTTCGCAACACACTAAAATAATTTTAATCTCACCTTAATGAATTTAAAAATACATTAAGGTGAAATATTTTCCCCTGATTGGACACCAGGATGTCTAACTACAGTCATAAAGCATGTGAGTTTGTTTGTAGTCATGATACACCATGGATCCTATAGCCTGAGATGCCATTGATTCGTGATTTTTTGTGCATGCTCATGTTGGTTAGTAATGGAAGTAATTGTCAAACAGACTTCCTTAAGTGCAAACTTGAAAATGTATATATTTCTTCCAATCACAGCATAAAGCTAAGTCTTTATCAGCAAAAGAATTCTGGACATAAGTCCTCATGGATGTTTATATTGTTTCTATACACATCATACTCTTTGCCAGTGGTTCTCAACCTGTGAGTCCCCAGGGTTTTTGGCCTACAACTCCCAGAAATCTCAGCCCAGCCAGTTTACCAATTGTTAGGACATTTGGGAGTTGAAGGTCAAAACATCAGAGGACCCACAGATTGAGAAGCCCGGCTCTATGCACTGTTTGCACACACATTGTAATGATCTAATATTTTGACATTCTATTTTATTTCTATGGAGTAACTCTACATTACAATAAAAATATAAAATACTGAGCATTTAGGCTGATTAAACCTACTGAGACTACATATTGCCATTCAGTACTTTCAGTAATGACAAATCAGGATAAAGTCTCTAGAGGGATTAAGAAGATTTGGGCTCATTAATAAACATTCTATTCATATGATATCTCTTTCAGAAATAGATTTTTTTTGCTTTTTAGTTGCAATTATTGGGATCATAAAAAATTCCCTTTAGAATTTATTATCCTACCATTATTATAATAAGGCAGTGTATTCACTAGACCAAGACTCGTTTATTTGGTTTCTGGCTGTGTCACCAAAGTGAAGCAACCCAACATTGTGTTGAATGCCATATTACTCAGTAAATAATAATAATATTAATAATAATAATACTTTATTTCTAGCCCGCATCCATCTCCCCAGAGGGGACTCGGAGCAGCTTACATGGGGCCGTGCCCTAACAACACATCACAAAATATCAACAACATCAAAAAGCAATAAAAACAATAAAAGCAATAAACACAATAAAATACATCTATGAACACACAACAGCACAGGTGAATCTAAAACAGAAACGACAGGGCGGGCCACTTGAACATATAAATGTTTAAAAACTCGGGGGAGATAACTGGAGTAGGATCGAAACACAAAGGGTCACATAAGGGGGAAAGAGGTCTCGCAGAAACGGGGGCATTTGGGGAGTAATCTCCGAAGGCCAGGTGGAAGTACCAGGTTTTCAGTTGTTTTCTGAAGGATTCCAGTGAGGGGGCATTCTTAATCTCTCCCAGGAGGGAATTCCACAGACGGGGGGCCACAGAGGAGAAGGCTTTCTCCCTAGTGCTCACAAGCTGAGTTTGTGAGATTGGCATGGGCGAAAAAAGGGCCTCCCCTGAGGAGCGAAGGGATCGGGCTGGTTCATGGGAGGAGAGCCGATCACAAAGGTAGGCGGGTCCCAAACCGTTTAGGGCTTTATAGGTAATCACCTGCACTTTGAATTGGGCTCGGAAAATAAAAAAATAAAAAATAATAATCTGGTTAGCTTTGGATCTATCCTTGCTAATAGGATAGATAGGAGTAGATGTAATTCCCTTTCCTAATGCTAAATGAGGAGCAATTGGAAGATGATAATGGTGGTGGTAGGAAAAATGCAAACATTAATAGGACAGGACACTTTCTAGCTCTGTGGGAAAGGTCATATTGTCCCTTGACCTATCATGTTTTTGTGGATAGAGGAAGAGATTACTTTCAAGCTGAAGAATCATTGTATGCTAATGATGTGGCTTGGAAACACAGGAGATTTGTGGCTGTCTGGGGCATTGTCCAAAAGTTCAAAGAGTTGAAAGGGAGAGTGTTGCATTAATGGTGGGACACTGATAATGTGATATCTGATATGTAGTGGATGTGCAGACTTTTGCTGTGTTTTCATATGTTATGTTTCATCATAAGCCTGCTCAGATATCTTGTATTATTGTTCATCCATGCTTGCAATATAGGCTCAGAGGCTTTGTGCTCCACTGCTTACATTAGATCAGCTTCCCTCAGGTGGGTGCTCTTCAAAAAGGGCCTACTCGTATATTGTAATATTATACTATATATTGCATAATTGAAGCAGGACACAGTGTTGTGTGATGACGTTGTGTGCATCCCAATACCAGTCTGCCCCCTGCCCTTGATTAACCTTTCTGTGGCTATTGATAGGAAAAACCTATCAGTTGTTGTCAATCCTGCACAGACAAAATTGAGCTCCAACCTACAATTAAATGGAAATAATTATTTAACCATTTCTGTGGCTCTTATTTAAATTTCCTGGATGCAGTCTGAAAGTCTTAAGTCTTTAGGCCATCTGTTAATTGCTACACTCCATAGCAATCTGTACTTAAACTGTACTTAAAACTTATATTTAATAAAATTAATGTGAGAAACAAAATGAGCAAAAAAAATCAACTCTTGCTTTATTTTTTAAAAAATCTGTGTGTAAGAGATAGGCATTGGGACGGCTTTACTATAAGCCAGGGTGAACTGACCACTTTAGTAATTTCATTTATCACACCAAGTGTTTGTGTGCTTTCATACAGAATGCCACCACCTTGACAGAAACAACAAGAAAGATCTATCTTGTCACAAGCCGTCCTTGAACAGAACAGCCTGTAAGAGCGCTTTCTTCGTGTCCTTCTCGCCTACCTTCATTCTTGCCCAAACTAAATATGGGAGTTGATGAAATAAGAGATGGCTGCCTTCTTTTCAGATTCAAGAGAGGGGTCTTAATGGAAGCATTTGTGCAGGAATAAATGGCAACCCCTTGTAGCTTTTGGAAGTAAAAAAAATAAAATAAAACTAGACTTTGTTTTACTTTTCACCCCTAGAAGACAAATCACACTGTCATACCATCATGATGCACAGGTTGCACATAGTGAATGGGGAATCTGACAGGTCTGTGTTTGGTAGAAGCATTGCTTTTTTTTAAAAAAATAATTCTATCCAAAGAAAAGTGGACTTTGCTGAAAGCAAAATTTTGATAGAAAGAATGCTTCATGAGAGGAGATTTAAGATAAATCAGTTATTTCAGGTAGGATTTTATTCTTCTTTCATGTGTGTCCCAGTACTTGCTTCTTGATGGTGTAAATGTCTCACACTCACTCACTCACTCACTCACTCTCGACCTTCCTTTCTTGGGGTTTGGCTACACTTGGAGGAAATACTCAGCAACTTTTATATTGTTTATGCTTTCATTAAAATTCACCAAAAATGAAAAAAGAAACATAGACTATAATATAATAGCAATTAATGGACAGGCTGCAAGTGCCAAAAATGATTAGGAGACGTGACATAGGTTCATGTTGATTTCCACCAGTGATGCAGTGTGCTCCCACTCCTACCAAACTTGTCAATCTCTTGTCTTTCAGCTGCAAGACAAAAACATGTTTATTTGGCTTCTCTTCAAAAAGTGGTAATCACTACCAGTGCCCCCATAAAAGCCATTGATGTTTTGCAGACCTTTGCAAACACTTTGTGTCATGCTATTTTCACAATTTCTTGACTCCTCTTCTCTTGCAGTGGACTGGAGTGTCAAGCTCAGCCAAAATTTTAAAAAGCTAGTCTGCCTTCACAGCAGACATTGAGAATATGTAGTTATCCACGTCTTCTTGGATTTCAGATGTTGTCATCCCCAACCAGCATAACCACCAGGGTTTGGTGAAGTGTGTTAAGATCTGGAGAGTTACAGCTTCTCCAGCCCTGTTTTACAGCATAGGTATTCCTTTTATGCAATTAGTCATCTCCATGTGGATGAGATATTGCTATGTTGATCCTACAAAGAGACATGTTAATAGCTGCATAATTTGAGAGTGCAATTTGAGCATATCTGAATATTGTGGTGTGGATCCTTACTGGTGATATTTTATAGAGTGAAGAAGAGGGAGAACTTCTTACTCTAAAGCAGTGAAGTAAGACATCCCTCCTCAGTTCCTCTGCCACTTATGCTACAGTACCTAGTATGTATTAGGCTTGTGAAATCTGGGTAAACCCTAAACCGTTTCAGTGTCCTGGACTTCGATAGGGGCCCCAATTCATTTTTTGGGAACCTCCCGAATTCAGGAGGACAGAAATCCATTTTAGATCCAGGAAGCCGAAAGATTTGTTTTCTGTCTGGCCCATTGGTGGCAATGGGGGAGGGACTTCCTACAGGCTTCCCTTTCCATCATTTTAGGTATTGTGTTTGTCCTTATATCCTTCATTAAGACCTGGATTAAAAGCATCAAAGTTAAGATACCACTCTTTTTGTAACCCTGTCCCATCTGTCTGTAGAGGAAACCAGGGTTGATGCTTCGTTACAGCTGTTTCTACTCTAGAGTTTTCCAAGGCATTTTTAAAAGGCTTCCCATTTTCCAGGGAAGGAAGAGGGATCCACCTGGAGGTATTCTATCCTGGGCTTCCTTTTATAAGCCCTCTCTTGTCTCTTGATTTGGAGATGCTGAAGTGGTGCCTTCCCTTACCTCCACCCATTTATTCTAGCAGCTGCCTCCCCCCCCCCCCCACACACACACACATCAAGTGCAACCAAAAACAGCCGGTTTTAGACTGAAACTGTTCTGTTGCATGCCATTACAGGCTTCCATATCAACTGAACAAGCTGAAGGCAAACATCCTAAGAAATCCATGCACATGCTTAGTATTTATTTTGTTGTTGTGTGCCTTCAAGTTGTCTCTGATCAATGGCAACTCTAAAGTGAACCTATCACTTTCTTCGTAAGATTTGTCCCAAAAAGATTTGCAATTTCCTTCATCTGAGGCTAAAAGTATGACTTACCCAATGTCAATGGATCTCTAGCTGGTCCCGCCAGTCCAATACTGTAGACAAATATGAGGAACATTTGTGATGTTGTAGTTTTTACATTTGGCACAACTTGAATTAACCTGAATATTTCTTCTTCTACACCACCGGTTTTATGAAATCCCTTGGAAAATGGAGCTTGAAAGAGAAAAGCAATGGGGTAGGAGAGGGACATGTATGAGTTATGGTATATTGAGGGTTTTTGGCATGGATTTTTGCTGTTTGACTATGGTGTAAGCATTTAATACTTATCATGTGACTGTGACCATAAAAAGATGTCATTGTATTTGTTTCTCAGTAGAAAAGTATCTGTACTATCTGTCACCAGCAAGTCACACAAGTATTTCTTAGGCTCTCTCTAATTACTTAAGTACACCTTTTAAAAAAAGGTGCTGTATCACTTCAGTAGCAATACACAACCTTCACTTCTTTATTGATGGTCCTAATGCATTTGGAATTTTAAAAAATACACACACACACACCCAGCCCCAAATTGGATCATAATCTTTTGAACAACTCTCACAATCCCATAGCCAGCAAAGGTATAGCTTGGGAAGTTGTAAACTAAAAAAATACCCAAACTTTTCCAAACTCTGTGCTAACTAATGCAATGTACCGGAGTGAGAGTGGAGCATGGAAGTTTTAGCAACAATATAAGACTGTGGAAAGGTAGGATTGTAGACATTAGATGCTAGAGCCGCTGACCATGTTGACTTCAGGATTCAGGGAATTCTCAAAACAGGAAGCTGTGACTTTTCCTCATCTTAGCTCAAAGTCCTCAGTGAAGCAAGCAGTTGAGATGGTCAGTTTTTCTTCCATGCAAAATCATTTTACCTTTCTTCTTTTATGAGTCCTGAAACTTACATCTGTGACCAAATCCTGCAAGATTTGTTGGCATCTCTAAACCGAGGATGTTGCTTAGTTCTAACAAGATGTGCTAGTTCATCTGCTTTGTTTTCTGTTCTGCTGGATGAACTCACCCTCCACCCTCTGCATCCTATTTTGTGCTGGTTTTATGTAAGCACAATCTTCATGTCTGAAAAAAAATCCTTTGAGATAAATGCTGTTTTGCTCCTCTAGTAGCTGCATAGGAAATTTTCATTCCCTTGTGGTAAAATGAAAAACATGCCTGTTTCCTATTAGAGTTGGTGTCATAAGTTGCTTGATCCCTGACTTCTGTTCCTTTTTTATTTCTAGTTTCAGAAGGATTCAGTGTAGCATATTTATCTTCTGTGGATTGCAAATGGGGATGTTTCTTTTACAAACTAAGTAAAGGAATCAAAGCTATGGAGATGACAGGCATCAGAAAAGCTTGAAGTTATCTCTGTCTGGTCCAGAAGTTAACCTAATTGGCAACTCATTTGTTTTATATATGAAACATCTCTTAGTCTAAAATTGCCTTTGTCTTGTGATATCCAAAGTTTAATGTCATTTCTACTTTTCATATTAGATTAACTAAAATGCATATAATGAAAAGAAGTGCTGACATACACAGTCTCATATTGCTTCATCAAACCTTAATATAGACTTGAATAATTGAAAAGTAATTAGAATTATTTCACCTGAATTACACATATTAGCATATAGTGGTTCAAGTGTTGGATTAGGATTCTTAGAGACCATCCTTTATATTCCTGCTGGGTTCTTCCTCATGTTCAGGTGAAATCTCCTTTCCTGTAATTTGAAGCCATTGTTCCATGTCCTAATCTCCAGGGCAGCAGAAAACAAGCTTTCTCCCTCCTCCCTATGACTTCCTTCAAAAGCATACAATGTTCTGTACTTATTATGATACTTATTTATGATACTTATTATGATGGTTATGATTGTGTTACCAATGGAAAAGCATACAATATTCAAGATGGGAAACGCCACACACCCATACTCACCACACACTACTAACCCATTGTAAAATGACCAGTTCAAAAAGGGCCATTGGACAGACAGGAGTGATCTGTATCTTACTCCTGCTGCAGAGATTAATTGGAAAGACCCTCACTTATATATACTTGTTTACAGCATTTCTTCTTGTTCATGTCACCTTTCTCCAGCTGTCCTGTTTATTGCATTCATTGTTATTTCAAACATTCCTTCTTATTTTCAAGATTCCTGTCTCAGGTCACTTTGTCCAACATTCCTTTGTGTATGCCAAAAGAATCCCAGCCTAGCAGTTTCCCTTGCTTCACTTCCCAAGTCTCTGATCTCATAATGCATTTTGTTCAACTCCATCTTCTATGGGTATCTTCAGTCTTTCAAGGTCCATTCATACTAAACCCATTCATTCATTATAGCCCTTTGAGCAAATATTTCTAATGGTTGAATGCTATCACAAACATATGCGTGCCTCTGATACTGTAGCTGAGGAACTGTTACAATAAAATTAGTTTTCTGAAGGAGTAAAAACCAGGGCCAGCCCAAGAAATATTGTTTCCTGAGTCAAAGGAGCAGGATGGCGGCCCCCTGAAATGCATGTACATGACTAGACAGCCCTACTTCAGCCCTCACAATAAAATTGGGATCCTCCATTACAGAAAGCAATCAGTCCAATTTAATGGCACATTAGTTCTGACTTCCAAGAAATGGCAAAAACGTGAGAGGTTCAGGGGAACAGATAGTAGGTTATAGACCTGGTTCGGTTCATCGTATCTATACGAAATTCATTTTAAATTCGTATTTAAATTACTTAAGAAACGTTTTTGACACACTGTAAGCACCCCGGAAGTGAATTACCAAATATGAAGCCACCTCCGCTATTTTTTGTAAAGAAATTGCCATTTTCGGAATGGGTTTTCCCTTCCCTGGCTTTCCCTTCAGTCGCCTGAGAACGCCCTGTTCAGATCTGGGGTAAAGCATGGGATTCCAACTGTTAGTTCCCAAGTGGCGAGGAGGGGGAGAGAGCATCCACTCCCCCTCCTCCTCGCCACCTGGAAAGGCAACAATGCGCGTTAAACCTAAGGCGGGTTGGTGCCTTTCCAGGTGGCAAGGGAGGGGGGGAGAGCATCCCCTCCCCCTCCTTCTTGCCATCTGGAAAGGCACCAATGTGCATTAAACCTAAGGCAGGTTGGTGCCTTTCCAGGTGGCGAAGAGGGGGTGAGCATCCACTCCCCCTCCTCCTCGCCACCTGGAAAGGCACCAATGCACGTTAAACCTAAGGCGGGCTGGTGCCTTTCCAGGTGGCGAGGAGTGGGGGGAGAGCATCCACCCCCTCCTCCTCACCACCTGGAAAGGCACCAATGGCATGTTAAACCTCCTCACCACCTGGAAAGGCACCAATGCATGTTAAACCTAAGGCGGGTTGGTGCCTTTCCAGGTGGCGAGGAGGGGGGCATCCACTCCCCTCCTCTTCACCACCTGGTAAGGCACCAACGCACCATAAAGCCAAGGAGGAGTTAGTGGGGGGGGGTCTCTGTTCTCGGTCTGGTCAGAAAGTGGAAGCTGAGGGAAGACCTGGGCTGTCAAACCCAGTTTTTATTTATTTATTATTTATTTATTATTCGGGTTTCTATGCCGCCGACTCCCTGAGGCTCGCGGCGGCTCACAGGAACCGAAGGTACAACTACACACAAGCAATGCGATAAAACATCTAAGACAATTAAACAGTTAAAACAGCAAAATACAAAACCCCCAGGTACAGTTCAGAAATTAGATAGCGTGACACCCCAGGACAGCGGCTAAAGCGGAACATGGGCAGGACCTACTCACCGAAGGCCTGCTTAAACAAATAAGTTTTGCAGGCGCGTCTAAACGGGAGCAGGTCCTTTATAGCCCGCGTTCCAGCCGGGAGGGCGTTCCACAGCGTAGGAGCTATAACGGAGAACGCCCCGGCGAGTAGATGTCAGTTTAGCCAATTTCGCCGAGGGTATCTCTAATAAATTAGCATCCTCGGAGCGTAGTGATCTCGGGGACAGTGTGGGGTGAGTCGGTCCCTCAAGTACGCTGGCCCCAGGCCATGCAAGGCCTTAAAGGTAAGAACCAACACCTTGAAGGAGATCCGGTGCTCGATTGGGAGCCAGTGCAGATCCTGCAAAACAGGTGTGATGTGGCGGCCTGCTGGGGTTCCAGACAGGAGCCGGGCGGCAGTGTTCTGCACCAACTTGAGCTTCCGGTCGCCGACAAAGGAAGGCCAACGTAAAGCGCGTTACAGTAATCCAGCCTTGAGATGACCGTAGCTTGGATCACCGCGCCAGGTCATTCCGGGAGATATAGGGGGCCAGCCTCCGAGCCTGTCGCAGATGAAAAAGCAACCTTGCTGACCGCGGAGACCTGGGCCTCCATGGTCAGCTGGGAGTCCAGATGGACCCCCAGGCTCTTAACGGAAGGCGATGGGCATAGCGCCACACCGTCCAGGGTCGGAAGCTGGACATCTACACCACCCGAGCAGCCCGAACACAAGATCTCCGTCTTCGCCGGATTCACCCTCAACCTACTGGCAGGTTTTCGTGCATTGTGCATGCACGTCCACCATTAACGCATTTCTAATGAATTTTGTTAGTTTATACGAAATAATTTTGACATATTCACGGAAAATTTTGGAACTCCACCAGATACCCAAACGCCAGCACCCTCCTATCATCCACAGTGAGTTTTGAACCATTTTTTTCGTGATCAACCAGGCCTAGTAGGTTACCACTATTTCTCCCAAGCATCTGCTTCCTGAAACAGTTCATTGCCTAATGTGACAGATGGCCTTGGTGAAAGTAGTGGAAAGCTTTCTGATAGTCACATTATTTCTGTAATTGGAATATTTGATTTTATCTTACTTTCCTATTTTGTTGAATATGCTTGGAATCACCCATAATTGCAAATAGAAAATTAGGGTGTGCTCCACTCTCAAATTCAGTGGGAGATATTTCCTACCTAGAACTCTTCTACTGATATCAGTACTATTTCAAAAGTCAAGAGTATGCACAGAGCTTGGCAGAGGCATCCTATGAGTTATGTTATTGCTTGTAATCTATTCGTTTGGGAGCAAGGAACACACAGAGATAGTAATTTATGTATTTAACTTCTGTTTAAATTCATGACTTGTTTAGCATAAGGCATAATGGAGAGTCCTAACACATTGGTTTTGGAAGTTATTCAGAAGAATTTGTGGACTTTTTATATTTCATGTTTTTAGTTTTAAAAGCATTGCAAAGTTACATGCTAACATTGTGAAAACACTCTTTTAAATCAACAGTTAAAGCAGTAAGTTACTTTTGAAAAGATTTAAAAGCTTCCCCTTTAAAATGCTCTCAGTCCTACTCTGCCCTAATGTTCAGTATTCTAAAGGAGTATCTTGAAACTGGGAACTGCAACAAAGGCTTATTTCTGTAGTAGTATTCTGATGGTATTGCTTTCTTTCAGTGCAGGGGGTTTAAGTTATTAAGTCTCGTGCACATATGGGCTGCAGTGTTATTCCTGATGTGACTGAAAGTGATTTTGGTCACTGCCAATTGTGTGTTTTGGCAAGAGAAAGGCCAGCTCCTTCATTTTTCTGAAGATTTGGGTAGGCAGTGGGAACCAAATTTCTTATTTGTGCAGTGGTTGGGAAACATAGTTAAATTGAAGAACCAGTCATTAAAAAAACCAAAATGGGTTGGGGCACATTTGGTGAGGGGTCTTCAGGTGACTTTTAGACCTGTGGAACAGTGACTCGTGGTTCATTATCCATCTCTGCTCTGCTGAAGTAATTTGTGTATTTCTTAATGTTGTATTTTTATTGCAAACATATGTAGTACAGAACAGCTGAACAGGATATACTCATATTACTGTGTTACTTCTGGGTCAAATGAGGATGAGAACACATCTCAGGTATGGATGTTAATGCTGATCAGCAAAAGTAGCTTTTGTTTTCACTTATGTTTGCACAGGTGTAGCTATTCTAATTGTTATTTAACTTCTGTTGTGTTCTCACAACTAATATATTTACAAATTGTCACAGGTAGGATCCTGATCATAAAACCACAATTTGTCTGTTCTACTAGAACAGCAAACACGATACAGGGAACAAAGAGTACATAAACAGTACACACACACACACACACACACACACACACACACATATATATATATATATATAGTCAGTGTTTCATCACACTCACTGTGTTCATCGAGATGTAGAACCATATCGATGAACACAGTGAGTGTGATGAAACGCTGACTTAATATATATGTTTTAGTACTGTTTATGTACTCTTTGTTCCCTGTATCGTGTTTGTAGGATCCTGATCATGTCAGCTTTATAATGTGGGATCCCCATATACCTCTTACATTGACTGTCACCATGGGAACTTTGAGCACCATAGAAACAAAATGTTTGACTAGATAACATTGTGAATCCAATCCAGTACAAGTCATAATGAACTTTAAATATCTTAAGGGCAGCCACAAAGTCTAAAACACATTTTTACAGCTAGGTCCAAGTCTAAATGTTTTAATTACCCAAAAAAGTAGATTTCAAATGAACATTAGAATGAACGTTTCATGGTAAGAGCCGTTTAGCATTGGAGTCAATAACCTAAAGAGTATGGACCTGATAGGGGTGATCCTGCATTGAGTAAGGGATTGGACTTGAGGACCTATGTGGCCTCTTTTAACTCTATATTTCTGTAAGTCTTCTTATGCTCTTCAACTCTCTAATTGCCAATAACAGAGCAAAGAAGAAACAATCACAAACAAATCTCATTCTTCCTACAGCTTGCGTATACCAGAAAACACTTGTGTGATCTGTTTACATTTTATCTGTTCTGATAGAGGATTTGGAGGCTATTTTCAGTCACACATATATTTTAATAATAATAATAATACAATAATAAACTTTATTTATTACCCACACTATCTCCCTGGGGGGAGAGACTCAGGGTGGTTTCCAACAAAAGATGGCAAACATTCAATGCCATAATAAACAATTGAAACAGAACTAAACAGTAAACAAACACATCAATACAAACTTATTATAACTAGCCAAAAAGGTAAAGACTTCAATAGATGTGGAGATCTAAATCAATCATACGTAGATCTAAATCAATCATACTTACTTTCCTAATTAGTTCTGAATGGCCACTTCCATTTATTAAAACTTCTTTGCAGAGCTAACACTTCATTTTTAGCTTGGTGTGACAACATAGTTTTCAGCCTGAGCTTTAGTACACAACACAGTGACCAGCACTAAATGCCACTTAACATTTTTAACACAGCACACAAAGTAGTGAAACCTAAGTTCTCAAAAGTTCTATTGGTAAATAAAATCTGCACTTACAAATTGCTCCTATTAATTAATTTATTATTATATTGAAACTGGAAGTCATTCAAATTTTGTACAGCATAATTTATGGCTCAATTTACTCTTGGTGATGGCTATTTTGTTCTTTAAAAAATATTTTTATTGTGTGTTTATTACAGTGATGTTTTTAAAAGTTTTAAAACAATAACCTAAAGAGCTTTGGGTGGGGAGAGAAATACAAGGAAGAAGAAACAAGATGGCTATTTTCAATAAATGTTATATTTTCAATATAGGGTTATTTTCAATAAGTATACTAAATGGAATGGCTAAGTAAGGATCACTGTGTATGTCGAGCAAAGATTAATTTATGTGTTAGAAAAAGTCTGCTGTAAACCTGAGAGGGTGGTGGGTTGTTTTATTTTGGGGGTTTTTTGTAATTTTTTATATCTTGTAAATGTCATCTTTTATATCTCGTAAATTAAGCTTGAGAACAACCATATATAATATAGGTTCCCACCAAACTTGCACAATTGGAGGAAAGGTTTCATAGGGGGCAATGTAATAACCAGCTTGGACCCTCGAGAATGTCACGATATTGCAAGAAGCTTCCATACTTGTGTGTATTTTCCCCAGTGTCCTCCTAAAAAGATATTGAACATATTTTTTCCATTCGTTTTCTTCATGAACATGGTGTGCTGTGCTTCAGTGGTTAAAGCACCTGCATTCCAACTGTGCTATATCTAGTACATAGGCAGCGCCAGCTAGGATAGAGGCCTACACCTTGTTTTCAGTGACAATACCCTAATGGATTAGATAGTCATAATGATGGAGAGCAGAGTTCATTCATTGCTGGGTTTTTTCATTTTGAGTCTTCATTTTGCACATAATGTCAGTGGCAGACAATGGGCCCGGCGGCTACCTCTTAGTGCTATTATCTGTGTATGGCAGCAGTGGGATATTTTAACCAGCTTGTCAGTTCTGAAATGTTGGTTAAAATATGAAGATAGTTCAAAAAGTGCTATGATGGATTGGTTATGGATTCTATAATGGCATAGCTAGGCTAATGCTGTATTTGTCAACCTTGTGAAATGCACATAGTAAAGATCCAAAACGTCAGGAGAGAATGCTTCTAGAACATGGCCATACAACCCGAAAAACCTACAACAAACCAGATATTTTTGTTCAACTCAATGTTGCATCTGTAATTTCTAGAGATAGTATCAATCTTCTAGTTTTTTGTACATTTTTAAAAATCAAATTTTGGGGGAATGTATAATGCAACCTGTGCTAAAATTGTTTACAGTCTGTTCCAAGGTTTTGTTGTCTGCCTCTTGGAATAAAACAAATATACTCCTAGTAATTCACAAATTACTGAATAAGTAGCAAATTTTCTAAATATCGTTATGTCCCAATTGATTTTTAATGTTTTGATTATTTAGGGAATATTTAATACAATTTCATTCTGCATTTTTATTTTATTACCTAAATGCATGGCCATTAATGGCATTGCTTGCCTCATCTAAGAGAGGAGGCCGCAGGGGCAGCGATCGCGTGGTTCCCCTGCGGCCTCCTCTTCGGGAACGGAAGAGAGGCGGCAGAGGGCTCTCCTCAGCTGCCTCTCTTCCGATCCGAGAAGAGGTGGCCGCAGGGGCAGCGATCGCAGTTCCCAAAAACTCTACTACCAGAAAGCGGCCTCCTCTTCGGGGAACGGAAGAGAGGCGGCAGAGGGTTCTCCTCAGCCGCCTCTCTTCCGATCCGAGAATAGGCGGCCGCAGTGAGGGCGGCGGCAACGGCGGAGGAGGCGGGACCGAGTGACTCGGCGGCCGGGGGTACGGCTTACCGTCGCCCAATGTAAGCCGTACCCCGAAAGTAAGACGTAGTGGGGCTTTTGGGGGTAAAAAGAAAGTAAGACGATGTCTTACTTTCGGGGAAACATGGTAGGTTTATTACATTTTTCAGCAGCCAAAATACATTTGTATTCGGGCATTGAATGCTTGGCTTTTAGGTTTGGAATCTGCCTTGTGTCCCTTCAGGGAGATAGAGCAGAATATAAATAGAGGTTATTATTATTATTATTTGCAAGCTAAAATAACCAGTGTTTTACTTTTCAAACTACTTGAGCTCTGGACCCTAAGTTGCTAGATAAATGAGGTCTTCCTATAGAATGAAAACTATAAAGAATGTAAATATAGAAATAGAATGTAAATATAGAAATATTAAAACAGTACTCTTGTTTCCAGTTGCAGGCTGAACTCGATCAAGAATACCAAGACAAATTCAAAAGACTCCCACTGGAAATTCTGGAATTTGTACAAGAAGCAATGAAAGGCAAAATTAGTGAAGATGGCGACCACAGCTCTACCACTTCTTCCCTCACATCCGATGGTGGAAAACTGAACCATAAACCACTACAAAATGAGGAGCTGGAGGAAAATCCAGGAAAAGTGTTTGATACCCCTCTCTAACCACTCCTGCAAGACCCATTCCTAAATTACGGTGGCAGAGAATGTCCCCATTGTGCTCCCTGGATTCTCTTCTCGTTGTGAACGGCCATTGGACAGCATCACATCTGGAAGACCTCTGATGGGATGGTTCACATTTCCAACACAAGTGGTCAGTGAGGACTCTATATGTTGTCTGTAGCCCTTCTTTGTATATTAGCTGAAGGAAATAGATGAATTGGCCAGTGCAGCCCTTTCTGTGGCCACTTTTGTTAGGATGGTTTTCCATTTGGGTGCAGTTGGGAGCTTCCCCTGGGGACCAGAACATGTTGTGCAGATACAAATGCACAGACCTTCTTGTGAAGCAGCAGTGGGAAGAATAAATAATTACTCAACACACAATAATCATAACATCCTTAACTTGATGTTTCCTCCTTCCTGCACCCTGGAAACATCTACCATCTTAATTGCACTGATTTTTAAATATGTGGTTCTTTATTTTATGTTTGCTTTGCAAGCATCAGCAGCTTGCTTTGTTGACAACGTACCAGAGAATGAATCTGCTTTGAGATGTTCTACTGAAACTGTGGTAATGAGCCTAAATTCCCAAACTGAACTCTCTTCAAGGACTATATGTTTTATATGTGTTTCATCTGTGATGCAAATTCACTTTAGGGATGGGACGTCTATTTTAAAACTGTCTGAAGAATGGGTTTGTCAAATTGGGGAAAATATTGACAATCTTAGATAGGGGAGAATCTTTGCAGTTCAGGACTTAAACTGCAGGAAAATGTGTATGTATGTGTGTATGTGTTTTACACAGTAAAAGACATTTTTGTGCAGAAAACATTTTCGTGTAAAAAAAACCTACAATTTTCTGCATAACATAAGTTTTCTTTGAAGAAAACAAGCTTCCTGCAAAGCAGATACCATTTTCTATACAAAGAAAGCATATCCTTCAAATAAAAGATGGTTTCCTTTGCAAGAAACAATGCAGGAAAAGTTGAGGTATTTTTTGCACTAGATAATCCCCAAATTGAAAATACTCGTCTAAAACTTACAATTTTCAATGTCTTTCTTGCAGCAAGAATTTTTTTAAAAATTTATTCTTGCTTCAAGGATGAAATTTATTTGGATATACATTCACATAGTTCATACAGATATATAGTAAATAGTCCCCTCTGTAGAAATAGAGCATGGACATCCTTGCTGGGCCTTCCTTTGTGGTGAAATGGAAAGATTCAGGGATATGGACTAATATAGTGAAAATGAATTAGAGTCACTATAAAGCAATTGTTAATTTTTAACTTAAAAGTTTTTTTTAAAAAAAAATTATGGACTTAAGGACATTGTTTTCAGTTATCATTTCTGAGTACATCATGTGATCTAATTATTTTAAAATGCTTATCAACTATAATATTGATACGAAGACATCTCTTCCATGGTTGTTTTATTAATATTATTTTTATTGTGGTATGCATGTGGGAAATGTCATCTCTAAAATGTATATAAAATAGACATTTCAGAGCTGGAATCTTTGTGAAAAGGAAAGGAAATACTGAAACAAAAGGACGTGGAGGGTGAAGACTTGAGTTTTAATCCTGAAATTTATTTATAAGGAAAGATTATAGCCCCTCTGAACTCAGTAGATATATGTGATGGATAACACTGAAACACTAAAAAAAGATCTGAGTAAATACTTTAATATGTAATAGCATATATGTAGTTAGCTTTCCCTCAGGAGTTCAGCAAAATAACTTATTTTATTTAAATGTAAGCAATAATAGAGATCAAACTTCAAGTTAAGAGATATGTGTACATAGGGAAATTAAAGCTTTGGCTAAGCAGTATTTTTTTTGTTCTTAATATATAGCACGCACGAAGAAACGTTCCACAATGTTTGAAGAGTACATAAAAGACATGCACTCTGCTTACAATGTGTGGAGTAATTAAAGGGTGTAACTAACTTTCATTTTGATTTTAAGAGTATGACGCTTGTCATTTATTCTACTTTTTGCACTTTGAAGATCAATTATTAATCATTAAATTTTAAAAAAAATCTGAAAGGGTCAATGTTTAATGCTGCATTTTATAAGATAAAGATTCAATAAATTTGTTTTAAGTTAGACGGGATACAATAATAGCAGTATTCACGAAAATTATGAGACTATTTCTCTGATGTGTGCTTGTATAGTGCAGCTACAAATAGGTTAGGATAAATTCTAAGGAGCTTTTTAATTTGAGAAGTACAAGTGAATGGTTGACAAAGTCTATTAGCAGTTGTGGTTGGTTTTCAGTACATATGTATTTGATCATTGACTGTACTTACTTTTTTAATATCTGTACAGTGCCCCTTTTTGCAGTTGTAGTTTAGTGTGTAATATTGTATATCTTGCCTTGTTCAAACTTACAGTGATATTATCATTTACCATTAATATTACTTGAAATAAAGTAAGGTGATGAAAATAAAGGAGTCTATGATTGTGAAAGTCGTGTGCCTTTTATGTATTTGCCTTGTTGTGTGTTGAACGTATGGAAGTAATATACCATGGACATTTTGGCTTAGAGAATATAGCTCCATCATATTCCATTAAATTCCATTGTACACTTCAAATAGCTTCACACTACTGAGGATCATTTCTTTTATTAGCTTATGATGAATTTTAGCTCATGGACACCAAACATTTCAACCTAACATGATTGCAAGGGATTATTTAACAGTACTAAAGGGATATGTTTTGCCTTCCTTTGAAAAAAAATGTTGCTCTTGTACATTGGTATAAACACGTGTATGTGCTGGCTGATTGGAAAAAGTGATATGCTTTAATTAGGGAAAAACTTCTCATCAATCATGTATATAGTTTTCTTTCACAACCTTTTAGAAGCATAACCCACATTTTTTTGTACAAATCCTATGCAATTTTGTGGCATGTTGTTTCTTCCACTTGTAATTTATGTGCTTTCATCACAGATTCAAATAAAATTTCTTAATGCTGTCTGTATCTTCTTTTTTAACTGCATTTGTAATTTGTGTGCTTTCATTGCAGATCCAATAATATTTCTTCACACTATGTGTTCTCTCTCTTCTGAGCATACTGGTGTTTTCCTACAGGTTACAACTGTGAGGAAAGCATCTGGTGTATTCCAGAGTGCCCTTTCAGTTTGACAGGGCATAGCAATAATAATAATAATACTGTTTATTTATATTTCTCACTTCTCACCCTGAAGGGGACTCAGTGCGGATTACATTACACATATGACAGACAGTCCCTGTCGGAAGACATACAAAGACATACAAATTACAGTACACAGTGCAATTTTTAAAGAAGGATTTCTTCTTCCTGGCTGGGGTGTGCATCACAGGGTGTGGTTGCTCCATTACGTCATTGCTGTTATGTCATTGCGTTGTTATGTCACAAGGGGGTGCTGTTGTTCCATCCTCATGACGAAAGCTTCTGTTTCCGCATTCCACCTTCCCGACAACCAATTTTTTTCAGGTGTTGTAAAGTCCTTTCTGTAAAAATCCTCCACTTCATGGTTCCAATATTTGTCTATTCACAACTGGGCTGCTTTCGAACTGCTGGGTAAGCAGTGGACAGGGCTCATAGCTGGTTGTGCAAGCCAGCTCGGGGAATCAAACTGGCAACCTTGAGATTGCAAGCACAGCTGTGTTACCGCTGCGCTATCTCCTCGGCCCAATATGACCAAATGCCTGGCTCACTCCTCCTCATGAACATGACATGGGACCCTGCATATCCTGTTGGACCACAACTACAATCATTCATCACCACTGGCTATGTTCAACAGGTCTTAAGGAAGCTGCAATTCAACAACGTGTAGAGTTCTAAACGTTCCCCATCCCAAAACTATAGCACGGACCTGCATTTTCCATTTGACACATGGTCACCCTGACTATTCCTGGGGGCCAGGGAGCTGCTAAGTGTGCAAAGTTGATAATGGGAGGGATTACCTGGAAGCAGGAAATTTTAAAAAACCCTTTATGTTTCGGCTATGCATGGAATGTGGAGAGAGAGCCACACGCCCGCGTAGGGTTCCCTTTTGAAAACCTGAACCCAACTGCTTTACTAATGCTTAGGCTTCCCACTGTGTAATGAAGGTAAAGATGGGCGTGGGGTGGGCACCACTAGCGGTGCATGTGAAAAGGTCCAAGGAGAAAGGGGAGCCTCATAAGTTCCCATTGCTGTCAATGGGCCAGATCGTCCTGGATCTTTTGGCTGCCAAACTAAAAAATGGATTTTTTTCCCCAACCAAATTTGGGAAGCTCCTGAGAAACGGACCTGGGGGCCCACCAAAGTCCAGATACCGAAAACAGAACAGGGTTTAACCAACTTGCATCCTCTTACTGTTAGAGGTATCCCAAGAGTAAGATCTCACGAGCTCTCGTGATCTGTAGCTGTTTTGTTTGGAAAACTGGAGGACTTCAAAGTAATAATGCATGATCTCGGTCTTCCTGACTGTTTTGGACTATTTTTTTCCTTGAAATTCCCTTCTAAACTCTAGATTCTGCTCAGGAATGCCTTTTCTCTTTAAAGCTTGGATTTTTGCTTGCAAGCCTTTGGACTGGTCTGGCCTTTCTAGTTCTTGTGAACTCTAGATGTGGTCATCTGGGCACCTAACTGGCTTTAAACAGGATAGTAGTGAGGCCCAGGAAATAGAGAAATAATTGCAGTCTATTGTTACAAATAGATAGCTTCAGAAACACTGCTCCCCTTGAGAATCACAGCTCTACCTGTTTTGGGTCCCATACCCAAGGAGAAAGGCTAGATAATACATACATACATATACACATATAATATTATAGCTCTATAACAGGTATCTTTACTGGTTTAAATCCTGTGATGTTTGCAGCCTGGCTACCTCTTGCTCCAAGCCAAGTTTGTTAGAAAGGCCTGGACTAGGTATGGATACAGATTTCCAGGTTTTCTGTTGTGGGCCTGGCACTTGCCCTGTGGCCTTGCACAAAGAATGAACTCAGAGCAATATCCCAGCATCCTTAGTGCATCTAATGAAATCAGAGTTGTAAGGGGCTTTGGGAGCTGGTGCTTTGCAGTAACAGAATAGCCTGGGCTGAGCTTAGCCATTCAGTTACTGCAGAACATGAGCCAGAGGTTAATCAGTCCAGCTCTCCTTGTTAGCTCAGTATCTTGTATTTAAGTTGAAGTAGGGCGAAGCCTGGTCTTTTCCTCTCTCACACACACGTTATGTTCCTTGAGAGTGTGGAGTGCCTCTGCCTATTTCTTCTGCTTTGCAGCTGGTATCTGGGTCAGAGCAGGCATTGCTACTACTAATGACATGGCAAGACTGCCAGCTCCAACTCATCCTGACATCCTTGCTCTCCTCTTCTTCAACTGAGGAGACCTTGTCCAGGTAGGACATGACAACTCTAGGCCAGTGACCAATAGCTTACTGGTTGGCATTGGCCCATGGACTATCACTTTGAGAAACACAGCCATAGAGAAAAAGATATGATATCTTGGTACAAGATACAGGTAGTCTCCAAGTTACAAAAAAGATAGGTTCTGTAAGTTTGTTCTTAAGTTGAATTTGTATATACATCAGAACAGGTACATTTTAACATAACTCCAGCTTATAACATAACTCCCTACCTCTCCGTGAACGACCTGGCCACGGTGATCCAGGCGACTGTCATCTCGAGACTGGATTACTGTAACACCCTTTACATCAGCCTACCCTTGGGGACGATCTGGAAGCTCAAGTTAGTGCAGAATGCCGCGGCACGTCCTTGCATTTAACCCCTAAATATTTTAATCTAAATTTTAATATTTTTAATATTTTTAATTGTTGAATTGCTATATGTAAGTCGCCCGGAGCACTAACGTGGAGGGCGACTCAGAAATAATAAAGTCAGTTCAGTTCAGTTCAGTTCTCGCCGGGGCACCGGCGAGATGCCATATTACACCAATATTGCAGCAACTGCACTGGCTGCCCATCGAGCACCGGATCTCCTTAAAGGTATTGGTGTTAACCTTTAAGGCCTTGTATGGTCTTGGGCCAGTGTACTTGAGGGACCGCCTTTCACCATATTGTCCCCAGAGATCCCTACGTACAAAATCTTCTCAACGTCCCCTCCATCCGGCAGCTCCACCTGTCCTCAACAAGACAAAGAGCATTCTCGGTGGTGGCACCAACCTTATGGAATGCCCTACCTGAGGAAGTCAGAGGTATCAGGGAACTGTCCTCTTTTCGCTGAGCCTGCAAGACGGCTGATTTTCACCTGGCTTTTCCAGTTGAGTAACTGTTATGCTTTCTGTGTAGTTTAGCTTAGTTTTAGAATTATTTTAGCGCTAGTAATGTTTTAGATTAAATCATTGCTTATCTGCTTTTACACCATTGTTCTATAATGTCAGCTCTATGCCTGTTTTTACCTGTTGTAAACCACTCCGAGCTTGTAGAGGGAGCGGTCTAGAAGCCGAAAGAATGAATGAATGAATAAATAAATATAGCAGGGGTCCTTAAACCTTTTAAACAGAGGGCCAGTTCACAGTCCCTCAAACTGTTGGAGGGCCGGATTATAATTTGAAGGGGAAAAAAGAATTCTTATGCACACTGCACATATCTTATTTGTAGTGCAAAAACACTTTAAAAACAATACAATAATTAAAATGAAGAACAATTTTAACAAATATAAACTTATTAGTATTTCAATGTGAAGCGTGGGCCTGCTTTTGGCTGATGAGATAGGATTTTTGTTGTTGTGTGCTTTCTAGTCGCTTCAGACTTAGATTGACCCTGAGTGAGGGCTGGGTAAATGACCTTGAAGGGCCATATCTGACCCCAGGGCCTTAGTTTGAGGACCCCTGATATATAGCTTTGGGAAGCACTGGGAAGGGTTTAGACCTCTGTGGTGCTTGTTTTGCTGCCTGTGTCCCTATTCAGATTATTTCGCTTCAATATTTGTCCCTGTGATATCTGGATTTTGAAAAATTTGGCTTGTTGTGAAAACAAGGATTGGTGAGAAAGCTCCAGTTGAGACACCTTTTCCCCATGATAACACTTCCAAAAGTAAATTTCCCTTCTGAGAGGTAGGTTTATCTCACTTTCTGTTGTCTCACCCCATTCCTAACTATGAGTCATTTGTAAGTCAAATGTTTGTAACTCGAGGACTGCCTGTATTTAGTTCTTCATTACATCAGACTAGCCCTGTAATTACTCAGAATAATACAGCTTTCTCAGAAAATTCTGAGTAGTGTGGAGGGGACAAAAACAGCCTCATAGTCAACTCAAGAATTTAGCTATAATGACAAAAATAAAATAAGTTTAAATATGTGCCACATAGCAATTGCTTTTTTTAAAATAAAAAAAGAAATGTTTTGTTTGGCTGCTTTACCTTGATATTTATAAATCATCATAAATTGTTTTACTAGAAAAATAATACAGACAACAAATAAAATAAGTTTAAATATGAGCCACATGAGTTCACAGTTGAGTGGGCATCTCTAATAAATAATTTTATTTACTCAATCCCTACCAGTTCAACTACAAGTTGATTTGCAATTCTTCCCTTGTGGGTGTGTTTGGTGTCCATACGTGTGCAGTCTGCTATGTCTGACAATCAGCAACTCACAGAAGAAAGCAAAATTATTATTTCTATTCTGTTGTGCTAGAGCTGCCAAGGCTAATTTCGACACATCACTGTGTCTGTTGTTATTTGTGGAGGGGAGTGAATGGAGTGAAAGGGTGCACTGTTTCCATTACTTTTACTTTTAATAAATAATGTGTCTGGTCTTTCACTGGGTCTACAATACATGGCTTACTTACACTTTACAAGCAGTGCCATCGAGTGATCTTTCTGATATATTTAAATTGCAATTTAAATTGATAACTTCTGTATTTTGGAATTCATTTGAGAGCAGCCTCGCTAAAACAAGACAATTCCTAACATTCACACTGCAGTCTGAGGGGTAGTGCTCATCTCCATTTCTAAGTCGAAGAGCCAGCATTGTCCATAGATACCGCCAAAGTCATGTGGCTGACATGACTGCATGGAGTGTCATTACCTTCCTGCAGAAGCAGTACTTATTGATCTCACATTTCCATATTTTTTAGGTTAGCAGAAGCTGGAACTAACAGTTGGCGCTCACTCCCCTCCCTGGATTCAAACCACCGTTCAGCAGGTTCAGCAGCTCAGCGGATTCTCCTATTGCACCACCAGGAGGCCTTCACACTGCAGTAGTTTCCCCAAAATGTGTTGTTCCACAAAAGCAAGGAAAAACTAGGGGGGGGGGTGTTAAAATGTATATATTTACAGCCTTCTTTGGATTGGGGCAGAGGGGACTGGAGCATAATGCCAACATTTTGAGGTCAACCTTTGGTCTGAGGATTGCAAGGGTAAGTTGTGAATAATTAGCATAGACTCAATGGTTACACATAACCCAAAGTTGAGACATTTTGTGGCAGTTCCTATCAGATGGGAATATGCAAAAGGGCAATTTCAAAATGTTAATTACAGTTCTTAAATATCCAAACCTTTCTCAAAATAGCTTCTTTCTGGGTTGCTGCAGGTTTTTTGGGCTATATGGCCATGTTCTAGAAGCATTCTCTCCTTATGTTTCACCTACATCTATGGCTGGCATCCTCAGAGGATGTGAGGGAATGCTTCTAAAACATGGTAATATAGCCCAAAAAACCTACAACAACCTAGTGATTCCAGCCATGGAAGTCTTCGAGAATACATAGCTTCTTTCTTTTTAGAAATATTTTATTAAGAATTTCAAATACATGAAAAGCAGGGTAAAGATCCAATCAAAAGCAAATAAAAAACAGCAAAGAATTAGGAAAAAGAAAAATAGGCATTTACATCCAATTATCGTATTGACGACTGTATTTAACACACAAATAAATAAGATGTACTTGTCTCAAAGCTACCTTGATCCTGACACACAATCCACAACATGCCTGTTAGAAATGAAAATGCTTCTATAGATGTTAATGTGGTATACCAAAATTCACTTCTTGTTCCGCAGTTTCTTGAAGAATCCCGCCTCATACCTGCATTTGCTACATGTGTAGAGTCTATATTGGAATGACTTGGGAGAGCAGGGCCAGACAAGTTGCTGGGTGGCAAGCATTCTCATTTCTTTCTTGTGTGTTCAGCACTACTCCCTGGCTGGGGTGTGGGATTTGATGTTAAATGTCCCTTTATTTTTGCACTGGAAAGTTATGGAGGGGTGAGAAGGAGGCCAAGGCAATTCATTTCCTCTAAGCAGAATTGGTGGACTCAAGCAGGAAGGAAATGTCAGGGACCTCCCTTCCTCCTCCTTCACTTCTCGGTGCAAAAATAAAGGAGAAAGGAAGACAATTGCCATTCAGTGGAGTAGGGAAGGGAGGTCCCTGGCTTTTCCTTTTTCCCATGATCTGTCATTGTCTTTCTGAACGGTTTCCACTTGATCCATTTCCAAGGATCAATTGGACAACCTCCTTACAATTAATCCTATGGCTGGGTGCCTCCCTGTTGCATCCAAGCAAGCAAAATCCCCAGTAGTACTCTAGTTGGAAGCTGTTTGGTCAGGAAAGCAATAGCAGGCAAGTAACTTCAGAGAGGAGAATGAGAAATCAAAACGGATAGTTTGAATCTGAACTATAGACTGTAAACAGTTTTAGTGCACTATTTTATAAGTAGGCATGGCACTAATGGGGTGAATCTGAGGCAGCTATAAAGCTGAAGAATCTTGGCTATTTTGGTTGAGCAGACCAGTCCTTGGTCCCAACAAAAAAAATTCAGGTTCTACTTGCATAGTGACCCTCGGAATTCTTTGTATCAAAGCATTTCTTCCCACAAGTCAACCACATATAATAAAAAGTCACACAACCATTGTTTACATTTCCAACATATGTTATAATCCCCTTGTGGCATTTTGACCATTTCTAGAATCAATACCACTACGACAACCAGAGGGCGGGTTACCCAAAAACAACAAGGAAAAAGGAGCCCAGAAGGGATAATATAGCAAAAAGCCTACACAAGTAAACTATATTGAATATATATGATAAAAAGGCACCCGCAAGGCACGAAAGGTATGCAGACAGGTGTGGTATAAACCCCCTGCAGTCACACCACGCCTGTCCGCATACCTTTTGGGCCTTGCAGGTGCCTTGTTATCCTATATAATCAATATAGTTTACTTGTGTAATTGTTTACTATACTCTCCCTTCTGGGCTCCTTTTTTCCATGTAGAATCAATACCAACCACACCATGCAAGTTGCACTTCTTTTATCCATATTTCCTATTGTTTCATCTGCAACTTATATCCTGAATTCCGAGCACATTCTATCATTCAGTCTTTAACATGTTCCTCTTCCAACTAAACTTTTAACAAACGTTTGTACAGCTTGCCAATAAAGTGTTTGTCATCTATACATGACTTCAAGTCAAAGTCAGATATAACTTGAATTTCCAGGATGGTTGGTCGGTATTTCTGAGTACTTTAGCAAGTTTCTATTCACACTAGGTTCTGACAATGTTACATAGCACAGATTACGGAATCATCTGTCTTCTGATTAATCCTTTTTGTTGGACACAGTTGTTTCAAGACATCTAGAACATTGACCTCGTTACTGTGACCAGAATATACAGGTACAGAGTCAATGAGAGACTACATTGAAATCTTCCATTACAAGAATTTATCCTTAGATGCACCCCTGATTTCATCCTTTACCTCTAGATCACCATGAGCATTTTGGTCATGTGGGCAATAGCATGACCAAATGAAGTAAGAAAAAGCTTTTAATAAAAACACACCCTTTGCTTTAAATGTGAAGCACTCTTTTCTAATGAAAGTGCTTGACAATGTTTGGGAACAAAAGGCCAGCATTGCTCTAAATCCTGATGTGGACAGTTCATCAGAAGTTCATATCAGAAGTTCATATTACCACTTCCTTTGTCTTTCAGGGAGAAGCCTCAGTAAGAAAACTTTTGGGCTTCTGAATCTTCGGGCAGGCAGCATTATGTGGTGTGTTTCCCCTCACGCAGGCTATAGTAGTATGATGTGTCACAATTGCCAGCCTATCTCCCTCAGGGAAGAAATGTGAGCATCATATCACAAGGTCACAGACTGAGATCACTATTTCCACTTCTGGTGGAAAGCATCAACCTGAGGTCACAATGGCAAGGCTGTCGGGATGAGCTGCACAATGGCCAGTCTCTTTCAAGCAGACTGCATCAGCCTGAGGCCAGTCTCTTCTTCAGGTTGGCAGCATCAGGATGAGCTGCTCAATGGCCATCCTCTGTAATTCACACAAAACAGCAAAAACATGAAATGCCACGATGGAAGTTTGCTCACTCATTGAGACAGGCAACAACTGCAGTGTATGAGCAGCTTGTGAGTTCCACCTCCCCTTGGAGGCTTGACCTTTCACGTGAACAGCAATGATCACAGGGTATGCTGGATAGTTTTACTTTTATTATTTATTTTTTTTTGTAATATCTTTATTCAAGAGAATGTCTTTTTCCATATATACATAAAACACTTGCAGTAGGGAGAAGCGGGTGAAGAAAGTTATACGGAGCAAAGGGTAGTATAGGGAGACTGGGTAGAGGAAGGGGTTGGAGAAGGAGATAGCGTTCGGGGCAAAAGTCGAGATGGGGGGGGTAAAGTTTAGTGCAGGATTTAAGAAAGGTGAGATAAAAGTGACTTCCAGTAGTCCAGTTGTGTGGAGGGTCTTCCTTTTCCCTCTTTCTGTCTCTGTCTTCTCCTTCACTGCTCTCTCTTCCATTTATCTTCCTGAAAGGGTTGAGATCTCAAAAGTCTTCTATTTTATATTGTTTGTCCTTTAAGTAGTCTAACACTGCTGACCAGTCAGTTTCCTTTATCGGTGTTCCTTTATTCCTAGTCAGCAGGAAAGTAAGTTTGTCCATATTCCTTATTTCTAGGATTTTTAGTAGTAGTGTCTCTTCCTGTGGGATGAGTGGGTCTTTCCAGAGCTTCGCGTAACAGAGCCGGGCCGCTGTAGTCAAGAGAAAAAGTAATTTGTCTGTGTTACTTTTATTTTAGATGAGAGTATCAGCATGAATTCATTTGTCAAGTCAGTCTTCAGGCAGAAAGCTTCAGCAGGAGGTGACAGTGGAGTCATTCTCCTTCAGCTAGATATCAACCAGCATGGGGGTATAGGCACATGGGTCAGTATCTCACCAACCAACCAAACAGACATCTACTTTATATGACTTTCTCTTTCTCATAATTGTTAATCTCTTGCTATGGGAAGGACATACCGCAACGGAGTATAATGTTTCTTTGGGCATGGGTCATCCCTGTGTATCTCATTACAACAGCCTGCAAAGTGGGAAAACTATTTGAGTGTGCAATATCCCCTATCTCCAGATCCCTCCCAAACTACATACTATATATACCAGGCAAACTTCAGCCTTCCAGTTGTTTGAACTTCAACTCCCACAATTTCTAACATTTCACCCGCTGTTAGGAATTGTGGGAGTTGAAGCAAAAAACACCTGCAGGGTCAAAGATTGTCCATGCCTGGCATATACTCATGTATAAGTCGACTTCATGCATAACTCAAGAGCAAGTGGGTTTTTTTGGGGGGGAGGGGGGAGGCTGGGGTTATAAATTTTGATATGACCATGGATAGGTTGAGAGTCGTTCTATAGATAGGGAAATCACCAGCGGGTTTGAGGCCACCTATCTCTGGCCACCATCACTATTTCCTCCCACCATGGAGGAAAGAATAGAGGGGTTGGTGCTTCTTTTAGGTTTTTCGACACAGACTAAGCTCTTGTCTTTCACCACTCTTCTTAGAGAAGCAAACTGTTCCATTTTTTATAACATTTAAGATACAGTATTCCCGTTGACCTGTAGATAGGTCAACCCAGGTTTTTGAGGTTGATTTTTTGACTAAATTTTCTGAGCATATACATTACTACCTAGGATAATACTTTTAAAAGAATACAATATAGTTTACATACACACACACACACACACACACACACCCTGTGTACAAGTGACATGATGAAAGGAATAGGGCTGAGAAGTAATTGGATGAATTACTTTTGCAAAGTAACAAAGTCTGGTATGGACATGCTCTCCATCTTGAATCAGACTACTTGACCATCCAGTGCTGTTTTGTTGATATAAAGTAGCAATCACTCTTCAGAATATCAGAAGGTATCATTTTTTAGCCCTAGCTGGAAATGATGGACTGAATCTAGGCTCATCTGCATGCAAGGCATATGCTGCACTATTGAGCTGTGCCCCTCCCATTCAGGAGCACCAGCTGCTAAGGAAAAGAAGATGAAGAAGAGAAAGTAGAAGACAGATTGAGGCAAAGAAGATTAAAAGGGAGATCAAACATTGCAATTGCAACAGCGCAACACCTGGGCAAAAGTAAGGGTGAAAAATATAGAGACTCACCAAAAGTTAGAAACAGCCATCATCACAAGTAGGGATATTATCCAGGGAGCAAACAGAAGGTGAAAATCAGCTGGCCAGAGCATCTCATAGCAACAGCCTTCTGTCTTAGTAAGTCTTTCCCTATGGTACGCCAACTGCATTTGTCTTCAAAGCAACCCTATGGCAGACTTTTCTGAATGTGTCAGTCTGATGACTGATAAGATACTAACTGACCAGCAGGGTGACCAGACATAATCATTCTTATCCTACTGCACCCCTTGCATGACTATACATAGTATTGCCATTATGTAACCCTGAAATAGGTTCAGTGACTAAATTTAATGTGCTAAATTTGTTTGACATTTTGTTTAAAGAAATGTAATCATTTAAAGGAAATTGACTGATGTATTTTGTTTTAATCGCTGTATCAATTAAAAATAAATGCAGTGTGATTCCTGTATCTATGGGAGAATATGCTTCCAGACTTTATGTAGATTCACAAAATAATGGATATGAATGAATCCTGTTGAAATGAAGGACTTCTGGTCCAATAATACCATCGTCATGCTGGATGACCTAGAAAATATCCAGAGAAGACATATTTTGCTACATATGAATAAATGAAACCATAGATAGCAGTATACATGGGTTATACTGTAAAGGTGTATTGGGAAATTTCTATTCTCTTGAGAAAGAGAATAATAGCCCCACCTCTTATTTTTATTGTCAATATTTACTGCCATGCCTAATAAAGGTGGTCAATTTGAGTCTGTGGACTGGGACACCCTTTCTTAAATTTTTGTCTGGATGGAGAACATTCTCTCACACAAAATAATTAGAAACTTACGACAGCTGTTAAAATCCCATTAAAAAAAGACCAAACACTGTGTGGATTGCTGTAACAGAGAATCCTGACTCATGAAAGCTTTTCAGTTGTCCTTTCTGAAAACAAACAAGTTTTTGATAGCAGGTGAATGAGTTTGAGAAGGTTAGGTGGGTTCAGCAGGCAGAAAACCAGAGAACATTTATATGAGTATTTCCCAGTCCTAAAACAGTTAAAAACAACAGTGTGGAAAGGGCCTAGTCTACTCATTAAAATCTCCCGAAGAATTAAGAATACTGGAAAGAGTAATAGAGATGGAGAAGGGAGAAAGAGCCATTGCTCTTGTCCCTGTTCTCTCTCATACATCTCTAATCATAAGGGGAAATACGGATAAAACCAATGGTAAGATCTGACTATAAAAGCAGCAAACTTTCTGTAGTGGTACTAACCATTGGATTTGAACCCTAACATTCCTGATGCGGACTTGTCATTAAAAATTCTCTAATTCTGCTTAAAATATTATTTTTCTATTGTGAATTGAACTGTGTGACCTCTTATGCCACTCTTTGACACCTGTAATTCCAGTGATCCACAAAAGAAGTGGATAAGGTCTTCAAAACTTTTGACCCAGAATATTTAATTGTATGGTAAATTAAAGTAGTAAGTCCCCAAAATGACTCATGGACAAAACCCTGAGATATATCCAAACTTCCCTCCCCTTTTCATCAATGATAAGAAAAAGCTCAAGCCAATAATTTCAGAAAAAGAGAAAGGAACTCATAATTATTTCTATGGCCTAAAGACTTTTAAGTGCCCAACTTCCACTACAGTTTTGTTTTGCTGTCATTTAATGGGTTGAAACAAGCGCATAAAGACATCAGTTTAACTATGGTATTTCAACAGCTAGGCAGAGAAGTCCTATGCTCACATCTTTCTGAGACATGTTGCAGTTACACTAATGAAAGAGCTACTATATCTAACAAGTGTTTGCTGGGAGAGAGGATGGGATAGCACATAACCAGAAAGTCTAATAACTCCTTTTCTCCATGAGCTCAAGGTGTGGAATAAATATTTTTCTTGTAGCCTATGGAACCTTGCAGGCTCTGGACACAGATGATGAAGAAAGAGATTGAGAGAGAATACCAAGCAGTAGTCAGTACCTGGAGTATCTACTATACTCTAGGTCAGTGATTTTCAACCAGTGTGCCGCGGAACACTAGTGTGCCGTGATAAATCATCAGGTGTGCCGTAGGAAATTATTTTCGAACTTCATTCATATATAAACTATAAGGTGCATCTGTCCCTTTAAGAAATGGAACCATAGCACTCTCATGTCACCTAAGAAGTGACACGAGAGTGCTATGGTCACGCCATCTTGGATTTGCTCAGACGCGGCTAAGTAAACAAAGTTAGAGTTAGTGCTGCAGCTGCGCGTCAAGTGACAGTGGCAATTTGGGGATCACAGCAAGACAAGCGAGTGACAGTGATGGAGAAGTTTTTGAGAAGGGAAAATGCAAATTCCAAACAGGGCCCTTTGGCATTTGGATTCACTTTCACCGGGGATGTGACGGCACCGACTCTGCTGTGCTTGGCGTGTGGTGAGAAGCTGTCCAATAGCACCATGGTACCAAGGAAGCTTAAACGCCATCTCCAAACGAAACACCCTTCCGTTCAAAACAAGGCGACGGACTATTTTGTATGCTTATGTACAAACAATGAGAAACAGGCAAATTCTTTGAGAAAAACCACAAAGGTAAACGAGAGAGCCCTCAAAGCTAGCTACCTTGTTACTGATCTCGGAGCTAAATTTAAAAAGTCCCACACTGTGGCAGAAACATTAATTGTGTTCATCGAAACAGGCCCACTAAGTGACTGTATAAATACATTTAAAACATATTAACTATATGTATTACTGTGTTAGAGTGTCATTTTGTGTCATTTTGGTTGGTGGTGTGCCCCAGGATTTTGTAAATGTAAAAAATGTGCCGCAGCTCAAAAAAGCTTGAAAATCACTGCTCTAGGTGATCACTCGTGGCTGAATATGATTCTATTCTAAGTGTAGAGTCTTGGTGATGGGTCCATAAGTGACCACAGAGACCTATTCTGGATCCACATGTCTTTCAGAATGAGGGCATATGTTTCCAGATGGAAGGTAGTCACAACAAGGGTTTGCTTGACAAACATTCCTTTTGGCATGGTTCTCCCTTTTGCCCTGTATTTATGATTTTTCAAAACCCATGGCATCTTTAGTAACAGCTTACATCCAGTTAGAACACTCAAGGGCTGAGGCTTCCAAGTTCTCAAGTGTTCAAACCACATTTTCTAGAAATTTGACAGCACAGCACTATGGTAACTTCTGGTAGAAGAACACCATAAAATAATCTTGAGAAACTCAAGATAATATTTTAATAGATGTTGGAGTAAAACAACAAGGTATTTGTCCCATAAATATGGGAGTAATTCTGTATTAAATATCGAAATTAGACCTGCTACTTGCGCAGTGTCTACTCAAATCTACAGAATGCATTAATTTTCTCCAGTACCTTTTGCCAAGTTTGTTTATCTGTTTATCTAGCTTGGTAAGAGCTCTCTTTTATTTACCTTTAACAGCAGAATCTTCTTAATTAAAAAAAATACAAAATGGAGGGGGGAGTGCATAAAATACAATATTTGTAAAGCAGTCCAAAGGTGAAATTCCGAAACGTTGAGTGAAAATGCAGTTCTTGGAAGCTTTCCTTAAAACCTGTAAAAAAGAGCACTGACAAACTCCCGAGAGTCATAATTCATAGAATCATAGAGTTGGAAGAGACATCGTGGGCCATCCAGTTCAACCCCCTGCCAAGAACCAGGAAAATCACATTCAAAACAACCCTGACAGATGGCCATCCAGTCTCTGTTTAAAAGAAGGAACCTCCACCATGCTCCAGAACAGATAGTTCCACTGCTGAACAGCCCTCACAATTAGGAAGTTCTTCCTAATGTTCAGGTGGAATCTTCTTTCCTGTAGTTTGACGCCATTGTGGAGCTACCAATTCTTGTGAAGCTACCATAAAGAGTTCAATTTTTGTAGATTTCAATCTAAATGCACTTGACAACAAGCTAGTGTGAAGGACCTTCTATAGACTGATCTCAAGGAAAGTCAGCATGGATGAAAAGCAACCTCTGGGTATTTGAGGCCCATATGATGAAATCTTTAAATGCTAAAAACACTGCTTATGGTAGAAGTTGGCTAAGATCAGAATCCTCTTAGTGATTTGTGCTTCCAGACTAAATACATTTTCTGAGATTGCACAATGAGATGTCCAGAACCACTTTCTACAACAGTTTTCCCAGACTGGTCAGTTGGATGGTGCAGGTTCCTGCTCTGCCCTCTCTGACCCAAACAGCCTTTAATCAGGTGTCTCACATCATCATCTCACATCATCATCATCCCACCATCATCCAGCCTAAATGTATACTTTTTATCCTGCTTTATTTCTTGTATGCCAAGAAATCAAAGTGTCCCCACAAAACTATTTGTGAGTAGAGGGCAACATATAGAGTTTAGGGTCAAATGTATTATTATAAAAGCTCTCGCTGACACTTTCTAGTACTGAGAAGTTCTCTTCAAGCAGTCATGGCAATCTATTGTGTTTCTGCTTTTAATAATTGTGATGACAGATTCCGACAAATCTTCCATGGTGCCTTAATACAAATCTTCTGGGAAACCTCAAATATATTTCCATTCTGATGTCTCTGACAGCCTGTTTCCCATGGGAAAGGATGAAAAGTGGTAGTATACACTAATGAAGCTTACTGAGCTTTCTCATGAGCAGTTTAACCAAGAAAGTGTAAACAGATATTTTATTGTTAAACTCCCATTATATCAGGTGTTGATCATTAAGTTCAATACATGATGAATAAGAGGCTGTATGGATTGAGGTAATAAAAAATCTTTTACAGTAACAGTATAGGCCAACAATTGACATCAATTGTTTATTTCTTAAGAAATGCCCACAGCTATACACTATTTATAAAGGAACAAAATGTCATCACTACTAGTTGTTGTTTTTTTAAGGTGCACTGTTTTATGACTCACTTATGACTGTGTCAAGTTCTGGTCACCACAATTCAAGAGAGATATCAACAAGCTGGAAGGTGTATAAAGGAGGGCAATTAAAATGATCAAAAGTCTGGAGAGCTGGGAATGTTTAGCCTGCAGAAGAGAAAGTTGAGAGGAGACATTATAGCCATATATAAATATGTGAAAGGATGTCATTAAGAAAGAAAGAACAGGCTTGTTTTCTGCTGCCCTGGAAACTAGGACTCAGAGCAATGCGTTCAAATTAGAGGAAATGAGATTTCACCTGAACATTAGTAAGAACTTCCTGACTGTAAGAGCCATTCAGCAGTGGAACTCACTGCCTAGGTGCATGGCTGAGACTTGGACTGGATCGTCCATGCTGTCTCTTCGAACTCCATGATTCTATGATTATATGACTCATTAGCCCAGTGGTTCTCAACCTGTGGGTCCCCAGATGTTTTGGCCTTCAACCCCCAGAAATCCTAACAGCTGGTAAACTGGCTGGGATTTATAGGAGTTGTAAACTAAAATACCTGGGGACCCACAGGTTGAGAACCAATGCATTAGCCCAAATTCAGTTACTAATCCTACCTAAGGTAGAACAATTGAATCAATGGAGTTTACTTATTCACTTATCATTCCATGTGTTCCACCACAAATGTTGTATAAAATAAATATTGCCAATTTTGGCCACAAATGCACAATGCTTCCATCTCCAAGAACACTTACCATATGTTAGCCTAGGAGAACATGATAGCACTAGTTCCTCCTTACTCTCAACATTGTTATTGGCCTCTACACTAAAGATGTAATTGTTCACTAATTCCCTTCTTCTGGAAAGCAATAGGTGATATTTTCTTCCTGCTGCAATAAAGTCATTGAAAACTACAGTTTTCTCAAAGACTGTTTGCTTAGATCAGTACTTATTCTGTGGAGAAATTGGTGCTGGTGTGCTATGTTTCAACCCCCCAAGAAAAATACATCTGTTGTGTATGGAATGCTTCTGTGTAGAAATATTGTCGTTGAAGGCTTATTTTGCACAAAAAGGCATAAAATAGCATTTTTATTATTTTTCTTAATCCTGTTGACACCGAGTCTTCCTTGAAGAGAAGAAAGGAAAGGCTCTCATGGGAAAGGGGAGCCTTGTAAGTTCCCCATTATTGCCAATGGGCTGAAAATAGACACATTTTTCAGATGCAGAACAAAACACCCATTTGACATCACACCTGTTTTCAAGAGGCGCACGAAAATGGATATGGGGATGCATCCAGTATCCAGCAAGCAGAAACAGATAGCAATTCATCCTAAATGCACAAGTGTAATAGAAAACAACTATGTACAAAGAGCTTCTACTATATGTGGACATTCATTTAATTAAGCCAGAGATTTCTAGAGGGGTGTTTACAGTTTTCCACTTCTGCAGGGATCCTTTGCCCCTAAACCAAATTAATGTGGAGAACTAACTGCAGATAATATTAGCCTAGATGTAGTTGAAAGTGTTTGTTCTAGAAGTTATCCTGGTTTTGTGGGATGGTTTATCAGACCTCTAATAGCTAGGGACTCATAACACCAAGGACCTGTGCACACTACACAATTGTAGAATCACAGAATCATAGAGTTGGAAGAGATCTCATGAGCCATCCAGTCCAACCCCCTGCCAAGAAACAGGAAAATCACGTTCAAAGCACTCCGACAGATGGCCATCCAGCCTAGCGCTATTAATCTACTTTATCTGCAATGATCTCACATGACATCCATCGGGAAGTAGCAGCCAGTAATGAAGGGATAAAACCATTGGCATCTCCAGCCCATCCTCTGTTCGGATATCAATCAGCACGCCAACTAGTTAAATAAAAAAACGGCTTCCAAAGAACTACAGAGAGATTCGTAGGAACATTTCAGCAAGTGAGAGTCCAAAAGTGTCAGGTTAAAACCCAGAACCTAAATTCATGGCTGATACCAGATGAGAAACTTTTGCGCACACAGAAGACTGGGCAACTCGATAGGCGTTGAACAGACTGTATTGTGGCACCATGAAATGGAAAACTAATCTTAAGAAAAGGGACTACAAAGTAGAGTCCATGACATGCGAGTGTGGAGAAGAGCAAACCACAGACCACTTACTACAATACAGTCTGAGCCCTGCCACATGCACATTGGAGGACCTTCTCACAGCAGCACCAGAGACACTCCAAGTGGCCAGCTTCTGGTCAAAGGAAACATAGTGTAATGCCAAGTTTTTAACTTTGTTCGTGTTCTTTTAAATACATTTTAACTGTACCCTCAATTCACTTCTGACACGATAAATAAAAACCTGCCATGACTCCATCCTTTGTAATTCTACAATTTGTGGCTCATTTGCAGTCGCCAAAGGAGCCCCTGGGTGAGGAATTTAAAGGCCCCTTCCTCTAAAACAGAATCCTAGGATTCAATAGGATAGAACCATGGCAGTTACAGCAAAATAACAACGCTACAATTCTGAAAGGAGACTGGGCTATAGTTCATGATGCTATTGACTCCTTCCCTTCCTTTTAGTTTTCTTCCAGTTCTTCCCAAAGGCAATTCCTCTTCCAAGTCAGACAGCAGAAAGCTGCCTTAAGGAAACAGGCAGGCATGTTTCAATAAAAGGGAGAGAGAGAGAAAGAGTGGGTAGTTTATTTATGTCTTTGAAAACACCATAGACTTAAATAGCCAACCTTTTTAACCATCACAGATGGGACAGTAGCAGCAACATAAACATTTTATTTCTGAGTAAGCGCAGATGAAGGCATGGCTGCCAATTGTGTGGGCTGCTGGATTTTTCACACTTTTCTCTCGGCAGCCTCTATGCTCAACACAATTTCTTTTAAACAGTCTGGCAATAATTGGGATGTGTAGGGTGGGAAGACAGGTCTTCAGCATGCCCATTTTTCATCCATCTACAAAAGCGTGTCCTAGATGTCTAATATAAATCAAAAGCCCTGTCTATTTCCCTGCAACAGTGCCCCTGTCGGGAGGCTGTCTCAGGGGTTCCAGAAAAATCCTCTGGACTCCCCTCTGACACTCATTAAAATTATCCTGCTCTTGTGACAGCTTGAGCTGACTGCTCCAATGTATAGTCTGGAGAGACAGACAGCACATACCAGCTGGATTGTCAGTAATCAAGAAGTACAAGCTCCCTGAAGCTTTTAAAGATAGATGGTAGCAAGCAAAGCATATCCTGGGCATCACTTAAGTTCTGTGACACTATTTAGAAACCCAGACATAAATACAGTTTGACCTTTTTGCCTTTGGATTTGATACTCATGATTTCACTCCAAAAATACATCCCTGGAAGTGTTTGTGGGTGTCTCTATGTCCTTCAGTGCTGTTCTATAGCATCCTTTTGGCCCAAATGCAACTTGAGTATCCCTTATTTGGAATTATGAAATTTGAAATATTCCAAAATTATCCCCATGGGTGGTAGAGAGTGTGACAACTTGCTTTCTGATGATTTCATATAAGCAAATTTTGTTTCATGCACATAATTATTAAAATATTGTTTATAAAATTACATTTAGGCTACATGTGGAAGGTATATATGAAACATAAATGAATGTCATCATATCCAAGATATCTCATTGTGTACATAAAAATATTCTAAAATTTAAAATAATTTCTAATTAGGGCTACTTAACCACATAGGTTTTACTATTATACGTGGTTTCAGGTTTCCACAGGATGTCCTGGAATGCACCCAAGCAGATATGAGGGTACTGTAGTACTATAGGTCTGGCATTTCAATATAGATAGCCATGAAGAGTGGGGGTGATCCTTCAATTTAGTTCAAGGATTGAAAACAAAAGGGAAGAAGAGAAAGCTAAACCTGCCAACATTATAAGCAACCTGAAAATAAACTCTTTCATTTCATACTAGTGGATCTTCTGGGACAGACCTGGTTATCTCGATATTTACACAACGTCTCACTGCCATGTCTTTGGGAAAGTAAAATGTGTGGCTTTTAATATCTCTGATATTGCTAGACTGTCATTTCTATTAGACCTTGTCAATATAACCCAACATGAAAAGGCGCAGGAGATCCAACACAACAAGAGCTAAATAAAGGATTCTATATTCCCCAATCCCCTCCAATAACAGTTTCTTCAGATGCAGACATCTCAACATTGCCATGGCTCTTGGGTTCAAGATTCATACACAGAATACTAACAGATCAACCATTATATCACTGAACACATTTATACACACACATGATCTGTACTTTTGGTAGTTATCTTGAGGACCCATAAAATTTCATGTGTTGGATCAATGTGTTTCTGCCACAAAGCCGCCAACAATTGTTAGATCTATGTATGGTTTATTTTTCTCTAGACACCAATGGTATTTTAGTGTGGTCAATTGTCGTTTCACTTTTTACTGGAATGGGTTATTCTCACCCAGGTGCCTCTGGGCCTATTTGTGAAAGAAAGCAGATAGGTAACTGAAGGGTCAGTCCATGCTATGATGGCCCAGATGTTACAAGAAGCAAAAACATAAGCAAAATCCAGAAAGTCACGATCAACAAAGTGGTGCTAGTGAAGACATGTCTCTGGACATTCTTATTGATATCACAGCCCAACAAAACATTTTGATCTCTTGTTTTTTGTTTGTTTGTTTGTTTTGAGGAGGCGGAGGTCACTGATTCAGTAAACTGTACCGGATAGACCGCATCAGCTCTAGCTTCTTAGATATGGTTATCATGATTTTCTCTCAGCACGCAGGTAGCAACTGGTAGATAGCATATGTTCTGTATCTGAAAAACTAGAGTTGATGGTGGAAAACTGGTACCATTTTTGCAATGAGAAGGTAAAATATACCCAGAAACAGGTCTAACATTTGAGGCACCTAAATGTGTGTCATTTAATATAATAATACTCTCTGTCATCCCATATAGGATTTTTTCTTTTCACACACTAGGTGATTTTCCCAGTCCATTGTCATTGTATGTGTTATCCAAATGCAGCACACAAAACAAGTTTCTCTAAATCTTGAAAATTATATATTCACATGTGTCATGCTTTCCTTTTATATGCTTTTTTACTTTCAAGAGACCATCTACTGTCTATTTCTCAACTTCTTTCTGTGTTTTGTTATTGTTAGCTGAGGCTATTAATCTGTATGATGGTCTTCCTTTTTTCCTACCCCCTAATAGTATCAAGCATTTTCATATTTTCTAATGAGTCATGTCTTCTCATGATATGAGAAGGCAGAGTCTCCGTGAGAGACTTTGTGGCTTTTTGCTCTGCAGATTCTCCAAAAGAGCATGCCACACATTTTTTCTTGCTATAAGCAAGCCTTCTGCTCCCGATTCTGTTTTGAAACTTAACATCTCATCACAAATTTGAAGTAAACTTCAATAGTCAGTCCAAACAATTTCTGTATATGTGAGATAGGGTGCCATCTTGTTTTTCATCACAAACAAATATTGTTTAGTCTAGTCTTAACTAACATTTAAATTTTGGATGTAATCTGTGACTTGTACTAAGTTGTTTTGGTAACTGCCTACTTTGTGCATAATGAGTTGGAATGGTCTTACCTTTTTGCTTGAAATAATTCATGCTATAATTTGCTCATTTTTAGAGTGACACAATGTGTTTTCCAACTCTTAAGCATATTGTGTATGTCCTGGTTGAGTCTGAATACTTTGAGGATTAGAGTGTTTGTGTCATTCACTTTTGTAGGGTGTTATGAAGCTGGGAAGAAGTAGGGAAACCAGCCACAAGGTTAAGTCCAGGTCTATTGAAGGAACCTATCTCCCATTATTTTTGTATTTCAACCTTTAAAAGTTGTTTTTAATTAGCATAGTTTTATATTCATTGTTAGTTGCTGCACGTCTCTCTATCTGAAGAAGGGAGAAAACTAAAATAAAAGGAGTATGGGAAAGAGTGGCAGAGAAAAGAGGGGCAGGAGGAGAAATATTGAAAATATGGATTGTACTTGAGACTTTTAGTAATTTGAAGCAAGCTTTACTTTTCAGTCTTTCTTCATTCTGCCCAAATAAAAAGGAATGATTCCCCTTCTACATAGTGACTCTTGGACTGGCTGCTATTTGTATGAGGGATATAAGACCTAGCTCAGATATGGAATTTTGATCCATTCTTTTGGGAAGGAAAAAATGAAGAAAAGAAAGGAGGATAAGCAAGTGCTTTAATGTGTCCAAAACATATTTTGGCCTTTTGTGGTTAAGCATGGAGAAGGGATCGAGGCAGGAGGGTCCAATTACACATATCTCCTCTATGCATTTTCTAAGTCCTCCCTGCAATTACATAGCATTTTTATCAAACACAACCACCCCCACCCCTAATAAAAAGAGACACATAGTTCTACCCCCAAATAAATCATAGTTCCCCAAGGAAAGAGGGCCAAATGAACTACAATGGACTCCATTCCTCCAGCTTCCTGGGACCAGCAACTCCATAGTCCCCAACTCCATAGCCTCCAACACCCCACACATGCACACACTTTGGCTCAGCTATTCAGCCTGAGCCAGTCTGCATCTACAATCATCCAAAGTTTTGCTGGAGATTGCATCATGGCTCCACTCATTCATATCCCAACCAAGTTGCAGTCCAGACTGCTACAATATATCATAAGCCTCTATTTCCAGTCTTTACTATACAAAGTATTTTTCTATATTTTTCCTTTTTCTCTTATGTGAATGTGTGCACGAGCGCAAAGGAATGAATTGAAATAAATAAAGCAAATAACTTTTGCTATCCTGCATGCAGCCATGAAGAGACCCCTCTCCCTTGGCCCTTCCTTCAAGCTGAGAACTTATATTGAAACAACACATAAACTCTATTTTTATATTTTTATTACTTTATCTTATTGAACTATCTGTATTCTGTATACCTTTATAAAACGGAATGTTTGTATGTGTGTATGCGGGTATGCGGAGGGCGGAAGGGCGGATATGTGGCAGCCACTTTCACAGGCCAGGAAGGATATGTGGCAGCATTATTTGCATAAACGACTCCCATTGGCCAGCCACGAACATTCCGAGACTCTAAAGTGCCAGAGGGAGGTAAGGAAAAGCCCTGAGGCAGTCAGGCATGCTGGGAGTTTAAGTCCAAAACACTTTGCAGCCCCCAGCAATGAGACACCAATACCAAACTTGCCGCACAGGACCCCCAAGACCCGCTTTTCGTCTTGGTGCAGTTTGAGGAGAATGGGCCATGGATAGGCCAGCATCCCAACATCCCAAATCTCAAAGATGCCAGGCAGAGTTCTTTACAAAAAGGCTTCCTTCAGCTGATTTTACAAACTAGGCCTCAGCCTGTATTGACAGTAAGGCTTCCTCAACTTGATTTTCGATACTAGGCCCTCAGCTTGAATTCACAGTAAGGCTTCTCAGCTGATTCTCCTGACTAGGCCTCAGCCTGAATTGACAGAAAGGCTTACTTAACTTTATTTTCCTGACTAGGCCCCCAAAAATGACAGAACAAGATTACAGTTGGTACACAGACACCCCCCAAAGACCCACTCTACATTCTGGTGCAGTTTGAAGGACTTGCAGTACCTTCACTCACTTACTCTGACCAGCACAGGTGACGGACCTGGACCAAACTTGGCACAGATAACCCCCATGATGCCCTTACGTCCTGGTGCAGTTTGAGAAAGATGAACCACGGATTATGGGATTTGTAGTACTTCAAAGCGCTTTGCTTCCCAGAGACCACTGTGGCCCACTACATAGACCGATAAATATCACTCTTGGCACACAGAGCCGCCATAACCCTCTCTATGTCCTGGTGCAGTTTGGAGAAGAGCAGAGCATGGATGATGGGGCTTGAAGTACCTCCACTCACTCTATGTTCTGGTGCAGTTTGGAGAAGAGCAGAGCATGGATGATGGGGCTTGAAGTACCTCCACTCACTTCCTGAGACCACTGCGACCCTCATCCAATGACTGATCAAGACCAAACTTGGCACACAGAGCTCCCATTACCTACACTACATGCTGGTACAGCTTTGAGTAGGATGGACCATGGATGATGGTTCTTGAAGAACCTCCACTCCCTGAGACCACAGCGACACTCATCCAATTGCCAATAAAGACAAAACTTGGCAAAGAGTGCCCCCATGGCCAACTCAGCATTCTGGTGCAGTTTGTGGGAGGACAGATTATGGATGATGGGACTTGCAGTACCTTTACTCACTTCCTGAGACCGCTGCGACTCTCATCCAGTGACCGATCAAGACCAAACTTGGCACATAGAGCCCCTATGACCCACTTTACACTCCTGGTGCAGTTTTCAGGAGGATGGACCACGGATGATGGGACTTGAAGTACCTCCACTCACTTCCTGAGACTGATGCGACCCTCATTCAATGACTGTTCAAGACCACATTTGCCACACAGAACCCCCTACATCCTGGTGCAATTTGGAGGAGGATGGACCATGGATTATGGTCCATGGTCCATAATCCTTCACTCACTTCCCAAAACCACTGCGAGCCAAATGAACAACTGATACGGACCAACCTTGGCACACAATGCCTTTCTCAAATAACCCGGGCACCACCAGGTCCTCAGCTGAAGTTTGGAGGGGGACAGAACATGGATGATGGGTCTTGCAGTACCTTCCTCACTTTCCAAGACTGCTACAAACCTAATCCTATGATTGATCAACACCAAACTTGCCACACAGAGCCCTCATGACCCACTCTACATCCTGGTGCAGTTTGGAGGAGGGTGGACCATGGATGATGGGACTTTAAGTACCTCTACTCACTTCCCAAGTCTGCTGCGACCCTCATCCAATTACTGATTGAGACCAAACTTGGCAAACAGAACCCCCATGACTGCCTTCACGTCCTGGTGAGGTTCGGGGACGACTGACAATGGACGATGGAATTTGTAGTATTTTCACACCCCTCTGTTCCCACAGACCACTGCGGCCCCCAACAAACACCGATAAAGACCACACTTGGCACACAGAGCCCCAGTGACCCACTCTACATCCTACTGAAGTTTGGAGGGGGACAGAACATGGATGATGGGACTTGCAGTACCTTCCCTCACTTCCCAATCCTGCTACTAACCTATTCCAATGACTGATCAACACCAAATCTGGCACACAGAGCCCTCATGACCCACTCTACAGCCTGGTGCAGTTTACTGTGAGATGGACCACGGATGATGGGACTTGAAGTACCTTCACTCACTTCCGAAAAACAATGCACCCCTCATCCATTCACCAATACAGACCAAACTTAGCACAGAGACCCCCCATGACCCAATCTACATCCTACTACACTTTGGGGGGGGGGGGGAGATGATGGGACTTGCACTACCTTCAGTAATTTCATGATACCACTGCAACTCCCAATAATGATGGATCAAGACCAAACTTGGCACACAGAGCCCCCATGACCCACTCTACATCCTGCTGCGCTTCTCAAATAACCCGGGCAGGGCCGGGTCCCCAAGCTAGTAGGAAATAAAAGGAAGACCAGCATGAACATCTTGAGCAATCTCAACCACTCTAGATACCATTTCCACACCTTGTGTAGGAACCTGGGACATGATATAATCTGTTGGACAAAGGATCTTCCTGCCTGTCAGCAGAATGCCACCCACCTACCATCCAAAATTTCCTTTTTGGGGATCTTGACTATCCACTGAACAAAAGTTTAGGAAGAAATTTTGATTCCACTCCCATCGCCAATAAGACATTTCTTGGACCTTTTGCGTTCCCAGCATGGGAAGATGTCTGAGAATCCAGCGCTCATTGTCTCCATACTCAAGACCCAATATCTGCATAATCCTATCATTCATATTTTCAGACTCTCATTGTCTTCAGAATTTTATTGCTCCACACTTAGGTTAGACACAAACTCCTGGAGACCTCTCTGCCCCCAGAGGCCACCTCCTTTGGCTCATTGGAAGCCCCTGGGCCTCCCTGCCCAGGTGGGAGGAGATATCCGGCTGCACATTGGCTAAGGCCTGCACATTGGCTTTAGCACTGGCCAATTGGGGAGATGGGAGGGGATTTTGAACCATAGAAATGTTAATGCATGAAAACTCTTTCATACTTTGTGCTTGTACCTTTTGAGCACCCACTGCTTTACAAGTGTCCCTTCTGTGCAGACTGAATAAACGCTTCTGTCATTAGTTTTCAATCTGGTGAGATGCATGATTCCTGAGTAAAAACATTCGTGGTTAGCAAAACTTACTAGGCATCCCTCAATATCCACGAGTTCTTGAAAAACCTCAATTTTACTCCATCAGTATGGTCCTCCTGAATGTTGACCATAGAATTGTGCTAGAGTACCAACCAGCCAGAAGTAGGCTGGCAGCTGGCAACCAGAGAATCTTTTTATCTGCTGCCTGAAGACTGTGGAATGACCTACCAGAAGAGATCCAGCAGTGAAATGAACTATCAGAGTTCAAAAACAAAATTGATGACCTATCTCTTTGGCAGGCATACCCAGTTAAACTATGAATTTTAAATTTGCATTCTATTTGTATTATTTTTCAACCCTTGTGCTTTGTATTTTAAAATACTTTATTCCATTCTAAGACTCATTTTTCTAACTAAACATTTCTAAAATGTTTAAAGAATCACAGGTGTATTTTACGTATTTTTGTTGGTGGTGATGGCACTGAAATTACCATGCATCTTAGAATTGTTTTTTTTACAATTGAAAAAATGTGGGTATGCATTTTATGTGTTTTATAAATGTGTTGTGGTATTTAACTTTGAACATGTTTTAATGGTTTCTAACTGGGAATTTTTAATACTGTTTATATTTAATCCTGTATTTGCATATTTGTATATTTTAAATTGTATGCTTATGCTTTTATGTTAAGCTGCTTTGAATCTCCTGCAGGAGAGGTAAGGCGAGGTGTGTGTATATGTATATGTATATATAGGTATACATTTGATGGGAATATGTTTTTAACTGTGTTGTAACCTGCTTTCAGCTATGAGGAGGAGCAAGTAACAAAGCAATGATTATTTTCACTGTTGTGTTGTTGTTATTGCCTAAAGACATGTCCTTTCTATGCATTTCTGGGTCTTCTATGCATGTATCTTTGGTATGTGTCTGCCAGAAGTCATTTATTCAATAGCATTCTATGTTACTCATGGTTTTGGGTATTCATATGAAGTCCTGGAATGTGTCCCTCATGGATATGAGGGTCCAACTGTACAGTAAGCTGCTTTGAAGCTAAAGTTCAAAGTGGGAAAGAAACAAAATAATTAACTAATTAACTAACTGGCAAGTAACAATTACATGAACACAAGGATAAACACAGTATTGTGTAATGTAACTATTTCCTTTTTTAAAGTATAGTTTTGGGATTTGAACAATCCACCCCTTCCTGGAAACATAACAGAGTACAGCAGTTACATATAGCAGATGGATCCTATCTCTGAAGTGTTCACATTAAGTTATATTTCACATAAGGCAAAGAGGGAGAAAATGAGCAGACGGTTGCAGGGTGTGTGGGTTAATATTTCAAAACAAAAAGGGAGCTGAGAAAGTCTGTTCCCTGTCATTCCCTTCCCACATTTAGCCAGCCTCTGTTATGTCTTTGCGCTCACACTTTAAAGAAATCCAAGCTGTCTTCTTCCCCTTTCTTCTATCCCTACCCATTGTCACCCACAATTCCATTTTCTACTCTTGCAAATGCTTCTCCTTAATCCTTTCTTCCCTTGACATTATGTGGGAAGTAATAGCTATAAAAATCCATTTAGCCATTGGCAGTTTTGAAAGCGTTAGTTCAATGTACCCCTGAGGAAGTAATGGAGAAACCCTTGAACTCTTCAAGTTCTGTTTTCAAGTTTACTTAAGCAAATGTTTTAGTAATTGGTCTCCCCACATGAAATTAGATATGAAGGCAGGACTCTCCATACTTTTGTTGTGTGCCTTGAAATAGCATCTGACTTATGATGACTCCAAGGTAAGCCAACAAGAGGGGTTTTTGGCAGAATTTGTTTGGAAGGGAGTTTGCCTTTGCCTTTCTCTGGCCCATGGTCACCCAATGCATGCCCATGGTCAATTAGGGATTCAGATCTTGGTATCCAGAGTCATAGTCCAATACTAAAACTTGTTTTCCACCTAATCATATGGGTTGCTGGAGTTACAACACATTGTGGTGAATCTGGTGGTGTCCTGTGAGAGGAACCTGTTACCCCATGCCCCGCTTCACCTGGCTTCCTTCCATCTCTTCCCAGAGGGGGAAGCGCCCACTGCCCAGCTCCTCCCTGTTGATTCCAACTTAACATGGGAGGCATTCTGTGTTGCTGCGGCAGTTGCATACACCAGATCCTTTATAGTTTTGTCTCACTGGAAGTAGTTCTTTGTTGTGGGGTGGGAGCTGGTGGGCTCTGTCACAAAACTATAGAGGATCTGGCGTATGCCGCTGAAAGTTACCCCATCTGATGAATTTGTTTGTCTCAATTTATTTGGAAATAGGTGGAATGAAGGCAGATGAGCTGTGTTGTCTACTGAACCACCTCTATCATTCATTGTTCCCTCAATATTATTGGAAACCAAAGAGCCAGTTTAGCATACTGGTTGGAACACTGGTTTGGGAATCGAGAAATCATGGTCCAGTCACATAATCTCCACCTTGGCAGTTGCCAAGATAAGAGCCTTGTCTGACATCTTAAGAATGGGATAAAAGGTAGAATGCAATATTACTAATAAGTAGCATAATAGGCAAATCGATTGTGCACCTTAATATCAAGATAGAGCTTATTCACTTCTTCCTTGTCTGTCATTAGGAAAATGGATTTCAGATGCTAAGAGTTTCCCTGCAAGGGCCTTTCTGTCTTTATCTTTAAATTCCTTTAAGAACATGTGCTTTCTGAAATTGGCCTATATCCATTTTCTAGCTGACTGCAATGATCTCAGACTATTTTTCCATTCTTTTTTCTCTATCTCTACAGAAGCAAAAGTTTCACAGTGACATATATAAAAAGATATCAGTGTTGGATCCAATTTTAGTCTTAAAACAGATCAGTTGCAATGACAGGAACTGACTTAAGGCTTATTGATTTCAATGGGTTCACTCTCAAGTATGACTTGGTTTGGTTCCAGTCCAGTAACTCAACTTAAGCAGAGGCCTTTCTTCTCCTGATGTTCCTGTGTAAGAGTTTGCCCCCTACGGATATAATATAATTGCAGTCAATATACGTGAAGCTAATAACATAAAGCTGCCTAATTCTCTGCCAGCTCATTTCACTCTCTAGGGGTGCTCAGTCTTCCAGTGACCTTTGAGAAATCAACTTCAGACTGAAGGTCCTCCAGGGCCTCTAGCCATGAATTATAGATAACCTATACTGCAGGTACCCATTAGTTGCAACCATCAGTAGGAGCGTTCATAAACCCCAAGCAGCTGCTTTATAATACACATAGTCTCCCTGATAAACAACAATTATGTTGTTACCAGTATTTACTAACATTGCCAAAAGGATTTATTTTGTTTTTTTGGAAGAAAGTGTTCAACCTAGAGAGCATTCAAACATGTTCATTTCTGCCATTTTTAGTACACTCCCTTTTAAAAATTATTTGAATCTCCCATGATGCTTAATTGCCCAGAGTGAAAAAGAACGGTTTACACCAAACACAATGAATCAGCATCAGAACATTTCCCAGTGAACAGGTAAGCTAATGCTAGACAGCAGCAGAGGATGCAGTAATGCCCATGGGTCTACCATTTTTACTCCCTTTGCTAACTGAGCTAAACTTGTGATTGAGAAGTACATATTTCTTGTTTTCCAGAGAACCATCTACATGCCACCAAATAATGTAGAAGATGTGCAGCACATTGTCTTTTTCACTGCTATTAGAACAACCACTACCAGCTTGATACCCATGCACATATATGGCCTTTTGGGTTGATGTACTTCCACTATACAAAGAGATCTTGTAGCACCATAGCGCAATACTCTGTCAACAATGCCCTTAATCACACTGCATTGGACCAAAATAATAATAATATAATAACTTTATTTTTATACCTTGTCTCCATCTCCCCGAAGGGACTCGGGACAGCTTACAAAGGGACATGCCCAACAAAACTGGTTAAAATAAGCATATAAAAACAAGCAATATCAAACACCAATAAGCATAAAATCAGACAACATTATAAAAACAATTAAAAGCAATAACATGGCTGAGCACAAAAGTGCTGGGTTCGGTTCATAATTACTAAGTGCAATGAATCCTAAGTAAAGTCAGGGAAAGTGTGACAACCGAAGGGCTGGGCTAGGAGGCAAATGTCCTTAGACTAGAGTGCCAGAAAGTGCCAGAAAGAGACCATATTAAAGTGCAAGAGTTGGATAGGTTGGGAAATTCTGTGGTGAACTGCCTAATCAAAGGCACAATGGAACAAAAGGCCAATCTCTGTACCAGAAGATAAACACAAATTAGACATTAGGAATGGGAATGCACATGAATCCATTTTAGGTCACTTCAATCTTCTTGGGCATTCTATCCGTAATCTCAGAACAGCTGTTATTGAACCAAACAACATCTTACAAAAAGAAGATTGCAATTGAAATATATAGTGGAATTTGAATATATTCACAAACTCCAATCCATAGACAATAAATTGAACAGAGACAATGGTTTCTTGTACACTATACACATTATAAACTAGTTAACAAACCAGCTTCATGAGAGCCCTCTTGGCCAGTTTAACAGGCCTCTCACTGGTTCCCAACCAGCACCACATTGTACTCCAATAACTCCCCACCACCATGACTCATAAGGTTATCTACTTAGCTTGTCTTTAATCAACATCTTTTCTCCTCATCTTTTAGTGAAGTAGTTTTATCACCATTACTATATGTTTTGCATTCTATAATAGGTTGCACACACAGTTTATCTACAAAGTTGTGTTCCTAGGTGCTTCATTCTTTGCATCTGATAAAGTAGACTTAGGGTGTAGTTTCACGGTAAAATTATGTAATACAGTTAATGCTACTTGAACTGCCATGACTCAATGCTATGGAATCATGGGAGTTCTATAGTTTAGTGAAGCATCAGCACTCTTTCGCAGAGAAGACTAAATACATTATAAAACTACAACCATACCAATGAGCAATAGCAGTTGAAGTGGCATCAAATTGCATGAATTCTACAATTAGTGCTACCAATTAACAATCATTTTCTAATGATCTTGTCACATGGGCCCCTAGAATCACCGCACATCATGATGAATTTGATGACCGCCATGGGGGGCTGTGGCGAACCTTTCAATCTATTCCCCGCATTGCCTGGCTTGGCTGGAAGCTGATCCTATAGGGGAGGAAACATCGACCATAGAGCTTCCCCTCTTTGGCTCCTGCACAACATGGGAAGCCTCTCATGCCGCGGTGGTGGCATATGCCGGTTCTGCTCTAAATGACCCATGGAGCCCCACTGAAAGTACCCCTATGTTGTGAGATGAGAGCTGGACCAGCATACGCCACCAAAGCCAGCCCTGTCTGATGAGTTTGTTAGTGAGTCTCTGAGGTGCTATAAAATATCTTTGTATTTTGATATTGCAGATTCATACTGTAATGTTTTTGAATTCTCTTGACTCAACAGTGTTTAGAAAAATACAGGTAGGAGTCCTGTTAGCCAGGGATGTCATGTACATTTTTACCTCCAGAAAACGCTAAGGAATTTATAGGATTGACACACTGTGTAGCACATTTTTTCCATGAATAGTGTGATGCTCTTGCTTCTCACAACATGGAGGTATTCACAACCTCTTGGAATGAACACAAGCAGGGAAAACAGCACTGTGGGCAGCCCATGGCACCTAGTGCATTTGCACACCAATTTCAGAGAAGTAGTGTCTAATCAATTTCCTACAAGAGGTTGGCCGGTTGTGTTATGGTGTTGTTTCCCAAGCCATCAACCCCATGGTGCTTTAATTCCAAGTACTGTTCAGAGCCAGGCATTAAAAAATCAGATGGCCTTCAAAGGGCTTTGTAAGAAGTGCAAAATGGATAGTTTTGTTAAAAGGTTCAAAAACCAATAAAATACTCTTTTATCTCTAAACAACTACTAAACATCCTTCAAATCATGGAGCTAAAGAGAGACAACGTTTATCACTCTGCTCTCATCCACCTCTGTAGGTATGCGGCTGTGGTGGGTGGAGAATCTGGTTACTTGTCATGTTCACAGGTCAGTCCAAGACCTTTTCATCACTATGAGATCAGTCTCTGACTTTTAGCACAAATACAAAATCACAATAACGACAGTGTCCTCCAGACAAGTAGAAATAAAATAAGGACAAAATTGTAAGTTATTTTCCTTTAGGCAAGAAGCATCAGCATGACAAAATTATGGTTGGGGTTTTTTAAAAAAACTGAAAGATGTCATCATTTCATGTCCAAAATGACCAGTTTCTTTCTCCTTCAAGAAGGTATCTCAACAAGATGTTGGAATAGTCAATCCCTCCCCTTCAGATAGCAACGAGAGGTTATAATGCCTAGTCTCTCCCACTCAAGAACTCAACATTGGCATGAGAACATAATGGGCATTATCTCTTCTTCAAGAAGTGACACCAACACTTCTTGAAGAAGTCCTGACTTGCAATGGGCCACTCTCTTTCCTTCAGGGAAATGACACACCAGCATGATATCAAAATGGGCAGTTTTTCTCCTTCAAGAAAGCAGCTTCAGCATGAGGTTACAATAGCCTGTCTCTTTCCTACTCAGACAGAAAGCATGAGTCATAGGAGCCAATATTTCAACTTTGTGAAAACATCACCTTGTGGACATAGTAACCACCAGTATCCTACAGGAAGACAGCATCAAAATGAGGTCACAATGCACAGCCTGGATAGACATGAGTGTAGAGTCTCTCCTTCGGGTAGGAAGTCTCACCACATGGTAACAATAACCAACTGCTTAACTGAAGAAATGTAATGTGTGTTGGGTACCTTCAAGTCATTTCTGACTTATGTGCCCTTAAGATGTGTCTATTATTTGGTGTCCCGGAGCTGGGTGTATAAGAGTCATCCAGGATCACCTAGTAGGTTTCTATGGCTGAGCAGGGAAATGAACACTACCTCCAGAGTTGTAGTCTAATGCCCAAACCACTACACCACACTGGTTCTTTTAGGAAGAATCCCATTGTAAAATAGAAACATCTTATTGAAATATGGGTTACCTTTTAATAAATGAAAACACAACAATATAGTTTGTTGTATTAGATACAGAAATGTTGGAGATAGAAGAAGTGAAACCAAAAAAGGAGTCTTAAGAACTGTAATAATGGTTACTCTTAATCTTTCACATTGATACAACTCTAACAACTGAGCTCTTTGTGTGCTATTTTGACCTCTCACATGCTGATGTACTTTGAGTATGATCAAATTTAGACACCTAGAATATCAGCATACAAAGCCTTGTCCTGACTTTTAAAAAAACAAACCCTAATCCATCTTCTATCCTATGTGTAGGAAAGGAATATGTATATATTTGAGGCAGGAAAAGCAACACACCCTATACAAATACTTAAAGTATAATGTAGATCCATTTATCTAATGCAGAACTTTCAAGGCGAATTACTAATTCATCAAAACTAGTAACATTCTAAACTCTGCTGTCTGACTTTTAGCTAAGTCCATTTATATGTTACGTTAAATTAGCAACTAAGGTGTTTGAATAATGAACAGGAAAAAAGGTAGAAATGAAAAACATACTTAGCAAACATTGAGGAGTGAGTAAGGCTGAAGACAAACATTCTCAGGATGGTAGAGGTGATTTCCAAACACATTCTTCATTCTACATACTTGTGACTTGTCATGCAGCAGAGGCATGCTCAAAGGGCATCATTTTACATTCAAACTTGTGGTCAAATTCTTTATGTCACCAGTTAACAAACCAAAAAATCCTATGCATGAGTCATGTGATTTTTTTTTGCATTAGTACAAGGAAAAATAAAATATCTGAATTCATACTACCTAGAATATTTAGTGATATTCAATTATTTATGGTATGGTTAACTAAATATGATGATACGAGCACATGGACACCATCCACTCTATTACTGTTCTTGATGAGCATTTCCATGAGAGAAAGAATCTAAAGAGAATATTAAAAAATCTAGATTGGAAACCACATAGAAAGTGCTTGTTTGAAATATATATGTGTGGTTAAAATAATCACAGTATAATGCCCATGTCCATATGGGATACATTGCTGGACTTTATTTGAATACATATACTGACAGATAATGGCAAACCCTGTTGAAATGAAGGACTACCAGTCCAAGAATAGCATAAAGTCACACTAGTGCAATGTTTCTCAAACTATGTTCCTCCAGGTGTTTTAGACTTCAAGTCAGAAATCCCAGCCAATTTACAAGCTGTTAAGAATTGTGGGAGCTGAAGTGCAAAATATCTGGAGGAGCAGAGTTTGAGAATTCTTCTTCTTCTTCTTGACTTTTCTTCGCGAATGAAGATTCAGGAAGGACTTATCCCACGCTTTCTACAAGCGCGTTGATGATTCGGAGGATGGATGTGTCCTTCGAGCCTGTGCAATGGACCTTTCTGGTGGAGCACAATGTGTACCGAACTGGCCTCACCCTTTAAACCAAAGGTTTGTCTGCCAGGGCCTAGCAAGCTTAGGACGTTGGCAGCGAGGTCCTCAGGTCGTAGGTTTGGTTCAAGTTTCCTTCTCTTAGATGGTTGACCTTACAGGGTTAAACAAGCACCATCTGCCCAGGTTTGAAATCAGTTTTCCTTCTCTTAGGATGGTTGCCAAAAGGCTAGAGAGCCCATCCTGCCCTATGACACTCTTTCTCAGACTTTCGGTTGTGACCTGTCTGGCATGGGAGACCCTACCGGTGGCTATTATGCCACCGCCAACATAGCTCACAACTTCATTAGGGTACGCAAGCCTCTCCCCCATGACAAGGGGGCACCAACGGAGAGGAATACTGCACTAGAAAACAGAGAAAATGTCTAGAGGGGCCATAGTTATGAGTTCCTCAAATGCATGAGCTGTACTATACTGAGGGGCAGAGCTAGTGTGCACATATCCAGTTTATATGTTTAGTATAACCCTATTATAATGTTTGAATGAAGTATCTTTCTAGGCCCACATGTTCCAAGATGCTGGCCTTGCCCCCAACATCCTTGCCCCTTCTGGCTTCAGTCCCAGGCGATCATGTGTTAGATGGCAGATATGAAAATGAAGTATTCATGTGTTCAGCTCATGATACTACTTTTGATCGTGTGCAGTAAAATTAAATATGATCAGCTTCTAGTTGCCCCTGAGAATGTAGAAGAGCATCAGATAAATTCAATATGCCGCTCGGGTTCTCCCTTCAGATCTTCAGTAGGGGGAATTATGCAATGGATGGCTAAAAGTTTGATAAGCAAATATAATATATTTGCGTAAACTTAATTTTTATATATTTTACAGCAATATAACATATGTCTAATGGAGCAGAGAATACTCTAATTGCTATGTAAATATTAACTTGGTTTAGGTGGAGCACTTACAAACTTAGCAAAATCCTCTCACGAGATATGTATAGCTTGAATCATCATATTGAACTAAGGATATAAAATGGACTCTTGTGAAGGGGTGAGGTTGATGGATCTTAACTTGATAGATTGCAAATGCCAAATTATACAGTGAGCTCATGATGAAAACATCTTCAATAACTGTAGCCATTATTAAGGCTGAAATTCTATTCAGTCCCAGTGTAATGGGAAGTCTAGCCAGCACAGCTACAGGGCAACATTTCGTACTTTTCTTCCATCAGAATTCAGTCAATATAGAGATGCCTATTTCTTCAGTGTCTGGTGGCTTCTCCACACCTTACTGCATCATCTAATGAATGGTGGTGCTGGTGGCAACAGAGGCACCTCCACATGCCAAAACTGAGGAATCCTAGGAGATGACAGTGGCAAAAAGAATGGCAAGGTGAAGAGGAAGCAATGGAATGAGGAGGAGGCAGCTATAACAGAAGAAGCAAGTGGTTATCTGTCAACTTCAAAATCCAGCTCCAAGTAATTGATAGTTTCTTGAACCCCAGCCTCTAATGCATTCTATGAGCTACAAAAGTATGAGAAGGCTGCTTTCTAAGCTTTCTAAGCTTGGAGCTATGGCTATTGTATTGTCTTAGCTCCAAGGACATCTCAATGCTAATTGTGGAAGAAATGTAGAACCAATACTTGGAGCTGTTTAGTAAAATACCTCCTCCTCAGGGACAATTATTTGTATTTATTATATTTGTTATATTTATTGAGATGTGTACTTCACAAGACTGGAAAAATAATGGCATTTGAACAATTTGTGCTTCCCAAAGCTACCTCCCAACACTAAATCCTAAAGAAGCTGTTCTGCTTGTCCCAATTTAGGCTTGAGGGAAAATATCCTGCAAGAGGATGTACATTTGTTTGGGGGGGGGGGGTGTTAGTGAAGGGAGGGAAGAGCCTGTCTCCCTTGAATCCCCATGGGGAGAATTCAATCCCTTCCAAATCCTATCTTCTTACTTGTGTGCTCTGTCCTGCACCTTCCTTCCCCCTTGCCTCATTTATTTCTAAATTATTCCCCAAAAAATTCCCCCTCTTCTTGTTCCCCTCTTTGACTAATTCATTTATTCCCCTAAGTCAGCCAAAGAGATGAACAAGAAGAAAGAACTTTTTATCCAGTGGCACAGTGGGTTAAATCTTTGTGCCAGCAGGACTGAACACCAACATATCAGAAGTTCAAATCCAGGGAGAGCACAGATGAGCTCCCTCTGCCAGCCCCAGCTCCCCATGCAGGGACAAGAAAGAAGCCTCCCACAGGATGGTAAAACATCAAAACATTCAGGCGTCTCCTGGGCAACATCCTTGCAGATAGCCAATTCTCTCACACCAGTAGCACAGTTTCTTAAGTTGCTCCCTCCGCTGCCTTACCTTTTGGATTGTGTGTATTCCTGCCCCAGTTCACCTAGATTTTGTGTGTGCTCCTTCTCTCACACAAGAAGCCCGAGCTTATCTCACCCATATAAAATATATGTATGTGTGTGTGTATCTCTCTCTCTCTCTCTCTCTCTCTTGTTGAAAATTTCCTATAAATTGTGGGATGTGTGGATCTTTATAGCAGTTACCAGGAATGATGCCCTGCTGCTGGAGAAATTCCAGAGGATGTCTTTTTGGGGTTTTTTTTAAAAAGAGATTTTATTTCTAGAAAATTCAAGAATTGCTTAAAAATCAGTGGATGACCCAAACATTCTGAAACTTGGTGAGCTTGTAGTGGTAAATGTGTCCTGCAAGTGTGGCAATTTCCATTCCATTAGCCCTAAAAATGATGGTAAAGGGAGCCTTGAGTACAGGAGCTCAGCCAGTGCTGAATTCCTGAAAGGATAACTCACAACATGAGTAGGGCAGTTCAGCATATTTATCAGCCAACCCGATTTGACTTGAGCTTGAGTAGAGCAATTATATTCATGTGTCTGTTTATACAGTACATTTATAAATTTTAGTCAAAAATACACCATTAAAAACTAGGGTTGACTTATCTATGTGCCAATGTAAGCACTGTATCTCAGTTAAGAACAATGATTTTACCTGGGATGAGTGCAATTTGTTGTTCTATTACAGGCCTTAAATTGTCTTGGGCAGCCCTGCGTTAGATCTGCACTTATGCTCACTTCAACACTGAAAATCTTAGCAAAAGTAAATGAAAATTGCCCTCAAGTTTCATGGCACAGAAGTCTAAATTGAGGACACTGCTTAGGGTACCAAGGGAGGAGTTCTTGTTACATAGCACCATTGCTGATATCCAGGTGTACTGGAGAGCAGCCAACATGATATCAGAGTGCAGAGATGTCTTATTAAAAGTAAAGGTGAGAGAAACTAGGTCTGTATTTTTAGAAGGTAAAAAAATGCTAATGGCAGAAGACATCTGTAAAAAAGCAGGGGGTGGTTTGAAGACCTTGTACAGCAAATCTATTCTGCAGGACTATTTAAGGCAATATCACCTTTGTGTGGCAGGAAATGGAAACTTTCAGCTAAGGGTGTATTACTCACCAAAAGCCTCCTGATACAGTTTCTTTGACAGGGTATCAGGTGGTACAGGTTTCTATTATTTAAGCCTAGCAATAACTAATAGAAATTGATTTTGAAAGAAAGCAGGCTGAATTTTGCCCTAAATTTTCTGTTATTCATATTAACGCCTGAGCCAGCATGACATGCAGAGTTTGCCTAAACCCAGTTTTCACCTTTGTAAAATAAACACTGCTTTTGATAACCTCCAGCAAAACCCTGGTTTGTGGGGGGGGGGGGGGTGTTTTGTGTAAAACACAATTTTGCATTGAATTGATTTTCAAGTAGTGGCATAAAATGTGAATGTTTCCTTTGATACTTTTGGATTATTAAAGAATGAAGTGCTCTTTGGTGTAGACCTTGCAAAGCCATTTCTTTACCCTCTTTTTTTAAAAAGTGTACTGGTTAGAAAAATGTCCCTGATGTTGTTGAGGAAAGAGACTGGCTGCAGTCCTGAGGACATTGGGGAGGAATCCACATTTGAACTCAGGGAAACTTTTATGAAGGTTTTGTTGTTGCTATTGTTGTTGCTGTTGCATGTTTTCAATTTCTTTCAGACTGAGAAACAAGAGATTTTGTGAAATAGAAAAAAACTTAGCCATTGTTTTCATTTATTAATCTATTCTCTAATTATTGTTGTTGTGTTCCTAAGAATCAGTGGATGACCCAAACATTTTGAAACTTAGTGGGCTTGCAGTGGTAAATGTGTCCTCCAAGTATTTTTGTCCCTATAGCTCTAAAAATGACAGAAAAGGGAGCCTGGGAAGTTTCCCCATTGCAACCAATGGGCTGGATTTTCCTGGAGCAATGGGTCCAGGCTGCTGGGTCAAAAAAGGGCATTTTGCCCTCCTGAATTGGGCAGCTCCCAAAAAAAATGAAACGAGGACACCAAGAAAACCAGACACCAAAAATGGAATGGGGTTTACTCAAAAGACATACCCCTAGTGAATAGCATGTTAGATTTAGACAGAAAAGATTCCGATTCCAAATTTCACTGAGAACTGAGGCTTATTGGGTGATCCCAAACTAGTCTCACTTTATCAGCTAGACCAACCTCACAGGGTAGTTTTGAGGATCCCATGGGCTCCCTTGTATGCTGCCATGAATGCCTTGGTGGAAAGACCAAGGTAGGATTGCATTGCACTGCCCTTTGATATATATTTTTTTCATGCATGGAATTGGACAGTTGATAAACTCTGAGTATTACAGTAGTAAATTATAAGAAAAAGTTGCCTGTAAATAGCCCATCTTCTAGGTAATGATGGTTTAATATTTCAAAAATAACATACAGTAAGATCAAAATTATGGCCCTTGTGTAATGAACAATGGTTTCTAGTTACCTTCAAATGTTACTTTAAAAAGTATTTGTGAAGGAATGTTTCATATGTTACGCCAAGGACTTCATCCCACCCATCTTCTCTCCATCTTCTCTCAATTTCTTTGCACTGCCAAAATGGAGTCTTACAGAGGCCATCACATTATGGAAAGTCACTTTCTGGGAGTAGGGTGCTACCCAACTCCCAATATCAGAAGCTGGAGAGGAGCTAGATGGAAGCATAGTAAGGTAGGGAAAGGGGGTGTGTTGACTGCCGTTCCTGAAGAGGGAAAGTCATGGTAGGGAACAAAAAAGAGACAGTTCCCTCTGCTTTCCCCTGATTTTCTCCGTTTTCATGTAATTAGGTCCCTTATCAACTCTGAGGATTTTTCCTCCTTCAAAAGTTACAATGCACTGTCAAGAAATGTTTGTAACAACAACAGGAGCAGGCTACTTGCTAAAACAATAAAAGAAGCAATGGAACAAACTCCTTTTAAAAAATAGTTTCCATATTGTGATGTACAGTTGAGCAGAAGTGAAGCTATTTTAGAGTGTGAAGTTTATTATCCCAGATATAAATAAAATTAAACATGAGTTTTGATACAAAAGGTTCTGGAAGTACATGTTAAGAAATCAACAGTCATTATCTGAGCAGTTGGTTTGAATGATGTAATGCTGCCTCTAAAATGTCCTTGAGAAGATGTAGCTAGTCTTGTGAGGTTTTAGGAGTTAGAGTGGTGTAGGGGTTTAAGCATTGGATTGCAACTGTGGAGGAAACGGTTCAGTTATATGCCATGGAAATTCACTGGGTGAGCTTGATGGGTCTCATACCGTCAGCCCTAGAAAGCCCTGTGTTAGTTAGGATCACCTTAAGTTGGAAACTACTTGTATACAAACAACAACAACAGCAACCAAAATAACAGGCTGAAAGACACCGAGCAAATTACATAATTTATTTGCAGGTGCAGAAGGGTATGTATAAAAATGCAGGTGAGAATGCAATGTGAGAGTCCTTTTTTTGTTGAGTAATAACCACGTTATAATTAAATGGAAGAGTTTATTTTAGGGATGAATGAGTATCCTTGTAGTCGTGCCAATGGACTCTCTACTCTGAATATGTTCCAAGCTCACTTACACTCAATACAGGTGTTTATTTTTTTGTTAATACATCCTTTCCAATTACCCAAGAGAGAAGGTAGAGAGATCCCAGCTCTTGATGTAGTATCCATTCCTACCAAGGATCATACTGAGATGTATTTTTGTTGGTGCTAAATGTGATTTCCAGTAGTAGAAATGGTCTAATGCTCCTGCCAAGGATTGCAAGCTTGTACACCTACCACCACCACTGTTTTCTGCTTCTCCTATACTGTGTAAGCTCTTTAGGCAGAAAGTAAGGAAGCAAAGATATAATGCAAGATGGATTTGAGGTAAACTCTGCTCCACTCACGTCTACATAATAAATAAATCAACAAGTAGTGCCTCAGTTCAAATATTATTGACATTCACAATTCCTTCATTCCAAAGTGGATATATAGAGAGCAACCAGAATCCATTTTAGAAACAGCACATATTGCCATTTTCCAAAACAGGAAGTAATGACTTGCTTACTTCTTTTTTTTTATAAAGTGGATATCTGTGAGGAGACAATACTTCATGACAAACCACTAGACTTTTTGGAGAAAAATGTGTTTTCAGGCAGCTATGTATATGTTTTTTGAACTGTAGTTTTAGTAAAAGGATGAGTGCAGTAGCAAGGCCACAAGATTCCCATATCTGCTTTAGGCATTGTGCAAACTAGTTTATTTCTAAATTGATGCCATTGTTCTCTCAAGTAGCATAAATACTACAATGCCGAGCTGCATCCAAAGCATTCTTTCTGTAAGAACATCCTCTTTATAGCTGTTGAAAGGATTGAGTCTCCTTGCATAAGAGAAAAGTGTGTCATTTCAGTTCTGCTTTACTTAAATCCCTGTTTGAATGAGTCAGACCAACATCCTTATGCTAGTTGTCAATAACCTGGTGCTAGTTTATGTAAGCATTGCACAAAAGAGTGATAATAGCAGCTCAGAAAACAAACAGTTTGGAAAATTCATCCATGATAGCATGGGTAGAGCTGTACTGAACACTTCAACATTTCTTATGTTGGTGGGGATATATTGTGTTATTAACAATTTAGAATTGTGTGTGTACATACACACCACTATATTTGATAGCTTTTTCAACAACAATGGTTAGTCTGAAATATGATAGCTATTGGGCTGGATACACACATGCAAACCAAAATAATACAATTGTTTGTATATGCTTGTGGCACGTTTTTGTAAGATACATATTTATTTTTAAAGGAGGTATGGAATCAGGTAGCTTTCTCTTGTTCAGCTCTTGGGGCAAATATCTAATGATACTAAACCTTGGATTAAAGAGAACAACCCTGTCTCAGTTTCTCTTCCATGTATCAACAAGAAGCAACGTCACCAAAGAAAAGCTCCAAGTAAGCAACTAACTCTAGAAAAACTTGAATGAACTTTAGTAAGGGCTGAGAAAATTCAGTTTTGATCAACGCTATTCAGCATGACCAAAGATATCCTGTAAATGTTTTGTAATTGCTGTTTTTATTGCTGTAAGTCGGCCCGAGCCGGATGGGAGTGGCAATGGATAAATTTGAATAAATAAATAAATAAAAGATTATAGGAGCTTGGGCCCAAAATCTCTGGAAGACCAAAGGTTCTCAATTCTGCTGTAATGCTTCCAGTACTAGAACAGACTTCTAGTACCGAAAATAATGTAATCCTTTTGGAGAACACTTGTAGTTCCTTGTTTTAAAAAGTGGATTCATCATATTTGGGATTCAAAGGAGAAAATGTAAATTAAGAACTTCTATTGATTTCAACAGGAGGGCTAATCCAACGATGAAAGCTAGTGCCTTGACAGCATTTTTATTAAAAGATTCTAAAAATTACATTAAAAGTTAAAAATGAGGGGGGCATTCAAGAGATTACAGAATTAAGAGAAGAAGCACAGAATAGAAACACAAAAAGTACCAAGAAAGAGAAAGAAAACAGAAAGAAATAGTTAAAGGAAGAAAGCAAGAATACGTAGAAGAAAGAAAAAAGAACATACCATAGTTGCCTTCTGATCTATATTCAGTTACAAAAACTAACATAGGCATCACACTCCAGGTTTCCCAGTGTTGACTCATGTCATGAAATGAATAGGAATTTGATTGGATCGTGCTTGATATAGGCATGTTCCTAGTTTCACATTTCTATGTTGTGTTCCAACTGTTTTGGCACTCTTCCCTACTGTGAGTCAGTGAATGCCATGTGTGTCGTCTATGTATATTATTTTTAAAATGCTAATCTTTTTTTATAAAAAAAAATCTGTCTCCAGTTCAGCAATTCCAAGTCCTTGTCCTTGCTTGAAAAAGATATGTTAAAAGCCGTAAGTACATTATACCCTCTGCTGATACAGTTTATACTATTAATCCCCAAGAGGAACCCTCCTAAACACAACATTATTATCCTAGAGTATTTGTTACTAAGTAGAGCTTAGCTAACTAGGCCCACAGTCACAAATTGTGATTTAATGTTATTTAAGTCCTAAATGTTGCTTCCTTCAAGTGTCTTCTGTTTCAAATAGAACTGCTTCAAATAATGGAAACTTAAGCTGAAAGTATAATTGAACCTTCTGTATAGATTTGTTATGTTGTCTATTTATTTTTCCTGACAGATTTCTACATGATAATAACACGAGCTTAAGAAAGAATATGTACCTGAAAAGTGTGATAAAAGGATATTTTAGATTAATTTTTGAAATATTCAGTGGCAGGTATACGCAATAGAATTTTTCATATATGATTGAATGGATGTATTTGCTATCCAGTAGGGGTAGCGTACTGCAAGGAGATCAAGTTTTCAGGTAAATTGTTGTTGTTGGTATTGTTGTTGTTGCTTTTACATACAAGTCCATTTTGTGCTATTCGTATTGACTGGAGATTAATAAAAATAGAGGTGTCAGCTCTTCTAATTTCATATCTTCCTTAAGATCCTGGAAATAAATGATTTAAAACAGTGGTTCTCAAAGTGTGCCCTGCAAAGCTCTTGGGGCTCTGCAAACTGTACTAAGGGGCTCTGCACTTCCACCCCCCCCCCAAGCTGTCCCTCCTTTTTCTTGCACCTTCCCGTCCCCCACCTCCCTCACCACCAAGACATTTCCCATTTGCACCATTGCCCCAAAGGTCTTTTCCCCTCATTTCCCTCACCCACAAAAGTATTTTTTGTCATTTCCCTTGTTGTCAAAAGCCTTTTCCCCTTGCCTTCTTTGCTTCCAAAACATTGTTTCCCTTCCACAGCTTAGGGGGCTTTTGTTTGTGCTTCTCCTGCAAGGCAGAAGGGACTAAATAGCCCTGGGAATTATTATTGTTATTGTTATTAGAAAGGTTGGGTGGCCATCTGTTGGGAGTGCTATAATTGTGCTTTTCCTGCATGGCAGAGACGGGTTGGACTGGATTGTTCCTGGAGTCTTCCATTGAAATGCTATTAAGTTTATGTTGGTCATAAAGTTTGCCCATGCCATAATATAATATAATATAAACATTTCCTGGGGCTCCACGATAAACTTTTGTTTCCAAAAGGGCTTTGCGACTAAAAAGGTTTGAGAACTCCTGGAATCGTGTTAGCAATTTTTGAATGTTTTTCAACACATGGATTTTATTACAGCTTTTCTCCAGTAATCTTTCTGATTTAATGCATTCAATGCTATTTTCATGGATACACACACCTTGGTCTATACAGTTCTCCAAAATATACAGTGTTCCCTCTTTTTTTTACCATACTGCTAAGTAAAATGTTTTGGATATGCTTTACGATGCAGCAATGTATATTACATCAGGGCAGAACAAGGTAAATACAATGCAGAAATTATACAGTGTTCCCTCGCTACTTCACGGTTCACTTATTGCGGAATCCAGTACCTCCCAGTGTGTTTGAATTATAAATACCAGCAAATACAACTTCCAAATGTCAAGGTCTATTTCCCCAAACTCCACCAGTGCTCAAATTTGGGCATATTGATTATTTGTGCCAAGTTAGGTCCAGGATTTGGGTTCACAGTGCTTTCTGGATGTAAGTGAACTACATCTTTCCGAAATCCCTGTCAATTCCTCCCAAACCCTTCCAGTATTTTGTGTTGGTCATGGGGGTTCTGTGTGCCAAGTTTAGTCCAGGTCTGTAATTTGTGAGGGTCTCAGTAGTCTATGGAAGTCAGAGCTGAATCAGTTGAAGGTACTGCAAATCCCATCATCCATTTTCCATACACCTCCATATTGTTTTGTGATTAATCACTATGTTTTAATTATGTTTAATTTGTAACAATGAAAATACATTCTGCATATAAGATATTTACATTACAATTAACAACAGTAGCAAAATTACAGTTATGAAGTAGCAATGAAAATAATGTTATGGTTGGGGGTCACAACAACATGAGGAACTGTATTTAAGGGTCACGGCATTAGAAATTTGAGAACCACTGCATTAGAATGTGAACTAAAAATGTTTTCTCTTCAATCTTCATTTCAGATCTATGTCAATAAATAGCTTGTGCAGATGGGCTGAAGAACAGTGCAATGATATTGGATTGAATTTTACTGCCAGCAATGACAGTGGTTTGAGTAACTTCATTTACTCTGGCTTTTATCTATCTCTTTTATATTTACCTCAGCTCTGGGGGAAATGCAAAATCCTAGCTTTTGATTATAGCAAGAATAGTTTGGTAAAAAGCAAATGACATGCTACAGAGAGAACTGCAAGGAGAAAATGGGGAAAAAGAGACATACAGCAGTAAGATTTTATAGTGATACATGTAAGGGAGCCTGCTGAAAGTAATGACATTCACTCTCCTACTTTCATACAATGCACCTGTTCTGCCTGAGAAGCAATAAATGGCAATTGTAAAACTCCTTACCTATATTCATGTCTTCAAAAATCAGTGGTGTCATTTCTATAGACAGTTAGGTGTGAACCTCCTTTTCTTCTCTTCAGATTGCAGAACTACAAAATGGCAAAAAAATGTCCAAAAAGTACATCTTAGTTTGATCCTCTTTCTCCTTCCCTATTAAGCTTGCCTTCCTCTCCTTATGTTTATTTCCCACCTACTCTATTCATTTAATTCCTCCATGTTCTTATTCTGCTATTTGGATAATGGCACTGGATAGCTTAGTCACTAGATGACAATAGACTGGGTTATATTTGAGAAGATGTAACACACAAATGAGCCAGAACAATTTAATGGTTTGACAATTTTACTATTTTTCTGTAAACAAGGGTTCATTTCCCCACTTTGCCATGAAACCCACTGGGTAACTTTGGATGAGTCTCACAATTTCAGTCCAGAAAACTTCATGAAATGTTAATCTTAGGGTCAGCATACTTTGGAAATTATTTAAAGGCACACAACAACAACAACAACAACAACAACAACAACTGTTATGCAATTTTGGCTTCCACAAGAACCTTGGGCTTGGAGCCGGTTGACTCAAGCTTTCCAGAAGCCCAGATGAGACACAAGTTGGTTGACAAAATCAGAGGCTTTTTTCTCAATGGCCAGAGAGGATGTCAGCAGAGATAGCAGTACAATTGCAAACACGTTTTATTTAACAGAAGATATTAAAGACTGCTGTACTGGCTCTTGATTGATCCAGAAAGTGTCTGGCTAGGATCCACTCTCTGGTTGGTCTGGGGCTCCATCCAGCATCATTGCTCGTTAGTCCCTGCCATGGCAGGAAAGTTTAATTAACTATCATTAGATTATATTGAAAATTTGTGTTCATTTATTGATCTGCCCAGGAGAAGGGAGCAGTTGCAAAGGAATATGGTGGGACAAGCGATAATAGGCTGAAATGAGTCTTCATATCTCAGCTCTGGTTAGAACAGTGGATGCCAGTCCAGCAGACAAAGCTTGGGTATTTCAATGGGATCCCCATGGAGAGGTTTAATTTAGTAAACAGGGATGAGGAAGCCTTCCCAGAAATAACTCAGATCATACCAGGGAAAAACAGGAAAAGACCTAGAGGCTTTTATGCAAGCTTATTGTGTGTCCCATACATTCCATGGGGCATTGTGCGGGGATTGTAATAATCATGAGGTTACATCTGGGGTGCGGTGAGGCAACATTCCAAGGTAAATTCATGAAAGGTTACTACATAGCAAAGGGAAAGGTCAACATGGACTTGCTGTATGTCTCAATTGAGTCACAGTCAAGAATTCATAATTTTGGGGTCTAGTTTTCAATGACACAACAATAGCAGCAGCAGCAACAACAATAACACATGAGTATTTCATGTGGTCAAAATACCCTTAAGGAACCAGATCCCATCTGATCTTAGAAGCTAAAAAGAGTAAGCCCTGGTTAGTATTGGATGGAAGATTGCCAATGAATACCAAATACCATTGACAACATTTCAGAGGGAGAAACTAGCAAAGCCACTTCTGAGTATCCCTTGCCTAAGAAAGCTGTGAATTTTAGTCACCAGATTTCAACAGGTAATGTGAAGGCATATATGCACATAATCTGTCCATTCTCCAAGTATTCTGTGCTATTTACCTTTTAAAAAGAACAACACCTAGGACAAAAGTACGGTATTTTCCAAGGCTTAGTCTGAGATGTTTTGCTGTCAGAGAAAAAGATAAGATGGCATGTTATCCTTTCGAAAGCAATGTTAACTTGCCTTCAAAAAATGGGCATATCTTTATTTTGGCCACTCGCCCTTTATTGACAGTCATGAAATGTGGCTTTGATTCCACAAACCGAGTCATATGTACAGTGCAAGGAAAATAATGCACTGCATCTCCTTTCAGGTTGGAAACCCATGGAAGGTGAAATTGGTAGCTCAGAAATCCATTACTCATTAAAAGGTTTCCTCACACCCAAACAAATTATGAAACGTCTTGGTGAATTTGGGCACATTAATCTGCCATATAGTCCTTTTCTCCTGATGTGCCAAACTCTTCACATTAAAGTTTGTATTGTCTATCAATGAGAACAAATGCTTTTAACCCAGAAAAAAATGGAGTCATGGGCTCCAACTTCTTCCCAGGACTGGTTTGAGATGTTTTTTTCTCCTGGAGATAAGGATAAGATAGCATTCCTTTCCCATTACACATACCAAACCCAACTGGACACACTAATAAATCTTGCTTCAGGAGGGGTGATGAGGCCACATCTACCATTGCAAAAGTTATCTTAGGAGGCAAGGTGCAGCAGATCACATGAAACATGCACATCATGTTGCAGCTAGAGGCTTCCTCAATGCCAGTGGTAAAGTAAATTGCCTTTGCATTTAATCTGAATTTTAAAGAAGCTGTCCCTGACACTTGGATGAAATACAAAGCATTTTACCTTGAACAGCTGCTTTGAAATTCATATTAGTAACTAGAATGAATTCACATTCCATTTGCCTGAAAGCCATCAATCACCACTGCCCACAGCTGTCCTCCAGTATCTTGCCAACATTTACTACTTCTCTGTATCTGCCACTTGCAGAGATTGCCAAGGTGAACTCTGCCAACTTACTACATAATAAAGAATGGCTAAAACATCTTATTTCTCCCCTCTTAGACCAGCTTTGAATTTTATATGTTACAGAAATACAGAATTATATCCCATTCTCTGCCTAAAATCATGGAGTCATAGAGTTGAAAGAGACCATGGGTGCTATCCCGTCCAGTCCTCCGCTATGTAGGAAAATACAATCAAAGCACTCCTGACAGATGACTATCTAGCATTGCTTAAAAACCTTCAGAGAAGGAGACTCTGACACACTTTGAAGCAGCATATTTCAAACCTTCAGTGTGTTCAGGTTTGTCCCTCAAGCACATGTCATTTCCGGATGTCACACAGGGGAGAAGTAAAAGGAGGGAATGGATGGAAACCACAACTTCTTCATCACGACTTCTCTCTTCAATACCAGCTTTCAGCCCCCAATGTGCTATATGTTATTTCTTTTGCCCAAAGTGCAAAAAGCAAGTCTCTCTTGAGATGTTTTCAAGGGATTCTGTGAGAATGCATTTCTCCAGCCAGCTCCTAGCTGGAGGTGGGAGGAGAATCTCCACAAGACAAATAGTAAATAGCACTTGTAGATGTTTTTTTCCTCCCACTTCTGCAGAACCCAATCAAGTGCAATCAATTGCAAAGCAGGAATAAGCCCATTAATGTGTTTTAAAATGTAGGGAAGTGCTTTGTTTACTTGGGATTTTGTTGTTCTGCTGGAGGCAGTAATACACCTATTTATTTCCCATGTTTCTTAACAGAAAGAAATAGCAAACATTATTGCAGAATTGTTAAGAAATGAGTGGCTTCAATGCTGTTCACTAGCATGTCAAAAAATCCCTAAAAGTTCCCTGCCATGCTTCCTTTTGAGGATCCCAGAGAGAGAGAGAGAGAGAAAAGAGACCAGAAATGTCTGTCTTTCTCCTTGGCATTTTCCAAAGGGGAAAAGGCAAAATAAGCCACTCCAAGGCATTTATGTTATGCAGTCTAATGAATGAATCCTTAACGCTATTCCTTGATATGCCTCTTTAGCTTGATTTTCTTTTTCACTGTGAGTAGACTAATCATTAAAATGAAGCCCATTTGTCTTCCAATCAGTGACAGCATAAATCTTTGCTTCGAAACTGTAATTTTTGCTGCTCTGCATCCCCCCTCGGGGGTTGAGAAAAGCGGGGTAGAAATGTTGGAAATAAATAAATAATTCTTGCACTGCTTGAGACACAAACTCGCCTATTGGGTATTCCAATTTCTCGGCCCAATAAGGTACAATCCTTGTATCTGCAAGTGATGGATTCCTTGACTTTCTGTGGATACACTAAACTGCAGAAAATAGCAAACGATATTAAAATGATGTACTTCTAGCCCATGAATAACACCATGCCATGCCAGAGGCTCTAGAACAGTGGTTCCCACGCTGTGGTCCATGGACCACCAGTAGTCCACAAGAACTAAAATATGGTCCACAGCCTCCCCATAACAACACTGTTGCAACAAGAGTGACTGGTCTCGTGAAACTCTCTTATAGTGCCGAGGCTTATTAAATACGGTTTTCTGTGAATGAACAGATGGAAATTACTGGATGGCATATATTCTGTATCAGAAATTACAGCTGATGTGGTCTAGCCAATGCAATTTTCTGAGTCAGCACCCCAAATGACCAAACCAAATCTAAAGTTGATCAAACACAGTTTTGTAACCTTTTTGGTACTAATGTTGGAGAGTGGTCCCCGGTCAAAAAAAGTTGGGAACCACTGATCTAGAAAATTCCCAAAGAGGACCTATTTTTTGAATGTGGATACATTGGAAGCCCTGATGAGCAGCACTAACTGAACTGGGGCAGAGGGTCGTTGAGAGAATGTGCTTCCTGCCTCCCAGGGAAACTGTCATGACAAGGGAAAGGACAACTTGGCTCTCCTATAAGCCAAAGAAGGATCAACTGCAAGGAATATGCCCCACTTCCCACTTCTACCTATCATGGTGCTGTTTCTCTCCACTCTCTATTTTTTTAAAAAAATGCAGTTGGGTCTTTCTTGCTATCTGTTTTTAGTGATCTCATCCTAAAAATTAAACTATATACCTTGACCCCACACATTTTTACTGATTACTTACTGTTCCCTGCCACGTGTTGCTGTGGCAGAGTCTGTGCATATGCGTATATATGTGTGTTTTCAAATATATTTGTGGTTTTGTGCATGTGTTGTAATGTATTATTATTATTGCTTTTAAAGTCTCTTCTGCTGTGTTTTTCAGTGTTTTTATGAATGGTGGTCACTCGTTGGCCTGATAGGTGTATTGTGTCCAAATTTGGTGTCAATTCGTCTGTCCAGTGGTTTTTGAGTTAATGTTAATTCCAAAAACAAGCATTACGTTTTTATACATATTGTAATGTATAAGAAGAGAAGGAGCATGCTGAAACGATAGGTTGGATGGGCTAAAATAAAAATATTTTAGGCTTTTTGAAAACATTATCTGCAAGATCTCACTGATTCCAGCAAAGAATATAAAGAGGAACAGTGCTTGTTATGTAAGAAAGATACTGCAGCAGTCAAAACAAAGAGATTATTGTGGCATGAAGCTCAGTTTGCTGTTTACTAGTAGAAGTTAAGTCCTACTGTATGCATGGATCTCTCAGTGCTCTTTGGGGGATTGAAACAAAGGCTACAAGAATAAAGAAGACAAACCTAGGAATATCAACAGGCAAAACAGTCCTAGCTATAACCCATTCTACACTGTTCTTTCTAAGTGATACTGTGACTAAAGACTATTTCAGCCAGCCAGAAGATAGAATCAGAAAAGGATATGTGAAAGCTGTGTTTTATTCATGTTGTGAGCTGCCCCGAGTCCTTTCGGGGAGATGGGGTGAGATAGAAATAATGAAGATTATGTACACATGTTCGTATCCTCTCCATCCCTCAAACACACCCTCTTCCCATCCAAAACCAAGAAAGAGCATCATGACAGTGTCACTATTTCACTAGTTTGTGAAAAATGAATGTGTACCCAAAAATTTCCTTGTACTACAATCCACAAAATGTTTCACATTTTGCACCAAGAAACCTCTCAAAGTGTCTGAGCAGAAAATATTTTTTTGTCCAAAATAGTATTTTATTAATGAAAATGATCGGCTGTACAATGATTTTCATTAATAAAATAAAATTGCTCCAGTGGCGCAATGGGTTAAACCCTTGTGCTAACAGGACTGAAGACCGACAGGTAAAAAGTTCGAATCTGGGGAGAGCGCGGATGGACTACCTCTGTCAGCAACAGTTCCCCATGCTGGGGACATGAGAGAGGCCTCCCACATGCATGGTAAAACATCAAAACATCAGTGCGTCCCATGGGCAATGTCCTTGCAGAAGAACAATTCTCTCACACCAGAAGCAACGTGCTATTTCTCAAGTTGCTCCTGACACGAAATAAATAAAATTGGCTGTACAAAAATGCAAAATAATGTTTTGTGCGATATCCATTAAAAAGTCCTAAAAATGCCTCACAAAACTCCTAACAAACATTTACACAAAAATCCCCTTGCCATGTTAGTGAGACACAAATGTTTGAAATTCATCATTCTTGTATGCAGGGTTAGGGTGAGTGAAAGTTTACATCCATAGTGATTCATATTTCAGGACTAGATCTGGAGAAATGTCAAGTGGTCACAATCCTAGGGCTCCTTGAAGAATGTTAAAACAGATGTTTTTTGGTTTCAATTCCACAAATGTGAGACTGCATACTGTGTTGTGATTATGAGCCATCTTAAGGAAAAGACTAACTAAGCTAAGGGTCAACATAGGCACTGCTTAAAAAGGTTTGGTAGCTTCATTGTCTTTCTCAAAGCTAAGTATGTTGAGTCCCAGTTTATTCTGTAGTTAAATAAAATTTTATCCAAGCCTAAAAGAGCTTGGATTCTCTACCCAAAAATGTAGCATAACCCTGGAAGGATGGGGCAAGTAGTGTTTTGAGTCTTTTAAAAAAACTGATGGTGAAGGGTGCAAATGGTGCAACCGCCTCCTAACCTCTGGTAGGCATCAAACAACTTAGGAATTTTTATCCATTCAACAGCTAAATTGTATTCCTTCTTCCGTCCCCTACCTATCCTTGGTCCATGAGTGCTGTTTGATCATTCTTCAGACCCAATATATTGTGTGAAGGAAATTGCTCTAAAAATCCTCTTTAACCTATGAATTTTATATATAATAAATAATAATAAAACTTTATTTATATACTGCTCTATCACCCCCAGGGGACTCGGGGTGGTTTCCACACATGCAGGAACACAGGAAAAAAAATTATACGGAGCGTTCAAAACATAGACACAAAATTATTAATACAAAACTTATACATTAAAACCAGTTCCAACATTATTCTATCATATTTTTAAAATACTTTGCTCATTATTCCCTCATCACCCACCAAACCCATAACAATTCCCAAACAACCCTACCTTGCGTTGTTGAAGGCTTTCACGGCCGGAATCACTGGGTTGTTGTAGGTTTTTCGGGCTGTATGACCATGTTCTAGAAGCATTCTCTCCTGACATTTTGCCTGCATCTATGCAAAAAGTGTGTATCAAGAACACATGTAAAAGGATTTTAATTTTCCCCAAGCTGCTGGGGGAAAAGTCTTGCATAATATATAGAATACTCATAAACCTAAGAACCACACAACACTCCAGTGATTCCGGCTGTGAAAGCCTTTGACAATACATATTTGCTTGTCTAGCTATCCATCCATCCACATAATAAAAGTGAAAATGTGGTGGAGGAGTCTTTTTACACAAACAGCCACCTGCCTCCACAAACAGGCTTTAGTATCAAGTGCTGAGAAGCCTCCAAAGGCACTCTCTCCACTGATACTGCAGGTTATAGCGAGTGCCATGAACATGTAGCCCAAACATTGCCAATGTCTTCACCAAATATTATACTGCCCATCACCCAAGTGAAAGCTTTCATATGGGGACAATTTCATCCTAGATTTAATGTGTTTCCTCCACATTCCAGCATTTCTGTCTCTCTCCATTGGGGTGTTATTTGCATGGCCCCACCCACTGCCTCTCCCTTAACTCTATTCTACCCTTTCCTATGGTGCACAGGTAACAGAGAGGAATTGATCAGCAACTGAATATACTGGAGGGGTTTGGGGGGACTGATTCAACATGATGGAAGTTGTCGTTCACCCTGCATCAAGACAGACCACTGTGATTCCCACTGACAATAGACCTGGACCACATTTGGCACACAGAAGCCCCATGACCAACAAAAAATACTGAAGGTCTTTGGGGGGAATTCACCTTGATTTACAGGAGTTGTAGGTACTGGGATATATACTTCACCTGCGATCAAAGAGCACTCTGAACTAACACAGAACCCTCATGACCAACTAACATACTAGAAGTATTTGGAGGACTTTATAGGAGTTGTAGTTCACCTACATCCAGATAGCACTGTGAGCCCAAACAATGATGGATCTGGACCAAACTTAGCACCCATACCTGATATGTCCAAATTAGAATACTGGTGGGTTTTAGGTGGAGTTGTGGGTACTGGGATTTATAGTTCGCCTACAATCAAACAGCACTCTGAACCCCACCAAAATGGGAATTGGACCAAACTTGGCACACACAATGACCATAACCAACTGAGCCTTCTGTAGGGGTTTGAGGGGACTGACTCAACATGGTGGGAGTTGTAGTTTACCCTGAAGCCAGAGGACCCACCGATGCTGTGTCTACAGTATGACAAACTACTGGTGGAGTTTCTTGGGGATTGTTATTCACCCACAATGGTATGCATTTTGTAAAATAATAACCCGGGCAATGCTGGGTGCCCAAGCTAGTACGTAATAAAATACAGGTCAATTTTTTAACACAAGCTCCCCCATGTATTGTCCCAAGTGCATTACAGTATATCAGTCTCTATTAGTTACCGTACAATTACCAGTTCTTTGGCTCTATAAAATCTTGGTGAATAAATCAGGAAACTCTATAGTAATGGATCTCAGCCGCTATATACTTCAACCAAGAGCCTTTATGATCATCTATACATCTTGATCACAAATCAATACCCATCTTGGCACCAGTGAAAACAATGTGAAGTCAAAACTTTAATATTACATCTCAAGTTGTACAAATGACAGAATCCAAACTAGATCCAGGTGTAAAGAGGACACATATCTACTACTAGTAACAAATTCATACCAAGTATTGATCTTAAACAGACAGCATCACCAATTCTATGAAAATGAGGCCAGGAACAGAATCATAAAAGTGTAAGAGATGACAAGGGCCATCCAGTCCAACTCCCTGCTATATAGGAACACACAACCAAAGCAACCCCGACAGATAGCTATTCAGCCTCTGCTTAAAACCTTCCAGATTTGCAAAGACACAAGTTGAGTTACTCTTATCCGAATTGCTTGGGACCAGAAATGTTTTGAATTTTTTAAGGTTTTGAAATACCATTTGCATATACATACATAATGAGATATCTTGGAGATGAGACCCAAATCCAATCACAAAAATCGTTGATGTTTCATATACAACTAATAGCCCAATGGTAATTTTATAAACAGTTTAAATAATTTTATGCTTAGAACAAAAAAAATGTACATTGAACTATCAGAAAGCAAAAGTGTCACTATCTCAGACACACAGGTGTACAATTTTGTAACTTGAGTATTGCCGATTTCAAGATAAGGGATACTCAACCTGTACAAGCAAGAAGAGGAGGAGAAAGAAAAAGAGAAGAGTCATGACAATCTAAGAATAAGCGAGCATCCTCAGTGGCCATGGCATGTTACCCAGCCCCAACACACCTAAGCAGGTTAGAAAGAAAAGAAGAACAGAATTGAAGTCTTGGATGTTTGGACAAGGCTTTGAGAATATACCCAATGGTCCGCAGTTGATGACACCGCCTTTCACTTTCGTCCCATACCCTAGTTCATTAGCTACAACTTGCACCATCCTTTTCCCTTGTTCTTGTTTACAGATGGCTATGTTTTATGACAGTTCTCACTATAAATTATTGGGCGCTGTTTTGAGTTTAGATTGTTGTTTAATATGCTATTGGTTTTATCTTGTATTGTGTGTTTATTTTATTTATTTTTTAGGTACATTGTGCTATGTGTAAGCCACCCGAGTGCCTTCGGAGAGATGGAAGCGGGGTACAAAAACAAAGTTGTTGTTGTTGTTGTTACTAAGAGGATGCTTGCCATAGATGCAGGCGGAACATCAGGAGAGAATGCTTCTAGAACATGGCCATATAGCCCGAAAAACCGGCAACAATCCTATTGTTATTGTTATCAGAATGGATTATCTTAGAATAGATCATCACTGGTTGGCTGGAAACATTCAACACTGCCTCATCATCATCACCATGTTCCTGTTGTTGTTGCTGCTGCTATTTTACAGATTCCACTTGCGTTAGTATGCTTGCTGCCAAGCAGATCTTAATTGCAACGGGAATCTCTGAGAGCATAATTGGAAGAACAGTCGTTACACTGTAAGTTTAATTACCTGACAGTTTTGCTATCGCCCTGTCTAAAGAGTTGAGTCTAAAAGGGAGATAATTACAGGACTACAGGGTGTGTGTGTGTTTTTCAAAGCCACAGCCCAGCCTTTAAATAAACCAATCAGTCTGAATATATGGAGCTCCTATAAAAAAAAAGTCAGTCGACTAACTCAGTATTTTCTTTACCTTAGAAACAGGACGTGGGACTTTTTGGACAAAAGTTCTCATCATTCCTGACCATTAGTAATGCTGGCAGGTGCTAATAGGAATTGGAAGCAGACATCTGAAGAGCCACATGTTTCCTATCCTTGGTCTATACTCTGCTTTTAAACTCAGTGGAGAACAACTGAAAGCCCACAACCGCCAATTACAAAAGCCATATTTTCTAACACATTTTTTTCCTAGCATTTTCTTGGTTATAGCTCTCTTTCTCCCTCCCGACAGTCATTCCTGCAGAATTATTTAGTGTGTGTTTCTTTCATCCTTCTGAATTCACAGAAGGTGAAGGAAGATATACAGTGACATTTGACTCAGCAGTCTGCCGAATCTGAGCAGCTGGAGTGAAACTGACCAGAGTTTACTTCGCTACTGTTTGGCAATGCGGTGGGATGGAGTGGGTAGTTTCAGGCTGCGCCTCACAGAGTTCCGAGTTCTCTTCCTTTCCTGTTCCCTCTGAGTCTGTGTGTGTTTGTGCTGAGAAAGAGAGCAGAACAGAGGGAGGCTGCCTTACCTCCTTGACACATCTCAAATAGATTACTGCAACGCACTCTACATGGGGCTGCCTTTGAAAACAGGTCAGAAACTTCAACTAGTCCAACCGGCGGCAGCCAGGTTACTAACTGGAGCTACATACAAAGAGCATACCACCCCCCTGTTGTGTCAGCTCTACTGGCTGCCTGTCCACTTCCGGGCTCAATTCAAAGTGTTGGTTTTGACCTTTAAAGCTCTATATGGTTCTGGCCCAGCTTACTTGTCTGAACGCATCTGCCGCTACGTCCCACCTCATAACTTAAGATCATCCGGGGAGGCCCTGCTCTCGCTTCTGCCAGCAACTCAATTGCAGCTGGCGGGGACGAGAGACAGGGCCTTCTCAGCTGTGGTCCCCACCTGTGGAATGCGCTTCAAAGTGAAATACAATCAACCCATCCCTCCTAGCTTTCAGGGAGAAAGTAAAATCGTGGTTGTGGGACCAAGCCTTGGCACAGTAACTGCAGCAGTTTATTTGGAACAGACTGTTTTAACGACGGACATAAAATACGGCTTCCGCCATTGATTGATTGATTGAATGTGTATTGTATTGATAGAATTTTAAATTAATTGGTTAGCTAATGTTTTAATGCGGATGTTTTAATCCTACTGTATTGGTGTTTTTATATTGTGTATTGTGCTGGCATATAATTGTGTCTTGTAAGCCGCCCTGAATCCATCCTCGGGTGTTGAGAAGGGCGGGATAAAAATACAGTAAATAGAAAAATAAAATTACCTTTTCCTCTCCATATTCAAAAATCCAAAAGTATGCTGGAGAAATATCTGTGGAGATTTGTTTGCAAAAAAACAAAACAACCAACTCCAACATTTCTTTCACAGGAAACATGCTTTTGACAAACCCCCCACATATATTTCTCAGAAGAATAAATCTTCCTAAACACTTTGGGATATTCTAGTATAGGGAGAATACTGCAGAGAAATAATGATCTATAATAGGGAGAAAACACAAGTAATTTTTCATCCTTACATGGAAGGACAAAATAGTTGAAGATTTATTCCAAACACAGGGTATAATTTTCTAAAATAGTTAAAGGTAAGGGTACATAATTCCTGAAAATGGGAGACCAAGCATTTCAGCATTCTGCAGAACATATGGTTTTCTTAAGACTACGGGCTAGCTGAATACCTAATTTCTTCTCCAGACACACAAACAGAGGAGCATTGAATATAGATCTCCCTAACATTTTTATGTTCCGGAAGTGACATTATTAGTCTCTGTGCATAATTTATGACTTTGAGAATAAGATGAAGGTTATGGAATCTATCTCTACCCACACCACACCCAATACATATGGACATGTCCACACTAGAATTAGCATGCAAATTATTTTATTGCATTATAAGTAAATTCTGTGCTCATAGATGTGACTGGAATGGGGAAAATATATAAGAAGAATCTGGATTTTTACTTTAATATTAATCCTGATGGGGAAATACAAGCTAGCATGAATAGATTTAAAAGTGTGTGTGTGTGTGTGTGTGTGTGTGTGTGTGTGTGAGAGAGAGAGAGAGAGAGAGAGAGAGAGAGAGAGAGAGAGAGAGTTTGGTGCCTTGTTCATAGTCCTCCTGAAACCTGAAACCTGGCTTGTGTCGTGAATCCATCCTCGAGTGTTGAGAAGGCCGGGATAAAAATACAGTAAATAGAAAAATAAAATTACCTTTTCCTCTCCATATTCAAAAATCCAACGTTATAACCAACTTCAGCATCATTTTGGAATACTTTGTCAATGTAGGTGTCCTTGCAGGGTAGTGTCCTACAGTCTTCTCTTTGTAGAAAATGATACACTTTTGAAACTGACATTTTCTGTCAGTTTCACCAAAGGACAGAGGACTTTGGGCAGGATATGAAATGGCTACACCAGGGTCCTCAAACTTTTTAAGCAGGGGACTGGTTTGCATTCCCCCAGATTGTTGGGGGCAGACTATAGTTTGGGGGAAAAAACCCATGAACAAATTCCTATGCACAATGCACATATCTTATTAGTAGTGTAAAAAGACCCAAATGAACAATACAATATTTTAAATTAAGAACCATTTTAACCAACATAAACTTACCAGTATTTCAATAGGAAGTGTGGGCTTGCCTTTGGCTGATAAGATAATCACGTTAATTAGGATTGTTGTTGTGTGTTTTCAAGTCATTTCAGACTTAGGGTGACCTGAAGTCAAAAATTATGGGTGGAGGCCAGATAAATGACCTTGGAGGGCTTCACCCAGTCCACAGACCTTAGTTTGGGGACCCTTGGGCTACACCATAGATGGTCAAAGCTATTAAAAAGGTGTGGGTGGGAAGCAAGCAAGGAATCAGGGACATGTTGATATAGGAAGTTGAGATGGACATGGAAGAGATGTATGTGGATAAACATAAAAAATTAAAAACAACTGAAGTGACTCAAAGACAACTCAGGTTCAAATTCAATTGGGAAAGCTATGTTTCAGACATCCAATTCCATTCAAAGTGGTAGGATTTGGCCTTGAATCCTCAAACCAGCATGGTCTCTATTCATACTGGCTGCAAGGCTTTAGGAATTGTGTTTCCGAACTGCAATTTGACTGACCTCTGGATGACAATCCACATTAAATTTTTATTGTGCAAACACCTTCCCTCAAAGGGAAGGGTAGATGACATTTTCTATTTATAATTGACACATCCCTGCCCAACTTGGTCCTTTTTTTTAACTAGAGAAAACTCTTTAAGGTGGAGAGGGTGGATTAGCTCTACAATGCCTTCTCGTTAATGAAGCTCTCCATCTGTAAGCGACGACCTGCCCAACGGATCCCTGCCCATCACATCTAATCAAGTCCAATACTGACATCTTGTCCGGTGCTCTGAGGGACCTGGTGAATCTCTCTCTGAAACAAGTGCCTTTCGGACTCCCTGAAAGAGGCGAGAGTCACCCCCTCTTGAAAAAGACATCGCTTGACCCCGAGGTTCCTGCTAACTACCGCCCGGTTGCCAACTTACCCTTCCTGGGCAAGCTCCTGAACGAGCAGTAGAAAGCCAAATTCGGGTCTTCTTGGATCAATCCGGGGCTTGGACCCGTCCCAGTCGGGCTTCCGCTGGCCACGGAGTGGAGTCCGCTCGTGGCAATCACTGATGACATCCGTCGACAACTGGATCGGGAGGCTCGGCAATCCTAGTCCTCTTGGACCTTACGGCGGCCTTTGATACCGTCGACCACGACCTGCTTCTCCATCGCCTGGCGGCCTCCGGGATCCAAGACAGAGCTCTGGCCTGGCTGGAATCGTTCCTGTGCGGGCCGCCATCGCAGCGGGTCGAGTGGCAGGGTCAAGTCTCTTTGAAAAACGAATTGGAGTGTGGAGTCCCTCAGGGTGCCATTCTATCTCCCACCCTCTTTAATATCTACATCCAGCCCCTGGCTAATATTGCTAGGAGCCATGGGTTCTCCTGCTACCAATACGCAGACGACACGCAGCTGCTCTTGAAGCTTGACCCAGGGTCATCATCAGTACCGGACAGTTTCAGCCTAGGATTGAGGGCGGTGACGAGCTGGCTCAGGGCATATAGACTCAAGATCAACCCAGCTAAAAACGGAGATCCTCTGGCCGGGTCGTCCCGACCCCGCCCCACCACTTCCACTCTTCGAGGGCGAGTCCCTGGCTCCAGCCCGGCGGTGAAAAGCCTGGGAGTGATCCTAGACGAAAATCTCACGATGGAGGCCCAGATCCAGGCTGCAGCTAAGGGCGCCTTTTTCCATCTCCGTAGGGGCCCGTCGGCTGGCTCCCTACCTTCCACCAGAGGCCTTGAGAACAGTGGTCCATGCCACTGTCGCCTCACGCCGACTACTGCAACGCCCTATATGTGGGCCTCCCCAGACAACAACTAAGAGGCTGAAACGTATCCATAACGCCGCAGCCAGACTCATTACTGGGTCATCAGTGAGGGATCACATTTCCCCCATTCTTAAAGAACTTCACTGGCTGCCCCTAGAGTTCAGAGCCCTTTACAAACTCCTGGTGCTCACCTTTAAAGCCCGGCACAACATTGGGCCTTCCTATCTGAGTGACCGGCTGACGGCCCAATGCAGCGAGAGGCCAGCACGCTCCATCAACGGTGACCGCCTGACTACCCCTGGAGTGCGGGAGGCTAGACTGGCGGAAACTCGGCGGAGAGCCTTCTCCGTCGCGGCCCTTCGACTTGGAACTCACTGCCGCCCACCCTCAGAGCCTCTCCGACTCTATCTGGATTCCGGCCAGCCTTGAAGACCTGGCTCTTCCGCCTAGCGTTCGGGACTGGCTCGGTACCCTGGACTACCTGAGCCACCCCTCCTGTTCATATTCCATGTTTTTAAACTGTTGTACATTGTTCACCCTAGGGTTTTAACTGTTGTAAGTCGCCCGGAGCACCGCCGGTGGAGGGCGACTCACAAATATTAAAGTATTATTATTATTATTATTATCTTCCAAAAGTTGAATCCAGTCCATTGACTCTTTTCTTGCTTTACATAACTTAAAAAAAAACCCACACGAAGCCAGCTTGCATTCCAGGTATCAGTCCCAGTGATTATCTTCTACTGCTATCCAAAACAGATCTTTTGATTATTGCTTCTTTTGGCAGGGGAGGAAAGGTTTCAGGTCATTGTGTTGCTCAGGAAGTTAAGTTTTGTACAGTTCCTGGCTACACTTCTGCCTTTGCTACATGCAGCCTTTAACTACCTTCAAAAGCCTCTGGCTTCTGCTGAGCTTCTGCATTAACTGCTTCCTTTCAAAAGCAAGAGAATTGAAAGAAGAATTTATACAACACAGAGAGCTTTTAAAGATGATAAAATTTTGCTGAGGATTTTATTTTAGGAAAAGAGCTTGAAGTAACTCTGGGCCCACCCAGACAGGACCAAAATGTGGGACATGTCTGGGTTTTTACTGGGGGGCATCCAAACAAATTAATTTGAAATAGTCTTAGTTATTTTGACTTAATTAAATATCCCATTAGATCTGGTCCTTCCTGAAAGGCCCGAATCTAAAGGGGTATCGGGCCTGTAGGGACTCACTTTTGGGTAGTACTGGGAGTACCCAAGGGTGAGTCCCCATTTGCTCCTGGACCCCAAAGGTCCAGAATAGCACCCAACCCCTCTTTCCCAGTACCTAAAGTACCCCAAAAAAGTAAAAAAAATGTATCTGGCTGCCATTATGTTTTTCCTCACACTCTCCTAATGTGAGGAAATAATGCACCAGGAGACGGGGGTGAGCAGGGATTTTCCTCTTCCCCCTGTTTCCTGGCATGTCATTTCCTTGCAACAGGAGAGTGCGAGGAAGAATGTAATGGCAGCCAGGTAAATTTTCCTTACTTTTTAGGGGAAGTTTGGGGGGCTTCAAGGTGGCTGCATTCTATTCCAATTGCTATTTGGATGGCATGTAGCCACACTCCTCTCTGGGAAAGCCCGGGTTTTCAGGGTGTAAGTGGAGACAGAAATGCGTAGACTCACATAATCCAGTATGAAGCAGATAATTTGCAATCAGAAACTGGATTATATGGTTAGTGTAGATGGGGCCACTGAAGCATTATGAAAGTGCTTGGCTGTGAAGAGTAGCAAAGATTCACAATCTGCCTCAATGAAAGCTCATCTTCTCTCCTTGGGATTTCCTGAAATAAGGATGAAAAGACGGGAGGAAACTGGGGGCGGATATAGACAGCCCTTTTTATTGTGGAAACTTCTGCAATAAAAAGGGGGCTGTCCAGATAATGTTTTGGACAACCGCAAATTAATTTGCCACAAACCACAAAAAAAAACCCTGGTTTGTGAAAAATTAATTTGATATGGGTTTATTCCGCGCCTTCTTGGAAGGCGCAAGATAAGCCCACTATTTCTGGGGTCTGGACACTATTCCAACTGTTTTCTGGACTAAATTAGTCCGGAAAACTGTGGGAATCCCAACTGCTTTCCCAAAGCCCAAAACCCCCTTTAAAAACCAAAATGAATATTGCTCCCCCCTCTCCTGGCACATTATTTCTATGTGCTGGGAGAGCTCAAGCAACACCGTAATGGAGGCCAGGTAAGTTTATTTTACTTTTTAAAGGAGGTTGGGGGATTGGGGGAGGGGACAGGGTCTCCAGATGTTCTGCCGGGCCAGTCCTGGAAGAACATCTGGACACCCACCCCAGAAAGTGCATGCTTTCTGGCGTGGGTATGGTCAGGCTCCCAGGAATATCTGCGTTTTTAAAACGTGGATACTCCTGGGATAACAACCTGTCTGGGAAGGCCCTAGGAGTGAGAAGAAGGGATCCCATTAGTCTGTGTTGCAGCAGTTGGAAAAATGGAGGGAGCGAAAAAATGGAATCTAACAGTTCCTTCAAATCTGACTGGTTTGTATTTTAGTATGAGCCTTTTTGTAAAGTCATTAGGATGTAGTCATTTTTGTGCTGGGTTATGATTCTAGAAACAAGAATTTGAATCCCACTCACTATGAAAACCCACTGAGGAGGGTTAGGTCAGAAACAATTGAAGTTACACAACAACAAATGAACATTTGTGAATATTGATCTATTTCATTAGATGCAATGACTGTGGATACACACACACACACACACACACACACACATATACACACTTATGCAAAACTTACCTGATCTGACTTGATTGCTTCTTTTCACATACAGATATATTTATTGAAACATGGTGAGCTTCTCTCCTTTTCCTTGTGTTATTTCGGCTTCTGGTACCAACCTTTCTGTTAAAGAAGTAATGCTGGAGAACACATCTACTGCATTGACTGAAGTATCAGCTTACTGAACTTGTTTCGGCTGGATAGGCTGCCATTTAATGAACTCACCTTCATTGGCAAAGCGATAGAATCAAGTTGGCAAAGCACTGAAGTTGAATTTGGCTGATATGCAATTATGTTTTTCTCCCACTTCACATTCCTTAAAAAGGAGGCGAGGAGTGACAAAGAAAGGGAAACAAGGAAGGAATCAGTACTGAAGTGTCATGTCTGCAACTTGGGCAGCCGGTTGTGCAGGTTAATTTTTTGCTGTTAGGTATTCCCCAATGTAAATGAAAAGCAGAACTGTAATATGTGTAGCCTATATAGCAGCAATTCCAAAGACCTGTTCCAGTCTCACTCTCTTCTACGTAGTGATATTTCCTTTGGCAGCATATAAGATTATATTTCAGAAACTGTAGATTGCAGTATGAGTGTAGCAGAACCGAATCCCAAAAGTAACAACGTAGAGGATTTCTTTGTTGGCAAGATCAAGCTAGACCCAATCATGGTAAAATATTATATGCAGCACAATGTTTTTCTCCACCTATTCCCTGCATTGCAGACCAGCTGAGAGAAACAGAGAGGAGATAGGAAGAGATAGCATTGGCATCAGCATCCTTAGGCTAAGATCCAACACTTATACTAGTGAAACAGAAATCTCAGCCAGTCAGCAACTTACTGGCACAGGGAGCAGCGACTGTTTTTTCTCTTCTCCTGGGTAGGTAAAGGCAACCAGGGAAATGAGGCGCAGCTCACTTGGGGCATTATAGGCTTGTACCTGTCCTGCTGCCCTTCTGCCCTGAGGAGAGGAAGAGAAGTAGTCATTGCTTTCTGGACCAAGGTCGAAGGTACTGTTTTGGTCCCAGGTATGTAAGGGCAGGTGGATGCTCAAGGATCTGTGCTCAGAAGTATCCATGTTCCCTTGGTGTCCCAAGGGTAAAACCATTGCAGGAAAGTACAAGATACTTACTTCTGCAATAGCCTTAAAATGGGTTATGTTGGTATAACTGGGGATTTTTCCAACGTATGCCAACTACAACAGTAATTATCAAACTGATATGGGGAAAATGGACAGCATTTGAACATCCCACAATACTCTTGGAATGATACTAGGTCAGAGGCAATGTGGAAAGTTAAAATGATGCTTACACTCATCTGCCTAGCACTGCTGAAGCCATTGATACATGAAAGACCTCATCAAAGGGCTTAGGAATCACTCAAACTTAGAGCCAGATGTAAGGAGTGATTAAAGTGAGATCAGACTTTGGCCAAAGTTTTCTGTGTGATCCCTCCCCCCAGTATGTCCACTGGTCCTGCTAGCAGGGAGTTCTGAGAGCTGCAATTCAATAAAGTAACTTTTTCCAGCTCCTATTGGGATTGTGCCTAGAAGTAATTGGTGACTGCACAGCTAAGGACAGCATTTGTTGTTGATTGTCCAAAAGACCCGAAGAACCTGAACTTAAGAATCACGGACTTTGAGTACTACGGGCCAGAGCCCACTCACAAGTAGGCTCTTGCCTGTAAAAGTCATCTGTAACAGTCCAGCCTGGGGACTAACACAATCTGTGTTTATTGCTGGGGACGAGAGAGAGAGCCTTTTCAGTGGTGGCCCCTCGGCTATGGAATTCCCTCCCCAGGGAGATTAGATCAGCCCCCTCCCTCCTGACCTTTTGCACAGTGAATCCCGGTGCAACAATTGATATCTCACTGCAATAAAGAACAATACAGATGACAATTGGAACGGCTCCTGGCATATGTTTTCTGATTCTTTCCTGGGCTGCACCATGCCAGCAGCCATGCACTCTTTCCAAAGCATTTTAAGGAGGCTTCCCACTCATGTAAGGAAGAGCGATAACCTCCTGGAAGAGGAGTGAGAAATGAGGGTTTTCTTTTTGTTTGCTGGGGGATTAATTTTTAAAAAGATTAAACTATGATGCCAAAAAGCAGAGGAAGACCCAATATCGGGTCCCACTTGCTTTCATGCCGGGGTGGGGGGTATTGTTCTGTTGCTCCTGAAGGTACCAAAGACGCTGGAGGTACCGAAGATGCCGAAGGGAAATGGTACAGTGCACATGCCTAGTAACAGTACTATTTTGTTTGTGCCCCCTGCAAATACTATCTCTGCCATGAGAACCAGTGTGGCATGATGGTTTTAAGACTCCGAGAAACCAGGAATCATCCATGTCCAGCCATGGAAATGCTCTGGGTGGGCTTGGAAAGTCACCATATCTCAGCCTACAAGAAAGGCAAAGGCAATTTTCCCTCTACATATTTTGCCAAGAAAACCCAGTGACAGAGTCAGCATATTGAACCTATCTGAGGTCACAAACATGATAACAATATGCATCCATTACAAAAAATAATTATGCAACATGATATAAACTAAGATGCTAACAAATCCAATGTCACAAAGTTCCATACATCCAACATGGTTTCTGTGTAGGACTTTACATATGCTGCTCAGTAGTGCTGCAATTTTAGGTGCAAACCTTGAAAACTTAATAATTCAAAATTGTCCAAATACATGATAGGAATTGCACTATAAGGAATGTATCACTTTGTTAACCCATACATCACAAAAATACTACTACCTTATTTAAAGTGAAATAGGTCTACTTAGTTTTGGCAACTTCAGCTCTTTTCCTATCAGTGCTTTTTCTATCTTAACTGAATTAGTTAAGGGATACCATTATCTACTTTTTTCCCTCAAAGGAAATAACAGTAACTTTAGCTGTTTGCTTACCATTGTCAAAAATTCTTCAATGATTGCCCTTCCAAAGCTTATTCGCAATTCGAGAATTATTCTGTGCAATACTCAGAGGTTAGCCTTGCTCTGAAGAGAGAATTTTCTGCACAAAAAACACTCACTTCTGTGCAAAATCGCCTGCACATTTTCAGAAGAATAACTTTCCAATTACATTATGTTATGCAGTGGAAACTGCTCTTTCTGCACAGAAAACAATATTTTTGTTTTTGTGAATTTTTTTTGCTTTCTACACAAAATCATGTTATACTTGATTATACTGAATTCCATTTGGCATATTAGAGTTCCCTTGTGATTTTATGGACAAGTTGGAGCATTACATCACCCACCATTAATAACATTCAACACTTGTTGGTAGTCAAGGCCTAGCATTACTTGTTGGATGTGAAGTGGGGCTGTGTTGTGTTTTTCATAAGTGTATAGTGATTTCTAAGTAAAACATTTCATGCTTCTAGCTGCCAGAATCTGTGCTCCATCTCTTTCAGAAGCTGAATTCTCCTTATTCTTCATTTCAGAAGTCAGAAACCTAAGTTGATGTATTGTCTGATTGCCTTTTGAAATTCTGGAAGGTGCTGTGAGAAAGTGATTGATGTGCAGGGTGTTGATTTTTTATATAAATAATTGAATACATTAAGGTCCAGATTTGCTTTAGTAGTGCTGCTGAACACAACTCTCAAACATATGCTTTGACAAAACTCATTTTTGTTATTCAATTTTCAACATCATTTGCATTCTAATCCTTTTAAGTGTTTGTAATTCAAGGGTTTTTTTTTTACTATATGCAAGCTTAAGCTCATTACTGTATTTCAAGGTATGAGTCAAAATAAGGCAGCAGCATAAAATATTACAAAGAGCTAATGGGTCCTCTATTTGGAATCCATTTCTCAGTAACCGATAGTATCTACAAGTGTGTATAAATAAGGACTCAAAATCTGGTTATGCAAGTTATGATAATTTTCTGGTGGTTTCGCTGTAAATGTGTAACTAACAAGCCCTATTCATTTCACTGTCTAGTCAGACACTTTATGGCACAAAGCATTGAAGCTTGTGATGGTTCTATCACACTGCCAGTCTGCCTCCCCTCACTATTCACAGGAAAAAGGCAAATGCCCTCCAACTCCAGGCAATCTTGGATGACACACACTTCCTTGACCCATTTCAAGCCGGCTTCAGAGCAGGATATGAAGTTGAGATGGCTATCATCACCTCAGCTCAGTGAATGATCTCTGTCTCAACATCAACTGGGAGAGTCTGTCCCTGTTGGTGCTTCTAGATCTCTCAGTGGCTTTCAATACCATCAACCATAGTATCCTTCTGGAACAGATGTTTTTTTTTGGGGGGGGGGCAGTGCTGGGAATGCGATGCACTGTGCTACAGTGGCTCTGGTCGTACCTCTCAGGCACGTTCCAGATGGTGGTGCTTGGGAATTGCCTCTCTCCAAAAAGGAGCTGTTATGTGGTGTCCCACAAGGTGCTACTCTATCCCTAATGTTCTTTAATATTTTCATGAAGCCACTGGAAGAGATCATCTGTAGGCATTGGGTAGGGGTGTAATCAGTATGTTGATGACACCAAAATATATTTCTCCATGCTTTCCAAAACAGCTTCAACTGATGATAGCATGTCTCCCCTGAATGAATGCCTGGAGGAGGTAATGGGTTGGATGACAAAAAACAAATTGAAACTGAATCCAGACGAAACAGAAGTACTTGCCTTCAAGGGTCCTAACCTGGGGGCAGAAGTGTGTCAACTAGTTCTGGATGGGGTTACTCTCCCCCTGAATGACTATGTTTGCAACTTGGGAGTGCTCCTGAATCCACCTTTCCAAATGTCAGCCCAGGTAGATGTGACGGTCACATATGCCAGCTATGCTCCTCCCTAGATTTGGAAGACCTTAAGATGGTAACCTTAAGGTTGGACTTCTGCAATGTGCTTTACATTGGGCTACCTGTGTACCAAGTTCAGAAACTCCAGTTGGTTCAATGTACAGCAGTCGGATTGGTTACAGGAACATCTAGGAGTGATGTTGTGCAGAAATTACACCTATCCTAAAGCTACTCCACTGGTTGCCAACCAGCTTCTGGGAAAAGTACAAGGTGTTGGTTTTGACCTTTAAAGCACAACATGGTTTGGGTCAAGTTACCTAAAGAATTGCCTTCTCCCATACAATCCACCCTGAACATTTAAGAGATATGTTTAAATGTTTGTGAAATTAGACGAAGAAATACTGTGTTGTTTACAGTGCTTGCAATATATCCAAATGCATACTTATGATATTATAGTTTATTTCAAGGATTATGCTCATGTGGGTCGATATGAATATCCATCCCTCTACATATTGCTCAGCCTTGAGAAAGTCTCAGTAGAGACAAGAACATAAGAACATAAGAAGAGCCATGCTGAATCGGACCTCAGCCCATCTAGTACAGCATTCTGTATCACACAGTGGCCCACTCGAGCAGAAGGGAGGGCAAAACCCTGACCTGCTCCCGACCCCCCACAACCAGTACCCAGGGAAATCCTGCCTACCTCAACCAACTCCGAGGTGGCACTTGAATGTCCTTTTCAGTAACTACCGATACACTTGGTATCCATGAATCTGTCTAATCCTGCCTTGAAGTTGTTCAGGCTGACAGCTGTCACAACCTCTTCTGGAAGTGAGTTCCATAACCCAATGACCCTCTGGGTGAAGAAATATTTCCCTTTATTAGTCCTAATTTTCCTACCTTGGAGCTTCAGGGAGTGCCCTCTAGTCCTAGTGTTTTGTGACAAAGAAAATATTTTTTCTTTATTCACCTTTTCTATCCCATGCATGATTTTATACACTTCGATCAAGTCACCTCTTAAACGCCGTCTTTCAAGGCTGAAAAGACCAAGGCGTTGCAACCTGGTTTCATAAGGGAGCCGCTCCATCCCTTGGATCATTCTTGTTGCCCTTTTCTGTACCTTTTCCAGTTCCGTTATATCCTTCTTAAGGTGCGGAGACCAGAATTGTACACAGTACTCCAAATGTGGCCTTACCATCGATTTGTAGAGAGGTAATACAACATTTGCTGACCTATTTTCGATTCCCTTCCTGATCATGCCAAGCATAGAATTTGCTTTTTTCACTGCTGCAGCGCACTGGGTTGACATCTTCATTGAGCTGTCCACCAAAACCCCAAGATCCCTTTCCTGGTGAAACGGAGGATCCACAAGATTTGCACTTTTCCGTTGGCTGTTTAACTGAATAATAAGAGGGTCGACCAGACTACGTTTGCGCTTATGAATATTGTGAGTTATAGAAGGGCGATCGCTTAATGTGATGAAATATTGACATAATTTCTGTTATGTGTACCAATTGATGCGACACCGATTCGTCCTTCACTTTCCAATATGGATATATAATGACTTGGATATAACCCGGATTAAAACAGAATAAGATCCGAATCAACTGTGTGAGCTCCTAATTTTGAACTGGTGACTTTGAATTGAATTGGGTACTTCCATTTATGTTTAATGATTGCATCTCTCGGATTATTATGGACTATGCAGTCTGTGAAATTTATTTGAACTGGGGTTTTTTGGAATATATTGGAACAAATATCCACTCAGAAAGAACTCAGCGTGGTTTGGCTGACTTCTGTGAGTCACTTTATTTTCTTACATTTAAACTCACCTACAATCAAGGACTGGAGGTGTCCACATTGGATTAATATAATTAATGGTAGTATTTGTACTTTAGCGATTTTATATTGCTAAATTGCTGTTTGTTTGCTGTGGGTTTGTAGCAGCACCTTCCCCGCTATATAATCTTCTTCAACCAGCCAGAATCCAACTGGTGACCATCACTCAGAGGACCTTTTCATCAGCTGCTCTGAGCGTGGAACAACCTGCTGGAAGAGCTCTGGCAACTAAATGAGCTGTTTTTTAAAACCATTTCAAGACCTATCTCTTCTGCCAAACTTATTCAGACAGTTTTAAAATATGAATTTTAAATGTGTGTCCTTTGTTCAATCTGTTTCGTGTATTTGAATATGTATTTTATAGAAATAAATTTTAATATGTATATTTTATAGACATGCATTTTAATATGTGCATATGTAGTATTTTTTACAATGTTTATGTGTTTAAATTATTCTGTAATCTGCTTCCAACTAAGAGGAGAGGTGAGTAAGAAATAAAATTATTATTATTGTTGTTATTAAATTATTGAAACCCATCAATAGTTTATAATCCTGCAATGTTCCCATTATATACCTTGGTGCAATGGGTCCACTTCTCTGCTGGCATGCCAGTAGTAAAGTGATGTTAGAGGGTGGAATTCTATCCCTATCCACCCCCAGCCTCATTATTCCTAAGCTGACTATTTTCTGTTTATTTTCTGTTTAATGCTGACCAAAAAGTCAGTGGTTCAAATTCAAGGAGTGGGGTGAGCTCCCACTGTTAGCCCCAGCTTCTGCCATCCTAGCAGTTCAAAAGCATGCAAATGTGAGTAGATCAATCGACACCAGTCCAGTGGGAAGGTAACGGCGCTCCATGCAGTCATGCCGGCGACATGACTTTGGAGGCTTCTACAGACAATGCTGGCTCTTCGACTTAGAAATTGAAATGAGCACTACCCCCCAGGAGTTGGACACGAGTACACTTAATGTTGGGGAAAACCTTTGCCTTTACCTTTATTATGTTCTATAGTTACATTTGTGTTTATCGTTTTTCATATCTGAAATTGTTTTTTTTAGTTGCAACAGTTCTGATTTAAATGCAAAAACCAGCAAACTTGTACAATAAGAATTTTTCACAAGAAAAATCTTGCACAGAAAACATATAGTCTTGCACAAGAAATCTACGTGGTTCCCTTCTGCATTGAAAGGCAAAACTTTTGGTTTAAGATTTTTTTGTTGTGTAAGGTTGCTGTTCTTTCACAGAAAACAACAGCCTTTCGGGGGGGGGGGAAACGGACTGTCTGAAAACAATATTATTTCTTTTTTTAAAAAGCAGCAACATAATTCTCATGCAAAAAATGTGTTTTTATTCACTGAATAATCTTCCAAAGCACTTCTGAATGTGCAAACACTGCAGAAAATTCACACTAGTGTATTATTTTTCCTGATTGGATTTCATGAGTATAAGGAAACCCATTTTTCAGTCAGTGAATACTCGTTCCATCTATTCTGAACTAACATCTTAACATCTGGATTTAGCTTTGTAAGGCAAGCTCGAGGCATCTTCATACCTAGGTTGGAACAGCATGTGGTGTCCTTTTTCATGAAGGCAAAGGTGCATTGTATTTCAAAAATAAGCAGGCTTTTCAAAAAAAAGGGACAGAGAGTCCAACCAAAATCAATTCCCATCATTGGTCATTAAAAAAAACAAAAAACATCTTTTATGATGCCCAAAGTCTGGTAACTGAGGAAGCTGCCCCAATCTGCCTACTGGCTGGGCTGATCCAGGGAAATATCAATATGTTCAACCCAAAAACAGTTTGCATAAAGTAGGAAACATTTTGTGTTCGACTGTAAACATGTACTGAACAGTTGCATTCACTTTCAAGTTGTTAGCAAGAACAGTATGGAACAGACGCTCTCCATTTGAAGTCGCAATTAAGCAAACTGTGTTTTTCTTTTTCTCACCCAATTTGTATTGAAAATAGATTTGCACAACAATTAAAATGCCTGCGAAAAAAGCAGCAGGTGCTCTGGATCTGTATCAGTAATAATGAGCATAATGCTATTTCTGTATACAGAACAGCCCCTATTATCCATAGATTCAATATCCAAGGGTTCATTTACCCACACATCAGAAAAATACCATCTCTTCAAAGGGGTTCACTATTATCCATGGTTTCAGGTATACAGTGTATGTGTGCTTGTGTGTGTGAACTGGAATGAATCATCTGTGGATATATAGACCCAAGACAACAATAATCTCATCTGGAAATGATATGTTAAAGTGATTCAAAATTGATACAAATATAGTCATAGGCATAACCGTAGTTGGGCGAGCCTGCAAGGGACATGCAATCCAACCCTCTGCCATGCAGGAAAACACAATCAAAGCACTCAGGACAGATGATCATCCGGTTTGTCATGGAGAGGAAACTATCTTTGAACTGTGTGGAAAGAGGGAAGGAGGGAAAGGTCTATAAGGCTTTGTAATTTCTTCTTTGCTTGTTAGAATATTTGCATGGACTCTTTCGGAGAGGACTATTGTGCTAGAATGGAAGAAAGGAAGAATGGGAAGATGCTTCTCTGGGAAGGAGGGACAGTGTTTTAGATGAATGTCTTAGCCAGTGGTCCTAACAACTGGTAAACTGGAGGACCAGAGGTTGGGAACCACTATCTTAGCTCCAAGGGACAGGAGGTCACCGCAAGGGGAGGGGTATGGGAGGTATACTATAAAGGGGAACAGTTGCTATATGGATAGAAGCCATTGTTTGAAATTGTGTGCATACACCCCCCCCACACACACACAAACACAAACACACAGAGTATATATACAGACAGTCCACAAGTTACAAACAGGATAAGTTCTGTGTGTTTGTTCTTAACATGAATTTGTATGTAAATCGGAATAGGCACATTTTTAAAGCGTAACTCCAGCTACACACACACACACACACACACACACACATTCTTTGGATAGAATGGATGTGTGTGTCCTGTTCAGAAGATATCACCTCACTTTCTGTCCCTGTGATAACTCGATTTTGAAAACAATGGCTTGTTGTGGAAACATGGATGGGTGAAGAAGCTTCAGTGGAAGCAGGTACCATTCCCCATGATAATATTTATTTATTTACGATATTTATAGCTCACTTTTCTCTTGTTGTTGTTTATTTGTTCAGTCACTTCTGATTCTTTGTGACCTCATGGACCAGCCCAGACCAGAGCTCTCTGTCATCCATCGCCACTCCCAGCTTCTTCAGGGTCAAGCCAGTCTCTTTAAGGATACCAGCCATCCATCTTGCCCTTTGTCTGCCCCTCTTCCTTTTTCCTTCCATTTTCCCCAGCATCATTATCTTCTCCAAGCTTTCCTGTCTTCTCATGATGTGGTCAAAGTACTTCATCTTCATCTTCCCTCCTGTGAACAGTCGAGTATTATTTCCTGGAGTATGGACTGGTTTGATCTTCTTGCGATCCAAGGCACCCTCAGAATTTTCCTCCAACACCACAATAACTCTTCCAGGAGTGAAATTGTCTTTGGAAGTGTAGATTTCTGTTACTTCATTTTGTCTCAGTCCCATTCTTAACTATGAGCTGTTTGTAAGTCGGATGTTTGTAACTTGGGGACTGACTACACACACCCCCACACACATAGTAAGAAACAAAGAGATAAAGTCAGCAATAAAGAGCTGTGTCAAAGAACCGGGTTACGTAACGTGATTAATGAACTCTATGAGGCAAAAAGATGATGGGTAGGTCAAATAGCACAAATAAAAGGCAACTGATGGACATGTTGACTAACGAACTGGATTCCAAGAGACCACAAGCGACCCTTGGGCAGACCTTGTATTTGATTGGACAAACCAATGGTTAAGCTGTTTGGCCAGAAATAGAAAAGAAAAGCACAGGATCATATATTTTAGCAAACAATAGATCCCAAAGGAGTGGATCGATGATAGAATAGGATAGGACACACACACACACACACACACACACACACACAAGACATTCTCAAAATTGCAAACATCCGACTTACAAACAATTCATAATTAAGATTTATATACAGATTTATAGGTACTGTTCCATTATCTGGATGGACTCCAAAATAGGGCCTAGAAAGAAAAGGATAGTCCATTTTATGGAGAGGGGGAGAGTTGAAGGAAGAAAACCATTTCCCACATTTTTGTTGTTTATTTCCCCTCCCCATTTCCCATGTCATAAAGGATGGTTGTTTTGACGATGGGGACATGGATGGGGGGGAAAACAGGAAAAGAGGGGTAAGTGCTTTAACTCCTTCAACTCCTTTCCCTCCTTTAAAATGGACTATCCTTCCCTGTCTAGCACCCCCTTGTGGCCTCTGCTCAGATATGTGGAATGTATGTGTGTGTGTGTTTGTGTGTGTGTATAGGCAGCCCCCAATTTACAAACATCCATCTTACAAACAATTCATAGTTAAGATATAACTATAAGTTTCAAGGCCAAGAGGCTCCCGCTATTAGGCTCAGCTTCTGCCAACCTAGCAGTTCGAAAACATGCAAGTGCGAGTAGATCAATAGGTACTGATTCTGCAGGAAGGTAATGGCGCTCCATGCAGTCATGCCGGCCACATGACCTTTGGAGGTGTCTCGACTAGGCTTAATGTTAGGGGAAAGCCTTGCCTTCCCCTTGTTTACCTAGTGCTGACCCTTCACCCCAGACCAGCCAGTTACAATACTAATTTCCAAAATAATAAAATAATAATAATAAAACTTTATTTATATACTGCTCTATCTTCCCGAGGGGACTCAGAGTGGTTTCCAGGTAACATTACAAAACATACAAAGTAAACAGCATAATCATAAGATTAACAAAACAATATAAGCATAACAATTGTCACCATAACACACATATATTAAAGGCAATCCTGCCTGTTCAAGGCAATTTAAAAGGCTGGGCCAAAATTAGTGCAAGCTCATAAATTCTAGGGGCCCAGTGAATTAAGCACAATGCTATGGCAGGCAACAATAATATTAAGTACAAGTTTGTGGCTGTTCATTTCCGGGGCTTATTAGAGGAAGCGACCTGGGTAATTGATAGGAAGAATAAGGCCGTATTCGATAATGTGTAGGACTGAGTTAGAATTGGTTATTTTCAAAGGCTTGTTGAAACCACCAGGTCTTCAAGCTCTTATGAAAGGAGGGGAGGGATGGGGCCTGTCTTATTTCCTTTGGAAGGGCGTTCCAGAGGCGGGGGCCACCACTTACAAGGCCCTCTCTCTTGTCCCCGCCAACCATGCTTGTGACAGAGGTGGGACCGAGAGGAGGGCCTCCCCGGAAGATTTTAGAGTTTGCGCTGGTTCATAGGAGGTGCGATTGCGGAAATAGGCGGAACCTGAACCGTTTAGGGCAGGGCTGCCCAGGAAGTCGATCGTGATCGACCACTCAATCCCAGGATCGAAGGAGGTCGATCCCAGCCGAATGGGGCGCTTCTCAAGGGGGCGGAGACAGGCTGTGCCAAGCCCCGCCCCCTGGCTTCGGCACTCCCAGCAGCTTCTCCAGGCTTGAGGATGGCAATGCCAAGCCAGTGGTAGCATAGCTAGCACAAAGCTGGCTTGGCATTGCCATCCTCAAGCCTGGAGAAGCTGCGGGGAGCTCCAAAGCCAGTGGGGAGGGGTGGGGTTTGGCATTGCCTGGTTACGCCCCCTCTGGCTTCCGCTCTACCAACAGCTTCTCCAGGCTTGAGGATGGCAGTGCCAAGCCAGCCTTGTGCTAGCTATGTCACCACTGGCTTGGCATTGCCATCCTCAAGCCTGGAGAAGCTGCTGGTAGAGTTGAAGCCAGAGGGGGCAGAGCCAGGCTGTGCCAAGCCCTGCCCCTCCCCTCTTCAGCCTTGAGGAGGTAGGTAGATCTTTCTGACTTGGTTTTATTATAAGTAGCTCACGTGCTGAAAAAGTGTGGGCACCTCTGGTTTAGGGCTTTATAGGTCATAACATGCACCTTGAATTTGGCTTGGCAACTTATCGGCAGCCAATGAAGCTGTTTTAATAGGGGTGTTGTATGCTCCCTATAGTTTGCTCCAGTAAGGAGCCTGGCTGCCTGGCAGGACCAAAGACCGACAGGTCAGAGGTTCAAATCCGGGGAGAGCACGGCATGGGGAGTCAGAGCCAACATCGGGAGCTCATCCGTGCTCTCCCCGGATTTGAACCTCTGACCTGTCGGTCTTCGGTCCTGCCGGCACAAGGGTTTAACCCATTGCGCCACTGGGAAGTAATAGAAACAATGGCAGTAAGGCAGCCAGGCTCCTTGCTGGAGGAAACTATAGGGAACATACAACACCCTATTAAAACAGCATCCAAAACATCCGGGCATCTCCTGGGCAATTTGGTCAATTCTCTGGTTTCTCAAGTCTCTCCTGATATGGAAAAAAATATTATTTCCCTAATGGTGGTGCAGTGGGTTAAACTGCTGAGTTGCTGAGCTTGTTGATCAAAGGGTCACAGGTTCCAATCCGGGGAACAGCATAAACTTCAGCTGTCAGCAGGCCCGGATTAACTCCTTTTGGTGCCCTAGGCCACACTTTGGAAGCCCTGCCCCCGGGGCAGGGCTTTCTTCTGCCTCTTCCTCCTCCTCACCGCGATTGCTTTCCTTCAGTCAAGGAAGGCGGTCAAGGGGGAGGAGGAGGAAGGGAAGCCCCGCCCCAGGGCGCTGCTGGCAGGCATGTAGCCAGGGGGGGGGCTAAGGGGGCTTCAGCCCCCCCCGAAATTCTCAGGGTGGTCCGCAAAAAGGCCTTACTGGTACATTATTTAAACTGTTATGTTTATTCATATCATGATCTGATCACCATGCTCATTATATCCCACATTCATGGGGTTATTGGGATAACAATACAAAAGGTTTGCTAGGGTAGACTCTCTTCCACCCAGTCTCAGCCCCGAACCAAACTCAGCCCCCTCCGAAACAAAATCCTGGCTACGGCCCTGGCTGCTGGGTATGTGTGGCAGTGACCCTGGGGGCGGGGCTTCCCTCCACCTCTTCCTCCTTCTCACCCCGCCCTCCTTCCTTGGGCGCAAGGAGGATGAGGCGGAGGGAAGCCCCGTCCCTGGGGCCGCTGGTGGGCATGCGCGCACGGCAGGAGGGCGCCTCTGCCTCCTCCTCCGCCATGTTCCTGGGTGCCGCGGGGGTGGGGGCGATGGTGAGGGGGGTGCCATTCCCTCCTCCCCTCCCCCTTGCAGCACTCTCCCCCCCGCCCTCCCCCGAGAGAGAGATAGTCATCATGCCGCACATTACGGTTATTTTGAAATTTTTTTTTTTTGGTCCTTGATCTGGCACCATCCTAGACCTGCGCTCCTAGGCCAAGGCCTAGTGTGGCCTTATGGGTAATCTGGGCCTGGCTGTCAGCCTCAGCTTCTGCCAACCTAGCAGTTTGAAAACATGCAAATGTGAGTAGATCAATAGGTACCGCTCCGGAAGGTAATGGCGCTCCATGCAGTCATACCAGTGGCCACATGACCTTGGAGGTGTCTACGGACCATGCCGGCTCTTCGGCTAAGAAATGGGGTTGAGCACCACCCCCCAGAGTCGGCAGGACTGGACTTAATGTCATAGGGAAACCTTTCCCTTATCTAAGATACACACACACACAGAGAGACACAATCCAGAAGGCAGCCTAGCAAGGGAGGGATGGAAGCAGGGAGAGGAGCTGGGCTGTTTCTGCTCCTGCCACTCTAGGGCTGGAGGAAGAAGGCAAGCCCTGTCATATGATGCGCTTCTTCTTCCTCCCCATCCTTGCCCTTTCCCGCCCTGCCCAGCCGCTGGGACCTTTCGCTTGCCACCAAGCCTAGAGCGGGATTGCGCGTGCACGCGTGGGGCTGGGGGAGGGGAGGAGGGAGCCCATGCCGCTGCCTCCCACGCGAGCGCGCATCCCAGGACAGCCAGCCACCCAAGCCTGCTTCTCTTGCGCGCCCGCGGAGCCGCGCTCTTCCTCCTCTCCCCTCCCTCCTTCCCTCCTCCCTGCCTGGCCTGGGCACCTCACCGGGCAGCAGCCAATGAGGAAGCCCCGCGCTTGGCTCTAAAGGCGGCCTGGGAAGCGGGAGGAGGAGGAGGAGGCAAAGGGAAAGCGGAGGCGGACGGGGAAAGCCGCCCTCTTGCGCCTCCTCCTCCAGCCAGGGCGCTCGCCTTCCTCTCGGAGCATCTTGGGCCATCCACCGGGCGCACGGATCGGCTCTCTCGGGGCTGCAGATGTAAGACCTCGGAGGGAGACAAGGAAGGGCTGGACCCCGCTTGGGCTGCAGGAGGAGCAGGCTCTGCCGTGGGTGAGTGAGTGAGTGAGTGAGTGCTGCTGGAGGGAGCCTCTTGGCCACAGCTCCTCCGAGGCTTCACCTTGGCTTTGTTCCCAGCTCCAGTCGTATGTATCTCTATCTATCTATCTATCTATCTATCTATCTATCTATCTATCTATCTATCTATCTATCTATCTATCTATCATCTATCTATCTATCTATCTATCTATCTATCTATCTATCTATCTATCTAATCATCTATCTAATCATCTATCTATCTATCTATGTCTAGTGGGAGGGGGGATTCAGTCGTACCCCTCACCCCTATCCTCGTTGTTCTGTCCCTCCTCCAACCCCTTCTTGTTGCTGTTGTTATTGTTGTTGTTGTTGCTTCTTGTCTGCCTGGGGGGTGTTAGGATTCAGATTGGAGGCACGCGCCTCCAATACCTTCTTTCTTTGCCTTCCTGGCCAACTTTCCTTCCAGCCTCCAGGGAGGGAAAGGCTTTCTTGGGGCTGCTGGGCTTTCCTTCCCCCTTTTTGCAGCCTTATAGATCCCAAACACCCTGCCACATCAAATCCACACAGCCCTGTATCCCAGAATATCAAGCCAGGAAATCCCACATTATGTGAGTGTGGACTCAGATCACCCAGGCCAGGGCCCTTCCACACAGCCCTGGACCCCAGAATATCAAGGCAGGAAATCCCACATTATGTGAGTGTGGACTCAGATCACCCAAGGGCCCTTCCACACAGCCCTGGACCCCAGAATATCAAGGCAGGAAATCCCACATTATGTGAGTGTGGACTCAGATAAACCAGGGACGTTCCACACAGCCCTGGACCCCAGAATATCAAGCCAGGAAATCCCACATTATGTGAGTGTGGACTCAGATAAGCCAGGGCCCTTCCACACAGCCCTGGACCCCAGAATATCAAGCCAGGAAATCCCACATTATGTGAGTGTGGACTCAGATCACCCAAGGGCCCTTCCACACAGCCCTGGACCCCAGAATATCAAGCCAGGAAATCCCACATTATGTGAGTGTGGACTCAGATCACCCAAGGGCCCTTCCACACAGCCCTGGACCCCAGAATATCAAGCCAGGAAATCCCACATTATGTGAGTGTGGACTCAGATCACCCAAGGGCCCTTCCACACAGCCCTGGACCCCAGAATATCAAGCCAGGAAATCCCACATTATCTGAGTGTGGACTCAGATCACCCAAGGGCCCTTCCACACAGCCCTGGACCCCAGAATATCAAGCCAGGAAATCCCACATTATCTGAGTGTGGACTCAGATCACCCAAGGGCCCTTCCACACAGCCCTGGACCCCAGAATATCAAGCCAGGAAATCCCACATTATGTGAGTGTGGACTCAGATAAGCCAGGACCCTTCCACACAGCCCTGGACCCCAGAATATCAAGCCAGGAAATCCCACATTATGTGAGTGTGGACTCAGATAAGCCAGGGACCTTCCACACAGCCCTGGACCCCAGAATATCAAGCCAGGAAATCCCACATTATGTGAGTGTGGACTCAAATAAGCCAGGACCCTTCCACACAGCCCTGGACCCCAGAATATCAAGCCAGGAAATCCCACATTATGTGAGTGTGGACTCAAATAAGCCAGGACCCTTCCACACAGCCCTGGACCCCAGAATATCAAGACAGGAAATCTTACATTATGTGAGTGTGGACTCAGATAAGCCAGGGACCTTCCACAAAGCCCTGTATCCCACAATATCAAGGCAGGAAATCCCACATTATCTGAGTGTGCACTCAGATCACACAGGGCCCTTCCACACAGCCATGTAACCCAGAAGATCAAGGCAGGAAATCCCGCAATATCTACTTTGAACTGAGTTATCAGAGTCCACACTGTCATATATTCTAATTCAAAGCAGGTAATGTGGGATTTTCTGCCTTGATATTCTGGGATATAGGGCTGTGTGGAAGGGTCCCCAGAGTACCTGTTTGAACTGAGGTCCCTTCCACACCGTCTACTTTGAACTGGAATATATGGCAGTGAGGACTCAGATAACCCAGTTCCAAGCAGATATTGTCGGATTTTCTGCTTTGATCTGGTTTATATGGCTATGTGGAAGGGCCCTGGATTCAATGACAGTGTATATCCAGCCTTAAAGGATCTACACTGTTGGCCTTTGTTGCTTGTGTAAATATACCTTGGGTTTTATCTTTTGGTTTATGTTATTTTGAATTTTATACAGCAGTGAATGCCCCCCCCCCCCCCTCTATATATTTGTGTCAGGGGAGCAACTTGAGAAACTGCAAGTCGCTTCTGGTGTGAGAGAATTGGCCATCTGCAATGACGTTGTCCAGGGGACGCCTGGATGTTTTGATGTTTTACCATCTTTGTGGGAAGCTTCTCTCATGCCTTTGCATGGGGAGCTGGAGCTGACAGAGGGAGCTCATCTGCACTCTCCCCTGATTTGAACCTACACACACACACACACATATATACAGTATATATATATATATAGATATATAGAGAGAGAGAGAGAGAGAGAGAGAGAGAGAGAGAGAGAGAGAGAGCCACCCTGAGTCCCCACTGGGGAGATAGGACAGGATAGAAAATAAAGTCTCACTGTTTACTGTTTTGATTTGGCTTGTTTTGTTTCTGTTGTTTATTATAGCGTTGAATGTTTGCCATCTTTTGTTGGAAACCATCCTGAGTCCCCCCTGGGGAGATAGGGCAGGTTATAAATAAAGTTTGGTTATTATTGTCAAAGGCTTTCATGGCTGGAATCACTGGGTTGCTTTGTGTTTTCCGGGCTGTCTGGCCATGTTCCGGAAGCATTCTCTCCTGACATTTCGCCCACATCTATGGCAGGCATCCCCAGAGATTGTGAAGTCTGCTGGAAACTAGGCAAGTGGGGTTTATATATAGCTTTGCAGCTTCAAAGCCAATGCTTCTGTAACATGGCCATGCAGCCCGGAAAACTCACAGCAACCCATTTATCATTCATTCCACTGTGTTCAGTCAAGAGGCTGCAAGTGCTGCTGGCTTGTGTTCATGCTCCTCTGCCAACCACCTGGTGATCTTGTATATTCTGAACATTCTCAGGTATTGTATTATTATTATGAATTAATTATATCCTGCTTTCTCTCTCTTAAATCTTACCCCCCTTCTACGTTGCCATATAATATTTATTTATCAAAGCATATAATCCACATGATCTGCTTTGAACAGGATTATATGAGTCTATGCTGGCGTATAATCCGGTTCAAAGCAGACAATGTGGATTTTATATGGCAGTATAAAAAAGGGTCTTATTTATCTGTTTACTTTGTTTGTGTCTCACCTTTCTCCCAGTATAGGGGCTCAAGACTGCTAGCAGTGCATGTGACACAATCTATTATTATTATTATTATTATTATTATTATTCTAGTAGGAGCCCCCTGTGGTGCAATGGCTTTAACCTTTATGCTGGCAGGACTGCTGACCGAAAGGTTGTCGGTATGAATCCGGGGAGTAAGTTGAGCTCTTGTCTGTCAGCTCCAGCTTCTCAGGGGGGACATGAGAGAAGCCTCCCACAGGACGGTAAAACACCTGGGTGTCCCCTGTGCCATGTCCTTGCAGATGGCCAATTCTCTCACACCAGAAGCAACTTGCAGTTTCTCAAGTCACTCCTGAAACTAAAAAATATTATTATTGTTGTTATGTTTATGTTTATTTATACTTTGCTACTTCTCGCCACACGGAGACTCAAAGCGGCTTATGCTAAAAGCATTTCAGTACAATTTTAAATCTACAAATATATCCTTCCTTGGATGGCCATCTGTCGGGGGTACTTCGATTGTGCTTTTCCTGCATGTCAGGGGGTTGAACTGGATGGTCCATGTGGTTCTTTCTAACTCTATTTTTCTATGATTCTATGAACATTTAAACAGAATGAATTATCATTGGTATGTTAAAAATCAGTTTAGATCAGCAAATACATATTCAAACTAAAATATAAAAACTAGCAAATGTAAATAGGAATACCAAAATAAAAAAAACCTAGTGAATCTTTGTGTCATGCAGTGTCAAAACTAAATGACAATTAAAATCACAGTTAAAATCTTGACAGCTCTCTCCCCAAATGCCGTTCCCAGCATCTCCAGTAGCCTGTCCTCTCATAATTCCCTAAATGCCGAATGGCAAAGGAAACTGTTCACTTGCCTGCTAAAGGCAAGTTAGGGATGGGACCATCCTGGTGTCTGTGGCCCCTTCTACACAGCTGTATACAATCCAGATTGTCTGCTTGGAACTGGATCATATGGCAGTGTAGACTCAGATAATCCAGTTCAAAGCAGATAATGTGGATTATCTACCATGATATTCTGGATTATATATCATTGTAGAAGGGCCCTGTGGGGAGGGAGTTCTAGAGTCTGGGGGCAGCTACTTCAAATGAGACTCAAAGCAGCACATAATGAAAAAACACACACAACAACAATGCAATGCACAATGTAAGACCTTAGACATAGAGACATTAAAATGGAATTAGACATAGACTATTCCAAATCAATACTTAAAGTCATTAATATCATCAAAAATCTATGAAAAGACATATAGCACTATATCATCCCATGTCTTTGTCTGGAAAATGTTCTCCTTTAAAAGTCTGCCTGAAACAGTGGTTCTCAACCTGTGGGTCCCAAGGTGTTTTGGTTTACAACTCCCAGAAATCCCAGCCAGTTTACCAGCTGTTAGGATTTCTGGAAGTTGATGACCAAACATCTGGGGACCCATAGGTTGAGAACCACTGGCCTGTATAGACAGGCTTTGGTCTGCCCATTCTCCCAAGAGTGAAACCCTTCATTTTATCATTGGCTGCTGTTTCTTCTCCTCTCCTTTCCACCTCCTCAACCCCTCATTGTGATCATGCTTCAGTTGTCCAGAGGAGCCCACAATCTCATTGTGAGGGATTTGAGTTGTCTTTACCACACAGGTGACGTTATTCATTTGTTTAGTATGTTTCCTGCATTTCTCCCACCATGGGGTCCAAGGCAGCTTACATCCATGTAAAGAACATGGGAGAAAACATTAACTTAGCTGTTCCGGCTGTTCTCAACTAAGAGGAGGAAGCATGGCACGGTGTACCACTTTTCAAGCTATCAAATACAGGTGACCGGCATTATATGTTTCCCCAAAATGCCAAGGATGGCACCATATTTTGCGGGCATTGGTTACCATTGTTCTTTCTTTTCTGGAAACTCACAAGGAGCGGCAGCTAATAGCTTGTGGTCTAGTAACAGTCCCAAGACCACCATTAGCTATTTAGATTTGGTCTATGAATACAGTTGATTGCTTCTGTGTCTTTTTCGGGAAATAATAATAATAATGATAATAATAAGTAGTAGCAGCAATAGTAGTAGTAGTGGTGATCGGCACACTGAGTGCAGTGCCGAAAGACCTTGGCCTGCACTTAAACACAATCGGCACTGACAAAATTACCATCTGCCAGCTGCAGAAGGCCACCTTACTGGGATCTGCACACATTATTTGCCGATACATCACACAGTCCTAGACACTTGGGAAGTGTCTGACATGTGATCCAATACAACAGCCAGTAGAGTGATCTTGTCTGCTGTGTACTCATCTTGTTGTGTTTCTAATAATAATAATAATAATTAATAATAATAATGGTGTGTGAGGTTGCAGAGATAGGATAGTGGAATTGTATTTCCTCCCTCGACAATCTGTGGATTTGACTTCTGTCAGGGAGGATACTTGCTGCTTTGAGAGAAAAGGGACAGTCTTGCCATTGATCATATTTTGGTTGGGAGCCTGACAGTGCTATGAGGCCAGATTTCTGCATGAAGATGAGCTTTTGTTGTTTATGGCACTGATGTCAGTGTTGGAAAAACATATCCTTTGTGCAGCGAGATGCCAAGGCTTTGCTGTGTGGCCAGCATACAGGTAAAAAAAATCTGGTGCATGAATTTTTGACTATTGTAGGAGATATTTGTGGGGTGAAAAAAAAGAGCTTTATGTGAAGTAGTCTTTATTTGGAAGCAAGTTTTGTTTGACATGGTTACAGGTAGGATGTATAATTATGTCACATATGCAAGTGGTATGAGGTTATGCATTAAACAAATGGGCACGTCTTGAGAGTTTCAGATTCCCTGTCTAAGATACTTCCCTCTTAAGAAAGTCAAACTCGGCTAACTAGAACATGCAGCGTTCCATGAACGCTGTTGAAGTGTGCCGTTGTGTAACTTGCCAATTGCAGATTATTATTTATGCCGAAGAAGTGAAGCTCTAAAACTCCCTAAGAGCAACAGATCGCATCACCATTCTAGTTATGTAAGTAATCTGAAGTAAGTTATTTGAAGTCGTCTTCTGAAAATGACCTTGCACAGCATAGCGTTTTGCTCATATCTTGCCTTTGACTCTAACTAGTGAAGAAAGATATTTTTTTGGCATCTCCAAAGAACCAGATATGTTTGCACTTAGTAAAGCTAACATGTTGAAGTAGGATTCAGTTTGTATCTCAAATGAATTGCTGGCACATAAACAAAAGAAGCAATAAAATGAGGCTTTGTTCTAAAATTTTTTTAAGGCAACAAATATATTGAGGTTGGTTTAATTCTGGACTTTGTACACCTTTTTGGATTGTAGAATTCATCTTTACCTGCAAATCGGAGAGCTCTGTGAGAAACTGGCAACTGTCAAAACGATTCTGAAACCTTCCTTGATCATTGGGTATAGATTCATATCTGTTTGCATAGCAATGAGCTTTGCTTTACAGCCACACAGAGAGTCTTTCTGCTAAAACATAGGTTTACTTTTTTAAAAAAAACATACAAACTCCAAAATATTTGAGCCATAACAGTAGGCTTGGTGTGGTGCGTGAAAGAGGGAGAAGAGGGAGCTGCGTGTCCGGTTTCTCCTCAAAGGCAGCATTTTTTGTGTCTCTACTTCATTGTGAATTTAGTGACACTCTCAAATTTAACAAAGAGCAATATTTTATGGCTTTCGTCATTTTTCTTCAGGTGAACCTCGTAGTTCTTTTGCTTTGACATTTTATGTTGTGTTTATTATTATTTTTTAACTAGAGCTGTATTGTTCCAATAATTGTTTGGCATTCGTTTGGACTGGAGCTCTGCTGTGAGTCTGTCAAATCTATTGGCCGCCTACTGTCAGGAGAGCAAAACGAATCCTTTGTTTAAAGTAACTTAAGTACTGGATGCTTTGTAAGGTGGGGGCATGTATTGGTTCTGTTTGTAGAGGCCTGCTTGTTTGGTCTTGAATAACTTTGTTGTCTTGAAATTTGGGTGGCTTCCTCACAGTACTAACCTGTCTGCTCAGAAAAGAACATATTAACATTTCATATTTTTTAAAAAATATTTTAATTTGAGAAACAATTACAGTTACATAGACATATACAATACATTCCCCCCTCTTTTATTTTCTTTCACCCCGTGTTCCCTTTCTCTAGAGCCATCTCTTCTTCTAAAATCCCACCAAAAGTTCATTTCTTCATTTGGAGGTAAATTCCCATCTTCTTTTTCCAATACTTTTTCTAAAAAAATTCTCCAAATACTTTCAAAGTCATTTTCCCCACCGAGGGCCTTCTCGGTGGTGGCTCCCCATCTGTGGAACGCACTCCCAATTGATATATGATCATCCTCATCCATCCTGGCATTCAGGAAAAAAGTGAAATCCTGGCTATGGGACCAGGCGTTTGCACATTAACACGATGCAGCACTTTAGATTGGATTGTAATGGCAAGCTGGTGGACATGGCCCAATGCTTCTATTATGGACGGAATACTGTTTTTAACTTATATGTGAATGCATATGATGTATTTTAATGCTAATTGTATTTTAATGTATTTTAATGCTAACTCTATTTTAATGTATTTTAATTCCGACTGTTTTTGGTTTTCTATTATATGTAGGCTATACTGTGTTTTTGGCACCGAATTGTTGCTGTTAGGCCGCTGTGAGTCCCCCCTCGCGGGTTGAGAAGAGCGGGGTAGAAATGGTGGAAATAAATAATAAATTACAGCTAGTAAACTGGCTGGGATTTCTGGGAATTGTAGGCCAAAAGACCTGGGGACCCACAGGTTGAGAACCACTGCTTTAAATAATGACCAGTCCATTTTCTCACTTTGCCTTGATGTTTTGCAAGTAACTGAGTTAGTTTGTCCATATTCATTATTTCTGCTGTTTTCAGGAGTCATTGATCTATTGATGGTACTTCTTTCATTCTCTAAGTTCATGCATAAGTTACTCTAGCAGCCGTAACTAAATAATTAAAAAGTATGTCTTTATTTTTTAACTTGAGCCATATTTGTTATGCCCAACAAGAAGTATTCTGGTTTCATTTGTATTTTAATCTTAAGTATTTTTTGGATTTTTTCTTGTATTTCCTTTCAGTACTTTCTTACTACCTTGCAGGTCCACCACAAATGGTTAAAGTGTCTAGGTTGTAGTACTTATTTTTGAGTTGACATTCATCAGTTTGTAGTTCCTAATCTGAACCAGCATGAAGGAGGACTTTTGCTATCATAATTGAAATAGCCACTCAAGGTGCAAGATGTTGTAAATTGCATCCTGGGCCATTTGGAGGCTAAGAGATAAAGAGGCAAAAAATGGCATTTCCCCTATTTTGGTAAAATATACAATCCAATCACTATTCACTTTGTACCCAAGCTCTGTTTGTGGTGATCTGGTCGTTAGGAATCTGGGAACAAAAAAATAATAAAAGGGAACAAAACATAAAAGTTAAGTGGTTGTCCTTTTAATAGTGAGTAGCTTTTCATAGTAAAGGTAAAGGTTTTCCACTGACATTAAGTCCAGTCATGTCTGACTCTGGGGGTTGGTGCTCATCTCCATTTCTAAGCCGAAGAGCCGGAGTTGTCCGTAGATACCTCCAAGGCCATGTGGCCGGCATGACTGCATGGAGCGCCATTACATATTCCATCAGAATTTTAATGTTGGTTCTCTGTCTAGACCAGGGGTGCTCACACTTTTTCAGCATGCGAGCTACTTATAAAACAACCAAGTCAATAGGATCTACCTACCCACTACAAAAAAGTGAAACATATAACACAATTTCTGCTTTGAACTGGGTTTTCTGAGTCCACACTGCCATATAATCTGATTCAAAGCAGATAACATGGGATTTTATTCAAATGTGTGGAAAGGACCTCAGATAACCCAGGGCCGGCAGCACTTGGGCAGCGTCAGGAGCCTGTGGGGCGGGACTGAGCCTTCCTCCCACCCTGCCTGCGATCTACCAGGATGCCCTACGCGATCTACCAGTAGATCGCGATATACCTAATGAGCACCCCTGGTCTAGACAATTTATTAATGGGACAGGATGTAGCTTAGAAACTACTAGAAATGATATTTTTCATTATAGAAGAACATCAATTTTAGCCCCTCTCCCTGACAACCATATTCCAAAACACATATTTTACCATATGTGTTCCACTTTGCAAAATGGTCCAATTATGTCTGCAAGTCTTACCAAGATGATGATAAATGGCACCTTTGGGGGAAGCAACACCTGCACCACAGCCAGCCCGACTCCACATTCCCTTACATTTGTTTTACATAAACATGTTTTGCTGCATGTTTAGAGATACTTCATTTATTGCCTCACTGTGGATTTTGGATACTCCCTTTCGTCTCATAGTTGTGCTTTCGAAGAAGTTTTCATATTCCTTGTAGATTACTTTGGAGAGATTCGAAACTTTGACAGTGAAGAGCAGGGCCGTAGCCAGGATTTTGTTTCGGAGGGGGCTGAGTTTGGTTCGGGGCTGAGACTGGGTGGAAGAGGGTCTACCCTAGCAAATATTTTGTATTGTTATCCCAATAACCCCATTAATGTGGGATATAATGAGCATGGTGATCAGATCATGATATGAATAAACATAACAGTTTAAATAATGTACCAGTAAGGCCTTTTCGCGGACCACCCTGAGAATTTCGCAGGGGGCTGAAGCCCCTCCTGGTGAAGAGTGTTCCCTTCACAATCATCACCCAAGGCAAGAGTCTGAACTTTTCTAAGCAGCCTTCCTCAATCTGATGCCCTCTAGATATAGCAGCAGCAGCAGCAACAACAACTTAATTTTTTACAATTCCTCCATCTCCCTGAAGGGACTTGGGGCAGCTTACATATGACACAAGGTGCCTAAAAACGCACAGTACAATGCAAAAAAGTAAAACCAATAGCACATAAAACAACAATTTAAAACTCAGAACAACTCCTAATAACCTATGGTGACAACATGGCCAAACTGTAAACAAGACAAGGAAATGGCCAAACTGTAAACAAGACAATGGAATGAAAGTGATGTGCCATGTCAAAGGTTTTGCCCTCCTTTCTGCTAGAGATCCTGTGTACAACTAGTGGGCCACTGTGAATGCTGGAAATGGGCTGAGGCCCGATTCAGCATGGCTCTTCTTATGTTCATGTTCTTATTAATTGCGGACCATTGGGGAAGACATTGTCAAAGGCTTGTTTAAACATCCAAGTCTTCAAATCCCTTCGGAAGGAGGACAGTGTGGGTGCCTGCCTAATCTCCCTGAGGAGGGTGTTCCAAAGTCAGGGGTCCACCACCGAGAAGGCCCTCTCCCTCTTCCCTATCAATCACTGTTGTTTCGGTGGTGGGACCTCCCCAGCAGATCTTAATGCTCCTGTAGATCAATTGGGGGGGGAGGAGTCACAGAAATAGTCATGGCCCCAAATTTCTGCACTCTCATAATCCCAACATGGTATGGGGATGATGGGATGATGCGTCTTCCACTCAATATATGTAAATACATATTATTATTATTATTATAATAATAAAAACCCAATGCATTTGGAGGGTATTGGGCTGGAGAAATCTATATACTTAGCACTTGGTTCCTAACCATTGATTTTGGTGCCTGATGGTTCTGATAAAGCCCTTAAGCAACCAGAATGAGGGTTTCATTCAGAATCTACTATCCATGTAGTTTTTGCAGTAGATAAGGAGAAGGCTCAGATTTGGAACACGTTGCCCATCTGAGGGAGGAAATGTTCTCTGTCTCTGCGTTACAAGGGCTGCGGCACTTCTTGGTTCAGCAGATTTCTTGCTTGCTTGCTTCTGGCACACTGTTGCTCTTAGCCATTTAGCTATTCTTCTGGGGAGTTCGTAAATGTTTTATTTTAATGAGATTTTTCATTTGATTTGGTTCCTTTTGGAAAAGCAGCCCAGGAAGAGTTTTTAAGAAGAACATAAGGCAGATAATACCTGCAACAAAATGTTGCAATATGAAAGCCTGTTATTCAAGCTCCCATTCCCTCGACTTTCAGTGTTGTTGTTTCGACCGAGTTAACTTTTCATACCCACAGACCTTGCTGTTTCCTCACTGCAATCTGCCTTCATTTTTTCCTAAAGTTCTTTGGTACTTTTGCAAACCACAGGTTTTCCAATGTTTGCTTATACCACACGGATAGTGCTTTTTTGTGTGTCAGGAGTGACTTGTTTGCCCATCTTGGTTGTTTCATTTCTTGTGTGAATGTTGTTAGCTCCAAAACATTCTGGACTGCTTTTCTCTTCCTTTGGTAGTTCAGAAACCTGCACTTATCATTACCTTCATGTTATTCTGCCTCTGCTCCCAAAAAAAGAAATGCTGGAGACCACATTTACTTTATTACTCACTAGCTGTACCCGGCACGCGTTGCTGTGCCCTATTTAGGAGATGCGAGAAAGTCTGAGTATGTAAGGGGAAATGATGTTACTTGGAAATGATGTTACTTACGGTCTTGGTGGGGTCATGTAGGCATGAATTGCGCACTTTCTATGTGTGCTCCAAATGATGTCATCTGGAAGCATGAGTTGTATTGTCTTATATAGCGGAGGAAGTGTTTTGATTCTGGAGTGTGTCCACTCAGCAAAGTCTGTAGTGGTTGTGGAGGAGTGGCAAGTGGTGGTAGAGACTTTACCGGCTCGGCAGCACATTCCTGTTGTTTCTGCTGGGTATTTCAGGGCTTTGCAGTGTGTGCAGATGTGCGTTAGGGTGCCAATGTCGGCCTCTGGCACCATGCTGTAGTCTTCTGCAGCGTTGTATCTGAAGGCTAGGTGGTGGAATTGGTTGTGGTGTTTTTGAAGTTTGTTTTCTGTGTTGCGACGTCGTGTTTCTGCGCTCCTTGCGCGTTGCTGTTGTGTTGCATTTCGCGTCTTTGTTGTTCCTGGCTGCGCGCTTCTTCTTGTTGTGCAGTTCTTTGCATTTTGGTTCTCAGCTGTGCGTCGTGCAGTGACCTGTTGTCTGTCTCTGCTGCGCAGTGTGTTTCTGTTCTGGCGTTTGTTCTGCCCTTTTTTTTTGATGTATGTAGCGTTGTGAGTGTGTCGTCCAATGCTGTTATTTTTAGAAGGCATGGCTTGTCTTTTGGGTCAGTTTCTGTCTGTGTGGAAGGAAGGAATGTTTTTTGTTTGTGGCGGTGGTAGGTGTTGTGTGTACGGGGCCCCGTAAGGTTGGTGGGATGGGTTGTGATTGGAAGTTGTGTTGTGTTGTGTCGGTAGGAATTGCTGGAGAATTGCTCCCTCATAGAGTTTGGTTTTGACAGTTTAACCCTCAAACACCAACTGACAACTGAAATCTCTCAGCATTCTATCCTAGCCTTGGATGGCTCCTGCCAGCGTTGCTATGGTTACTCTTCCTCTCTGCATTTTGTGTGGGCCGATGTTGGCCAATGGCATTTGCTGGCAGCCATGGAGGATGCTGGGAAATGTAGGGTTTTTTTACTCGTTGTTTTGGGGGCCTTTTAGGTTTGGGGGAGTTTCTTTGCTACAAACGTACCTTGCTTGAGGCCTATTTCTGTTGGCAAGTTTTGTGTTTCTGCGTTGTAAGGTTTCTCTGTTTGAGGTAGTCTTCACATGACGACTGTTCCTTTTTATATATAGATTTACTTTGCACCGGGAATGTGGCGCTGCTGACTGGGTGTCAGTTGCATAAGATCTCTACTGACCAGAAGGTCATGAGTTCGAGGCCTTCCCGGGTCGGGGTGAGCTCTCGACCAATTTGTGTAGCTCATTGTCAACCTTTGCAACCCAAAAAAGACTTGCATCTGTCAAGTAGGAAATTTAGGTACCACTTTGTGGGAGGCTAAATTTAACTGATTTCTGGAATGTTAAATTGCCTGTATGTCTGTCTATATATGTTGTATCCTATACACAGGGTAAGGCTCTAATACTAACAATACTAACAACACGTTATGGAGGCTAATAAAGAATAGATAATGATTCAATATTGTATAAATCACTTATTTTTTATGAAAATCAATGGAAAATCAATGGAATATCATGTAGATATAGTGCAAAGTGCAAGTATATATTCAATTATACAAATTCATAGTGTTTAAATCCCACCGAATCAAAGCATTAAATCAGAAACTTAGGCAGATGGGCCTCTCAGAGAACATTCTGAGCAGTCTTGAGCATAAAAAGACAATGCAGACCTTAGCAGAACGAATCAGTGATAGTGTTATTTCATCAAATTCACATTCACATTCATGGTGATAACTTCAACATTCATAATATGCATATCACAGCATGGATACATAATGCATTCTAAAGCAAGGTACTAATATAACTAGAACAAAACCAACAAAGTAAACCTGTGATTCCACCATAGGCAGTTTCTGGTTTAACTCGGGAAATCCCTGGATGTAAACAATTGACTGCTTCTCCGTGCGGAAGGTGGGTAGACGCCACTTTACTTGAGTTCCATTTGGCTGCTAGAATGCTGGGCGTCCGTCCTCTGTGAGAGTAGCAGGGATGGGTGGGTCTACAGGTCGTGGTTCCGTGGGTCCAGAGATGTTCAAGGAGTCCTACGCGGTTCGCCTGACGGTTCTTCGCGCAGAGCTCGGACCGTTTGGGGGGGCTCCTGGGTGGTGGACGGAGCCCGCGGCTTCATCAGAGGCTGCACCAGCGTTCGCCCAATAGGCACGTACCTGCCGAGGAGGCTTGCGTCGCTGCAGGAAGAGTATTTCACATTCAATGCATAGCGAGCAGGCTTGACCATAATATGGTCAATATGATGAAGCCGCGGGCTCCGTCCACCACCCAGGAGCCCCTCCGAAACGGTCCGAGCTCTGCACGAAGAACCGTCAGGCGAACCGCGTAGGACTCCTTTAATTTTTGTGTGTGTGTATATTTGTGTGTGTGTGTTTGTGTGTGTATAGTTCTTGGTATGTGTGTATGTATTTGTTTGTAGTTTTCTGTGGGTGTTTTGTGTTTGAGTACGTGTATATATATGTGTGTGTTTGTGTTTGTATTTGTATGTATGTGTATATATGGAGAGGTGGGGATATGTGTGTGTATATATGTGTATGTATTAGTGTGGATGTGTATGTTTAGGTGTGTAGATATATGTGTTTGTCTGTGGTTGTGTTTTTATATGTGTTTTTATGTGGGTTTTTATATGTTGTTTTGTTTTTATGTGTGTGTGTGTGTGTATGTGTAGAGGAGGAGGCCGAAGAGGAGGGCGATGGGGAAGCGCTCGATTTCCTTCCCCCGCGGCCCTCTCATCGGGCAGCGGAGGAGAGGCGGTTAAGGGCTCTTCTACGCCGGCCGCTGCCGCCTCCCTTCAGCTGGCCGAAGAGGAGGCCGCAGGGAGAGAGACGGTGCGGCTCCCCCTCGGCCTCGTCCCCGGGCAGCGGAATGGAGGTGGCGGGTAGCGGCGGAGAGCCCTTTGCCGCCTGTCTTCTGGTGGCCGAAGAGGATGCCGAAGGGGAACCGGGCAACCCCTCTCCCTGCGGCTTCCTCCTCGGGCAGCGGAGGCCGCAGGGAGAGGGGTTGGCCGGTTCCTCTTCGGCCTGCTCTTCGGCCAGCGGAAGAGAGGCGGCAAAGGGCCCTCCGCCGCTACCCGCCGCCTCCATTCCGCTGGCCGAAGAGGAGGCGGAAGGAGAGAGGAGGCGGTGCGGCTTCCTCCCGGCCCCATCCCCAGGGAGGACGGGAGGAGGCAGCGGAGGGGCGGAGGAAGCGGACATTGCGGAGAAGGCGTGTCGGGCTGGGGACTACGGCTCCCAGAATGCTCTCTTGCGGGCATTGTGGGCTATTTCCGGTGCTGTCTCCGCCCTTCTTTCGAGTGTGCCGCACGGAGCCTTCTGGGAGTTGTAGTTCCGCGGCTGCGCCGTTCTCCCTTGCCGTTTCGTTGGCTCTCCTGGTGGAGGGTCGTGCGGGCGGGATGTGTGCTGTTGGGTCCCGGGAGCCGCGTGGAGGATGTCGCCTCGTTGTTGTCAGGAGTGGTTCGTAAGCGGTGGAGGAGGGGGGCATGGCGTGGGATGTTGCGCATCCTTGGTATTGTGATGTTTCTATGGCGGCCGTTTGGTGTGTCTGGGGTGTTTTGCGCATGCGTAGTAATGCTGTGTTTTGGGGGATGTTTTGGGGGTTTTGTGTTGTGTTTAGGGGTGTTTTAGTGGGTTGTTGATGTACCTCGGGGTGGGGATGAGTGGCCCTGGGTTTTGTTGTGTGCGTGGAAAATGTAGTTTTGGCGTGCATTTGCCCCGTTGCACGACCACTTCCCTTTTATATATATAGATAAGTGATTTACACAATATTGAATCATTATATATGTTGTATGTCAATGGCATTGAATGTTTGCTTGTATATGTGCATTGTGATCCGCCCTGAGTCCCCTCCGGGGCGAGAAGAGCGGAATATAAATGACAATAATAAATAAATAAATATTAACTGAGGTAGCCCTCTATTTTCTGTTGAAATGTTTTGAATTTACAAAGTTTGCAAGAGAAGTTTTAGTATAGCTTGAGCAAGCTAGATGGCTAAACTATGATGCCTTACACTGACTTTTAAAAACATAGAAAGCACTGGTTATGTTGTCCACATCCTTTTGATTAACCAGCCAGTCCTTCTGTACTTGCCATTTCTGTATGTGTGGGCTATGGCTTCACAAAGGTCAAAGGCAATAGTTGTACATGTAGATATTTTTCAGCATATTACAGAAATGTCAATGATAAGCGAAGCAGTACTTCTCTTGTAGAGACTGGCGATTTCTCAAAGACTTTCTTCCTGGCAATAAGAATCCTTAAATTATTTTTTAAATTGAAAGTCAAAAACGGTCATAAGCCTCTGCATGCAGCGTGTGTAAAACTGGAGTTGACTAGTTCCTTTTTTGACCCATCCTTTTCTCCAATAACAACCAGCATTATATTACACTTGTAACATAATATAGCACAAATGTATTCCTTTTCTGGTGTAATTATAACTTCCAAGCTACTTTTGTCATTACAAACTTATGATTTTATTAAATGGAAGAGGGAAAATATCAAATATTGAAATGTTTTGCTTCTCTGCAAACTCATGCTGGGTATTGAAGTGGTTGAGATTAACTTTAATATGGAAAGACCATGGTGTTTCAGCCTAAGATGCTCCTTTTCATTCATGTTTAAAGGATTGTACAGTGGTTGCCAAAATCTCATAGTTCATTTGTTCCTGTGCCCCTTTATTCGGATACAACAAAGGCATGTTATTTCCAGCTCAATAACATAGGTTCTTGACCATTGGGACTGCTTGCCCAGACTGCCATGCTGGATTACTTCAATAGCCTTCTGGTGAGTTTGTCTTCTTGCTCTGTTCTCCTTCTGGCTTTAATTCGGAACAGCGCTATTTAAGTTGATTTAAATCTCGCTAAACAGCTCGCCAGTAGGCTATATCCCTTCAGTTTGGGGTCTATTTCAAACTTTTAGTTCTTATATTCAGGGCGCAGCGTTTTAGTATCCCCAGTCTTTGATTCACCAGATTAAGCTGCTGAATTGAACCTGAGGTGTATTTATAGTTTTATGTAGTATTGTCTTTTACTTTAGTACGTAAGCAGACTTCTAGCATCTTAGAGACTAATTGAGAAAATGAAGTTGGTCACATAAGCTTTCGTAGAATGAGGGTGGATCTACACAATGGAATTAATGCAGTTTGATACCACTTCAATTGCCACGGCTCAACACTAAGGGATCATGGAGCCATGGTCTCACAAAATCTTTTGCCTTCTCTGCCAAAGAGTGTTTATGCATCACCAAACTACATCTCCCTGGATTCCATAGCATGGAGCCATGGCAGTTAAAATGGTATCAAATTGCATTAATTCTATAGTGTTGGTGTGTCCTGAGTCTGCTTTCCCAGGCCACATCTGCACTAGTATTTGATCCAGTTCAATGCAGTTATCTGAATTCTGAAACTGGAATATATATCAGTGTAGATGAGGCCTCAGATGCATCTGATCCTTTTGCATATTGATATTTTAGACAACCCCAGCCATATCTTTGAATTTTGATTGTATTTCGATGTTCCTCTCTTTGGTGAAAATAGCATTATTAATAAACATTATTATTATTAACATTTAAAGTTGACTTTCTAAGTGTGTGCAGAGTTCTAGTCATCTCTTCAAACATATTTATGGGGGCAATGCAATGAGGGGATTATTGTGGATACAGCTGAGCAGGTATTCCTGCTATGAATGATGAAAAGCCTGCTGTTGAATTTTTGCTGGCTGTGCATCCACAATGATCTAGTTTGTATGTATTGCATTTGACTATGTAATGCATGGGCTATTGATATGAAAAAGGTCTTTGGTGAATCATTATTACACTTAGCAAAAACCCTAAATCAATCGAGAAGACCAAGAAAGTAATTCAATCAACACAAGAAATTATAAAATGATCCAGAACTATAAAATAACTGCAATTACAAACATAGGCAGAAATATATTTTTGACAACCACCGTTGCAATAAGGCCAGGAGACAAATATATTTGTTAACAGCCATAAATTACAGGATTATCATTTATGGACTTAATGTCCAATAACCATTATAAAAGTTGTTATATAAAAGGCCACTGGAATGCAGTTAGCTCAATAAGGGTAATATTATTACAGCAATAGCAGTACTTAATAAACACAAAAGATGTTTCTGAGAATACAAACCCCCACACATACTAGTAAGTGAATCAGGAATACATGTAAACATTTCAGTGTCACCCACATCCTTGACATGTCTGCTACAGTGAGACTTAAAGATCTGAGACAGCCTCCTCGTGTATATGAATGTATGGTATGTAAAAGAGACCTTAATTTGATTTTGGTGTGGTATGTTGGCAGGGAACACAGTGGTTAGTGTTTGCCTTGGGGTTAAGACAAGTCCTGCTGGATCAGATCAAAAATGAGGGAGTGGGGATCTAACCTCAGCCTGTTTGTTGTCTGAGACAAATGAGAAGACAGGGCAACTGTTCTACTCTAAGCTGGAATACCAGCTGTATCTTATTTCAGAAATGGTGACAGAGTAGCATCGATATGATGACTAATTTGATTGCTGTATGTTGGTTAACATATGACATAAGCTATGCTATGCATGTTGAGGAACATTTTTTGGATCTTGACTGTTGTGTTGGCACACACAACTCCATCTTCTGAAATTTAATGAAAATATTGATGGTAGTGGTGACGGGGCAAAGGTATAACTCTGTTGCACTCCAGAACAGGAATAACCCTCTGACTTTAAAACACCACATGTTGAGTAGGAAAACAATCCTTTTTTTAAAAACCAAAGATAAGTAAAAACAGCATGGTAAAAATATGCTTTAAGAAAATAGATAAGTCCAATTAGATAGGAAGATAAGCAGGTATACAGAATTCCAAGGCAGGGTTCAGCAAAGTTCAAAAGCAAAATCCACACTTTTGTAATCAAATCCAAATAGCCAGGAAAATATTAATCCACAGCATGAGTATATAATCCCAAGAGGCAAAGATTCAAACAATGAACAAGAAATCTTTAACATGAATCTTCCAAGCAAGGCTTCCATGGAACAAGAACAAAGACTTAGCAGGGTTCTGAAACGATGCTTCATCTGACCATTTTTTCCCTGGAGAGAACTTTATTTCCCAACACCCAGAAATTTGTTTCACTTTCCTTGACTGCCTCTCGCCTTTATCTCGAAGCCTAGTGGATCGGCAAAAACCTTGGCTGAGCTGTCTGTTCTAGCTAAATTCCAGCCATCTGTCTATGTGCTCATTATCTATCTGCTCATTAATTCTTCCAGGTGTCAAGTTGTTTTCAAACACCAAATCTTGGGAACTCTCTGGGTCTATCATCCCTATGCACAAGTTTAGATCTGAAACATCAATATTCTTGTGTATTCAATCAGTCAATGTAGTACTCACAGACCGCAATTCAATCAGTACATTCTGTCAATATTAAGTCCATAGACATAGAGTTCACTGGTCTGGAGAATGGAGATATCACAAATTAAAGTTCATTATCATAGTCCAATAGTAGATGACGTGCATATGAAGAGCGAAATCATATCAAGTGGTGCCAATGTTTAGAACATCAAAAGCCTGGTTGACGGCAGCATAAGGAATCCTTCTCCGTTTCGCACCGATAGGCGCTTTATCAAAACCACTATCACAATATGGCAACTGAGGCATCCACCATTTCTAGAACAAATATAGAGGGTCAGGTAATACACAGTAGGTCCAAATTGAAAATGCACAAATACATATTAACCTTAGTGATCTTAACAAACATAATAGCAAGTTATACATACCACAGTCTAGTAAATGGTTTGCATGAGCGAAACTCAAGGGAGTAAGGCATTGCTTTTAAAGTCTGAATCATCAAATCATAATAGCAAATTGAAAATGCACAGATACTTGTTGAACATAGGGAACATAGTAACATAATAGCAATTTATACATACCACAGTCTAGTAAATAGTTATGCATGGGCCAAACTTAAGAGAGTAAGGCATACAGCACATTACAATGTATGTATAAATTGCTATTATGTTACTATGTTCCCTATGTTCAACAAGTATCTGTGCATTTTCAATTTGCTATTATGATTTGATGATTCAGACTTTAAAAGCAATGCCTTACTCCCTTGAGTTTGGCCCATGCAAAACCATTTACTAGACTGTGGTATGTATAACTTGCTATTATGTTTGTTAAGATCACTCAGGTTAATATGTATTTGTGCATTTTCAATTTGGACCTACTGTGTATTACCTGACCCTCTATATTTGTTCTAGAAACGGTTTATTTCATTTGGGTCTTTACACTTGTGCTTTGCATTGGTAATACCAGTACCTGTATTTCTATCATCCCTATACCTTGTAGGAACATTCCCATGGGAAACTACACTTTGAACCGGTGTCGCTATGTCATTCTCTGCATTAATATCATTGACCAATCCATCTCCATCTTGACCCTCAGTGACATCTTTCCCCACATCAGAAGTACCTTGATCCTGAATCACAAGCACAGGCTGAACTCCAATAAACTTTTCCTCCTCCCGTTTGTATGTACCAATCCATCTTGAGAGTTTGATATAGCCACCACAGTGTACTTTATGGGTGACCCTGCCAGGATTGTTTATTTTTTTATGTCTTCATGTCCTTTTTGACTTCCCGTGACCTAAGGTGAACCCATCACAGGGTTTTCTTGGCAAGATTTGTTAGAAAAGGTTTGCCATTGTTTTCCTCAGAGGCGAGTTGCTGAATGTCGCTGAGTGAGGCTTCCAATCCTCCAGAGTCATAGTCTGATGCTCGAACCACTACATCAGACTATCTTGTTGGCCTAGATGGCTCCATTAACATCTCAAAGAGCTGAGTATGTTTAACCTGCACAAGAGAAGGTTGAGAGGAGACATGATAGCCATGTATAAATAAATATGTGAAAAGATGTCATAAGGAAGAGGGAGCAGGCTTGTTTTCTGCTGCTCTTGAAACTTGGAAGATTCAATTCAAAATACAAGAAGGGGATTCCACGTGAACATTAGGAAGTACTTCCTGATCATATGAGATGTTCAACTGTGGAATTATCTGCCTTGGAGTGTGGTGGAAGTTCCTTCCTTCGAAGTATGGATTGTCTGACATCCATACTGGGTGGCCCATGTGGTGTCTTCCAACTCTATTAGTCCATGATTCTATTACTCAATTTGCATTATTTCAGCATCCTATTTCTAACCATGATCGAACATGTACTTGGTTTTTTCATAAGCATACTGGTATACCTCTTGCAGTGGAGACACATCAGTCTGCCAAAAAGCTCTTTGTTTTTTCATGTGCTTCATTGCGAATGGAATGCCTCAGATTCCTAAACCATATTTAAAGGATTGAAAACACAATATGGAACGGCATGCTCTTTCCATCTGCAGTACTGGATTTATCAACAATTTAAGGTGTGAGTTAAATTCTATAGATTCTAGGGGGGCTGTAAATTGTTTTCAGACAAACAAAAATATGCTGAGATTTATACACATTTTGGTAATGCAATGTGACCTGTTGATTTAGATGTATCTTAGAGCAAGACCAGGGATCCAGGGCCCCTTTTCGGCTGGTAAAGGCAGAAGGGTTTCACATCCTTAGGGATGAGGTGGAGACTAGCAGGCTTAAAAAAAAACCAAAATGCTTAAGGTAACATAGATGACTTTTCTGTTTATATTTTCATATTTAAATTGCATTACTAACAAATAAAAAACAACCTCATTTGTTACTAATAAATTAAATGGTCCGAAACTCAAAATAAATTAATTCATATTTAGAAGGATTAATTTCATTATTAGCAAATAAAATCCCACACACTCATAGGATTTGTTAATATTGAGAAAGCCTGATTGATTTTTAACAATTATTGCCCCTCCACTCATTATTAGCAAATAAAATATTATACTCATTTGTTGTTTTGTGCCTTGAAGTCATTTCTGATTTATGGTGACCTTAAGACTTTTTCTTGGCAACATTCATTCCGAGGTGGTTTTCCATTCCTGAGACTGAGAGAGTGTGACTTGGCCAAGGTCACCCAAAGGGTTTGCAGAAGTGAGCAGAGATTTGAACTCTGTTCAATAGACCTCTACTGTAATGTTGAAACCACTTCACCACTCTGGTTCTCTATTCCACTCTGGATATATCTTTTGCAGTTTGGACTAAAACATTGATTTTACTTCCATACTGACTAGAAAGTCTCTATCTGCCATTGAGGATCACATTCCATTGTTTAGGATAAGAAGTGTTTTGGATTTTTAATTTATTTTGCAATACCTGTACTTGCATATGTGCACATAAAAAGATATCTAGGTGAAAGCACCACTGGATGGAAGGATATTAGAGGCAAAGATGAAGTACTTTGGTCACATCATGAGAAGACAGGAAAGCTTGGAGAAGATAATGATGTTGGTGAAAATGGAAAGAAAAAGGAAGAGGGGCCGACCAAGGGCAAGATGGATGGATAGTATCCTTGAAGTGATAGGCTTGACCTTCAAGGAGCTGGAGATGGCGACGACTGACAGGGAGTTCTGGCATGGGCTGGTCCATGAGGTCACGAAGATTCAGAAGAGATTGAACAAGTAAACAACAACAACAATCTCATCGAGTCTCAACCAATTCAACATAGTTTGTGGCAGTCACAAAGATGAAGTTTTTGGAGTATAACAACTACCTTCAAAGTACCGCACAATTAAACAGGAAATAATACTTTAAAATCAAGAACAGACATTTTTTTTTCAAATTTTGTTATACAGTGTTATAAATCATATGAAACCAGACAGTAGTTCCTGGGACTCATAAACTGTTTTCTGTTTTTTTCAGAGGCAACTTCCATTTTTCAGAACTTCATGTGCTAGGTCAATAGTTACAAACAAAACCAAAATGCACAAGGCGTTAGGAGCTCAAATAATGTTTTGCAGATATCTGAAAACTATAAACTATAAATCAGTGTTTTTCAAAGCCTTACACTCACTATATAGGTCACTCAGTGTTTTTTCGATGAACCTCCTGGCAGAAATGGCAGAAAGACACATTCTTGCTCAACAGCTTTATAGTTCACACAATCAAAGAACATTCTGAACTCAAAATGATGGTATGGAATCAAACTTCCCACATAGAACTCCCATAACCAAGAGAAAATACTATAAGAGTTTGGTGGGTATTGACCTTGAGTTTTTGGAGTTGTAGTTCACCTATATTCCGAGAGTACTGTGGACTCAAACAATGTTGGATCAGGACCAAACTTGGCATGAATACCCAATATGCCCAAATGTGCACACAGATGGAGTTTGGGGAAAATAGACCTTGAAATTTGGGAGTTATAGTTTCTGGGATTTATAGTTAACACGCAATCAAAGAGCATCCTGAACTCTTGCAACAATGGAATTGAATCAAACTTGGCATATTGAACTCTCATTACCAACAGAAAGTACTGAAAGGGTTTGCTTGGGAATTGACCTTGAGTTTGGAAGTTCTGGTTCACCTACACCCAGAGAGCACTGTGGATTCAAACAATGTAATGTTATGTTGTTGTTTGTTTTCTATCGAGAATCACAATGTTGGAAGGGGGCTCGCCCTTTTAAGGTCCCTATAAAACAGGCATGGGAAAACCTCGGACCTCTGGGTGCTTTGGACTTCAACTCCCACTATTCCTAACAGCCTGAGGCCCTGTCCTGCTTAAATGGCTGAAGGGGGGGGGGAGGAAAAGGGCGTGAGACTGCTAGTAATGGTGGGAGTTGGAGTCCAAAACACCTGGAAGGTCCAAGCTTGCCCATGCCAGCTTTTGACAGAGACCTCTTCCTTCCCCTTCCCCTTTGCGTCCTTTCTTCCCCCTCCTGCCGAACACTTACTTTTTCTTCTCCACTCGGGCTCCCTTCTTCCCAGCCTCACTCTGCTCGCTTTGCCTCGCTTTTCTCATGCTGCCGCGTGTTCAGGAGAGAAGGGGGGAGGGAGGAAGACATGGTGGCAAGTCTGCTCAGTAGCGCCCGCACGGGTCACATCTTCCTCCCTCCCCCCTCCCTGCTGAACACTCTCACGCTGCCCCCTCGGATCAAAATGGCGGCAGAAGTGGCAGAGCGAGGCTGGGAAGAAGGGAGCCCGAGTGGAGAAGAAAAATGTTTGGCAGGAGGGGGAAGAAAGGGTATTGGAGGTTTCAATTTCCCACGGCACACCTGATGATCGCTCACGGCACACTAGTTGGGAAACACTGGTAATTTCTAGGTAATTTCCAAACCAAGCATGCCCTGCTGTAATCACATTTCTTGACATGCATTTGCTGGCTGTAATGCCGGACATATTAAACTGCTCCAATACAACAATATTGTTCATATTTCTCATAAAATATGCTATAAATATCATACTTATTTTTCATTTCTTCATATTTGCTATAACTCATATATATATATATATATATATATATATATATAGAGAGAGAGAGAGAGAGAGAGAGAGAGAGAGAGAGGTTGTTTGCATTTGTTATATTTTTGTTTTACTTATGTGATTATCTTCAGTGTTTTCTGGAACATGAGTAGCTGGCTGTCTCCCCCAATCAGCATCATTGTAAATAGACCACTGTCAGTGATGCTAACCATCAATGCAAATGCTAATGTCAAAGTGTGAGTAAGCTTCATGGCTATCCAAAATCTGTTAAAATGTCTTGAAAGCAGAGTGGTGACATTTGAATTTTCCATGTTCACAGAATATGAAATAATTTCCCCATAGGAGAAGAGGTTTTGATGAGTCACATGGCTTATGGATAGCCAAAAGTATAGTAAAATATGCTGTAGTGAAAATGGTAAGAGTAAAAAAAGGAGAAAGTGTCTGTGAGTATCATAGTTATTATGTGCCTTCAAATCATTTCTGTTTTACAATTATCATATCTTTGAGTTTTCTGAGGTGAAGGGTATATGACTTGCGAAAGATGACCCAGTGGATTTCCGTGGTTGAGCGGGGATCCAAATCCTATTCTTCAGAGTCACTATATTGATTCCATGATTATCATATTGTTCATTTCTTTATTTTCATATTATATATATATATATATATATATATATATAGAGAGAGAGAGAGAGAGAGAGAGAGAGAGAGAGAGAGAGAGAGATTGTTGGCATTTGTTATATTGTTTTATTTATGTGATGACTTTAAACGTTATTTATGTATGGCATAAAAATGTTAGGCTCTCCCAATATGAATAGAAAAAGGAAATTCCTTTGTATACATTTTGATTAGTTAGCTGATATGATCACTTTGACATTTTGAGGAAAAAAGAGCAAAGCAAAATATGTTAGATGTTATACACTTAAAATGTGTTATAATAATTATGAAAGCTTGTTACCACTATCTCATGTTCAGATCATCCTTCCTTCTGTTTTAATTGCTCAATATGTGAGAGTTGCTGCTTATAAAGCCTAGAGGTGTGCATTTTTGTTTGCCTCATAATTAGAATCGAATTCATTAAATTTTGTACTTACAAGGTGATATGCGACACATGAGCATGGGTCGTGCCAAAAATTTAAATATCGAAACTAACCCCATAGTTTTTTGTTTTAGTTTTGTAAATCTCTGAAGACTCCCAAAGTCAGTTTCCTTTTAATCGCAAGGAAGCAAAGCAAAGCCAAAAAGGCTGCCTTAATTCCTTGCCTTTTCTGTAAATTAATGGAGTCTCAGCATCAGGAACGAGAAAAAGAGGGAGAGTTGTTTTCTGGGAACAGCACAGAACTCTGAGAAATGTATTTTGGGAAGGGAGGAGCTCTAAGCCAGATAATTTAAAAGGCCCTGCCCTAAACTACATTTCCCAAAATGCATCAGCATCAGAAAGCACCAATGAGGTTAGCGGAGAGAGAGATTTGTCCCTCCCTAACAGCAGCTAGCGAGAGTTCCAATGAATGGTTGAATCTGCAAAGAGGAGGACAGATGGACATTTCTCGTAAGTAAATCTCTGTGCTGGGATAAGAAATCCCTAAATGGATGGCCCCTATACTATAGGGGAAGCATATTAATTAGTTTAGAAGATGGATGGCCATCTGTCAGGAGAGTTTTGACAGCACCCTTCTGCCTGGAAGAAGGGGGTTAAACTAGATGGCTCTTGGGGGTCCTTTCCAACACTAGTATTAATACTAGATATTATTAAATAGTATATAAATACTCTAAATAAATAAATATTCTATGAAAATGTAGAATTGGTTCATTCTGGTTTCTATTGGTTAATATGAGAGACATTCAAAAATGAGATAAATATTTCTGAAACTTTGGTGGGGGATGACTCTCTGTTACCTTGTGTCATTGTAAAAAATGTTTTTGTTTTTTATTTTAAAAATAAAAATTTTTTCTAAAACATCCCATTGGAAAATTAAAAATGTAGATGTATGAATATTTCTGAAACTTTGGTGGGGGGATGACTCTCTGTTACCTTGTGTCATTGTATACAAAATTCAAGGGGATAGCGCTTGTAGTTGGTTTTTTTTATTTTAAAAAAAATGCTGTTTATAAAAACTTTGAAAATTCCCCAAAAATCTGTGGATAAGTGAAACTTTCTAAACTTTGGTGGGCTAACAGTGGTAGATATGTTCAACCATTGGAGCAAGGTTCACTCCAATTCCTTTAAAAATGAGGAAGAATGGAGACCCTGAAGTTTCCCCAATTATAGTAATTTATGCACAATTACCGTAACGAAATAGTAACACAATTTCGTTACTCTCGTTATAGTAACAGATTTTTCCACTAATGATACTTTAGAAACACTCTAGAAACAAAATGCCAGTGCCTCACAGTTTTGTAATGACTTTTGAACCATTTCTTATGGATCGCACATCCCTAAGACACACACTCATATGTCCTATAGACATGAAGAAAGATTATCAGCCAATTCTGGAAGCTCTGAGATTTGCAGATGAGCCAGATGACCTATGAATTGTTTTTACAGAACTATATTTCAATGGAAAGAAGAGGTCCCTGTGATTATGACAGTGTGATGGTGAAAATATTAAGACTATCCAATATGAAATGCAATGCTCCCAAGGAGGACCTTTGAGGTTATTTCAAAAGTGCAGTGCAATACCAAATTGTCAGCTTGCGTCTATGTTAAGACAATTTTGTACTGACAGGTCTTTTCTTTGGCTTTCTTGCCCTTTTTAGAAATTTTACCACTTTCTCAAAAGCATGGGGGGGGGGGGGCTTCAATATCTTGTTTTCACTTGCAGTGCTTCTAATCAAAGTGCTATGAGCTCCTTTGAAATGTTGCATTCTGTCTGCTTACTGGCTTTGCAGGCAGTCGCCATTGCATGCAGAGATTTCTTGAACCCCATCTATAAAATCCAGATTATCTGCTTTGGACTGGATTATATAGCAGTGTAGATTATCTGATTTGATAATCAGTATTATTTGGCAGTATAGATCCAGTCTTGGTCTTCAGTGAGCCATTTTGCATCCCCTTCCACTTACACACAAACACACATTGTGTATGTGTCACAACAGACACTCCTTAAAGGGCCAGACCAAGTAGAGTTTCAAAACAAAGTTTATTGCTCAGAGAGTCTCTGGCCTTCAAAGGCACCAAAACAAAACAAGCACTTAACAGTCAGTGGATAAGAACACAAAAACAAGTCTAATTGGCACAAAAACAAAAGCCTGCAAAAAATAAAAACAACCCTGGAGCAAGAAAGCCAAATGCAAAGAACAGAAAAGGCACACAACTCAGGAATTGGAAGGGTCGTCAATGGGGTCCAAAGTCATTACAGGTGGGCAGTCCAAAGTGTCAGGCAGCAAGCAGCAGTCAGGAAATCCAAGTCGGGTTGAGGGAGGAGGCAAGCAGCAACACGAGAACCCAGTCCGAATCAATAACCAACCAGGAGCTAATGCATGGGGACAATGTACACCATAATCCCCGAATAGTTCCAACCTTCCACCCCCTCCCATACTGTACCCTGTTCTTGCAGACATAGCAGCGTATCTCACTCACAGCAACTTGAAGAGCAGCAAACCATGTTAAATGTGGAACGGGCAGCAGCAAATAGTGTACAAAAGAAATACAATGTAACCCACAAATAAGCATCTCACAATCCCTATACAGAGCAGCATGCCACTCCAGGATGGCAATGCAAGTTCCAAACTCATGTTAAGCAGCGTTCAGGATACGAGAGTCACAGGATACACGGAAGCACAATCCTACAGCAATACCTTGCTAATCACAAAGTGAAGCTCCCAAAAGCCTACATATTACTCTCCCAACTCAGACCCACCCAAATCAGACAACGCCCCATCCTCAGCTGCTCCAGCTGCTGTGTTTTCATCACCTGCAGCCTCTTGGTTTTCCCTCCAAGTCCTCCATTTTTTGTCAAGACTTAACTCCCCCCAACAATTCTCTGGATAGCCTGAAGGCCACTCATTGTCATCAGAGAACCTTAAAAAGGTATCATTCTGCGCAAGCAGCCTGTATTTCTTGTACTTTTGTCCAGTCCATTTCTGGACAAATGGACTGGATAAAACTCCCATTCCCATCATCCCCTGAAAAGCCCTCAAATGATTAATCATCAGTGAGTTCAGTGAATATTTGCCGAATCCTTTTACCCTGTAACATATCCTCCTCACTTTGCTCTCGAGTAAGCCGTTTTCCTCTATTAGTGCCCTTACTATGACTCCAAACAGCCCCACCCAACTCCACACTACTGTTTGCAGCCAAAGACCCAGCCCCACCCAACCCCATACTATCAGTAGTATCTGAAGCCTCAGACTCCACTACAACAGTATGCACACACACACACACAACTAGAGATTTTATTCAAAAATTGACTCTCAAATACTGAGTCAATTTATACATGGGTCAATGTAAATACTGTAAGAGTTTAGGCCAGTGATCCTTCCTAATTTCGCACCCCTTAATACAGTTCCTCATGTTGTGGTGACACCCAAACATAAAATTATTTTCATTGCTATGTCATAACTGCTACTGTTATGAAGCATAATGTAAATATCTGATATGCCAGATGTATTTTCATTCACTAGACCAAATTTGGCACAAATACCAAATACACCCAAATTGTAATACTGGTGGGGTTGGGCGGGAGGGGGGTTGATTCATTTTGTCATTTGGGAGTTGTAGTGGCTGGAATTTATAGTTAGCCTACAATCAAAGAGCATTCTGAACTCCACCAGCGATGAAATTGAACAAAACTTGGCAGACAGACCTCCCATGATCAACAGAAAATACTACAAGAGTTTGGTGGCCATTGACCTTGAATTCTGGAGTTGTAGTTCACCTACATCCAGAGAGCACTGTGGACTCAGTGATGGATCCAAACCAATCTGTGCACAAATACTTAATATGTCCAAATGTGAACACTGATTTATAGTTCACCTGCAATCAAAGAGCTTTCTGAACCCCACCAATGATAGAATTGAGCCAAACCTCCCACACAGAACTCCCATGACTAACAGTAAATATTAAATAATATTTTCTGATGGTCTTTGGTGACCCCTCTGACAACCTTTCGCAACCCCCTCAGAGGTCCCAACTCCAGGTTGAGAAATACTGGTTAGTCCATCCCAGGGCAACCTGGACGTACCAGCTCCCTCTACTCTCTCGGCCAACACATACTTTGCCCACCTAGTTTAAATAATATAAACATTTTCTATATTTGTATCTACATATGTAAATTAATATATGCAGATTTTTCCCAGATCTGTGTCTTCTTCACTTTCTCTGTTTTGATAGTTAAAACATATAGAGTGGTTCTGATAAAATTGGAAAACCATGGTTTCCCACTATATTGATGCTCCTGTGTTGTGTTTCACCATCCAGCCCAAACTCAACTGTGGAGCAGGACAATATGCAGGCTTTATACTTATGCAAGTTTGGTCATGCAGTGGAAGACCATTTCCCATTGTGCCTGAAACGGGCCTGGAACACATTGTGCATACAATAGCAATGCTTAATGCATGATAATAAGGACAAGCAAGAGCATAGTAGCTTGAGCACTGGGCTGTGCTTCTAGTGGTCAGGGTTCAGATCTCCTGACAAAAGAAATGTAAGAACTTTGTAGATAGATAGATAGATACCATAAACGAAAGCATGTGTAAAATTCTCTTCTCCCCCTTTCTTTTGGAATGGGTAAGAAATAATTCAATCCACTACTGGTCCTGTCTCTTCAAAATTAATTTTTCAAGGCGCTTTAGGGGTCTGTCAGTATTTATGATTAATTCACGGAAATGAATGTGAACAGAAGTACATGATTCCCATAGGGAGTGAAATGCCAGCTTCCCTTCCAATGCACATTTTCACAGTCCCCTGATAATTTAGTACCCTAAAGAATTCCGCTTGGTAATCCTCAGTCCCCAGGGATCAGCATATTGTATTGTCTAGTATCTCTGTTATATAAAACACATGGCTACATTTAGTCATGCTGTTTTTCTTCACTTTATTGGTGGTCATAAAGATAAAGCATGTAAACGTTTCCAAGATTGTGTCCCAGGAATAAATGCAAAGCTGATGGGACTATAAAGATAGTAAGCAGAGAGAAAGGGATATGAATGCAACCTGTATATACATTTGATAGGTGTATTTGGCTCCATGTCTAGGATGCCATTATAGTGAGTAGTTAGAACTCAAATCTACTACACTGCCTTTATATCCCAGAATCTTATCCCGATTTTCGTCTTACCCCCAAATTATCTGGCAGTCAAAACTCATATAATTTAGATAATCTGGGATCAGGTCCTGGGATATATAGGAAAGTGTAGAAGGGGCCTAAACTTTCAGTTTGCAGACAAACAGAAAAGAAAGTGGTGGTTTAAGATCTTGTAAAAGCTACTCTTAGGGACTACAGCTGGCAGAATACTCTCACCCAAATGCCTACAGAATATGAGAGGTGAGGATTCTCGTAGCTGTTATTCAAAATCACTATTTCAAGATTTGTCTTACATTTGCTTCTCTGTTATCATTTCCTATGGGTTTAGCATGTCACTTCCTAGCCATAGGCTTGTTGAAGTCTTCTGGCTGAAAAGTACATACCGTATATAGACCTATGACAGGTGCATGGGGTTAAGTCTTCAAGTTCCTTCATGTGCTAACCCTGCCTCATAGTCCTAACTTCAAATCATGTTTTTGGCTTGTTTGTCATTTAAAATATCATGCTCAACTGGTGTTAACTGTTGAGTGCCCTATAACCCAGGATCTGATCCCAGATTACCTTCTTATCCCAGATTATCTGGCAGTGGAAACTCATATAATCCAGTTTAAATCAGATACTCTGGGATCAGATCCTGGGATATAGGGTAGTGTAGAAGGGGCCTACGTTGGTTGTCTTAGTTGGCTGGATAGAATAATCGTACCCAACTATGGTCCTTTTGAACTGTAGCTCATAGAAGCCCCAGTCAAGCTGACCAATAGACAAGAATTCTGGCAGCTGAAGTCCAGAAGGACTAACATTTGAGAACCACTGGAACAGAACCACCAATGTATTTGTAAGGTAACTATGTACCTTTAAATATCCCTGATCTGTAACTGCAGCATGTAGTTTTGTTTGAGGAAAGGCTCTATGTTCTAGTTCAAGCCAGTTGGGTTCACATAGTGAACTGTAATTGTGTTCCAAGTCAGTGTGTGATCAATTTGTTTGCAAGACAAATAGGCAAGCCCTCTGATGGTTGTTCCTAATCCATTTGCTTACGGAATCAGGCAACAGACAGCTGGGAAATCCTGCCCTTTCCCCCGATGTGTGTATATATGTGTGTATGTATGGCGCTAGTCCATAGCAACCCTGGTATAGCATTATAAATGAATCATTGTTTTGACTGTTTGAACAAAGATTAAATTTTAATCCATTTCCCATGTTTTTAAAACATGCCAATAAAGAAATAATGGCAGTGCTTTAATGCCTCTCTCCTTCAGCTTGCTGTCAACTTGTCTATCTTTAGGTATTTGACGAGCGTAGTTGTTCTTGAGTCCTACTTAAAATAATACATTAAAATGGGTGTTTATATTCTGCCTCAGACATGGGAATGCCCCTCTCTTTATTTTTAGACATCTATTGCTTTCAAAGTTTGAGGCCAAATCTTTCTTTATCCCAAAATAAAATGTAACAGCTGATGAGGCAAACTCCATGATGGAACAAAGTAAAAACAAAACAAAGAACATGCATTTCTAGAGGTGGATTTCATCGAGTAAGTAATTTTAACAAATTAATGGTAGTTCTTTGTCAGGGAGAATGTTGAGTTGGAAATTCCCTATCACTACAGAGGTCATTGAAAATATAGCAGTGAGCTTATCAGGATAGGAATGGGACATTACCTCTCTAAAGACCCCCTTTGGCCCTTAACATGATTTACCTTGATTTGTAGGCGCCCCCGGTGGTGCAATGGGTTAAACACTCGAGCTAGCAGGACTGCTGACCGAAAGATCTGCAGTTCCTGTCTGTCAGCTCCAGCTCCCTTTGCAGGGACATGAGAGAAGCCCCCCACAGGGTGGTAAAATATCCAGGCATCCCCTGGGCAATGTCCTTGCAGACGGCCAATTTTCTCACACCAGAAACGACTTGCACTTTCTCAAGTCACTTCTGAGATGAAAAAAACAAACCCTTGATTTGTATCATCTTTTCTAATGCATTAGATAGATAACTTTTTATCCACACTTCCTCTTTTTGGGGAGGTATTCTCAGAATTCTGTAGCAAAGTGTGGACACACAAAACAATGGGTGCTTGATTTTGTTCTACCTTAACAAAATACTTTTGAGAACTGGGATATTTTTTGCTGGTAGGTTAAAAAGTGGTGTTTGATTACTATTCCAAGAACATTATTGAATCAAGGCATTTCTGTTTTTATAATCAGATATTTACAAACCACCTTTCTAAATATACATTTTTCCGAATAAGCTTTGAAGTAACGTTAAACAAAGCACTTTTAAAAATACACAATAAACAATATTGTATAGGTTTGTTCTTGAGTTGAATTTGTAGGTAAGTCAGAACAGGTACATTTTAAATGTAACTCTAGCCAAATGTGTATATATTTGTTTATGCACACGCGTGCGCATGCGCGCGAACACACACACACACACACACATATATATAGAGAGAGTTCTTTGGATAGCATAAGGAAGGGTTAACACACCTAGTGTTTGTTTTGCTGCCCGTGCCCCTGTTCAGAAGATTTCACCTCCCTTTCTGTCTCTGACAATTGTAGTTTGAAAATTTTGTTTAGTCGTGGAATTGGTGATAAAGCATCAGTAGAGACATCTTTCCCCCCATGATAACTCTTACCCTTCCTCTCACTTCATGTTCTTTCGCCTCCGTTTATAACTAGGAGTTGAATGTAAGTCAGATGTTTGTAACTCAAGGATTTCCTGTACTCTCTGTAATCCATTTGGTGGGAATGAGAAGCAGTAGTCTATATAAAACAGCAGCCAAGTATGGACTTTGTCTTCCCTTACGCTCCTGGGATTTCCTCTTCCACAGGCAGCACTTGGCGCTTTGTTTATTTCTCTGGGTTTAATATGTGTGTTTGTGTGTAATATAATTTTGAAGTGTTTTTGGAGCAACCTCTGCCATTCTGTGCTCTTCATGTTCCCAAATTCCTTGCAGGAGAATATAGAACATGGAAGAATCCTTTGGTTTCAGTTTCTGACAATTTATTCCCAACCCAAATCTCAGGTATGTTCATCATAGATATGAAGAATTTTGTAGGTTGTAGTAATTTGTGTTAAAACAGAATTTTAATGAACGTTGAGTCCATCTGCGCAGACCAAATTCAGAATATGTAGCTATTCTCAGCATGAAAGGACCATGCTGAATTTGTATAGATGCTAAAGATGAGGAAAAATTGTTGTCAACCTCAATTTAGTATCAATATGGTTAATATACAATATTCAAAGCTTGACATGATTCTGGATGGGCATGTCTGTCATTGTTTTTCTCCACTTTCTTTGTTCTTCTTTCTTTACACTCAAAAGACTTGATACTTCTAATGTAAAGAATATGGCTAAAGTTTGTAGAAAAAAATCAGAACGGAAGTGAAATGAAAAGTACCAGAGTCCAAAATTTCCTCTGTGATCCACGAAAATAGAATAATAATAACAGATCACCACAATGAAGCAGCAAATTAGGGAGTTATGGAACTCCGAGTGGCAAATTTACTCTTACCAAGGCTACCTGGACGTGCGGGTACAAGGATGAGGAAAACTCACGACAACTGTGCTGTAGATGAAATCAAAATGGTTTATTGATAACACCAGCTGGTGGGGTTTGCCAGCAGAACACGGCTGCTATCCAGGGCAAAGGCCCCGGTCATTCTCAGTACAAAACATTTATACCCCCAATGGCGGCATCTCGGAAAAGCCCGCCCTCCTTCATGGATTTTACACAATCATAATTGGCTGGTGTCTCATGGCATTTCATTAATCCAATAAAACATTGCATTTCCATTAGCATCACATCTAAAAGTCCCACCTATGTAAGAGAACAATGGGCTTTACTAAGTTAGTTCTTTCTCACAGTACATATCAGCGGCCTGGGACGTTCATGTACCCGGTTTGCAACATTTCACATTCTGCCTTTCCCTGCCAGCAAAGGATGGGGCTGAATCCCTTCGTACATGCGCAGTTCTTTTCCCTTTTTGGCACAAACGTCTCCCATTAGCACATCCTGTACTGTTAGACCAATCTAAGCCTCGTTATCTCACGTTAGGCACGGGTGCACATCAGCAAGTCACAGCATAGATTAGAAGCGCCAATCACAGTGTTACTTTCACGGAACAAGTGCCTGTCTGATTCTTGGCACAGAAACCCACTTTCCAAAGCTCTACACGTGTGCAGCATCACTCTCTGACTGTACTCCTGCACAGAAAGTACCAAAAACCGCTTTAACAACAATCAGATAGATATACCTCAGTGACCTTTTTGCTTCCCTATGTACCTTGGATGAATTTGCGTTTCGTCATGAATTATGAAGGCTTTGTCAAGACAAAGGGAGAAGAGAATCAAATATTTGCTTTCAGGAGAGCTTGGCCATGAGAGAGTTTTTTTTGTTTGGGTTGGATGTTAACTCAACTGGGATGTGCATTGTTTGATTCCTCTCTTTATTATTACTTGGTTTCAGTTTACCTTCCTTTTTTTTAATTTAAGGGGCAAAAATACTCATAGCAATGATCCAAAATTATTATAGAGGCAATCACTTCCAGAGTAAACCTATTGAATCACTGGGATTTTCATAAGTAAATCACAGTTTATCAGTTGATTCAGTGGATCTACTCTATTTGGGAAACCACTAGGCTTCAGATCTATATAACCCTCCCCCCCAAAAAAAAGATGACGGTTGCCATGGGATGTTGTAACAGTGAGACTTGATTCATGGCTATTGAATTGGCTCTGAATGTTTCCAAAGCAAGAACTAGCAGTGATTTGTCAGAACAATATTTCTTCAGGAGATGGGAAGCAAATATTCAAGTGATTTTCTTGATAGGGCCTCTGTGTTCAGTTGCCTGCATCCTAATAATGAACACCTACAGCAAAACTGATTATATAGGATAAGCATCCCTTGTCCAAAATTCTGAAAATTAAAAATAACACCAAAATCTAAAATTCTGCATAAATGTAGCTTAATTAGTTACATTTTTTTGGTTTTTAGTGGTTCAGTGTTCACAAACTTTGTTTCATGCACAAAATTATGAAATATACTGTGTATAAACTTTCCTTCAGGCTATGTGTATAAGATGCATATGAAATATAAATGAAATCTGTGGTTAGGCAAGTCCCATCTCTGTATGTATATATATGTATGTATGAATGAATGACTATGGAAACACAGATATTCTAAATTCTGGAAAAATCCAAGACTCAAAACACTTCTGGATTTAAGTATTCTGAATAAGAGATTCACAATCTTAATCTATAATGCTTCATATGAAAAATCTGTTTAAATTGCTTCATAGAGTTGGTGTTAACTTATGGTTTGGATTCAAGTTGCAAAACCTGGCGGTCACCAAATTGTAGGCATTTGTAACCTACCTCAGTGTTTCAAAAATGTTCTGAAGTTTTGGAGTTGCACACTGAGAGCATTGGTCTTACATACACATACAGGCATGCATGGAAATCTTCTGCTGTGAACATAAATCATCGTTAGTATCCTTTAAGAGCTGCAGGCTAGACACCTTGAGCAAAAGGAAAAATATAACTTGGTGCCCACAAAATCTTTTTATAAGTAATTAACAATTGGTTAGAATGCAAGAGGAAATGGAAGGGAAGTCAATTGGTTTTTAATTATTGTTGTCCTTATTTACATTAGTTGTCTTTATTTACATTAATTGTCTGGGGACGTTTTGGAAATAATTGATCTCCTGCAATCTTGGAGGAGGAATCTTCTTTGTTCAGAAAGTAAATGCTGCAGTTGTCCTACCACAATAGGATGCTTGTAGATGTTGACCTATTTCTAAGTGCTAATTTCTAACCAACGAGACCTGGTGAATCCGTTGGTTTCACTTAAGGGTTGGTTTATGATTCGTACTATTCAGCTCGGTTGTTTAGTGGTTTTACTCTGGCTGAGACTGAGTATAAGTCATTATGATACTTGAAACAGTGTTTCCCAAGTTATTTATGGAAGTGGCATGCTTTTCTGAAAAAAACATGTTAAACAAAGAGCTATTTTTATGATTACATATATTTATAGTGTTATGTTTTTATTGGGTATGTTTGGTGATCAGGACATTACAATAAACATTGGAAAAAGGACATTATAATAAATGGTGTTGCTGTTGCTGCTGCTGCTGCTCTTCCTCCTCCTCCTTGTTTACAGATCAAGCCAAAGATTCCTTTATCGTGATAATTCTATTCCATGTGATATGCATAGGCCCTTAGAATCTGCTGATGTTTGGTTTTATGATCCTTGTGGATACCAAACTTAATGGATATGCAAAATGGCATAGTGAAATGCCAACTCTTATATAAATGGCAAAATAAAACTTAGCTTTCAGGGATTTGGGGGATTTTTTTTTTTAAATGAATGAAACGGTGGGTGCCAAATCTGTAGATACCGGAGAACGGTTGTACTGTGTATGTGTTTTTGAATGCATTCATTCTCTTTCCCTACAGCTCATGCAGATGAGATTTACCAAAGTTGATAATTGCATACAGCATCTGTTTAGGTCATTAACTGGCTCAGATGGTTCATTCCATTCTTTTTCTGTAAAGCTCTGCACCTGTACATTGTTTTAAACTGGATACAAATGTACTTGGATCCTATGCAAGGCACTATGGTATAACTAACTAACAAAATATGACCAGGACCTAGTTAATTTGATTTTTTTGTCTTCTGGATAACTTTGCCAGAGTTTTTTTAATTGTCCAGGCAGTATTTTGTTCTATTACGATTGGTTTGAATAAAAGTATAATTGACAGTTAAACTCGTTGGCTAGAATCTCATGTATGGAAATGAATGTGGTGTGGAATAACTTTATTTGAATCAGAAATGGGGAAATACATGGTCCTCCAGATGTTTTAAGTTGGTGCTTTGAATAAATGTATTGTGCTTAGTGTATGTGTGCCAAGTTTGGTCCAGATCGATTGTCCATGAGATTGACATGGCTCTCTGGATGTGGGAGCCATCCTTGAAAATAGATAGAGCGATAGGCAAGAATATTCTACTCCAGGGGTGCTCATTAGGTAGATCGCGATCTACTGGTAGATCGTGTAGGGGGTGTCCTGGTAGATCTCAGGCAGGGCAGGAGGAAGGCTCAGTCCCACCCCGCAGGCTCCCAACGCCGCCCAAGTGCTGCCGGCCCTGGGTTATCTGAGGTCCTTTCCACACAATTGAATAAAATCCCATGTTATCTGCTTTGAATCAGATTATATGGCAGTGTGGACTCAGAACGCCCAGTTCAAAGCAGATATTGTGTTATATGTTTCACATTTTTGTAGTTGGTAGGTAGATCATTTTGACTTGGTTGTTTTATAAGTAGCTCGCATTCTGAAAAAGTGTGAGCACCCCTGTTCTATTCCCTTTAAATGGTACTATAAAACTGCAATTTTTCTTTTAGTAACACTATTTTAATTTGTACATTCTACAGTTGACATTTGCTCCCATAATTTGACCATCACATCCTCTTTTTCTTGACATTACTCCATCGCAGCTAGTTCATAGATCTTTATCAAGCTAATCTTCCTCTCTACCTTAGAGGAAGGCAAATTATACATGCTCATAAATCTCATCAAGAAGATGCTGGAATAGTTTTGTAGTAAGTCAATGTTGACTTGAAGGCATAACAACAATGACAATGAACTGTTTGCTTTTGAAAAGCCATTAAAACAATGACTAATATGATTTATAATGTCTTGTCTACTTGGTCAATTTAAAGCCTCATAATTATTCTTATGTAATTCAAAAAATATTTACTTTGCAAAGACTTTCCTGTGGTGCATTTTGGATCATGTTATAGCAATCTGTGACCTTTGTGTTGAGGATTCCTCAGATGTCCACCTTATAGCTGGAGGGAGAAATTCGACTTGTCTGAAGACATAAACCCTTCTGAAAATTTGAAATCATACCAAAATTCTGTTTATTTTTTTATCTTTTAAAAGGAAACATGTGATATTAGCAACCTTTAAAGACTTCATTACTTCAGGAATACACACACATAAAATTGTGCTTGGAATAAATGTATTGTGCCTAGTGTATGACAACTATAGTTTATTCAAATAATAAAAAATCATTTTCTTTTCTTTTTTGGTAACAAATTGAGCGAACTACATATAAAATCTTAATAAGAGTGTATATATTTATTTTCAAAGATCCTAAAGTGTAAATACTATTGCTGTTTTTGCAGTTTACAGATAGAAGTAAAAAGACAATAAAAATAAAAGAAACCATCCATATTAGCATAACAGACAACATTATTTCATCTCCTCTAGTTTTCCATAGTATCAAGCAGCCATAAAACATTTATTTCCATGAAAAAAACAGAAAAAAGAAACCTGACCTATGAATTGGATTAATCAGATAACATACATAAAACTCTGCATTTTACATGGGTTTAAAAATGATTTGAGGTTTTTTTTAATTGTCCTAGCCCAGGGATCTTCAAACCTAAGAAGAGGACCAGTTCACAGTCCCTCATACTATTGGGGAGGTGAACTATAGTTTGAAAAAACAAACAAACAAAAAACACCCAACATTTAAAATAAACGATGGGAAGTGTGGGCCTGATTTTGGCTGATAAGATAGTCAAGTTAATTCGGATTGTTGTTGTTTGCCTTCAAGTCATTTCGGACTTAGGGCGACCCTAAGTCTAAAGTTTAGAGTGGAGCTGGATAAATGAACTTCAAGAACCGCATATGGCCCAAGGGCCTTAGTTTGTGAACCCCTGATTTCAAAGAAAACATATTCATCCAGTTCTCCATTTTTCCCAATTTTATTTTTTCCTATTTATTCAGGGGGAGAAAGTTTATAAAAGGAGGAAAGAAAACGTTTTCCTGACCCCCCCCCCCCCCGGGCACAGTCCACATCTCTAGACCTTTTAGCCTTTAAGTCTTAAGCAATTTAACAATCTGCTTATTAATAAACACTCTGCGGTATAAAATATTTGGGACTATGACCCTACATTGTAAATGGTGCTGTGGATATGACTCATAAGATTTCTGTATATGGTTGTTGTGTTGCTATTTGGAATTTGCAGACACACATTTCAATTCAGTGAGTACTGACACTTCCAGACAGTGTCAAACCACAGGACAAATAGGTGGGGCAAAAATTGTGGACAGCATGTCCAAACACAGACCTGTTAGTCCCGGAAAAGGGTCCTCTGCCATCTTGAAATCCGCAAGATGGATGAGGAACAACCTGCAGAAGTTTAGTTTTTAAAAGTTGACTCTCCGAGATGAGCTGAGTCTTATAGGTGATTATTCAGATATCTAAATGTCCACACAAGCAGATTTCTTATTATCTATCCTCACCCTACTGTAAATTCAAGCTCTGTTTAATTTCAGAAACATCAAAATGAAGGAATGGTTGCAGAGAGTTCTCATTGTAATTGCTTTCCAATTGTGCCTCCATTTAGCCACCTGTGTGCCCATGGCTTCATTTGTTTACAGCCCTGATCAGCTGTTTCAGGATTTTGAAATGCAGACATTCAGTGGAGGAGTCCACACCAGGAATTAAGTCACGAGTTTTCCTTGAATGCAGGGATATAGAGGCATATGAATATTCACCTTTTCCTGCTGAAATTGGGTTTTAAGTGCACCTTTTAAACACATGTTTTTCAGCTGTTAATCCAAATCAGTGTGCATTTTCCTTAAATATAATTTAGCCACCTTCACCCTTTTCTCAATGTTGTCCACATTTTATGGCCTGTGTAGAAGGGCCCAGAGTAACCATTTCTTCTTTCTTTCTTTCTTTCTTTCTTTCTTTCTCTTTTTTTCCTTCCTCCCTCCCTTCCTTCCTCCTCCTCCTCCTCTTCCTTTTCCTTCACCTTTTTTGGAGGTACATTTTCTTCATCTAAAAATCATACTGCTACTACATCCACTAGAACCGCCTACCACTAAACATTAACTACATACAGATTTACAGTACCTAGTCTAAGGGCTTTGCATTTTCCGCTTGATGGTTTTATTTTCTCGGCATTCTACACCCATCTAAAGGAGAAAAATCATTAATGCATCCTTTCCCCATAAGATGACACTCCTCTAATTCAAGAAACCAGTAATGGAGGGTCTACCCCATCTTTGTTGTAATAATATAATACATAGGATCCAGTTTTAAAAAAAACATTGAGTAGATTTGTTTCCTTAATCAACGTTGTGAGTTTCTTGTTAACAAAAAGTTACCAACTTTATAAAATGGCTCCTTACTTAGCGGGGAAAAGGAGAGTTTTGGGCTCTTGCATAAGTTGATTTCATTTAGAAGTCAAGAGCAGGTTTTAGGGTGGATTTTGATATGGCCCATGGATAAGTTGAGTATCATTCTGTGGAGAAGGGAAAACGCCAATGCTACCTCAAGGATCCAAACATGTCTGGCCATCATTGCCATTCCTGCTCCCTGCAAACATTCAAAGAGGGCATAACTGGCACAGCAGTAGAGGAAGTAGAAAGATTGATGCTTTTTCTTAGGTTCTCCAGGGACAGACTAAAGCAGGGGTGGGCAAGTATTTTTTCCAAGGGGCCACATGAGAGCCAAAAATATTATGGAGGGCCGCACCTAAAGGCTGAACTGCATTCTACATAATATCAATTCAATTTCTTTAATAATAATAAAAAGGCACTACATTGCGTTTTAGATATATTAATAAGACTGATAACATGCATTGACCAGGAAATTAAACACACTATATCCCACAGTACATACACATGCATTGACCAGCAAATTAAATAATATATACATGCTTTGACCACCAAAATTAATAATATACACATGCTCTGACCAGGAAAATAAATAATATACACATGCTCTGACCAGGAAAATAAATAATATACACATGCTCTGACCAGGAAAATAAATAATATACACATGCTCTGACCAGGAAAATAAATAATATACACATGGTCTCACCAGGAAAATAAATAATATACACATGGTCTCACCAGGAAAATAAATGATATACACATGGTCTCACCAGGAAAATAAATGATATACACATGGTCTCACCAGGAAAATAAATGATATACACATGGTCTCACCAGGAAAATAAATAATATACACATGGTCTCACCAGGAAAATAAATAATATACACATGCTCTGACCAGGAAAATAAATAATATACACATGCTCTGACCAGGAAAATAAATAATATACACATGGTCTCACCAGGAAAATAAGTAATATACACATGGTCTCACCAGGAAAATAAATGATATACACATGGTCTCACCAGGAAAATAAATGATATACACATGGTCTCACCAGGAAAATAAATGATATACACATGGTCTCACCAGGAAAATAAATAATATACACATGGTCTCACCAGGAAAATAAATAATATACACATGGTCTCACCAGGAAAATAAATAATATACACATGCTCTCACCAGGAAAATAAATAATATACACATGCTCTCACCAGGAAAATAAATAATATACACATGCTCTCACCAGGAAAATAAATAATACCCCACACTAGATACACAGCCTTTACCTTTTCTCTTCCTCTTCTTTCCTCCTTGCTGAAGAGAGGGAGCTGCCCAGGGCAGCGTGGCTCCATTGCCGAAGAGGGAGGGGAGTTGAGCAACAAAACCACGTGTTCTTAGTGTTCGGCAAAAAGGAAAGGAAAGGAGGGAGCAGTATGCCTTCTCTTCTTCGTTGCAGCGGCTGCAGAAGAAATCCCTGTGGAAGCCCCTTCCCCGCTTGCTAGAGAAGTCCTCCTGGAGCTGCAATGAGGGAGAGCAGTGCGAACTTTGCTCCCTCCATCCCTTCCGGAGCAAGCCCCGTCCCCCGCGCGATGCCGCCTGTGACCTCATCCCGAAGGGGCTTCCACAGGGATTTCTTCTGCAGCCGCTGCAACGAAGAAGAGAAGGCATACTGCTTCCTCCTTTCCTTTCCTTTTTGCCGAACACTAAGAACACGTGGTTTTGTTGCTCAACTCCCTCTTCAGCAATGGAGGCAGGGGCCGGATGGGAGCGGCCTAAGGGCTGGATCCGGCCTGCGGGCCGCCTGATGCCCACCCCTGGACTAAAGTCTTGTCTTTTGCTACTCTGATCCAAGAAGGCAATGGTTCCTTTAAAAAGGAAAGAGTTAAGATACAGTGGTAAAGCTAATCCACTGACAGGTCAGCCCAAGATTTGAGGGCTGAAATTGGTAGACCTAAACATGTATATATACAGTAGTCGTCTCCCCCCAATTCACTTACATATCGCAACCAGATTAGTCAGCAGTAGAATAATGAATGTGCAAATGGTATGGACCTAAATTTCCCTGTAGTGTTGGGAACCTATTGCTAAGAATTGTCAAAAAGAAGAGATTACATTGACTCAGAGAAGACCTTAATAAAGGTCTTCTTATTGCATATTTGCTGAAGGTGTGTGTAAGACTATGAAAAAAAATCAATTTTATTAAGTATTCCCAATCCCAGCTTCTGTTTCTTTCCACTCTTGCACTGTATTCAATTATGTGAAATTTTCTGGGGGTTTTTTTCTGAATCAAAATTTATAAGCATATTTCGACACATTTTTCTGTGTATATGTTTGCACAGATGACATGATACGTTCATATACCTCATTGACTACAGCCTACTTGTGCATATTTTTTCAGTTGTATGCATTTTAGTTATTCAGATTTTAAAATGTGTACATTGCTCTATGTGTAATTCTTTTTCTCAAAATGCTAAATAAGCATTGCAGAAGTGTGAGTTCACATAAACTCTCCAGAGATGTCAAAAAATTATTTGCTTAAGATTCTTATTAAATTGTTTTCTAGTCCTATCCTACTCTACAGACATACCCAGTAGTGTATCCCTGGCTGTGTTGAATGTCTGCTTTTGGGGGATGTTTGCCAAATAGACTCAGCTAGCTTATCCACGCCGCAAAGGCTTCATTTATTTGGCGAAGGCATGAATTTGCATGCTTTCCTTGCACATATCAAAACAATTGGCTGGCTGTCATCTTTTGAAGGCCTTGGGAGCTAAATGGGACCTGGCTGTTGAAAAACAAAAAGCAAATTATGCATGAATTGAATGGTAATTTAGAAATAGCTTTTGGACTGTCATCTGGTGGATGATAGCCTGCATGCTGGTAGACCAGAAGAATACCTGCCCCCTGCTTCAGACAATGTGAGCTTCAAATTTTTTGTGTAACATTTTGTTTCCTTGGAATAAAGCTGTCTCTGAAATAACATTGGAGGCAGGAAAGGGAGAAAGAAATGGAATGTGAGTTCAAACCTTCCAATGAGAAGATTCCTGTTATATATACAGCAACAAACGTAATCTTCTCAGAGTTTTGAACTCAGGGAAACTGACTTCTGATAAGCAAAAGTTGGTTTTTTCTTTCATTTATTCACATCCATCTTTATAAAGATAAAAAAGAACTGTATCACCTTGCTCAATTCTTTCAAATTTTAGGACAAGGGATGCAATTTGAATATTTCTGGATGCTATTACATTCTGTCTCCATTTTCACAACTATATGTATGGTTTTTAACGTGAGGCTGTAATACTAAAATACTTTCCATTTTTAGCTTTCACTGTGCATGGAATCCTAAATATACTTATTTATTCAGAATAACACCTCTAACGTCTAGCAAATAAGAAATATGTGTCTGGGGGAAAATACGGTGGTGGAGATGATGGTTATGATGATGATGATGTTTATATTCTGCTTTTTCTCTCCACAATATAATTTCCATCCATTGCCACATGGTTTATTTTTGCTGCATGATTGGTGGGGTTTGCTTAGTAGGAAGATAAAATGTGACTGATGGCATATGATTGATAACTATACGGGATGTATTACCGTATGTGATTTTGTCAGTAAAGAACTTCATCCTTTAATAGAACAATGCAAGCTTGTGTGATCTTTGGTTATGAATACTCACCATTCAAAAGTATATAAATGGACTGTAGCTTTGATGGATGATTTGGCAAAATAGTTACACCTATCTCCACTGAGTGTGTCCATAGTTTTAAAGACAGGATATTCACAGAGGGTGGTCATAATTTTTTTTTTTGTATTCCAGTGTGTTTATGGCTTCTCTGCTTCTTACAAGCATATTTATGGAAGCTGTGTCTGCTCCCAAATAGCAAAGCTGGAAAAGATCCCAAATACCTGGTTGAAGAGGCAATGAAATACTGTCTCTAGTGTTTATAATCCTGAAATGCATTTTAGAGTTGGCTTTTTTTAAAAAAAGTTGTAAAATAACAAAGGTAATAGAACATGAAAGAAAAAAAACAGAACTAGAAAATCATATTTGCGGATTATCCACTCCTTATAGTATTATCCTAAAACTATATATGAATCATTGAATTGGAAGAAAGCACAAGTGCTATCCAATGTGAACTGCTGCCATGCAGTAACACACAAGCAAATAATAATAATAATAATAACTTGTGCCCCACTTTATTTCCCTAAAGGGGACTCAAAGCAACTTATAGTGATTTTAGCTAGGATCACAGATAAGGAGGTCCATGCCAGGTGAGCTTTTACTAAACCGGATCAGCCAGGATAGAGAACAAGCACTCTGGATTGAAGGCAACAGAGTTTGGCCAAAAGAGATGCAAGTACTAGAAAAGTGCTCCAGAGCTTACAAGCATAATTTCACAATAAAACACAATACATTTATGTGGTTCTGACAGCTATTCAGACTCCTGATTGGCTGAGAAACTGTGCTAGCTCAAATCAACACAAGGGCTAGAGAAAGGCTTCTCTGACATCACTGACAGAAGGAGAAGATCCCCATGGCAGGAAGAAGAACAGCTTATGGATGGTCCATTTAAAGGCCCAGTCTGTTGCAGAGATGTCTCTGGGAGGGTGCAAAACTGGGAGGAAATGATGGTGTGGGTATGCAAATGATTCCTTGATTAACTTAAGTGTCTAGTTCCATGGAGACAAGGTGCAAGACCCAAGAGACAAATGGTGACAAATTCCAAATGACCAGGGGGTTGGCTGCCTATTGAGAAGAATAATGTGTTCATATTTGTTTAGCATTCTCTTCTGTGGGAATGATGAGCCTCTTGCTGTGTCTAAACAAGAAAACATCTTAAGCTCATTTTGGTGACAAATGGATCATCTGCTTCATACACACACACACACACACACACACACACATGTGTGTGCACACACAGAGACCAAGGGTTTAACTGTATCTGTTGCACCTCAGATCGTGGACAGCCCCCATAGATCACTCACACACAGGCGGATGCAATAAATGTACTTTTTTAAGAATAAAGGATAAAGAATAGTCCAAGGAAGTAAGGATAAAGCAATCATAAATAGTCCAATAACGTTCTATAGCTGCAAGCCCAAACGGCTTAAATCCCAAGGAAAGCAAAGTTCCAAAACAAGGCAAACCGCTCTGGCGGTCAAACGTAGTACTTGAGGCAAACCACAACGGCAGTCAACATGAACTTGAGTCCGTACTGCTCCGGCGGTCGGCTTGAGCTTGGAGACTTGAATGTTAAACTTGATCAAGCTGAACGTAGCTTCAGGTCTGACTAGAATCCCCTGGACAGAAGCTAATAAGGAGGGCTAGTTTTGATGTGCCTATTGCACCCCTTCCTCAAGCTCCATGTTTTTCTAGAATCCCTGATACTAGCCCTTCGGTCAAATTCCATCTCATTAGCAGACCCAGGTGCATTACTATCAGAGTGAGAAGCAGGAAACTCCCTTTCTCCGGAATGCTCATCTGGAAAGGGAGTAGAAACTCTCTCTTGGGAACCAAGGCCGCCGGGCCTCTCATAGTCTGATTCAGAATCAGCTTCCATGGAATCCTCAGTAAACTCATCTGAAGTCCTATATCCCTCTAGCCATTCATCATCCCATTGCAAACTCTCGTTTGGAGACCCATACCCATCTCATCATCTTCAAGCTGACCCTGATCAGCTGGGACCTCCGGTGCCTGACACTGACTGCTGGGCTGACTAGGCTGGAACACCACAGTATCTGATTTTGGAAACCACTAGAAATATTTTTGTCAATTGCGTTAATGAGTAGATTTGCATCTCCTAAGGCAGGGGTGCTCAGAATGGTGATCGGGATCACCAGGGTGATCTTCGGGCCTCATCCTGGTGATCTTCAGGCCCCTGACCAGATGTTTTGCTGTTGGTCCTCTTCACATGCCCCTGCACGCTGCAAAGAAGTCCTCCGTCGTTGCTTTTCCCTGCTCCTGCTCCGCCTCCAAAAGCTCCAGAGCCCAAGAGGCAGAATGGGCCCCCTCCTTTGTATTTCCCCTCCTCCCTCCGTCCTTCTCCAGCCACTCAGAGTCGTAGGAGACCAAAGGGGGAGGGCCTGGATGACGCGATGCATGGCTGGCCCCGCGCGCATGCACAGAAGTGCCCATTCTGCCTCTCGGACTTCTCGTGAGCTCTTGGAGGCGGCACGCATGTTGGCGGCGTGGAAATAGGAGCAACGACGGAGGAGAAGAAGAAGGACGCGTTGGGGTCATTTCCTTACCGTATCTCAAAGGTCAGTCTTTTTACTTTGGGGTGGGTGCTTGATTGTTCTGTGGCATGCCCCTTTTTATTTTTAATGTTTAAAAATGGCCCTTTAGCTCCAAAGCCTCTCTGCTTGCTTTGTTCCTTGAGAAATATATGTTGGGGAATATGGAAATGTGGGAGAAATGGGGTGGTTGGATGTATTTTTGCATGCCCCTTTGTTTACCTTGCTGAGTATTAAATGGCCTTGCAGTTCAAAAGCCTCTCTTCTTACTTGCCGGCTGATAATACGTGTGGTAATATGGCAGTGTGGGAGAAATGGGGTGGTTGGATGTATTTTTGCATGCCCCTTTGTTTACCTTGCTGAGTATTAAATGGCCTTGCAGTTCAAAAGCCTCTCTTCTTACTTTCCGGCTGATAATACGTGTGGTAATATGGCAGTGTGGGAGAAATGGGGTGGTTGGATGTATTTTTGCATGCCCCTTTGTTTACCTTGCTGAGTATTAAATGGCCTTGCAGTTCAAAAGCCTCTCTTCTTACTTTCCGGCTGATAATACGTGTGGTAATATGGCAGTGTGGGAGAAATGGGGTGGTTGGATGTATTTTATGCTCTGTTTTATATTGTTGTTATTAAATTGAAATGTTGATGTTTTATAACTTCATTTTATGCAAACTGCCCCGAGCCTGCTGGAAGGAGCGGTACATAAAAATGAATAATAAATATAAATAAATAAATAAGAAAACAGTTATATGTTTTACATTTCTGGCTAGGTGATCTTTGGGACTTGGTTTTTTAATCAGTAGCTCCCATGCTGAAAAAGTGTGAGCACCCCTGTCCTAAGGCATATAAGTCTACTGATGAACAAGGTGGGCAGGAAGGGTCAGTCTTGTTTAGAGGCAAACACATATTTGGAAAGAAAGGCCTGCTTTTAATATCATCACACTCCTTGTGCTACTGTTCTGATGGATTTTGGTGGCAGAATTGGTGGCAGAGGTGAGGAATCTTCAGAGATCCTAAAAGAGGAAAGAACAGATGGTGAACTATCCTTAGTTTCACATCCTTAAAATGCTAGTTACACTGAGAAGCCAAAATAATTTAGCAGTAACAATTGAGGCATGAGTTTCTTGTTGATCTTCCATGAGCATCTGCATTTTAAAACCATTGGACAGGGCTTTTATTGTGTATTCTTACATGGCAGGGAGTTGGACAGGGTGGCCCTTGTGGTTTCTCCCAAGTTTCTGTTTCTGTGACATCGAGTTACCTGCTTGGCTTCCAAGAAAAGGACTACTTACTGACAAGACCTTAATACTTTAGGGGATCACCCTAATTTATTATGGAATGTATGCCTTCGTGTTTTCCCACTACACACTCTGTCTGTATGTCTGACTTTCTCAGTTAAAATGTTATTTGGATGGAAGAGATGGAGTGTGCAGTGTTGTACACTGTGTTTCTTGGAACCCTATCTTTTAATTGTCAGGTAGCCAATTCAAACTCTGAGTGTCTCTGTTTTCCTCCAGGCAAGCTTACCTAGCTTTGTGCTTCCAGCATAATGCTGAAGGGCTGCAGTGCAGTGGGAAAAGAAAGGGGACAGTATATACTTATTATGATTAAGCAATATGGAGATATTGCCTCTCACACAGTGGGTAAATTTTGGTATACAGCCAGTCCCTGAGTTACAAACAACTGACTTACAAATGACTCATAGTTTGAGCACTTTGTGCTCCCTTCTCTTTTGTGGTTTAGTCTTGCGGGAACAGCCACCCTCTTGCCTTTGTGAAATTTTGGTATACAGCCAATCCCTGAGTTACAAACATCTGACTTACAAATGACTCATTGTTAAGAACAGAGGTGGGGCAATAGGATGTGAGAGAAATCTACCCCTCAGAAGGATACATTCATTCCTGCAAGCGTTATCATGGGGAAAAGGTATCTCCACTGAAGCCTTCTTTGTTTCTACAACAAGCCATATTTTTCAAAATCCAAATGTCACAGGGACTGAAAATGAGGTGAAATCTTCTGAACAAAGGCACAGACAGAAAAACAAACATCACACAGGGGCATCAACCCTTCTTTATGCTGTCCAAAGCTAACAGATAGATCGATAATTTGATTGATGAATTGATTTGGCTGGAATTACACTTAAAATGTATCTTGTTCAAAATTTGGGGACTGCCTGTACTTGTATGACTTATTTTCCCACTAACTCACTAAAACAATGGTCTGCTGGCATGGTAACTTGTGAAAGTGGCTGCATTACATTGGCTATTTTGACTCTGGCCCAATTTTGACTGTTATACTTGGAAACTGAGAGTTCGCTCTGATGTTTGACTACTGCTATGATAAATGTTTAGAAGCATCTGATTTAGGTCAGTTTGGATTTTTCTCTTCCACTGTAGCATGGTCCTATTGTTATGAAGCTTAAATAGAATATGAAATTACAGTGATTATCAAGAGCCTAAAGTTGCTGTTAGGCATCATGAGAAGACTGACTCATTTATTTATTATTTATTTTAATTATTTATAACCTGCCCTTCTCCACCCCCAAAGGGGGACTCAGGGCGGCTAACAACAGGCAGTGATACATATTCAATCATTAAAACAACCAACTGCACCATAAAAATACATTAATCGGATCAAAAACCAGTTACAAATACACATAGTTAAAATACACAAATCCACAAAGTCCGAGTTCCGTAGTCTCAAATTTGTCCAAAGCCAGTCATAGTCCGTTTTCAACATTGTCATTGTTTTATTGTCCGTCTGCTCCTAATATCTAACCAAACGCCTGGTCCCATAGCCAAGTCTTCAACTTTTTCCTAAAGGAAAGGAGTAAAGGGGTTGACTTAATTTTTCTAGGGAGCGAGTACCACAGGTGAGGGGCCACCACCAAGAAGGCCCTGTCCCTTGTCCTCACCAAGTGTGTTTGCGACAAAGGTGGGATCGAGAGCAGGGCCTCCCTGGAGGATCATATATTTCGAGATGGGACATAAGGGGAGATACGTTTGGACAAGTAAGCTGGCCCAGAACGGTTTAGGGCTTTAAAGGTCAAAACCAGCACTTTGAATTGTGCTCGGAATTGATTCAGGCAGTAGAGGTTAGGAGACAGCTCTCTGTTTTCCTCCTCGGCAATCCAGATGTTCTTCTATGTTGGAGGAGAGTTGTGTTTCCCCATAATGTGCTCTGGCTTGTCCTTTCCCCTTTCAGATCAGCTTGCTTCCTTGGGTATGGTTGGGGTACCACTGTAGCACTCAAATCAGCAGAAGTGGTGTAAAATGTTGGTACTTTAAACCAAACCCAGACCAAATTTAAAGAATGCATCAACATTTAGTGCCACGACCCTTTCCAAGTCTCTTTTCATTCACCAGGAAAGAGTTAAATGCACATTTAACTCCAGCAACCAAGAAACAGGAGTAAAGTGTCATTAAACTTTAGATTGTGCTTTTTGAATATTGTTTGCTAACATTAATGGGACATATCCAAGTTACCTTTGCGTTTTTAACAGCACCATAAATATGGAGCTGTAATTTTAAATGTTATGAACCTGACACATTTATCAGAATTTGTTTTTGTTTTTTGTTTTAGAAAATTGAGCCGAATTCTTTGAACCGGGAGCTCTGAAGATGTGATCTTAATATACACGTATGTATTCCTCTTTATGTATTCTTTTAAACTAAAAAAGGACATTGAAATTTGCATGTTAGAGAGAATTGCCAAGGCCTTTTTTTCAAGGAAAGCATTTCAAACCATGACAGGAGGCAGCCTCATTTCCACAATGTTAAATTAAATGAACAATGCCTTTTTAAATAGGCGCAGCTTAACAAAATAGGTGAGACTGGAAATGCATCTCATTAGTATTTGTGATGTTTACTAGATGTGATGTTAAGCGCGAGGGGGTGGGTGGAGAGGGAGGATAAATCAGTCCAAAGAATATAATAGGATTTGGCATACTGTAATTCAGTAGATGACTTAAGCTCCTGAAAGATTTTTCTAATGAAAGGTTCCTTAACCTAAAGTCCATGGCAACAGGGGCATCATGGATTAGCACCATGGAGTCCATGATTCAAGCACAGAATGAATGAATGGTATATTTGATTACCGTCCTACACCTTTGAATTTCTCTAATCATGGTGAATTCAAGGCAAAACCTGGTATTTTAAAGTATTCTTTGTAGTATTTGTATTTTGGTCTAGTGCAATAAAACAATATGTAAATATTTTGGTGCCTATGTTCGTGTGTATTAGTTTGGAGGAGGAAGGATCGGCCATAGCTTTCAATAAATTTTCCAAGGGGCTCATAATTGTAAACAGATTAAGTGCCACAGATCCAAAGCTATGGAAGGTTGTGGTATCCTGCTAATATGACTGCTAAAAATCTGGAGTGTTACCTTTTCAACCAAGAAAATCTAATCCATCAGCCATGAATGTATCCCAGAAGAGACTTGGCCAATTTTGCAAAATGTAGGCTCCAAGCATCCAGGAATCTAGAGTACATATGTCCACTCTTGGATGTTCTTGTAACTAGTATATAGCCAGACTGGATACAGAAACATCCAGGAGTCACCATATTATATCCATACTAAGGTCACTCCATTGGCTGTCAGTTAGTATTCAGGCAGAGTACAAAGTGTTGGTTTTGACCTTTCAAGCTCTACATGATTTGGGTCCCGATTACCTACAGGATCGCCTTCTCCCATACAATCTATCTCGAACACTTGGGTCCTCTGGAGGGCAGCTACTCCAACCGGGCAGAACCTGAGGGGCAACTGTCACCCAGAGGACATTTTCATTGGCTGCCCCAAGACTGTGGAATGACCTGCTAAAAATGAGCTGTCAAAATTTAAAACACTTTGGCAAGTCCTATCTCATCTGGCAGGCCTACCCAGCCAGTTTTAATTATGAATTTTAAACTTGTTTGTGTATTTTTGTAGAAATATGTTTATTTTATAGAATCTTTTTAGATGATTAAGTGTTTTTAACAATGTTGTAACCTGCTTCAAGCCATGAGGAGAGGCGGGTAAGAAATAAAATTATTGTTATTATTATTGTTGTTGTTGACTGTGTTCAGGACCACGGCACATAGACATTTCATTGGAATGGGTGAGAAGTTAGACTTTAGTTTTACTTCTGTTTCAGAGTTATACTTTTTACCTTTTTTTCTTAAATAGCTTTATTTTTATTAAATCTTTATAGGAATAATTCCCAAACTTTCTCATGTTTACTGCCTGGTCATTTCTCTTATCCAGACAAGAATTGCTGCTATCTCTTCATTCATTGCAGAAATGATTGACAAAGAACAGATAGGCATAACACAGAGAAATGATTGACAAATAGCAAAGAAATTGAATTGACTACCATTCTCTTTTCTCCCTGCTGGCCATAGGGGAGCAGGGAGTAAATCTATATTTTAAAAGGTGGGAGAGTATAGAAGATTAAGAGAATATCTGTCTGGTTTGGATTGCAGGCAATTTTCATGTCGATGTGTTTGGTAACATTATGACCATTGTGTGAGTTTCCTTCAAGTGAGCAGCCTCCACATGAATTTACAATGGCTGTCACTTATCTTCAGGTAAAAAGCATCAGCACATCAGCATGATGAATATCTCTTCTTCCAGTGGTAGGATCAGTACAAGGTTGCAATGCCTAGCCTCCCTCTTCAGGACACAACCATCATTACCTCAAAATGGGCAGTCTTTCCCTTTCATACATTCATCAGACCAGGTTTGCCATGACCAATCTCCCTCCTTTAGGAAGGTGATCAGAATCTTTGGCCATAACAATATCTCTCCACTTCAGGCAGGCAGCATGAAGACAAGATATTACGCCCCACAGGGGCTTGTTTTATATCTGTACTGTGTACCTGGTTTGGCCTTTACCTGCAAGGCGTTTGTTCCATTGTTCTGCCATGTGGACATTTATGGGAGGAGCTGTGTCTTGGCTCCAAACCTGGCATCACCACCCTGAACTCCTCCCCTTCCTGAGTTTACCTGGGAGGCAGGACTTCCTTTCTGCTTCCATTCCAACCATAGCACATGGACGAAGCACACGGAAATCTAAAGCTCTCGCTTAGACAATGCATCTTTGTCCACGTATAGCCTACCCAACGGTCTCAACCAAGGAATGCAGTAATAGGAAGGGCCAGCCCTTCAACATAGACTGTATTTTTGGGGACCAAGGGCTTTGTGTGCCAGAGAACCATTTGAAGAGCAACAAAGGAACCCTGGAACTAAAGAAAGGCACCTTCTCTCTACAAAAGGCAAGTGGACGCAATCCCTTTTCTTAAAGGACTTTTCCTATTGACCAACTGCAAGCTTTTTAGGCCATCAGTTTCACTGATTGTAACTAAATAAACTTGTTTGAGTTCACCTTTTTTGAGTCCTGAACTCATTGCTCAAAGACTCTCCAGGGTTTTTTTTATGGGAAGGCTAGAACGCAAACCCCAGGGCCTATAGAGTTCGTCCATCCAATTAAGGCTATTTTTCCAGGCCCTGTGTGGGACACCACATAAGATTATAGTGGCAAATTTCCCTCTTTTGGACAGGCAACATCAACATGAGTTCAGAGTGGCTACTCTCCTTCAGGGTATGTTGCATCAACCAGAGGTCACAATAGCCAGGTTTTCTCCTTCAAGTTGGCTGCACCAGAGTGAGGTCATAATGAGTAGTCTTTCTCCCTTAGGCAGGCAGTATCAGAAGGTGGTCACATTGGATCCTTTCCCTCTCAGTGAGAGCCCTTCCACACAGCCATATAACCCAGAATATCAAGGCAGATAATCCACAAGGTCTGCTTTGAACTGGGTAATCTGAATCCACACTGCTATATAATCCAGTTCAATGTGGATTTTATACATCTATGTGGAAGGGGCCTGAGTCAGTGAAATGCAAGAGTAAGTGCTCACAGTATCCTTTCTCTTATGTAAAGGTGGGCAACAGCACAACAGCATCTCTTATGGGGCCCAGTGAGCTGTCACTGAAATGGGCAGCAGTATTTGAACGGAGAAACAGTGGAAAGAGGAGAGTATGAGTAGGAATCTTAGCTGAGACAGAGGCCCTAACTGCAGTTAGTACCCTAGAATGAGGTGGGAATGAAAGCAGTAAAACCACATCAAGTTCTAGTTATGGGAGGAAATAATGTCTGTGCATGCATGTGTGTCTGGAGGGGGTTTATTGAAATCTAGAAGCCCTATATTCTGCTTGTCCATATCAAATGAGCAACTCCCATTAATCCTCATAGGCTAACCTAACTACCCCTTCTTCCTCTCAATACAAACATTACTTTCCCCGAACCAGGAAAACTAAGCATTATTTTTTAGACAGCTTGTCAGAGAAGATTTGTCAAATTAAATTGAGGGTAGGTGGTATGGGAAAGGCATTGATGTTAGATTGGGATTTCTTTTCAGTAATGGCATTGTTTTGACCAAGGAAATGCTTGCATTCATGTATGCACTGGTGTCTTGTTATGTTCAGGATTAGATACTACCTGCCTGTCACTTACCTCCTCCCCCCTGTGTGATTCCAGAGGGAAATTCCTGGGATTTCTTTGTTATGTGTATGCCCTATTTCTGCATCTTCAAAAAGTGAAGCAGTTGGCAGGGGTGTGTGTATTTTCCGGCATCTCACATTTCTTCCTGCCCCAACAGTAGAGAGGGCTGCCCAATTTAGGAAATTTCTACCTTCATTTATGTTGTTCCTCATGGCAGATTGAGTTGGCTTTCCCACATCTGCAGTTTAAGAATGTGCCTTCCAGCTGGCAGTTCATTTTGAATTTTGGTGGGAGTTTAAAAATGTAGCTACAAAGACACATGTCAAAACATTTAAGAACATTCCACTTGGTGAATGTTCGTTTAGCAGTTTGGAACTGAAGGCAGCTCAGACTCTTCAGGTGTGATATGAAACAGGATCACAGGTGGGTATTTCTGAACAAATCGAAAGCAGTGGGTGAAGGTAGCATAGGGGGTAAGAGCAGCCAGCTACTTAAAGAGACATTTGAGATGGGTGTCACATGATGAGAAAGTCAAGCATTAATGTGTGGGTGGATAGCCAGGTTGAGGACATATGAAGTGGGAGAAGCTTGCATAGTGGAGGTTCAAAGTATGCCTCTCCCAATTCTTTTAAATGCTTGACTTTCTCATGAAAGGGCAGCACATAGTTTTATTGATTATTGTACTTTTAGTGTCAGGGATGGAGAGAGGAGCTTGTCTTGAATAACATGCTAAAATAATTTAATAGGCTGTAAGTATTGTGCCCCTTGACTTGGGAAACAGGGCACCATTTGCTATCCTGCCCAGACACCAAAATAGGATAGGTTAGGCCAGCCATCCTCAGCCGTACAGCTGTTTGGGCCTTCAACTCCCAGAATTCATGACAATTGAACAAGCTTGTTAGGGCTTGTGGGAAATGGAGGCCCAAACAGCTGGAGGCCGCAGTTTGAGGATGCCTGGGTTAGGCCATGTCTACTAGGCTTAGAAATGGTAGAATACAGGAGAAGGAAAATGAAATGACAGAAGGGGTCACTAGCAGAAGCTCAGGAGGAGTGGGGAGCAGAGAAAGAGATGTTGAGATTGACAGAGGAAAAGATTGATTGACTGATGGACTGAAGGTTTGTATGTGAGCAGAGCAGGAATTACTTAGGCCCATTATCAAAGTTTGTCATCTGTTCCATGTCACCAGGAAGCTAGTTGAGTCCAGTAACTTAATGTTCAAGAATACCAGCAAAAGAAAAAGATGGCAGAGATCAGGAGTGTGTAGACCAGGGGTGCTGATTAGGTAGATCGCGATCTACTGGTAGATCTTGTAGGGCGTCCTGGTAGATCGCAGGCAGGGTGGGAAGAAGGCTCAGTCCCGCCCCGCAGGCTCCTGACAGCGCCCAGGTCCAGAAGGAGGTTGGACTGGATGGCCCTTGGAGGTCTCCTCCTATTCTAGGAACCCATTGTAATTATTATTATTATTATTATCAGAGGCTGAATGGCCATCTGTGAGGAATTCTTTGATTGTGTTTTTCCCTTATGGCAGAAGGAGGTTGGACTGGATGGTCCTTGGAGGTCTCCTTCTACTCTAGGAACCTGTTGTTGTTGTTACTATTATTATTAGTAGTAGTAGCAGAGGCTGAATGAATATTATCATTATTATTAATAAATTTAGGTGCTTAGTATACTCACATTTAGTTGAATTCAGTCATAAAAATATCACTGAAATAAATTTCCAAATATTTTGCTTTTATGGCTCTCTGACTAGTGGGTAGGTAGATCATTTACATTTGGGTGTTTTATAAGTAGCTCGCATGCTGAAAAAGTGTGAGCACTCCTGGTGTAGACAGATGTTTTGGGGGTGGGGTAGGGGAGGCAGGTCTGACAGAAGCTGGGAAAAATTAAAGCAAAAATCAGGTAAAGTCATAGTAAAGGTTTAAACTAAGGAATGAATGAAAGAATGAAACAGTAAGGCAAAATGCAATAAGGAGTAAGGAGTATATGTTTTTATATTGTTATGTTGACTGTTTTTAATTGCAATTTTATGAATGCATGGCATCGAATCATGCCAATCTGTAACCCGCCATGAGTTGTCGTATGGTTGAGAAAGGTGGACTATAAATGTCGTAAATACATAAATAAATAAATAAATAAATAAATAAAATAAGCCTCAAATGGATATCTGATTCAGAATGCAAAAACTGCAGGGAAAAATCCACTAAACACTGTCCTCACAGAACTAGCAACAGATGGGGAGCTCGGTTGAACAATCTCCTGTAATAGCAGCTTTAACTCTATCTCCCTGTGTTTCTGATTGGATATTTCCAAGTGCTGGCATTCTCAAAGAAAGCCATTTGATAGGGTGTCTCTCTGTCTCTCACAGTGCTATAGGCTGCACTTGAAAAGCCACTGGGCCAGAAGGAATACACACTGTTTCGTTTTTTTGCTTCATGTCTTCTGAATGCAGCCTTGTGCTATCTATGGAATATTTGCATGCTCTTGCAAAATGAATATTAAAGAAACGTTTAAGCATTTTTTTGGGAGAAAATCTTGGCCCTCGGCAAAGTTTGTCTTTGTGTATATTTCATATTCTTGTTGATTCGGGGATAGGTTGCTTGCAAAAGCAGGTTGAAGGCAGAATTCTAATTTGTAAGGGTGGCAGGTAGCATTGGCCTCAGTCTAATTGACCATGGTGACCCCATCACATTAGCTGCAATTGCATCAGGAAATAGCTTTCTAAAAATGAAAACCAGAAGTGCAGAAGCACACGCTACCATCCCCTGATACAAATTTGATGTGATGGTAACAACCACAGTGGTACAACATGTTTTTCATCATGACGTAGTGGATCATAGATGATACAAGATAGAAATTTTTGTTTTATTTATTATATTTACTTCTTGACTTGTAAACAAGTAAATAAAAACATGCCCAGATAAACATAGGATGTCTAGCAAATTAGCTATTGATTTGCCACCCTTTTCCTGTAACGTTTAATGTATTTAAATAGACAAGTTGTAGACATTGTATTGGTTTTGTGATTGTGTGCAGACGAAAGCCCATGTTTTTCATACATAGAAACTCATTGAAAAACTGACAAATTAGCTTTCCTCCTACTGAGTTGCTTCACAGTGTTTGTTTTTAAATTCACATTCATTTGGACAGGTTTATATTAACTGTGAAAATTTCCTTTATACTCTTGCCATCTCTTCTGCAGTCTCAGAGTTTGGAATTACAGGGGGGGAAATCAGTCTCAGTGTGTTCTTATATCATTTTATAAATTAGCAGAGTAAAGTTTAATCAGTAAGCAGCACATTGAAGATGTGAACTTTTGGATTTCCAAGTTGCACCATGAATTTGGGATTCAAGTCAAGATTAGTGGCATCATATTGGTACAAACAAATGTAAGGCATTTGTTGAAACGTTTATTCAGGGTTTTCTTGTAGGGAGATTAGTGCTGCCACCTCCCTAATAAAAATGCTGGGAGCTTGGCTTATTCTGTAAATATTTCAGTATGGAGCTTTAGATTAGACTGCCTATTGTTTAGTTACAGTTGTAGAGAAGTTTGAAGGGGAAGATAGCAGAGAAGGCAATGATTAGAGAAGTTGGAATAATGAGCTAAAGTGATTATAAAATATATGGGCAGCTCATTCCAGATAATACGATCAGATAATGTTAGTAATAAACATGGCTTGGGTGATGGGGTAGTTATCAAATAATATTTGATGTAAGATGGTGTGAATACTGCAGAGGTACTTATACGAGGCCTTCTGCTAAACTTGCTGACCGGAAGATTGGCAGTTCAAATCTGTGGAATGGAGTGAGCCCATGTTGTTAGCTGCAGCTTCTGCCAACCTAGCAGTTCAAAAACATGCAAATGTGAGTAGATCAGTAGGTACGCCTTGGTGGGAAGGTAACAGCGCTCCATGCAGTCATACCAGCCACATGACCTCGGAAGTGCCTACAGACAATGCAGGGTCTTGGGCTTAGAAATTGAAATGAGCACCCACCCCCAAGCCAGATATGAGCACCACCTCTTAGAGCCAGAAGGGGAAGCCTTTTCTTTTATCTATGTTTGGTTGTTTCTAGGCATTGAATGTTTGTCTTTGTGTTTGTGAATGCTGGAATCTGCCCTGAGTCCCCTTGTGGAGATAAGGCAAAATACAAAGGTGTTGTTGTTGTTGTTGTTGTTGTTGTTGTTGTTCCTTAGGCTGAAGAACAACCAGAGTTAGAGGTGGAAACAAAGTAGAAGTATGAATACTCTCAGGAAGAGAGAGAAATCAGAAGAGAACTCTTTGTGAGGAGTCTGCTGTGCTATGGGAAATCACTCCTCGTGTTGGGCTCACATCGATTTATCATTGAGTTGTGTCACACTGGCTTTTTAAGAGTAAGCCACAGCATGTTTCCTCTAGAAAAAAAGACAGTTCTTGATTTCTGATTTAAATCGCCCTCCTCATAATCCAACACATTGGATCCTTCAGTTTTGAGCCCAATTACTACCTCATGTACTTTTCTGAATAATTCCATGTATATGTGTACAACATAATTTTTAGGATGAAAAACCAGTATTCCATCCATGCTTAAAACGTTTTGTTTTTAATGCAGATTTTAGCATTGTCAGCTACCTTGTGTACCTTTGGGTTGGTTTGAGGAGCATATTCATAAAAATATGTTTTATCCTTTCATGCCCTGTATGGCCTATTATTTTTTTAAATGAAAAACAGAATGCTTTGCCTCAAAGTACTGGAATATCATTCAATGATGTCCGAAGAATCTGCTTCTGTGGTAATTGTTGGTAGCAGTGTTTGGGTCATTGGGCCTAATATGTTCTCTTTTCTTGTGAAAAAAAAGCATAGAATGAAAGTGGTCCTATTTTGACCCGGGTTTCCAAGGCATCTTCCGGTTAAAGGGCAGATTGCTGAGTGACAATGACAGCTTTGGTATCCCAGCTATTTGGAATAAAGAGTTTTGAGGTTTAGTTTATATATCTAGTTTATATATCTACTTTATATGATGCATCTCTCTCAAAGTGAAACCCACCCAAGGCAACTTTCAGAAACATTAAATTAAAAACATTTTCCACACAATTTTAAACAATTTTAAAATAGTATCATATACATTTTAAAATAATCAGTAACATGCAAAACTTAAAAGATCATAAAAGCCTTCCGCCTTTCCTCATCTAATGCATTAAAAGCTGGCTTAGATATAAAATATGTATTTGCCTCCTGATGAAAGACAAGCAGGAAGAGAACTAGCTTAATCTGGGCATTCAACAAGTCAGCCTTTCCTAATGGCAAGACAGAGAGAAAGCCTTCCCTTGAAGATCTTAGAGACCAGGCGAGTTCATATCATGAAGGGTCCTTCGGCACAGCCTTTTATCCCAGAATATCAAGTCAGAGAATAACACAATATCTGCTTTGAACTGGGTTATCTCAGTCCACATTCAGATAATGTGAGATTTTCTGCCTTGATATCCTGGGATATAGGGGTCTGTGGAAAGGCCCTAAGTCTTTTGGGACTAGGGTTCAGCACCACTGATAAACCCTTTCAGGTCCACACTAAAACCTGGATGGAGCTCACCTAACTGCATTAGCATGGAAACTATCAGGCATCACAGACTAATAATTTTTAGCTTGAGCAATGACTTGTAGGATGAGTCAAACTCTTGATTTATTTCTGTGAGAGTGACATATAAAAGGTTGTCTTACAGGGAAACTTGTCTCAGCTTGGCCACTGTTTTGTATTCTGTAGGAGACCTGTGTTATTTCCAGTGTTGTATTTAACATTTATATAATAGTTGGGATTATTTATAAACCTGAAGTGGTGCCTTTGTGTGAGTTAACCAAACATTCAGGACAGGAGTCTTAAATCAGCTCTTGAAGGCCATGGTTGAATGAGGAAAAGCCAATAGACAGAGACCTTGTCACTGCTGTTGACCTCTTGACTGTTTTATAGTAGTTTTATGACTGGATAGATTTCTCCTTTTTCTGAGGTTGTTACACTATTCCAGGAGTTACTGCAAGACAAACATTGATTTGAGTTAGAAGATGAATTTGTAAAATCAATTAAGAGATTGACATTATAATAAAATGGCTTGCCCTTTCATGTGCTTGTGGCTTTCAATGACCTCTCTGTGTAGTGTTGCAAAGTGGTTGTCAGAGTGTTCAGGAATTTCGGTGTTTTCAAATAATATTCCATACTCAGCTTGGTTTATCGTGTGTTCTGCTATTGCAGAACACATGTCTGGGCGCTGCTTTTGGTGGTAGACTTGACCATAGCTACATGGTATGTGATAGACTCATGTAGCAATTAGAGGATCCCTTTGCTGATCATAGCATTTTCTTAGTGGAACTGTAGATAGTTTGTAGGTGATATTAACTCATATTAAGCAATGGTGATGATGTGAACACACATATGCTCCTCAGCAAGTTTGTTTTCATGTCACTTCCATCAATATATATAAAAGTCAAAATATGTCTGTCTGTTGTTAGGTTAAATGGCCCCCTGTGATGTCACTGGGAAATAAATGTGACGTACATGAGGGGAAGGGAGGAAGGAAGGAAAGAGCCACAAAGAGAGCCATGTTGCCATGGGACATTTTGAGGTCCTCTCAAAGCTGAAGAAGAAAGAAAAGGAAGAGAAAAAATAGAAAGAAATGGAAAAACTATTAATTTTAAACTTATAGCCTGTGTTTTACACTGTATTTTAATCTTAGTTCTGTGTATTTTAATATATGTATTTAATTGAAATACATTTTAGTATATGTGTTTTACAAATGTTTTATGATGAAGTATTTTAACTATTTTGTGCCTTGACTTGAGCTGCGAAGAGAGTTAGGAAATAAATAAAATTATTATTATTTATTAAATTTATTAAGAAAGAAAGGTATGAAACAGGATGATAGGGAGGAAGGAGGGAAAAATGAAAGGGTGCGAAGGAAGAGAAAGGAAAGGGGGAAAGGTATGAGAAATAAGGGCTGAAGGCAGGGACAGTGGTCCCAACAATATCTGGACACTCTAGTATTACTGATATAGGGCATCCATGGTCTCTGGAAATCATGGTTGTGGATCTGGAGAGACCACGATAGATAGATAGATAGATAAAATATTGGGGATGCTGGGCCACACAATCACTACTGAAAAGAAACTCCAGTTAAGACAGTCAATATTAGGTTTGGTTATTCTTGTCTTATATTGCACATGGCCTGTCTCTGAGAAAGTCGATCCTGCCAATGACATGAGCAGTGCAATGTACTGATGGTGGAAATGGGTTTTGTGTAATTGAGCATGACATCAAGCTGTGTAAATGTGCATTAGGTTGCAGTTTCAATTTTCAAATATTTGAGAGCGATACCTCATGCTGAATAGTCCATGAGAAAGAAACTTTTAAAAAGTGCTGTCAAGTGATCTGATTCTTAACTATTAATGTAAAGTATGGCTACATTTTATCATAAGAGTTGTATTATTTGTCTGAACAAGCTCAGTGGGGGAAAAGTCATGTTTTCACAATTTGCTAGCAAAACTTCTAGTTTATAACTCATTCTGGCCAAAATTCTCTTGAGTTCTGACAAGAGTATACCCATTGAATCAAAAGGATATATCCATGAATAATTGATTGACTGGGTTTACTCTAACTGGGAGGAACCAATAGGATGTTGATTTATATACAAAACTGTAAGATGAATTCTTAGCCATTTAGTTTTCCTGTAGATCATTGTGGAAGATGTCACTGGAATAATCAAGAGCACATTTTATTCTCATCTTTGAAAAAGCTCTTATTTCCCAAATGTGAAGGATACTAAATTGTGTTTTTGTGCCAATAATCATCATTTCCTATGGGAAGTTGCCTGCTATATGCTGGAGGAAAGGGCTGTATCAGATAGCATATACATTTTGAATGGAGTGAAGTTATGAAACTTATAACCCTGCATTTAAATTTCAATAAAATGAGCAAACCTTTTAACTGAATAAATTTACAGCTTCATCTCCAGCATTGTTCACTAGATACCAGCTCATTGAACAACATTTCCTCTTCTTTTTCTTCCTCCTGTGCCATCCCAGTGTGTTTCAGATGGTCCCCTGGTGCTTTAGATTTGGGTGGCAGCACATGGGGCTTGAGGAAAGCTTCTGTTTCACCAGTGTGGCCATTATATTGCTCAGAAGAAACCAATAGACTTCCTCATATATTTAAAATATGCATCATGGAGTAGTCCTTCCACCCGCAGATACCCAAAACTGCAGATAATACTGAACTCTATACCAGTAATATTTCTGGACTGTGAGTAATTGAAACCACAGAAAACAAACTTGAGGATAGAGGAGGACTAGATACAATTTTCAGACCCCAGTTGACTGTTGATGGCTGAAATAGTTTTTCCATGGATAAAGGTAGATTACTGTATCACTAACTTTTTCTTTTTTTAAAAAAAAAAGGTTTCATTATCTGGTGCCCTCTAGATGCAAATGCCCCTGAGCACAAACTTCAAACTCTTTGGGTGGGAAGAGATAAGAAAAATGGACATAACTGTCCCTATACATGATGCCAGTCTTTCGCCAATGATTGTCTGCTACCAGTTTCCACCTTCTGGGTGAAATCTGGAATGTAGAAACACAATCCAAACTTGTGCATAATCTTTTTGTTTGTTTCAGATTTGGAGTGTCTAAATTATTCACATGCTGGAAAGAACTTGTCTGAATTAACAATACCGTTGTAAGATTGGGGAACTATTCCTTTGGAGCTGTAGCAAAAGCATTATTCTTGTCTGTGGTTTTAGTAGGTAGGCTTCACCATTCCAGAAGGTACATCAGATGGAAATGAAAGATTAATACCACAAATGAATGAAGACATTAGACATGGTGCCTGCACTTCAAGGTTTGAGCCACAGGTTGCAGCAAATGATGTCAATTGGAGCCATTGTTCTGGAGATGCTATGGATGATAGAGATCCAAGTCCTTACTAATTTCTTTCTCAAAGGAGAGAATTCCAGCAGTTTTCTTGTTGCTATGAGAAAGTATTCACAGCTGGAGGGCTTATCAAAATGAGATTTTTTTGAGCAGGAAATGCTACTTTTGGTTAAAAAGGGAATTTTTTGCATAGAATAAATCCCAAACTGTGAATTATTATTATTATTTGCCGTGCTTCTATACCGCCTCTCTCAGCCTGAAGGCGACTCGAGGCGGTGAACAAGCAGCAACAAGTGCCCATATACAATACATCACAAGATAAAAACAGTCATATAAAAACATATAAAATTAACAGTTAAAAACTACAAAATACAAATCTCAGCTCCACAATCTTAAAATCGGTTTCCATTTAGTCGTCATAGTAATCCTTGATCTCGATTAAAATTCGTCTGCGAATGCTTGCTCAAAAAGCCAAGTCTTGACTTTCTTACGAAATGTCAGGAGGGGGGGGGGCGATCTGATGTCACTAGGAAGGGAGTTCCAAAGCTGAGGAGCCACCACTGAGAAGGTGTCTCGTCCCCGCCAGGCGCGCCTGTGAAGCAGGCGGGACCGAGAGCAGGGCCTCTCCGGATGATCTTAAGCATCTTGATGGTTCATAGGGAGAGATGCGTTCGGACAGGTAAGTTGGACCAGAACCATTTAGAGCTTTAATGGCCAAAACCAGCACTTTGAATTGTGCCCAGTAGCAAACTGGTAGCCAGTGGAGCTGGCACAACAGGGGATTTGTACGCTCCCTGAGTGCCGCTCCTGTTATCAACCTGGCTGCTGTCCGTTGAACCAATTGAAGCTTCCGAGCAGTCTTCAAAGGCAGCCCCACGTATCTTGAATATCCCTATCAAGATTGTCAAGGTTACCCGATACATTGAAAATACATTTGTTTACCATTTTCCAAATATTTCTAAGTATTCTCCCCATCCTTAGAGGATACAGTTAATGTATGCATTCAATCTTTGTAGCAACTGAGAATTCCCAATGTGTACTGTTTGTTAAAATGGACCTTTAATACTAGTTCAACTCCCTTCACATATGCATGACAGCCTTTTGATGGAGATAGCCTCGGCTGTCCAAATATTTTGCTGTGAGAATTTAATCTCAGAGCTGCGATGAGCAAGAGAAGCTCTCTTTATCAGAAGACCACTTTCCACAAGTGGAGATGACAGAGAACAAATAGAGCAAGAGCAAGCCTGCCTCTCACATTGTTATTGAACTTATCTGCACAAAACATATTCAAAGTCATATCAGTGTTATTCTGTTTCTACACAAAAAAAGATAAAATGTAAACCTGTAGCAGCTTTAGAACTAAAATTCTGAGCGTAAACTTTTGGTATTCCAGCATATATCTGATGAAGCATGGATGTTTTTCCTAGAAATTTGTTGTTCTTTTTCAACTAGTCTTAAAGATGTTACAGGATTACAGTGTGTATATCTGAGGAAGGCTTTAGTTTTGCAGGCATAGAGATCAGTGGTTTGTGTAGATATCCACACAGATTGCATATCCACAAATATAACACATTAACTCTGTTGAAGACAGGAACAGAAAGTAATGAAACATAGAAGCTTAGGTCAGCAATGTCTCTAGCTTTAATACTGCTTTTATCATTGGAAAGCGTCCCTTCTTCCAAAGAAGTTAAAGTCGAAAGGACTTGCTTTCTGAATAGGAGGAGGAGTTTAAACTAACTTGCTTGTCCTCTGACCCCAAGCTAAGAAAAAACAGCCCTGTGTTCATAGCAACATAGTCACTGCACACAATGGTTGGAATGCAAATTCTGTTTGCCACAAAACAGTATGTAATCTGTCAAAGCAAAGGTTATCGGTACAGATCTTATTAATCAAACAAGCCGGAGGAAGTTTTGCATTATATATGTGCCAGCAACCTGGCACATATGAAAGTACGAAAGTCTGGGAGTATTTCTGAGGCACTTAAAAGCTGTAAGATTTATAAGATCTGAAGCTAAAACAAAACCTTCATAGCACTATAGAGTTGTGTCTCATGGGCTTGCTAGTCCAACCATCTGCTCAATGCTGGATCTCCAGTTGAAGCATTCCCAGCAGATACCTATCCAGGTATTGAAAAAGGGAGACCTTAACATTATTTCATTGCCAAACTTTACTTAATATTAAGTAAATCCTTCTAATTCACTGTCACAAAGATCTAATGTTGGAATTCAGGGAAGAGCACTTTAGACTTATGTGGATCTCGCCATCTATAAATCCTCAATCCTCTAGGATGGAACTTTGGCACTTAAAATTATATCAAACTAGTGTTTATACCCAGCGTTGCCCAGATATTGGAGGGACATCTCTGCCTGCCTGCGTCCTCCCATCTCCAACTCTGAGAAGGCCCATTTCACAATGTCTCCATGGCAGCATTCCATGGCAATGGTGGGAAGACTGTCTTTGTGGATCTTTCCTTCCTTCCTTGGTTTCTCTCATAAATGTTTTCCTTTCTTTTTTTCTTACTTTCTTTTCACCTTCCCTTGCTTTTTCTTATACCTCTCCCCATTTCTTTCTTTCTTTTGTTCCTTTCCCTTCCTTCCTGTTTCTTCCTTTTTCTCTCTTCCTCCCCTTCTTTTATACCTTTCTATCCTTCTTTCTCTTCCCTTCTTTCTTTTTCTATCCTCCCTTTCTCACATAATTTGATCAGACAGAAAGTGATAAGTAAAACCCACATCTTTAAACCCTCAAACCACAGCACTACCATCCCAAAAAAACAGCAAGCTCAGTTATTCTTTCAGGATAAAAATATCTTCAAAGGCTGTCTACTCAGAATGCATTCTGTCTTTGACTGCTATTAACATAAACATGGATGAATTCTTCACTTCAATTAGCAGAGAGTTTAGGCCAGTACCAAGGCTTAAGGATATCCTTCTATTGGAAACCCTTTGGAGCAAAAGTACAACTCTGTACATACATTTTTGTAGAATTTGGAAGTACTCCATCCAAAGTAACATCAAATCTCATGTATTAGAGGCATATGTATACATATACCTGTACTGATGTGGTCTATTTAGAAAGCAAGTTAAATTGCCTTAGAGCACAGAAGACTTATTGCAGGTGATAATTTAATTACTTCCAAGCCTGCAGAATCAAATCATGCTTTTTTTCTGAACTGGAGACATACGATGGAATTCTATGCATCACAAAAAGGCCTATTGTCATGGGACTAACTTTGAGGTAAGTCTGCCTAGGGCCTAAATGTCTTGAAGGCACCAGATCTTATCTGTTCTTGGAAGCCAAGTCTGATTAATATTTGGAAGGTGTATTACCAAGGAATAACTAGTGCTGTAGGTTTGGTTTTAGAGGAAGACAATGGCAAACAAGCTCTGAGTATTGCTTGATTAAGAAAACCTTGATGTAGAGGGTAAAGCATTAAAAAGAACAGATTGGACACTATTTATAGATTATATGAAGACCCGACAAAACCCTTAAGAACTAAATAGAACTCAACGCAAATGAAGAAGACAAAGAAATATGGATTGAAGATAAGAAGTGACTATAGTAAAGCAGAATATATATGGACAAAATTAATTTTTAAGAATTAACCACCGAAGAAAGAAGATGGAAGTCAACAGAATCCCCTTTTTTCTATCTTCCCCCACTACCCAATTCCCCCTTTTACCCACCAATCCCCATCACTATCTTTCTCTCCCCCTTCCAATAGCCTTTCAGTTTCCCGAGACTTTCCTCCCCCAATCCCCTTTTCTATCTTTTATAAATATTGTATTAGGAAATTTCAGTAAAAATTATCTAAAATAAAAGAAGAAAACAAAGTAGACAGTTAGCTCTAGATTTAATAACCACAACCATGGAAATACTGGGAAAACTAGTGAGATTAAAGCACTGCAGTTGTCTATTCAAACTACAACTCTGGGGAAGGATGTATTGGAGAAAAACCATATGAATTATTTGGCAAGGGGAACAAAGAATCATTTGACATACTTGAGTCCCCTCTGGGAGAGAGGGTGGAATATAAATAAAGTTTTTATTTATTTAGATTTATTTATGATTTGTTTTGGATAAAACAAACAGAGGTGCCACTGAAGCTGTGAAGGTAACCATGTGATTGTACGTGATACTTCAGATACTTTAGAAAATGTACCTAAACATATTTCTTAGAAGACCATAGGAGTTGCTATTATACCATTTTGAATTATTGGTCCATAAAGGCTGAGCAGTGGCTGGTATTTTCCATGTCAGTAGGGCTGTGAATCTGCTCTACATTTACTTTGGACTTTAATGTAGCTGTCCACAGTGCTGAACCTTGAAAAAGCAGGGCAGAAGTCTGCAGTTCTTTCTCAAAGAATTTCTACAAAAAGCATGTTAAAGCTTTAATGTGCACCATTGCTTTATGTAATCATCATCTGGCCCTTAAACTGATTCCAGGATTTCATATGTATTCATTGTACAGTGAAACCACTTTCTTCAATACTGGTTTGAAACTGCATTTTTTTCATGTCAGAAGCGACTTGAGAAACTGCAGTGTATTGTAGCTTTCGACATCTATTATTATCTCCTTTGATTTTTACAGGTCTCCCACAGAATTAAGCAACAGTAATCTAATGCTTTTAACTGGAGATTTTTTTAATTAATTAGAGATGCTGGGGATTTAACCTGGGATTTTTTTATTAAAAAAATACAAAGCATGTTTGCTGCCCATAACTTGGAAATACTATTTGTTCAGACTATGTCTCTAAAACCCTTGTGCTAGCATGGGAATTGTAGTCCAGATGAGTATTATTTGCAAATAGCTGCAAGGTTCCCAAATTAAGATCAATTGTAGTGTTGACTGCCAATGTATGAAGTGGTTCTTTGAAGCTGAATGCTGAACAGTTAAAAGATTCTGGCTTTCATATCCAGGTTTTGCATGCATCGGAACTAGTTCACAGACTTGTCAAAGTCAGCGCTTAGTAAAGATTGACAGGGTGTTTGATATGTTGAGTAAATTGACTTGGTCCTTAGACTGTGATTTGTCCAGGCATGGACCCATTTGGCATTGTTTAGCACTATTTGGCCATGTTGCCTATAGCACCCATGGATTGCTTATGTTTACAAGACCCAAAGGGTCCTCCGCCCTAAAAAAAAGCCAGGTGTGTAGTGATGAAGGGGAAATAATGGAATTGACCACCAAATAAGTATTTTTCCACGTCCGTGAAATGTTCCTCCAATCTCCAAATTTCTAGCAAAGTTGAAAGTGAGAATTTGAAAATTGATCATATCTTACAAAGTCAGCCCTCCATGTTCACTTGGGTTAGAGGCACAGGACCCCCACAAAGCAAAAAAATACAAATTTTTAAAATGCATTTTTTAAACCTGAGATCATACCTCTGTATAAATCTCTAGGTTCCCTACCATGAGTATAGCTTTACTGTGAAAGGAAATGGAGATGTGTGTATAGGGGCCCGTGGAAAGGGACTCACAAAGGAGACCAGCTCTGTACTTTAGCACTGTGTATGTGTGCGTCTTTGTGGTGCACTAAATCATGGAGCTACCAAGCATTATGTGAGAGCTGATTTGTAACGTTGTTGTAGATTAGCTATGAAAGGGTGTTTAATTACTACTGATTTGGCACCAAATAGCACTTGCTGAATATCCTTTTGAAAGCTGTATTCCCCAAATTACAGCTGTATTCCCCAAATTACATAAGCAAAACTAGCTTACGGTTTTAGACATTCATGTCGAAATCACATGATTGAGGAGAATGATTAAATAATACCTTATGGTTAGAGAGGCTGTAATGGGCTGTAATGGGCAGAAAGAGGTTGAAGATGGCTCAGCATCTGGTGGGTGAAAAAATTATTTCCTTTCCTCTCCCCTCACATTTCTACATAGCAGCATTGCTTTCGTAGATAGTCTTCATGCCCTTGTAATGTATTAATGGAAAGATAGTTTTGTTGAGAGTGAAAAAGACAGGTTAATCCAAACTGCCAGCTTTAACCATAGGGTATATTGCAAGAGAAAATTATGTTTCTTACAGCCTGTACAAACCATGGTGTAAAATGTCTGAAGATGTCATATCAGGAGAAAGTATCAATTAAATCCACTGTCAAATTTTGTCTTGGATAGCTTGGACAATGGGCAGATTTCACTGCAAACATTGAACAATGCCTCCCTCACCACACTGGATGATATTTGAAGAAGATGAATTATATCTGAGCACAGAAGCCTTATTTTTTGCCTGAGGCTGATTCAATGGATGATGTTCACTGATACTGTTCATCTGGTTTGTTGTTAAACAAAGAATTATAGGCTTGTTATGAATGACACCAGTAAACTATAATTACTGTTCTTAAATAGAACACTTTTTTATTTTATGCTTTTGAAAAAAAATGATTCATGCAATTTGTCCAACATTTAACTCTTAAAAATAACTTCTATACAGATAAATGATAATAATAAGTCAGTTGATCAGGAACATACACAAGTCATTCTTCTTGCTTGTCGAGTATCTACTGACTTTTCTTTTTTCTGTGTACTTCTCCATTGACAAACTGGCTAACAATGATAGATTTGAACTATGAAGCATTCAGACTACACTTTCTTGAAAAAGAATATGTTTTCCTTCATTCCAGGGCCATTAGCACATACAACTGATTAATAAATGAGCTAATCTGGATGTTAGTAACAATCTTTGCAGTGAAAAAAGAAACAGGATAGTATAAATAGAAAAAAGGTTGCCAATTATCATTGTGAAAAGATGACGTAATTCTAAACTTTTGTTAAATGCAAAATAAATAACAAAAAGTAAACACTGAGAGCTAGATACAGACTCATAAGCAGAAGGCATGAAAATGAAGGAAATTACACAGAATAATAACTGCTGAAAACAGCATCAGCCCACTATTCACAGGTGACAAAGAACTGCATGCAAACAAGGGGGTGGAATTGCATGGAGCTAACTTTGAATCAATTCTTTTATTTGTACTATGCCTAAGAGTAAGGCCTAGGACATTATCACATGGAGGTATAATCCTTTTATATCAGCATTCATCCCATATTTTTTTTTAGGACTGGATGCATACTGTCCTAATACTGTAGCTTTGTTCTTCACCTGATTATTATGATTCTTATAATTTGGGAAAAAAGTATAGTTGCTGATGGGATGCAGATAGACACACAAAAATAGCACTTCAGCAATGGAAGGATTCACAGTATTTCAAAAACATTATTAGAATCTAATATTAGATTTCTGCAATGCTTTGCAGACAGATTCTGATGGAATACTGATGGGTTGGGGCAAACATCATGTGATGGGACCCATTCAAAATCATTATCAGTCTCAGAAACAGAATATTCCCTAATGTGATAAAGTCCTTAGTGGCCATTAACCTGTTCTGAGCATAGAAAGGTTTTAGCTTGCTTAAGGACATATGACACTCTATGCCCTGCTGTCTTTACCCTTTCCAGAATAGTTTTCTTTTGTATCAGGGGTGGGCAATTACCGGCCCTCCAGGTGTTTTGGACTTCAACTCCCAGAAATCCTAAGAGCTGGTAAACTGGCTAGGATTTCTGGGAGTTGAAGTCCAAAACACCTGGAGGGCCGGTAATTGCCCACCCCTGTTTTGTATGGATGTTGTATAGGTATCATAGTAGGTTATCACAGGACATGTGCAACCTTGTGTTCCATAACCAAATACAGAGGAAAGGTCTAGGTGAGATTTGAGATGCATGTTTAGCACATTGATCATGGAGTCACGCTGAAGGACATAGAGATTCCTAGAAAAAGCACCTCCTTAGAGACCTCTAAGTCCTCCAAGTTGATTATATGGGGAAGTTGATCATAGAGTCACACAGGAGAACTTAGATATTCTTATACAAATATCTCTCGGGTTAAAAAATACTTTTAATTCCTGATTTTCCACCTTCACAGCACATATGGAAAATTGTCTCTCCTTGTACGAATCAGTGCTGAAAAATCTGCATTATACAGTGCTATGCATCTTCATATTTATTAATGCTGATTATGTTAATAGTAAGCATTGCATTTGGCTCTGTAGTTCAGCTAAAAAGATAATCTGCTTTGAAGATGTTCTGAACACTGAGCAGTTAATGGCTCTGGATCATAGGCTGTGTTTTTTTCTCTCTCTCTCTCTCTTGATGTGAGTTGCACTTTTACATAATAGGCCACTGTTCAGAGAGCAGCAGTTGGTAGGTGACTGGTTTCAAGTAGATGGGAACAAGGTGATCCATTTTCCATACCTTTCCCAATCAGATGTGGATTGAAGCCAAAGAAAAAGAGAGAGCTCACGGAGGTTTCTGTGCTAATTTTCTCTTTTAATTGATACTCTTAGAATGCTTAATTTCAAGAACTCATTATCCCTAGATCATAGCATATTAAACTGTGCATCTTTTATCCAGGGATATCAGTTCTATTAACTTAGTTCCAAATCAAATTTAGGCCTTCCCCCTACTTTTACTCTAATTACTAGGTTCAAGTCTTCAAATTTATATAACACATATTTCATATCAAGTCCCATTTGTACAAGAAAGCACATAGGATCTCTTTACTTTGTCAGACCTTAGACCATGGCAGTTTGAGTTGTCATGTAAACAAAGATGTTGATTGGAAAAAAACTAGCAAGTTAAATAATCCATTACAATTAAAGTAAGTGAATTTCTAGAAGGATTTTAAAGACGAATAAGTGAAAGTATAATGGCCACGAGGAAGTTCTAGAAATGCAGTAAGACCCTCTATAATTACATAACCCATATCTGTAGTTTGGCAAATGGCCAAGAAAAAAATATGTCTGTAGAAGTTTTCTACAGAGTCTCTATGTGATTTTATGGTATACTTCCCCAAAAGTTACATACAGTTTCCCTGGAGGACCTAGTAAATCCCTAGAGAGGATACCTCTCTAGAAATTTATAGATCCTCCAGAGCAGGGCTTCTTGAATTTCTGTACCAAACAGACAATTTTACATGACCCCAGGTACACAGGTATATGAAATAAGTATTTTAAAAACCCAAACATTTACTAAAAGCAAATCAATATTGCTTAACAGGGTGATTTTTGTTTTCATGAAGTACAGCTGAAGCGTCTTTTGCAGAGTAAACACTGCACAACAGATTTATGTAAATATCTAAAGCAACCACTAGGGACCTCATCAGACAGATCCCCCCCTCCCATTTAGTTCCATTTCATTGGTGAAACTGAAGGCACGTGTGGTGCCTCACAGCAACCCACACATTTTCCTTCCTTTCCCCATCACATAGGGGCAACGAGACAAGGTGTGTTGATGTCCAATCCTTGCTTCCATCAGACAGGAGAAAAGGGTCAAATCCATCAGACACTTTACCTCCTGTTGTTGGTGAGGAAGCTACTTGTGATGCTTCCTCACCACTTCAGTGATCAATGGGGTCAGCATTATGTGATGACACTCGACAAGCCCCATCCACGAAGATGAACAAAGACCCCAAACCCCCAGTATGATGAGGTAGCTGGTGATGTCCAGAAAATCTTACTGTTGCCCATTTTTTTCAGGACCCAAACACTGAGCCAAGGGGACTCAAATTTGCGTCGAGACCCATAGTTTAAGGAACAGTGCTCCATGAAGGACTTCAATGGTCATAACCTACATTTTAAATTTTATTGTATCAGTATTATATATTAGGTTATATATTATATATATATTTTAGGAGGAGGTTCCTCACTTGCATGTTACAAAGTCATCACTGGTTCTGTCTCATGTACATGAAAGAAAGGACACATGGCACCACCTCCCATTATTGTTATGTAGGCTTACTCTACCATTCAAATTGCTTTCTGGTTTAAGTAGTACATCCATTGTGTTATTTCCCATGTGTTGATAAAAATACACTTAAATATAAATTTTAATTGTTTTTAATTTACACATTAATGCAAAATGCATTTTTCTCCAAAAAGACAGATTTAAATAGTATAAATAAAATAGTATAAATTGCAATGTCCGCCGAGTGTTAGGTTGAATCCATCTATCAGTCCCAATGGTGTGTGCTAGGTCATTTTGAAGAGGAACTCACACAATATCATAGTCCTCCAACAAGCTTTCCTTTATTTGCCGTTAAACCGCAAAAATATGCTATGAAGAGATTCAAAATAATATTTTAAATGTTACCCTCTTTGCATCTTCTTCATTTCTCCTTTTATTTATTTTGCTTAATGGGTTTGGGATTGAACACCATCAGTGAAATTCTATCAGAGCAAGGACAGATCCTCTGTCAAAGCAATTTCTCATTCCCTCTGCTGTTCACATATTAACAATATTTTTTTTATTTTTCAAGGTGAGATACTTATCTGCTCTTTGTGTGTGTGTAGGGCTAATCAAGGATGGTTGCTTCTGCTAGCTTTATGCCTTGTATTCTCATGTACGAGTCTCATTAATGTGAACAACCTCATTGATTTTAGCTTGAAGCTACATACTGTGTGTGCTCACTAATATCTAGTTGCTCTTTCAGCTGAAGGGCTTCTATTTACTCAGGCAGATTGCTGTGACCGGATCCCAGATCACCCATGTCTTTTTGCATTAAACAAGGGCTGACGGGTCACATCTTAGCTTTCCTGTTTTACAAGGATGCAAACAGAGGGCTCCTAAATCTCTGCCGCCTTCAACATTCGCCTGTATGTGGCTCATGAGGAGCACTTAAGGCAGTATTCTGACAGTCAGTAGCTTTGTTCTTCACTGATTTCAAGGGTGCATAAATTGTTCTCTGCATCTTCATTTTATCCTTGTAGCCATTCTGTGAGGCAGGCTGTGCTGATCACGATTTGCTCAAAGCCATCTACAGTAGCTAAGCTCCATGGCTCAGTGGGAATTTTCATTCAGGCCTTCCCAGTCCACATCAGATACTCAAAAACATCTCTAGACTGAAATGTAAAAGATATTGATGTATCTTTTTAAGTGTTTTTTTTAAAAAGAAATACTTCTCATGAGAATAGAGGGCAGTACATATTACAGTAGGGCCCTGGTATTCTTAGGACTGGTATTTTAAGTTTCCTTTATCCATGTCTGACAAAATATGGCCTCTCTAGGCATTATCTAGGATGATCCTCCAGTGAGACTCTGCTACTATGGGACCAGAAGTTCTTCATTTCAGTAGGGTTTGCTATTATCCATGGTATTCTATGTCCATACAAAGTCTGTGAATGTGGCTCATAAGGAGGACTCAAGAAAGTGTTCTGATAGTTGCCCAAATCTTCTTTGAATCAATTGGAGTTACCTAGCTGTTAATTCAGCATCCAATGAGTAGGTCCATTTTACTCAAGACAAACAAGATTTCAGCCACGATGTGTCTTTTTCACTTTCCAGTTTATCCCATTACAATAGGACTTATACATGTAGGCTAAGACAGGAGAAGACAGAAGCAGACTATGCTTGCCATGTATGACAAAACCTGTGATTTTTATTATAGCTGAGGAGAGGAAGAACCATGTAAAACAAACAAACTGCAGTTTCCATGGACATTGCCACACACAATACCCATCTCAGTGGCATTCCTCTCCACATGCATTCACATGACTCTATGTCACGCATATCTTTAGGAAGGAATAGAATGCTTACTCGGGAGACATGGGACAGGTCTACACTGACCCACTATTTTGGAGCCAATTCAGTGTGGCATACACTAGATTGGCTCAGGAATGGGTCAGACAGGCACTCTTCTGGCTCTTGTGGAGGTAGGAGGGAGTCTTGAGCCTGATTTGGCACTGCTGAAAAGACAACATTACAATATTTTCCTTTTCTCCATGTTGTCCTGGTTGTGACATAGGTTATATCAGCTGTCAATCTTTAGCGATGTCAGCCAGGGTAACATTATGATGAGGAGAGGAGATTGCCCTGCCTCTCCCCAATTGCCCTGCAGCCTTGGCTGGCATCACTGCAGGTAGGGCCCATATCACAGCTCAAAATCACATGACATGGAGGCTGGGAGGAGGGAAAGAAGGAATGCCACTGTGCATCACCACCCCACCCCTGGCCTTCCTTGATTGCCCTGGCTGATGTCACACTAAGGCAAGACCCATATCACAGCTAGACACTGGCATGATACAGAAGATGGAAGGGGGTGGTAAATGCCATTCTGTGTCTCCAGGCTGCATGAGCCCAAGAAACACAGGATGACAGTAGAAACAGTAGAAACAGTTGTAGTTGGTTCAATTTTGAAATTGGCACAACTGTTCAGATGGATGCAAAGTTGGGGATACTTCGAATTCTGGGGCGGAATTTGGAGAACCCCAAACTTTGGTTAATGTGGATCCAGGCTGTGTTAAGGAGTCCTTGCCTGCCTTACCTTGAATCAACTTTGTGCAGCTTCCCATTTAACTGCTACCATTGTGGGTAGAAGGGTGCACGGGGATTTCCACACAGTGGTACTTCATGGGTATTGAGATGCAAGAGTGCACAAAGAGTTGTTATATTCGCTTCTCCTTTCCTTGTCCTTATTTTTAGGCTCATCTTGACTCCTCTTGGGCATCTTTTGACTCTGCTTGTGGTGATAATGAGCATTTTGTTTTAAAAAAAGTATTTCTAATCCAGCCTGTTGTAATCCAGGCTGAAGCATTTTCCTAGAATAACAGCTAAGAGGGCCATTTGTTTCTGTTTAGCAATGCTTGAGTGTGGGAGCTTGAATCAGAACAGCTTGGCTTGTTTCCCAATGTGGTTGCATGCATTTCAGTAAATATTCTTTAAAAATAAAGCCAGTGCTTCTCAACACACCAGGGATCCTTTTCTCCTTTCTTTCCAGCTAACAGCCTTCTTGTTGAGGCAATGAGCTTTGGTACTAATAAGAATTTTGAGGCATAATTGAAGTATAGATTTAATCCGTTTCTGTGAATGGTAGCAGCAGTGTTGACAATTGCCTGCTCCTATGAGGAATATCCTTTAATTTGAGTGGTTTTCTTCCTTCATTATAGTAATACAGTTTTTTTCTTTGTTGGGGATGCTTAAGAGTGGAGTGTATTTAGCATATGTAGCAGGTCACTGTATGGTTCAGTTGCAGGATCCTAGAATTTTCCACCGTGGAATTTATGCTGAGCGGAAACAGAAGGGTATATTTTGTTAGAGAACTTCAACCAGATTGCTTTAATAGTTGACAAGGGATTCCTTTTTCCTCTCCTCCCTGGTAACTATATGAAGCAAGGAACACAGTAGAGGGGATGTGTCAAAGAGCAGGATGCCTATTTTTGGGAACGTTTTGATGTTGTACCAAATGTCAGCTACTATTTTGGGGAAGAAAAGTCACAAATCTGCTCAATATAGTGCAACTTGTACTCTGGTGGTTCATTGGACCAAGAATGGTGGTAGCTTTTCAGTACTTCCCATGGGTGTTTTTTCAGATCGATCCGTTTGTCTACAGCAATGTTTCTCAACTTGGGGGAGGGGGGGGGGAGGGCGGTTTCAGAAAACACATAATTCTGATGGTCTTAGGAAGCTTCTGGCAGAAAAGGGTGAAGATCTCTCAGCCTGCCCTTCTCTTTCATTTTAGTGTGGGTGAACTACAAATCCCAGAATTCAAAAACAGCCCCCCGCCCACAACCCTACCAGTATTCAATGTTGGCTATGTAGGTAGTGTGCCAGGTTTGGTGTAGATCCATTGTGGACTGGGTTTAGAGTGCTCTTTGATTGTAGGTTAACTATAAATCCCAGCAAATACAACTCCCAAATGTCAAGATCTATTTCCCCCAAACTCCACCAGTTTCACATTTGGGTATATTGAGTATTTGTGCCAAGTTTGGTCCAGATCCATCATAATCCACAGTGCTCTCTGGAGGTAGGTGAATTACAACTCCAAAACTCAAGGTCAATGCCCACCAAACCTGTCAGTCATAGGAGTCCTGTGTGCCAAGGTTGGTTCAATTCCATCATTGGTAGAGTTCAGAATGTGCTTTGATTTAAGTTAATAATGAATCGCAGCAACTACAACTCCCAAGTGCCAACATCAATCCCCGACCCCATCGGTATTCATATTTGGGTGTATTGGGTATTTGTGCCAAATTTGGTCCAGTGAATTAAAATACATCCTTGCATATCAGATATTTACATTACAATTCATAATAGTAGCAAAATTACAGTTATGAATTAGCAACGAAAATAATTGTATGGTTGGGGGTCACCACAACATGAGGAACTGTATTAAGGGGTCACAGCATTAAGAGGGTTGAGAACCTTTTTACAGCATTAAAATGTGATTGTGTGTGGGATGTTAAGAGAGTATTTACTCTTCACTTCCTCACACTCTTCAAATTGAATGACTCGTTGTCTTCATCCAGAGTATTTACTTTTACAAATACAGAACAATAGGTCTTTCATGCCTCTTCCCATATATTTTAGTTACTCAGTGTATATGTGAAAGTAATTTATAATTGTTTTATACTTTCCTGACTTGTATAAATGAGTTGGGAGATTGAGACCAGCTATTTTGAAGGTCACCATAGCCCACATCATTCTGGCATGATTACATATTGTAGCCTGAATGTCACCTTTTGTATGACAAATCTCTAGGAAATCTTCCATTTAATTTTGCATCCACCCGAAATGTTGAACTCAGTCGGGCTTTCAGTGGTAACCTTTTATAAAATAAGAAATTATTCAAGGAAGTTCTATAGTCTTGCAGCAACTACTGTTTTTCTTTGAAAAAGACATTTCCATTTTAAGTTACCAGTTTTATTCATTTAAAAGAATCCTAGTATAATTTAAATTGAGAAAGCAAATATTTCCAGCTTTGAAGTTGGAATGCAAGTCTCTGTGTGCTTCCAGACAGCCCTTTATCCCGAGAACATTTGCGTTTTAAAAACACGAATGTTCCTGCGTCACCATCCACCCCCCACCCCCCAGAAAGCGCATCTGTGAGAACACCAAGACACTTGAACCACTCCCCCAAAAGCCCCTTTAAAACTAAAAGAACTTACTTGGCCTCCATTTGTGTGGTGCCAGAGCTCTCCTGGACATAGAAATGGTGAACCAGGAGAAGGGGGGGGGGGGGGAGCAATTTGGATTTTGGAAATTTGTATTCAATCTAAGATCTGAGAAACATGTTTTAAAGAGCTTTTACATGTTTTACTTATATTTGGACCAATAATGCATAAGACAGTGTAGCAAGAAGGCTCACAGTTGAGTTCTGTCTCTCATTGGACATGCCCGTGTGCTCACAGTACAAATTCCGTATTGTTTGCACACAGTAATACTTGTCATAGAGAGCCAAAATATTAAAAAAAATCTAAAATGTAGATTTATGTTCAATTTACACAGGGAGGCCCACATTATTTTAAACACAGAAACCTTGCACAGCATTCATATTGCATTGCACTGCATTGCACTCAACTGCACTGAAAGTGATATAAAAACATGCCCATGAAAAATGTGCACCAACCTCTCATAAGCTAGTCAGTGGTGAAAACCGGAAGGTATGTTTTACAACTAATGCAGTCACGTAGGAGGTCCTTACCTATGGTGCCAGTGAGGATGGGGAGATCAAGAAACCATCCATACTGTAGACTTTATAGCAGTTTGCCACAATTTTTATTGCCATTGTTCCATTCTATAGAATACTATTTGTAGTTTGTTTTGGTACCAGTGCTTTCTGGCAGAGAAGAATATCTTACAAAACTATAAATCTCAGATTTTCATAAACCCATAGCACAGTGTTTCTCAATCTTCTTAATGCTGCAACCCCTTAATGCAGTTCCTCATGTTATGGTGACCCCCAACCATAAAATTACTTTCATTGCTACTTCATAACTGTAATTTTGCTACTGTGATGACTCATAATGTAAATATCTGATATGCAGGAGGTATTTTCATTCACTGGAACAAATTTGGCACAAATACCTGATAAGCCCCAATTTGAATACTGGTGATGTTGGGGGAAAAGATTGATTTTGTCATTTGGGAGTTGCAGTTGCTGGGATTTATAATTCACCTATAATCAAAGAGCATTCTGAACTCCACCAATGATGGAATTGAACCAAACTTGTAACACAGGACTCCATGACCAGCAGAAAATACTGGAAGTGTTTGGTGGGCATTGACCTTGAGTTTTGGAGTTATAGTTCATCTACATCCAGAGAACACTGCGAACTAAAACAATGATAGATCTGGACCAAATTTGGCACAAATAATATGTCCAAATGTGAACACTGGTGAAGTTTGGGGGAAATAGACCTTGACGTTTGGGAGTTGTAGTTGCTGAGATTTATAGATCACCTACAATCAATGCACCAAGTACGACTGCTCTCCCCTCCCCACTTGGAGTCTCAGAAACAGCCCTCCCCTTGGCTGAGAGGCCGAGGCCGACCAATTACAGTGGAGGAGAGCTTTTTGTGGGAGGATTCCAAAAAGGAAGAGAAGGACAGGCAGAGAGATATTCAGCCTTCTGTGACAAAGGGGTTCCTAAGACCATCAGAAATATATGTTTTCTGATGGTCTATGGTGACCCCTCTGAAACCCCCTCATGACCCCCAGGGGTCCCGACCCCTAGGTTGAGAAACTCTGCCATAGCAGATAATGTGGTGTCAAACTGCTATAGTTTTACATTCAGTACTCCTGCAGACTCATGGCAGAAGTTATTCAATGCTCTTTTGACTCTTGTCAGACTTTCCTGCTATATCTCAGCTTGAAATATGAATAATAATAATACTGTTTATATTCCGCTCTTCTCACCCCGAAGGCGACTCAGTGCGGATTACATTACACATACGACAGACAGTCCCTGTCGGAAGACATACAAATTACAATACAGTACACAGTGCAATTTTAGAAGGATTTCTTCTTCCTGGCTGTGTCACAGGGTGTGCGTCACAGGGTGTGATTGCTCCATTGCGTCATTGTTGTTATTTCATTGCGTCGTTATGTCACAAGGGGGTGTTGTTCCATCCTCATGACGGGGAGCTCCTGTTTCCGCATTCCACCTTCCCGACAGCCGAACTTTCCAGGTGCTGTAAAGTCCTTCTGTAAAAATCCTTCCCCGCTTTGCGGTTCCTGGTTTTATCTAATCACAGCTGGGCTGTTTTCGAAGTGCTGGGTGAGCAGTGGACAGAGCTCACAGCTGGTTGTCCAAGCCAGCTCGGGAATCGGACTTGCAACCTTCGGATTGCAAGCACAGCTGTGTTACCGCTGTGCTATCTCTCCGGCCCATGAGTATATTTGGCTCCCTAGATCTTGTATCAAAACAATTTGAGATATTTGGAAGCGATCATAGAAAATAGACACATTTCATCAAAGCTGAGGGCCTTATCACACACACTTATACCCCCATCTCTGATGCTCTCTTCCTACTGGTGCCTATTGGTCTTATCACATTATGCAAGGTCTGTTTTGTCAGAGACTTAGAGGCACTTGGAGGCAGAGTCTGCTGTGAGTATATATTATTTGGAAAAAATGGAAAAATCTAGATTTTAATCACCTTTAATTTTGCTATGTGTTTCAGTGGTGTGTATTTTGGAGCATGTTCTGGGGCAGTCTTTTATCCCACTTTATTATCCTTTGCCAAAATGACTGTTAGAACACTTCCTATGGTGGTCAGAGAAAGACCATGAGTATGCTCATAAATGTTTTCTGCTTTCCCATTATTGTTTTTCCTGCACCACAGAATTCAAAAATATGTTTTTATATTTCTCCATTAGAACATAGGCCACAAACTTGTGTGGTTACATAAGATCTATCAATGCTTTAAAAAAAGATGTAGGGAAACATGGCACAGATTGGGAGGTTTCATATTTTTTTTAGATACAGAAAGGAAACAATTGCATGAAATGTGGTGAGTAGGTATCCAGTCCTAACTTAGCAATCTTAAATGTCAGGTGCCTACTTAAAAATACATTTTCTGAGGTGTGTATGATAATGTTCTTAGTGTAACTGTTAGGCAGATGTTATGCTAAGGAAGCCTTGTATGAGAACAACTGAAGAAAGTAGCAGTGCTTTACTTGAACACTGGTGTCAAATGCAGGACAGTCAGTATCCAGGGAGAACGTTACATTCTGCTATCTTAGTAAATAGTGTTCATTCCATGTTGTCAGGTCAGCCCCATCTCTCCTGGCCTTCAGAAAGCAAGTAAAAACATGGCTCTGGGATCAAGCCTTTGGCCAATAATGCAGTGCAGTAAGTGAAGATGGAAACAATCATGACTGGAACAGCTTTTTGACTATGATGCCAGATTGTGTGGTTTTAATAATGTGTTTTAATGTTGATATGTTTTAACTCTAGTTTTAATGTATATGTTATTTTACTGTATGTATGTTTTTATGGCATTGAATTGCTGCCTATCTGTGAGACCGATCTGAGTCTTCTTCGGGATCGAGAAGGGTGGTATAGTGTTCCCTCGTTATTGCGAACTATCTGTTTCGCGGATATATATATATATATATATATATATATCACATGGTATTTTCACTGTTTTGAGGGGTTTTGCCACCGCCGCTCTCCAAAGCACTTTCCCTCCTCAATCCTCCCTTCCTCCAGCCTTGAAGAGCCTTTCATTGCTTTCCTTCACTTTATTTTAAGTTTATAAAGACTTAAAATAGTGTATAACTACTAAAATATTGTATAAATATTAAAATAGAGTATCCCTACATCGTGGTTTTTCACTTATTGCGGGAGGTCCTGGAACCTAACTCCAGCAACAAGTGAGGGAACACTGTATACAAATGTAGTAAATAAATAAATGCCCTATTTCACTTACTAGTTATTTCTAATAGTGGAAGGAGCTAAATCAGCTCAATGAATTTGCAGCAAGGTCACTGCCGTTTGATTTGAGTCTTCATTTATTCCCCTGGGTCAGGCTTGTTATTCCGTATGAGCCAGTACTTAAGCTTTTTGTGAGATAGTCAAGAGAAGAGAGGTCATAAAGCATGACTTCTCTAGATGCCTGATTCAGAGCAGCACTTATGTACTTCCTGAAACTCTTGTTTATGATAAAGTGGGGCTTTGATAGAAATGAGAAATTAGGAAATGGAGTGGCACACGTGACTGTAAGTAGTATTATTAGAGTGAAGGGGAGATAAACACAAGCTTTTGTTTTATAAAAAAGCCAGAGAGTCGAGGGGAGGGGTGGAGTCCACATGGTAAACTCTTAAGAGAACAAGGCAGATCATATAGAGGCTGGCAGCAGCTTCTGCCATGTGATACACCCGGGAGGCAAATTTGATCAATTCGGGAGGCCTTTTAGCTCCGTAACACCAAATATTTTCCAAAGCTGTATCTGCAGGCTGTTCGGATAAGCCTTTTCCCCTCTGTGCACTTTGAGAAGGTAATTATCTATAAAGACAGAGAACGGAGGAATGGGGAAGAAAGGTTATTTGGGAGCACAGCACCATTTAGAAGCTGAGGCATTCACTTTACAAGCAACCATTCTAATTATTGGAAATCTTTTTGAGGGTTAGTGTTATTATTTGTATTTCTCTACTGGAACTATTACGCAAGGAGAGAACATGGAAAATGTAGGTCATATTCCAAGTCAGGAATGCTGATTCTTTCTGGAGACTTGTTTGAAAAAGTGAAGAATTATGTTCTCTATCTTGGCATTACTTCGCGAACGAAGATTCTTAGGAAGGACTCATCCCACGCTTTTACAAGCACGTTGATGACTAAACATGGTTTGGGGCTAGTGTACTTGAAGGAGCGGCTTACCCCATACGTGCCCCGAAGATCACTGCGTTCAGAGAGTCTTAACATGCTTGAGGTCCCAGGTTTGAAGCTCTATAGGCTTTCCAGCACACGGCAGAGAGCGTTCTCGGTGGCCGCTCCGGTCTTGTGGAACTCGCTACCAGCTGAGACGCGGGCCCTGTGGGACCTGATGGCCTTCCGTAGGTCGTGTAAGACCTGGCTGTTCAGGCAAGCATTTGGTGACTGACCGGTGCTTGAATTGATAATCTCTCGCCTAGCCATGCTGCTACTGTCTCTATCACGAATCAGCCTTGTTCTGATTCGTGTGATTTTATGTGATTGTATGTGAATGTAATTGGCTAGGATTGTTTTATGGTATTTTATGATGTTTTAAATCTCGATGTGTTTTTATATGTTTGGAAACCGCCCTGAGCCACAGGAAGGGCAGTTTAGTAAATAGAAACAATAAATAAATAAATAAATAAAAAGGCCAATCTGAGATAGGCGGTTGCAGAAAGCACAGCAGAAAGTCTCCTTGGGTGAAGTTGCGGTTCTTTCTGCGTTGTCGTTTCTCTTTGAGACTCATTCGGCGTGTCTTCTCGAAAGAGGCCGCAACATTGTGGATAGTGCGTCTCCATGCCTCCCGATGTGTGAATTGTGAAAATGTGTATCACCATCAGGACACCAGCAAGAATGCCTGATGTACTCATTGGGCACTTGAATGGCTCAGCAATATGGTGACATAGCAGCAGCCCTCTAATGAATATGAATATTATAAAACTACTCAATACTAATTCCCATTGATGTAAGCCTACTTATAAAATCTCACACAGGATTTTGGGCTCCCTGAAACCTGAAAATTATTTGAAGGGGTTTTCTAAAGGAAAAGGTTGAGAAAAGCCAGGTTTATAAAATTTATAAAAACCAAGTTATGCCTGTATTCTTTTGGTTAAAATATCTGAAGAGGAAAAAATACACTTCTGGTTACAGCAACCAAAATGGCAAGTTAATGGCATGATGGCTAGCATCCATGTCCATGCCAGTGTATTGCATGCATATGTGTTAGTGTCAATCTGTGTCTGCTCACAACTCAGAGATTTAACTTCCAAGAATCTATGGAAAACACTGTTTTTGATGTAAAAGCAGGTTTTACTCATGAAACACTTAGTTGCTTAAACCAGATTAGCAGAGCAATAGGTTCAGTTCTGAAACCCTGATTGTTTTGTCTGTATAGAAGCAGAATTGACGATATGAAGAAATGAGTAGCTCAGTTGAAGTCAGCTAAATTTCATAATGCCACTTTTGAACATTGTATAAAGATGTGTGATATAAACATAAAAGGTTGCAGGATATTTACTAGAAAATGAAGACTACAACCTCTGGTGGTGCAGTGGATTAAACTGCTGAACTTGCTGACCAAAAGTTTGGTGGTTTGAATCCAAGGAGTGGGGTGAGCTCCCGCTGTTAGGCCCAGCTTCTGCCAACCTAGCAGTTCAAAACATGCAAATGTGAGTAGATGAATAGGTACCACCACTGTGGGAAGGTAATGGCGCTCCATGCAGTCATGCCAGCCACATGACCTTGGAAGTGTCTATGGACAACACTGGCTCTTCGGCTTAGAAATTGAGATGAGCACCACCCCCCAGAGCTGGACATGACTAGACTTAATGTCAAGGGGAAACCTTTTGGTTGTCATGTGCTGAATTCGAATCCTATTAAGGTATCATAGAGTTCAACACTTACATGACTTTTCATTCCATTGTGGCAAAAATATGTCAGTTCCTCTTTTTAAACTGAGTTGGGAATAAAGATATATAACTTTATAGTATTTTTTGGCAAGCCCAAATGATGAAATGGTAGCAGATGCAATGCAATCTTTTATGAGAGACGACTCAAGTGTTTCAGGGACAAGCAGGGTCCCATTAATTAAAACACTCATTTAGTCTATGTGCTGCCGTCTTCTAGCATGGAAGCTAGGTGCTTAAAAACTAAAACAAGATCAGCTAAAAGCCTAACTGGTAAAATTAACGTAGTGAAAAAATGTTAACCATATTATTTGTGAATAGCCTATTTTCTCCTATTACAAGATTTCCACAAAGGTATGTGCTTAGCAATTATATTTGCCAATCATGCCCTTGCTCACTGACCAGTTTGCTGAGTGCAAGAGCCGAATCACATGCTCTAACAAAGTGATATATTTTGCTACTTGAATGAGCACATCTTCTAAGAAAAAGGCTGAGTGTATCATCTGGTGTGACCCATATTTCTGAAAGAAATGACTAAGAGAAGGCATTATAGAGGTTTACAGAGGATATGGAAAAAAAGAGATGCAAGGTGTTCTAATTTTTTTCATAACAGATATTGCAATTACTTAAAAAAACAAACCTGATTGTCTATAGATTCTGGAAAGGCAAAATAATGCCCTTACAGGTTTTTCTCCTCTAAAATAGGCTGATTAATGCTGTCTTATGATATTTTAAATAAGGATTATACAAACTCAGAGAAAACAACAGTTTAGGTATAATGCTAAAACAAGTCTTCTGATCAGAGATTACATTTTTGACTATATATTGTAAGGGGTCAATAGCATGGGAGATTAATTTTCTTCATATCTTTATTGTCTGAAGTTGGGGGGGAAACGAAAATTGGAATAGATTTGCCTTTCATCTGATCCAACACAGTTTGTTTCATACACAAAAATACGGTAAGCCACCGTATTACACCTATTCTGCAGGAACTGCACTGGCTGCGTGTTGAATTCCAGATCACCTTCAAGGTGTTAGTTCTGACTTTCAAGGCCTTGTATGGTCTGGGGCCAGTGTACCTGAGGGACCGCCTTACCCCATATTGTCCCATGAGATCACTGAGATCAGAAGACCAGGATCTTCTCCTTGTCTTGAGTGCTAAAGTCTATTGCCTTACTTCAACGAGGAGAAGGGCATTTTTCATTATTGCCTCCACACTCTGGAACTCCTTACCGCCGGAGATCAGGCTTTTCGGAAAGCCTGTAAGACCTGGTTGTTCTGGCAGGCCTTTGAAACCTGAGTTGGTCTAACCATATATGTCATTTTAAGTTTTTAATTTTGTTGTTAATGTTTTAATATCTCTTGCACTATTTGCTGTGTCCTGTTTGATTTGTGAGACGCCCCGAGCCACTCTGGAAGTGGCGGCCAAGAAATCAAATAAATAAATAAATAAAAAGTATCAGTTGATGTGTAGTGCAATCAACTGATACTTTGAACTTGTGAGCACTCAAACATTAGCCACATAAGCATCAAGAGTTTGATGTTCCTAATTAACCTACATTTGCATTTTGCATATGACTTCAGCATATTTGGAAAGGAGTGAGATCTGGACCAGATGCTAAAATTTTGAATACTGGTGGGGTTGGGAGGGAGGTTGATTTTGTCATTTGCTAGTTGTAGTTGCTAGGATTGATAGTTCACCTCCAATCAAAGAGCATTCTGAACTCCACCAACAATGGAATTGAACCGAACTTGGCACACAGAACTCCCATGATGAACAGAAAATACTGAAAGGGTTTGGTGTTTTCTCATGGTCTTTGGTGACACCTCTGACACCACCCCTCGCCACCCCCCAGGGGTCCTGACCCCCAGGTTGAGAAACACTGTTCTAGTGAGACTTGTCCAGGTGGCTGGCACATTTTTTTCAAGGGGAGAAATAGATGAAAGTAGTTATTAAAGAATCCATGATAGGTCTCTTGGGGATCAAAAGCTTATGCTTCTATCTTCTTTTTCTCAGTTAGGTTTCAAGGTGTGAGAAGATCTCTTTGCACACTGATATTCCAGATTATCACAGTGATGTCTTTGAATTCTAATGTTGCTTAGAGTATCCTGAGAAAAAGCCAAGAAGCTGGGATGAGGTTAGAGCTAAGATGAATCTGTGAACTCCGTATTTTTTATGGGAAAAGGGTGAGGTAGGCTGCTTTTCATAAGTCACAATGAGCACAGTGGGCCATCAGTTGTATGCCTATCTTACCAGTTGCACTTCTAGATATCTACTTGGTCCTATGTTACTAAAGTAGTTGAGATTAACTTTATGAAAGTTTCATCTCTTGGCTTTTAAAATGTATTGCACCATACATGGAATCCCCTTCCCCCAACCTAATTCAAGAAGTGGAAAGTGACACAGCCCATGACACGGGGGACTTTCTGTCATATAATCATACAATCACAGAATCATAGAATAATAGAAGATACCACATGGGCTATCTAGTCAAACCCACTGCCATGCAGGAAAAGAACAATCAAAGTATCCCTGCTAGATGGCCATCCCTCCTCTGTTTAAAAGCCTCCAAAGAAGGATCTTCCACCACACTCTGAGGCAGAGAGTTCCAGCTATTGGCAGCTGTGCCCATCAGGATTCATTATGTAATCATTGAAAATAGTGCCAAAAATGGGAGGGGGAGAAGATGATCAGAAATAATCTCAGAAGCCTGGGATGAATGACATTCCATGTCTAAACTGCAAAAAACAAAACCAAAAAAGTGGGATGGGAGCCTTCAAAATCGCCGACATTTATTTGAATACAATGATGTTGGCAAATGGGCTGTCCTAACCAGAAGCGAGTCTCTGGCACTCTGCCGTAATGTGGCCACTCAATCCATTTATTGTGGGAGAAGGATGAAAATGATCAGCAACTTTGCAAGACTGTGGAATGACCTGCCTAATATGACACATTTGATTGCCCAGCTAATGTGGCATTTGTTTTGGAAGATAACTGGGTTCCTTCCCCAATTCAGTTTGGAAATGTAGGCTTTTTGTTATCATGCATGTATTTTAGAGTGTTCTTGCACATGAAATCTAATCTGGAGATCCATGTATGTCTGCTGAAAGTTTAATGTCCTCCTGATGAAGTCATGTAGAGTTTATGGACATTGATGGAGTTGTATACAGTATTTGCACATCAGAAATAGGTAATGAGTTGACACTAGTATATTTAAACAGTGCACACTAGTCATAAACCATGTAACATTATGTTTTAAAGCGAAAGCTTATTTTATATAGCATTCCAAGATGCTTTGCCACTATTCAGCATAGCTCACCTGGGCCAAGTAAGGCATTAGTTTCACTCTAGAACAACTTACTTCTTTGTCACTCTGTGTATTGTAGCTGTGGATTCAATCTGTGCTTAGTGGTTTTGAAGCTGGAAAAAAATCTACATTTCCTTCCATATTTGCCTGAAGCAGTTGTTATGAAATTTGCATAAATACTTTCTGAGGTCAGTGTGGTTAATCTTAAGCGCAATTTCCTTGTGCGTTGAAGTATTGCACTGCTTTTTCATCATGGTCCTCAGTTTTAGCTGGAGGCTGTCATTAGAGTCTGGCATTGAGCTAGCATGTGGAGAAGCAATGGATGTAATCACTGTTAAGGCCTCTTGACTTCTAAGATTTTCAAAGCAAATTCAAAAGGTTGAACACAATGGCAGCAATTCTAACTGTAATTGTTTTGTAAATTTTATGAGCTCAGATAACGTCATAGTTTTCCAAAAGGTATTACTGTTCTTCTTAGATTTTATCTAAGTAGTTGTGTTTGGAACGATATTATGATTTTCTTGGAAAACATATTTTAAGACATTGTTATCTAACTGAGGTTAAAGTTGCAAGCTTGAAATCCTGCATACAAAGGAGTGAGAAGCTATAATGAGAACACATTGCAACTTCTGCCCAGATTCCAATTCCCTTGTGAGCCTGTGATGGCAAGGAGGAATCACTTGAGATTCCTGTGGCCTTTTTTCCTTCTTAGAAGTGGTAATGGTAACACCTAATGTACAAAGACACCTAGGTGCCATAAAAGAAAGAGGCCGTGTTGATCTGTAGGGACAGAGCTAAAAGCTAGAGAGCACCTTTTAAAGTACGATTTAATTCTTTTTAAAACATTTGTGCTCCATATTGTTTATTTTGTAAACATCTTTGATCAGGATATCCATCAAATAAATTATATACACAGTCATGCCTCTCTGTCTTTGGGCTTGTCTACAATGATTCCCCCCCCCCCAAAAGCCTGCTTTAGTAGTGAAAGTACCTATTTTAGACTTCAATGTGACATACCAAACCTCACTTCTTGCTCCACAATTCCCAGGCCAATCTGGTTTATTGCTGTGTTTTGCTACCTATGCATATCTAGATCTGAGTAGTTTCAAGATAGGAGGGCAGGACAAGTTTCTAGGTGGTAAATGTCGATAGGACCCGGCCGCACAGGAAATCTCTGCGGCTCTTCCTCAAGTACAGAAAAGATGTTCTCGGCTTGCCTGTGACCCCTCGGAGGCTGTCTTCTTGGATTGTCACAACCATCCGACTTGCGTACCAGCTGTCGGGCTGTGACCCCCCTTCTGGGCTGAAGGCTCATTTGACTAGATCCTAGGCCACGTCATGGGCTTTCCTTACAGGAGTGCCCTTAGAATACATCTGCCGTGCGGCCACCCTTCCACCTTTGTCAGCTATTACAAGGTGGTGGTTTCCTGTCCAAGAAAGAAGCTGCATTTGAAAGAGTGGCCCTTTTTTTGTGTGGCATGATGCCGACCTCCAAGGTTATTAGCTTGCTAGTTACCCATATGTGTGCATTTCACAGGACCATGCAGAGGAAAGATGGGTTGCTTACCTGTAACTGTGTTTCCTCTAGTGGTACCTGTGAAATCCACACAACCTGCCCATCCTCCCCACTGGACGCCATGCTCCAGTATCCTGGGCTGCTATATTGTGGCTAAGGAACTGAGTGGCAGCCCCGCCTACTGGCTGTTTATACTATCAGGGGAAAATGGGTGGGGCTACCACCAAAAAGTATCCTTTAAGGCTCTAGAAAGTTCTGAAACCGCACAGGTGCAGAAAACCTATATGTGTGGATTTCACAGGTACCACTAGAGAAAACATGGTTACAGGTAAGCAACCAATCTTTATTTTAATTAACTGATTTTTAAAATGTGAGATCTGTTCACCAGACCAATATTGTAAAGCATCTTTATGTAATAATTCTAAGACAGTATTAATGTGAAAGGAGGGAGGACAAATCCTGAAAATCACTATTCTGAACTAAATTGGAAAATTACCTAAATGCACTGAGTTCCAAGTAAAGTGTTAAAAAGAGTCCTGTAATTTCCATTTCCACTTTCTAATTATTTCTAAAACCTTTGAGGAAGCTCTTTCCATGCTCTAGCAAATTATGGATGATTTTATGTGCCTTGTGCAGCTGCCTTCTGACAGCACAGTGCTAATTGTACATGTGTACTTGAACATAAGCAGGTGCTTTCCTGATGTCAAAATGTGTATGCCCAAATATTTCTGCAAAATAAATATTAGTTAGATCTTATAATGAGAATACCATAAATTAAAAGAAAGCCTTTTGAGACTGGCTGGATAACAGATCGGTAAGAGCTATTGCTTCAGTGCTGTTCAGTCCCACAGAAATACTGTAATGATCACTGAAAAGCAGGCTTTGCATGGGAAAGCACAGTTACAGATTCTTGCACATGCATCAGTGTGTATTCATAGTCATACAAGCACAAACTAAAGATTACTAAATGCAAGAGATGGTATTTTAATGAAACGAATCAAAAATATAGCATAAGATAGAATGGATTGGATGTGTGGTATGAAAACATACAATAGTGTAGAAATGAATTTTAAGCTTGATTTAAGCTGATTTACGGCCCATCCAGGCTGCCCCAAAAAGCGGGAACTGTCTAAGTTTTTACTGGAGTTTTACACCTTTGGTAAATACAAATGAATTCAGAACAAACCAAGGTTTTCTTTGTTCCAAATTAATTAAGTACCTCATTAGATCCAGGCATTCCTGAAAGGCCCAGGAATAATATGTTATTAGGCCTGTGGAGACTAACTATTGGGACTGCTTCCGGTGTCTTGGGTGTGAGTCCCCACAGCTATCCTGCACCTTTTGGGCTCCTGGAGCCCAAAAGTTCAGGAGGGCATCCACCCTCCCCTCACCAGCCTCTAATATTCCCCTAAAACTTACTTTTAAAGGTCCCTGGCTGCCATAAAGTCTCTCCTCGCTTCCTCCTGGCATGAAAAAATACATCAGGAGACCGCGGAGGGGAGCGAGGAGGGATTTTACTCACAGAAAATGATATTTTATAATCAAGAACTGATGTGGTAGTAGTAATCTTTCGTGGGTAGGCAGTCTCTCAACACTATAAAAGGGTTTCGTGCGACCAGTCGCTTTTGTTGCTGTGTGGTTTCGAGGCAACGGTGTAGTAATGGTGAGGCTGCAGACCATATTTCCATTCTTGCTAACCACTGGTGGTCCACGAACCACAGGCTGGGAACCACTGTTTTAGGGAGAAATGGGGGCTTTGGGGGTGGCTTCATGGCATCCTGGTTTCAGTCAGCCACCCATACCCCACGGGAAAGCCTGGGGTTTGTGTGGGTGGAAACAAGAACCTGCACCAAAGCGGGTTATTTTAACTGGTTTTGGCATAGGTTTTACTCATGTTTGGATGGGCCCTTAAATCCTTTCAACCTTAGTGAATCTTCTCCATGTATGACCAGGTGTGGATCTAGCTTGTAGTATGATTAATGATTGAAGTCATACATATGTACGTCAAATACCCACTTTCATGGATAAGCTTCAAAAATTAGGTGAGCTAGTGGAGGTGTGTTTTTCATTAGGTATAATACTGCTTTAGCTATTGAAATAATAGACACAGTCAGGCATGTAGCCGGGGGGAGGGGGGAGCTTGAGGGGCTTAACCCCCCCCCCCCGAAATTCTCAGAGTGGTCCGCGAGAATGCCTTACTGGTACATTATTTAAACTATCTGAACACCATGCTCAATATATCCCATATGCATGGGGGTATTGGGATAACGATACAAAAGGTTTCCTATGGTAGACCATCTCTCACTCAGACTCAGACTCCCCAATCAAACTCACCCCACCCCCCACACACACCCCCCGAATCAAAATCCTGGCTACGGCCCTGAACACCGTGTTTCACTTTTAATTTAGAAGTTCTTCAATGATGGAACTGATTTTACATTGTTATACGAAGAAGGGCACATGTCTTCTCTTCTGGTGATGGGAAGCAGGGCAGAAATATTCAAAATGGGAGGTGTTTCATTTCAAGGAGCCAATCCTGATCTCTCCCTATAGCTTGGGAATTTCTTCCTTTCCAAGAGGAGGGTCATGTTGTGCTGGATCTTGTGTGGCCGCAAGAGCCTTCTAAGGTGCGATTCCAGTGTGATTCCTTGGTCTCTCTTTGTGAGTGCTTTGCCAAGAATCACGGGCTCTGGATTTGGGATTTCATAATCTAAGGTAAGACAGCTTTCTTCCTAAAATATAACTGCCAATTTGGCAAAGATGATGGGCATCTTTTCCATAGGCAAAATGGATTTAGTTGAAATATGGCACAAGTATAGAGAAATATCTTCTTTCCCACCTTCTCAAATCCTATTTTCTTTAGAAGTATTTTAGGTGTGTCTAATAGCTTCTGCCACTTATGAACAATAACAACCTTTCTCTTTCTCTCTTCTTTTCTTCTATTTGACTGATCTGTCCCATCACCATGTGGTACATTGCCAAAAATGCTATAGCTACCTAACAGAAGAGCGGTTTGCTATTAGCTTATGCACTGAGCTCCACCAAATGGTAGTTGTGTCTGGTATAAACACATTTTATTTGTACTTTCAGTTGGTCTGTTTTTGCCTAGCACTAGGTGCAACAATGTGATTAAAAGCTTACAGCTGGCTTTTTAAACTACAGGAGGGGTTACATTAATTTCTAACATGTTAAATTTCATGTCTTTTGAGGTTGTATTCACAACTCACTCTTTCACTCCAAAATACAGCTAAGATTTTAAACACAATGGCAAGCTGCCTAAACCCACTGTTTTCAAGGGAGAGAAAAGAATGATTTAACAATTGAGTAGTAAAGGGAAGAATGCAGTTGTTAAAACTAGGCTCTGGGATCAGGCTTTTGGAGAAAAGCGCAGTACAGTAATATAATTGGAATATGTGCAATGACTATGGAATGGTCTTAGGCTACGATTTTTGGATGGTGTGATTTTAATATTGAATTCCATTTTTAAATGTTTAATATGTAGTAATTTTAATTCAATTTATTTTAAGCTTAATGTTTGTATATGTTTAAGGTATTGAATAATTGCCATTATGTAAGCCACCTTGAGTCCTCCTTAATAAATCCTCCTGGTTTATCGAAACCTGGGCTCATCTACGTGCTTAGGAAAAAGCTATGATAAATATCAATCAATAGCAGTTTTAAAATGATAAATGGACTGTTATCTAGAGATTTGTGAGAAGTATGTAGCAACATTTCAGGAAGAGTTCCCCCTTGGGAAAGCCCTTACATTATCAAACTCTCGCTGTCTTTTCTTGCTTTCTGTAAATCATTTCCTTACCCATTTTTGAACAGAGAGTGATGTGCTGACTACCTTTTGTTTTCTTGTTTGTCTTTTTCTTTAAACAGGTTAATACATTGCTTAATGTATAGCTGCACAACCACATTCAAGAAAGATAGATATTTCTGTTTGAAAGCCCCTAATATGCAGGCATTTTCTACCATTCTAATTTTGTGTCTTCCAGGCTGAATTAAGACTACAGTACAAAGTCACTTCTGCTATTGACTATTCATTAGCTTGAAATGTCTCTTAGAATAAATGTTTGTTTTGATATCATGTGTTAGAGCTTGTTAGTCATGACCTAATGTGCCAAGTATGGCAGAAAATAAAGGGTTCCGCTGCAATCCTAATGAAGCTTCAAATATTCAGTGAAATTTATTTTTAAGTAGATAAGTGTAAGATTGCAGAAATTCGTGGGGACCACATGATATAATGGTTTTTGCATTGAACTATGACTGTGTAGACATGGCTTTGAATCCCTGTTCACCCATGAAAGCCCTCAGCCTTAGAGGAAGGCAAAGGCACATCCCTCTGAACCAGTGGTTCCCAACCTGTGGGTCCCCAGATGTTTGGTCCTGGTGAACTGGCTGGGATTTCTGGAAGTTGTAGACCAAAATACCCGGGGACCCACAGGTTGAGAAGCACTGTAGTCTGAACAAATCTGGCTGAGAAAATAGCTTTGCCTTAGGGTCAACGTAAGTCAGAAACTACTTGAGGGACACAAGTAGGTTCTCAGTCTTATAATAGGATTTGAAATTGTTTTCCAAAGGTAATGATCTGCAGACACTTATGATGGGATTTGTAGAATTATATTACGAAGTGGCAGAATAGGTTTTTTAAAAAAAATCCCATGGAGATGGTAACATCTGGTCTGAAAAACATGCCATTCTAGGGGAATTTGTATGTGCATTACTTAGCATATTGTATGCTTGCATGCATTTTTAAGCTGCTTGTTAAAATGACAAAAATGGACCTGCCCTTTAGGGAAAAATAAATATCATCATAGTGACTTGGACAAAACCTGGGCTGTGCATACTGAGGAAAATAACAGTAGAAACACTACATATTAAAAAAAGAATATTTTAAATTCCAACCAGATAGTTTGTATACCTGGTTATTATTAACATTTTGCCTAGTGAGAGCATATGGAGTTGTAATTTATAAGAAGGGAAGGCTTGTTTTACATTATGGAAACTTTCCAAGCTCTCTGAATAGGAACAGGTTAGTTTGACTGCCTTGGGGTGGATACAAATGAGGGTTTATCCAGGATGCAGGAGAATACTGGATGATGAGGAGCTTGGAGAGAATTGAGAGCTGCTTTCCTTTGTTACCTGATGTGACTTCAGATTTCTAAACCATTTGCAATTCAGCAGGGCTTAATTTGGTCTGTTAGTATTGTTAATATTGTGAGATCTTCATAATAGCCGAATGTGTAGTGTGTTATTTTCTGAATTGGGGAAGCCATTCTTCCTCTTATGTAATATTCAGCATTCGGGGTTGTGTACATTATCGCTGTATTAATTCAGTGAAACATTAATAACTTAATAAAGCATTTCATTTCAGCATGGCAACCTTTATTAGATTGGTTGTGAGCTGTACTGTTCTTATTCTAGAAGATCACACTGAAATTATCTGGTTTTAAAAATAGAAATATAAATTTAAATAAATATTCCTTATTTCAGACAGTCTGTGTTCATAAAACAGTCTCTGTTCATAAAAGTAGTTGTCCATGGGCTTATTGCGGCTTTCTAAGGCCATTTACCTGGCCCCACTCTTAGGGTTTCCCTGAGTCTAAATTGACTTGAAAGCACACAACAATTCTAATTAACTTGATTATCTCATCAGCCAAAAGCAGGCCTACATTTCCCTTTGAAATACTGGTAAGTTTATGTTGGTTAAAATTGTTCTTTATTTTAAATATTGTAGTGTTCTTTCATGCCTTTGTTCACTACAAGTAACATATGTGCAGTGAGCATAGAGATTGGTTCATGTTTTTTTTTCAAACTACAGTCTGGCCCTCCAACTGTCTGAGGGACCATGAACCGGCCCTCGACTTTGAGGACCCATGCTGAGAAGAAACCTAGCAATTTGACTAATTAGCTTTACAGTAGTTGTGAGGGTTGGGATATTTCAATGGGGCTTTAGGTTCACTGCCAGGCAGCTTCCCATAACCTCCTCAAAAAAATCTCTTCATGTACCTCTGGCAATAGATGCCAAGCAAACCTATGAGGTACAACCTGCCCCAAATGTGTGCCTCTTAGTTTTTCCATTTGTTGCAAAGTCTTGCCAAGCACTCATTTGTTATTTTTATGTCATTTATTAATGGATTCGATCTGTAAGAATCCTATTAATATTGTGTTCAATTTTTAGTTGTATGTACGATTCTCGGAAGTAAACTTTTTGGTTGAAAGCAGCTCACAGATCCTAAAGATAAACCCATCTTACCTTTAAATAGTAATCTCTCCTCTTGACCCAAACCAAAATGGCCAAAGATATTGGATCCTTTCCTCAGATAGAAGATATTTGCATTTTATCTGCCTCTTTTGCCTTTTCCAAAGGTTTACAGTATCGTTTTGAGAAGAATAACCAGAACTGTTCCCAACATTCCCAGTGTGCTTCCATCATGGGTTGTAGAGAAGGCCTTTAGATGTTTGATATTTTGTTTCCGTTCCTTTCTTAATCATGCCTGTCGCTAAGAATGTAGCACACCCTAGAATCCAGAGGCACATCATTAAAAAATACTTGTGGTTTTCCATTCCCAAAATGGCAGTATGAAGACCACTAGTTGCCCAGCAGTATTTCTGCATGCAACAAATATTATCCGCAGCATCACATTGTTTTACCTTTAAAGGAAAAAGTTGTACCACTAAGTATCAGCCCCATGAACTTTCCATTCTGAATGGAATTTGAATGATCAAATCTTTCAACCACCAATATTTTTTCACAGCGAGGAAAGGAAAGTATGCATATTGAATGGGAACAGTTGTCATCCACCCAAACAAATCCCCAACTGTTAAATGTGATTTCATTTTTTGGGTTCTTATGTCATTGCCAGTTGTGAACATGAAGCATTGGATTTGGAACAGCGGCTTATTCCACATGTATTTTTTCTAATCAATTTCTGCATACGCTCATGGCTTTTATAATAGCTGGAACAACTAGCATTAAAAGAACCAAAATAACCAAGTGTATCTGGAAAAATGTGCTCCTAACTGCTGAATGGGAGCCCTTGGTGGTGCAGTGGGTTAAACCACTGAGCTGTTGAATTTACTTACTGAAAGGTTGTAGTTTCAAATCTGGGGAGCATTGTGAGATCCCGCTGTTAGCCCCAGCTTCTGCCAACCTAGCAGTTTGAAAACATGCAAATGTGAGTAGATCAGTAGGTACCACTCCAGCGCTCCATGTAGTCATGCCAGCCACATGACCTTGGAAGTGTCTATGGACAACGCTGGCTCTTCGGCTTAAAAATGGAGATGAGTACCACCCCCCAAAGTTGGACATGACTGGACAATGTCAGGGGAAAACCTTTACCCTTTACCTTAACTGCTGAATAAATGTTTATTGTTAAGGAATATGAACCACAAAATATGACTGCATGAATTCAGCCTTATTGGAATTTAAAATTGGGATCTGCTTTGGGAAGGGTGGACATATATTGAATTTGACCTTCAAGACATGTGAAATGGATGCTGGAATAAATTTGTTCTGACATTAGGGAACTTTCCCCTCCTTTTAGTACACCCCTCCCCCCTCTTAAATTAGAGATCTGGGAACAAGAGGTAGGATGTAAAATGGAACTTTATCTTGACTTTGAGTACAGTGCAAACTGATGGTGTTCTTTGCTTTATTATGAAGGATTAACTTGTATCCTATGAGATTTCTACCCTGAGATTGGATGAGGAAGCTAATAATAATAATAATAATAATAATAATAATACTTTTATTTCTTATCTGTCTCTCTTCATGACTTGAGGAGTGTCTGGAAGCCCAATATTTCCTCTTGTTAATAAGAATGTTAGTGAAGTTGTGGTCTTCACTAACCACACAATAGTTGTGTTGCAAGATAGTCAGCTCCTTGCTCCGAAGTCTCTATCATGAGGAGAGGAAACTGGAAACACTTGAAAGCAGTGGAGGCTTCTCTTGTGTTTTCAGACTGTCTAGAATGGTGTTTCTCAACCTCTAGTTGGGACCCCTGGGAGTGTCATGAGGGGGTGTTGTATTTGGTTGTTTCTATGTCAATGCACCACATGCTCTTTGAAACCCCAGCAACTTCCAGTATTTTCTGTTAGTCATGGGAGTTTTGTGGGCCAATTTCCCACAAAATTGGGTTCAATTCCATTGTTGGTGGAGTTCGGAATGCTCTTTGATTGTAGGTGAACTATAAATCCCAGCAATTATAACTCCCAAATGACAAAATCACCCCCCCCTCCCAAATTCCAGTAGTATTCAAATTTGGGCGTATTGGGTATTTGTGCCAAATTGGTCCAGTGAATGAAAATGCATCCAGCATATCAGTTATTTATACGACTATTCATAACAGTAGCAAAATTATAGTTATGAAGTAGCAACAAAAATAATTGTATGGTTAGGGATCACCACAACATGAGGAACTGTATTAAGGGGTTGCGGCATTAGGAACATTGAGAATTGTTCGTCTAGAAACTCCTGAAAACCGGTGGCCCGTGACCTATATTGGACACATTTCTTTCTCTGTGTGAAGTCACAGCCTTGGTTAAAAAGAGTTATCATTTTGGATTCCACCTCCAAGAATATACCCCACTCCCTGTAACCCTGTCATGTAGCCATTTTTGCTGTGGAAGTCTGAGGAGTGTAAATCAAAAAGTAGTCTTTTCTCACTCTAACTGAAGCCGCAATTTAATGCTTGCCTGAAATGTGAACCTTGCAAAATATTCAGATACTATTCTTGGAAAACCACCTCTTGATCCATTTCCCTGCCTTATTGTAAAATTCATGGTAGTCAGAAACTCAAATCAGTTGAAAGTAAATGCACGTTAATGCTTTTGCTGAGTGGCTGCTTTGTAGTCAGTGCTAGAAGAACTGTAAAACAAGATCAGGTCCTTCAGGTTTTCTTTCATTGTTTCACTTCCTTCTGCTCCCAGAGTGCTGTTGGAGGGTCATGATGACAAGTGAATTCAAGACATTGTTTGCCAATTCTGGCATATGTTTTCTCCACCTTATTAGCCAGGCAACGTCCCAGGTAAAGAGAGCATATGTTTAACTTGACGAGATACTATCTCGTCAACAGTCAGAGCAAAAGCACGGTTACTGCATGTACAAACTCAATGCTAACATCATTGCTTTCTACACAGGTGCTGTTTTGAAGTTCATAACTGCAAAAAAAAACTTGATAGAAACAATGTGTGAACCTTTAAAGCAAAGAGGAGAAAAAAAAACCCAAAACAAAAGCCAGAGAGCCACATCCATCACTTGCATTTTAAAATACAGTTCCCCTCCCCATTTTTTCCATGGAGTTTTCAAAGAGTTCAATTAAGAATATGTAACCATGGTGCACGATGGATTTATTGCTTTCTCTGGGCTACTCTGTGTTCTGCTGCCAACTTGTGGTTCACTGCTTTCACCCAGCCGCTTCTAGCATTTTTTTTCTAGTTCTAGTTTTTTTTTCACTTCCTACCTTAGTTTCAGAAGCAATGAACTGCTTCTGTTGATAGTTTGTATCAAAGGAACCACTGACTATGAGGGAAAAAAGATTTCAGTATTGAGTAACGAATAAAATCGAAAAGTCAGTAATTTCTGATAGAATTGCCAAAAAGATATGCTACCCACAGTGACTTTCCAATCCTTGTCAGGTGGGAGATGGCTTAAGAAGATGAGTGGGATGGAGGGCAAGCTGCAGCCTCAAGGCTGTAGCATGGCTTCCCTTTGGAAGTCTATAGAATCCCAGGAGTTGTAGTTTGGTGAGGCACCAGCCCTCTGATAAAGAAGACTAATGGCCTTGTAAAATTTCATCTTCCATTATTCCATAGCATTGAGCCATGGTAGTTACAATGGGGCCAAACTGCACGGATTCTACAGTGTGGTTGCACTTTGTGTGATGTTCCAGGGTGGAGGACCTTTCCCGGAGGAAAATGAGGCCATGGTTAAATATTTTGTCTAGAATTTGGTGTCTGTAGTGTCTGAAAAGTGTATTTTAAGGCAGTGCTATTCACAGTGGAACTACCTCATCAGATGGGGCTTTTGTGGCAGCATATACTAGTTCAGCTATAGTTTAGCTATTGAGCCCATGATATGAAACTGCTTTTGGAAGAGCTCAGTGGCTAAACTACAGTGAAACTGGTGTATGTTGCCACACTGAAAGCTTCCCGTGTTGCATGAGCAACAATAGGGGGAAGCCAGGTGACCAATGCTTCCCCTCATGAGATTGAGTTATGGGTAAGTTGGCCGATGTGGGGCATGGGATGACCGGTTCCCCACGCCCCTTGGCAAGCACCACTGGATTCACCACAGTCCGTGGAGAATCCAGTGGCCAGTATGATAATGTCGATAGTCTGCTGGTTCCAATCTACAAACTATTGACTGGAGAGTTTTCAAGAAAGAAAAAGGCACGTGTCCTCAATGGGCACAAGCATGATAACGCTGCCTGGTACAATAATATATATATATTTAAAAAACAAAACAAAAGCTGCCCACCCCACACATCAGATAGCCTGAGAAACACAGTCTTAGAAGATGTTCAAATGCTCCCTTAATCTTGGTGAATCAATTTATGGTTTTCTGTCAAGCAAACACTGAGACTTTTCTACTTAAAAATTTAAATCTCATTCTGTATATAGACTGAGCTGGATTAGTCAGTTATGAACTGTTTGTTCATTTTATATATAGGGGTTTGGAGAGAAAGAGGGAAGGATTGTAATCCTGTAAGAAGATAGACCTAAAAATGGTGCGGATTGGAACTATAAAATAGTTGCTAGTAATCCCTAGTAATTCATGCAGAAGAATGTTGTTATTGTAAGGTTTTGCTGGTACTGTGCTACATTAGTGTCATTTCTTCTTTGCTTGACTGTTTAATAGAACAACTTTGACGTTTTCTTGCAGTAGCAACTTGTTAAATAAAATTGGGAGGTATTACAGGTGTTGCAGGCAGGATGTTGAATAACCATCACCCTTGAGTTACAGCAGAAATATCATGGAGTCACTAGGAAGGCAAGTCATTCCTTGGCCCTTTCCCTTTTAAATCTGAGGTTCTATAGTTGTATGATTTGGCTGAAAGTGACAGATTGACAAACCTAGTGAAGGGCATACTATAGAGAAATTTAAATAGAATTGGCAACCGGTTGTGATGCATTTAGGAGATAATTAGAGTTGTCACCATAGTGTTTGAAGAATAGTATAAATTATGTTAAGTAGAAGTATATGTTAACTAGGTTGGTAAATAACAAAGTTTGCATTAGAGGAAGTAGGTTAATGCAAATAATACAATTTGATGGAGAGTTGGAAGCCAATCCCTGTTTCATCCTGTTTTTTTTTTCTGTATTATTTTTAACCCATTTTGTTTTTCTGTGGTTCCCCGTGCCCTTTGGGGTGGATCCACTGACTACCCTTTGCCTATCTATATAGTTCTTAATACTGTTCTTCACATTTGTGATTATATTTAAACATATTTTTTAAAATGTAGAAGCAGTCCATTTTTCCATTCCCGCTGATAGAGAGCATGACTTTCTCCCTCCATTGTTTCTGAACATTTTCATTTGTCAGTGCTAAAGTCAGAATGGTGTCAAATTTTAGCAAAATTTTCTGTGTATTACATTAAGATTTTGACCCAACTTTTCTTCCAAAGTAACAGTTGAACAGAGGATTACATCAGTTCATACATTTATTGAGTTTCTATCCAAGTCTAAAATATTCACTAGAAAGGAAGTAATACACCAGAGAAACTACACATTGTCTGATGGCTCTAGTAATTCTGATACGGTTTTTTTCACAGACCATCTCATACCCAATGTGTTACACTTTCTTTCTAGATGATATTTTGAGGTGCTATTTTTATTCTTCAGTCCAAAAACAATGGCAATTAAAGCCTTAAAGGTTCGAATTGCAGGATGGTTGAAGCCTTGCATGTTTCCATGTTATAATTTAGAGGATGTTCTAAGACCACAGAATGTATGGCTGCCTTCTACTTTATGTCAGTTAGTATCACTAATGTAGTATTGCCATCTAGAGAATGTTTGCAATGCAACTTGATAGGAAGAGCCATCTATATTTATGAGACATTATTTGATTTTTAAAGTACAAGTTGACATGAACCATTGTTAGGTGAACTGTTTTATAGTTGACTGTATAATTTTTCCAAGCAGTTACACCCACTCAATAGAGGGAACTTGGATATATTCCAATTATTTGTGGATTACCTCTCTATGCCATCCATAAAATGAGAGATTGATATTTATTGTAAAGGTTCATTCTGGGATGGCCCAGAAAAGCAATCTATTCCCTTCTTGATTGTGGCTGCATAAATAGAATAACCATACACAAATAAAAGTGGAGATGAGACAAGTTATCTAAAGTATATGTGTAAGTAGGAAAAATTAGTTTACACAGATTATACTGGACTACGGCAGGTTTTTACACAAAAGAGACATGAAGGCACAGGAGTTAGCAGCTGTTAACTGAAAGAAGTTTGGACTGAAAGAAGTTTGTAACTTCTCCAGTGTATGCTGGCATGTGGGGAATATCCCAACTGTTTGTGGATTGCCCAACCAGGCCATACACAAATGAGCCTTCACAGTGATAACCAGCTCTTCACTCCCAGATTCCCTGGACAGCACAGTTATTGTGCATGCTGACTGGGACATTTTAACAGATGTAGTCCAGAAATCCACATTTCCCAAATATAGGATGGTTTTAATTTTTTGGAATGGTAGGTAGCAATAGATAATGACCAGCAAGGTTTGGCAAACACACCAAGTGGACCACTTGGCAAAGAATCGCAATACATTTTGCAGAAGATAGCCCAAACCTGTTGCATAGCCAAGGGACCCTCTATGGGAAGTCTGCTGGGCTCCTTACACCGTCAAGTATATGCTGAGTGCCTGTTATCTTGAATCGAAGTGGTTCCTATTTGTAGCTAGAGGTAATAGATAGGTAAACTGATGCGGACTTTGAGATCAGCAGGGGAGGCCCTTCTCTCAGTCCCACCACCGTTTCAAGTACGGTTGGTGGGAAGGAGAGAGAGGGCCTTCTCTGTAGTGACTGCTTGGCTCTGGAATACCAAAAGAGATTAGATTAGCCCCTACCCTTGAATCCTTCCATTCTAGCCTAAAAACATGGATCTTTGAACAGGCCTTTGGCCTCGAGTAGGCTGAAATGGGCCTATATTAGGTTGACACTTTGGCACTTTAGAGAGATCCAGGAGAACCAACAGAGACACAGTCACCCATCTAGCTCTCTATGTAGGTCATCCACCAAGGTGACTAGAGCTCTGTTCCATAGCCAGGCCTGAAACCAGTTTGAAATGGATCTAGATAATCTGTTTCATCCAGAAATCCCTGGAGTTGGGAGGCCACCACACATCCCAGGACTTTACTTAGAAAGGGAGGGATGGCTACTGCCTGATAGTTGTCCATTATATAGGGGTTCATGGATGGCTTTTTAAATATAGGTCTCACAACTGCCTCCTTTAGACAAGTTGGAACTTTGCCTTGTTCCAAGGAGGCATTGACCACCACCTTCACTCACCCTGCCAGTCCCCATCTGGCCTGTTTGATCAGCCAGGAAGGGCAAGGATCTGTAAGACAAGTGGTAACTCTCACCTCTCCAAGGATCCTGTCCATGTCCTCAGGCGTCACAAAAACTACAACTCCTATCACTTTCAATCATTGGGGTTCTATTGGAAACATAACTGGTTCTCATGGGAATCCAAAGCACCTGGGAATCACTATTTTGGGGGCAGTTCTAAGATTTTGCTGTCTTTCTACTCTGTCTCCTCAGCTTAGGCTGTTGGAATTATAAATGACGTGTGTTCTAATCCAAGCATCTTTCCCACAGTCACTTTACTGATTATATTTATTGTAGGTTTTCAACCTTCTCTGCCCTATTGCTTCGTCGCTATTGCTTTGCTTTCCTTTTTAAGGCTTTCCTATCCCTCTTTCATCCTCCTCCCAAGGCTGATTCTGCTGAATTGCTTCCCAGGTAGATGGAGGATGAAGAGGAAAAGAAGAGGCAGGATGTAAAAATCCTTTGTAAAAAAGACCTTATTTGCTGGAGGCTTTACTATCCAAGGTATGCCTGTATCTGGATCCAAAATGTTGAAGAACAAGCTTATATTGAATAATGATGAACATTGCCAAAGGGTAAACCTGAAAATAGAGTTGGAAACAAGCTCAAATTTGGGATTAAAAAACAGTAGGGTAGAAGAACAAGATAAGAGGTGGGGATCAAGGACACAGAAGCAGGAAGAAGTGGTTGCTTAAGGAAAGCTCAGTGGGGGTAGCACTCGAGGCCATCAGCACCTAACAAACTCTTTGGGCTGCTGGTCTGTAGTGTTGTCTTTGTTTCCACCCTTCACCCATTCTTGGTGCAACAGCCTTTCTTCACTTCAAGGACCTGTCAGAGCCTTGCCTTTTAGAAGCCGGATGTAGGCAGAGTTGTTTCTGAGAAAGCTGTGCAGTGCTTGGTTGCATACAACAGTAACATGTTGTTCTGCGAGCACCTTGTTTGGGTCAAGGCCAGTGATTGTGATCCTGCATGAACAGGAAATAGGCTCTTCCTTAAGACTCCTTCTGTAATCTTGCCTGACAGAAATTCATCCTGCTTGTTAAAATAAACTGGCAGATAGCTATTGATTCATGTGTTGCCATCTCAAGGACACAGGTGGGTCATGCTGGATGGGAATATATTGAAGTGGGTATCTTTCTCTCAGGACTATGGCATTTACTTTTTCCACACTTCTTACCAATAAGTGCCACGGAAGAAAACACAATTCATGTAAAATGTTTTTCGCAAATCTTTATACCACTCTGAAACCTGAAATAGTCTACATGGGTGGCTGATATGAAGAGCATTTGGCTTTCTATTTGTTCAATTTACATAAACTTTGTCTAATGCATAATTTTGTTATGATTAGGCTATGTACATAATATGTATATTAAGCAGAAATGAACCTCCCATTTAGATTTGGATCCCATCTCAAAAGCGCATTATATTCATATTTGCAAAGACAGATATACCAAAATCCAGTAAAACCCTGAAATCTGGTCCCAAGGATTTTGGATAAAGGGACTTAACCTGTAGTTATGTCTCAGGCTCCCAGGTCCTAGGGTTTGAAAAAAACCTTATGGTTTTCCATTTCTGTTCACTGACTTTTGACTTTCTCAATAGGGAAGTCACAAAATTTCAATCTGAGGGACAAGAAGCAAGGAGCTTTTATTCTTTGCAGTATCTCCCAAATCAGAGCTCCTGGTGGTGCAATGGGTTAAACAATTGTGCAGGCAGGACTGAACACCAACAGGTTGGAGGTTCGAATTTGGGGAGAGAGTGGATGAGCTCGCTCTGTCAGCTCCTGCTCCCCATGCCGGGATGTGAGAGAAGCCTCCCACAAGGACGGTAAAACATCAAACATCTGGGTGTCCCCTGAGCAACGTCCTTGCAGACGGCCAATTCTCTCACACCAGAAGCGACTTGCAATTTCTCAAGTTGCTCCTGACACAGAAAAAAATATCTCCCAAGTCCATTAATTTTTTTCTAGAGCTTGGTAGGATTATTTTTTAAAACTTCTGAATCCCACAATGAGTGTGGGATCTTCTAAGTTCTGGATTCCTTCTCCTGAGGCATCTGGCATTGTCAGCTTTCCCTACCACCAGAAGAACCAGTTGTCGCCCATTGTCCTCTCTCATCTGTCCTCTAGCTGCCTGGGTCCATTCCTTGAATCTTACAATATGAACCCCAAGAAAAGTTGGCAAATCTTTAGTTGTTTCACTGGAATATCTTACCTTATTGATCGCAGGTGCCCAACCTTTCTTCCCTTGTACACCGCTTGGCAGCCCATTTCTTTATATTGTGCCCTACATATTAGCAAAATGTTTATAACAAATACACCTGTTGTTGTTATATATATTGTAATACACAAATTGGTATATTAGTTCAAAGCTTAAAATGGTCACACAGAGAAGAGACATAGATAGCAGACATATTGAAGTCACAGAAGCACTCATTCATTGACTGCCATTCACAGGACAAATGTGATCACCTATATATGTCTCTTAGTGGCAAGATAGCACTCAAATGTTCATGAAGTTGAGAATGAAAGTTGAACCTGTGAGGGGTGTGTTGCAGAGGATTTAATGCTGTAGTTGCGTCTTCACAACACATTGTTTTGGAACTGTCCAAAATGACAAAGCAAGAGAACAAGGCATTTGCACCAGCTGCAACCGTACCTTGTGAAGTCAGATCTGGCTGTGGTGGTCCACGCCTTAGTTACCTCCGGATTGGATTATTGCAATGCGCTCTATGTGGGGCTGCCCTTGAAGATGGCCCGGAAATTTCAATTGGTCCAACGGGCGGAAGCCAGACTACCAACTGGAGCAAATTACAGCTCCCATGTTTAAGGAGCTCCATTGGCTGCTGTTTATTTTCCAGTCCCAATTCAAGGTGCAGGTTCTTACTTACAAAGCCCTGAACGGTTTGGGACCTGCCTACCTACGCAACTGCATCTACGTTTACGAACCCACACATTCTCTTTGATTGTCAGGAGAGGCCCTTCTCTTACCCCCATTGCAGGTGTGACTTGTGGGGACGAGGGAGAGGGCCTTTTCTGGAGTGCTCCCCCGGCTTTGGAACTCGCTCCCCAAAGATATTAGGCAAGCCCCCACATTGGCAGTCTTCTTCCGAGCTTGAAAACTTGTCTATTCTGATGTGCCTTCACTCTATGAATGCACAATAATTCCCTGACCTGAAATTTTTTTTGCCAAATATCCTCTGAAGCACTTTTTTACCTGTTAGTGCAATCAATCCTACCTTACCATTTGAATCCCCTTTCTAGACACACTACATTGCTGTCACACTCAGTGTTTTAACTTTTAATCCATTAGAATTGGCCTTCCCTCACTGTTGGATATTTGTGTTTTTAAATGCTGTGTTTTTCTATTGCTGATATGTTATTTGTAATAATTGTGTATTGTATTCCTTATTTTATTGTCTATTTTTTTCTTACTGTATTTTGTTTATACTGATGTATTGTATTGTTGGCTTGGCCTCATGTAAGCCACCCCGAGTCCCCGTGGGGAGATGTGGCGGGATATAAATAAATAAATAATAATTTTCAAGAGTTAAATAAAGAAAAAAACTTGTTCAGCTACCTGCTATAATGTTCAATTAATTTTACAATTTTTGGCTTATATCTTGTCTTATCCTGTTGACACATATTTCCTTCTATTATTAATTTTTCCTTGCATAACACTAAATGTCCTCTTAATGCCTACTGATGAAATAATGTTGACTCTCATTTACAGTGTTTGTATGCATAGATGTGAACCTCACATCTATGCATACAAATCTATAGCAAATTTTCATACATGTTGCAGCCCTTAGTTTACCAGCTAACTAGCACTGCTGCTAAGTAAGTGCTCTGAGCAATAAACCTGATCTTTGCTCTCTAGAAATGGTATAGTAGACACCAGCCATTTTGCCTTCAGGGGACTGGAATGGGTTATTTCAACTATAAGGAGCTGCACTACAAAGTATGGTAGACTTCTCCATGTACTACTTATTAAACTATCTAATACTGGACACTTCTTAAAAACAAAGGGAAAACAAAGATAGGGTCTGGAATATTATGTGTTAAAAGGTATGTGCAAAATTGGAGAGAGAAACACCATACAAATGGTAAATTATATGTTACCCAGATGTATATTTTGTATATTGTAAGTTATTATAATGAAAGCAGCAGGATGGAATAATATTTTTTCACTGCTCCCTGGGTATTTTAGAAGCCATGGTGTAATGAGATTGGTTCTAAGGTCTCTGTAGAACATGCATTGAAGAAGCACATGCGCAGTTGTTTCTACATGTCTGAACTCACAGGGGCATAGTCTCTATTTGAAGTAGGTCTTCTAGTACCTCCCCTCCAATACAGCTGATGGTAAAAGCCCTTCGGTGCTTGGGCATCTCCAGGATTGTTAGATATCCCATGGGGGCAGTGAGATATCTATTGGTTTTCTCCAAAAATAAAGGTTGGGGAACAGGCTAGGTCTGATTGGTGCTCTATATCCAAGATCCGCTGCTTCATGGTATCTTTGGCTTGGCCCTATTTCATGTTTAGCAATCAACCTTGGGAGAAACCTAGAGTTGCAATCGTTGCTGCCACTGTTTTAGTCCATGTGAACTGGAAGTCATCCCTCATGGTTGGGGAGAGGGGAGACCATGTGGGGAGAAGGGAAGGTGTAGCCAGTAGTTGAGAACGGCTGACTTAAATTTCTAGATGTTCTAGCTCAGGGCTGTCCAACTGCCGGCCCTGCAGGTGTTTTGGACTTCAACTCCCAGAAATCCTAGCCAGTTTACCAGCTGTTAGGATTTCTGGGATTTGAAGGCCAAAACACCTGCAGGGCCAGCAGTTGGACAGCCCTGTTCTAGCTTGACAGTGTTTGTCTTAAATGAGCATCAAGATGAGCCAGAGGTTTTGGGTCGGGCAAAGGAAAACACAATGTTTGTGCACTTCGGTGATAGGAAATATCTTACCTTTTTGAAAAACTAGTCAAACAGCAGGAAAACTGTCTGCATTGGTTAGGTCTCGGCTAGGCCTCTGTTCTCCCCAGGCCCGGATTAACCCCTTTTGGCGCCCTAGGCCACACTTTGTAATTGCACCCCCAAACCAACCTCTACCGCAACCCCCCACCTCCTCCTCGTGCCGCCGCGCACCCTCCTTCATTGAGTCAAGGAAGGAGGGCGCACACGAGGAGGAGGAAGGAAGGGAAGCCCCGCCTCCGTCTCCTCTTCTTAGCGACGTGCCTTGCGCCCTCCTTCCTTGACAAGGGGGGTGCCATTCCTTCCTCCCCCGCTCCCTCGCAGTGCTCTCCCCCCGCCCCCCCGAGAGAGAGAGAGAGAGTTGCGTTGCGGGTTTTTTGGGTCCGTGTGAATTGCGCCCCCCTTGGCTTGCTCCCCTAGGCCATGGCCTAGGGTGGCCTTATGGGTAATCCTGGCCTGGTTCTCCCTCCCCAAACACACACACACACACACTGTGGAAATGCTATGGAAGGTAATTCTTATCATATGATGTATCTGCTCTGTAAAAAGGGAGTGGATAAAGAATTTTGAATCCAGAGGAAATATCTTTTCAAGAAACATGCATATTAACATTACTGTGCTGCTTGAAATACCTTGTTTTTTTCTCAGTAACTATACATTACAGCATACAGTATAATTGTAGAGCTCGGGCTTCATACAATGGCAATAAGAGACAGAGCGCCATGTTATTATTGGCAGAGGAAAACCTAAATGTTTCTCCACTCATTTTTCTTTTTGTTTTCTTTTGCTATAATTTAATTTGCAGACCTTCAGGGTCATGTCAGGAATATCTGCTAAGCTTTGTTTTTGCCTTTTTCGGTTATTATTCCTAGTCATTTGATAGCTTTAGTGTTCTTGTTTTGGGAAAATAAAACCACAAGTAAAATGTTTGAACTTGAATAGGGCAGTTCTAGCAATCAGAGAGTATTGGGTTGTTTGTGTGTGTGTGTGTATGGACTTTTTCTTAAGTATTTTCTACAACTTGTCTCTTCAAAATCTTATATCAGATTTGAGGAATAGGTGGCCCCCCAGATGTTTTTCGATTGTAATTCCCCTCACTCATAATCATTGGTAATGCTAGCTAAGGCTGATAGGATTTGCAGTCCAGCAATGTCTCCCTCATTTTAATTTGAGAGGTCTTACCATCATATCAGTGACTGAGTGTACATCTTTGTGAGTTATTGCCAAAATCAGACTGAATTAAATTCTTAGTCGTTTGGATTTGGATTGACCAAACCTAGCACTTTCAGCTATTTCCAGGATGAAGAGGGACATTTTGTACCTGGCTGCCATGTTTCTGTCAAAGATGAATCTGTCAGGAAAAAAATGCTAATCCTAATTCAGCACCATAAGGATGATTAAACAAACTGAACTTTTAAAAGCTCATCTTTGGAAAGACTTCACCTGCTATTTTTCTTCAGGATGAAGAGGGACATTTTGTACCTGGCTGCCATGTTTCTGTCAAAGATGAGTCTGTCAGGGAAAAAAAATGCTAATCCTAATTCAGCACCATAAGGATGATTAAACACACTGAAATACAATGCTGAACTTTTAAAAGCTCATCTTTGGAAAGACTTCTACCTGGATAGGAAAAGGTGCTAGTTTTGCTTTCTTCACATTCAAATTTTTAAAGTTATAAGTTCTTTTGGTTGAATATATGGAAAAATACATTTTGGAATCAGACATATTAGCCCCATTTCTAGTCAAACCCATTCAGTTAATTGATAGTAGATTTTTTAAAAAAGTATTGGCTCCCAGCCTGTGGCCCGTGGACCACCAGTGGTGTGCAAGAACTAAAATATGGTCCATGGCCTCACCATTACTACACCGTTGCAACAAGAGTGACTCGTCTCGTGAAACCCTCTTATAGTGCCAAGGTGTATTAAATATGGTTTTCTGCGGGCGAGCAGATGGTGACTACTGGATGGCATATGATCTGTATCAGAAACTAGAGCTGATGTGGTCTATCCAATGCGATTTTAAGAATCAGCACCCCAGATAACCAAACAGAATCTAAGTTGACAAAAAACTTATTCATAAACCTTTTGGTACTAATGTTGGAGAATGGTCCCTGGTTAAGTGGTCCCTGGTTAGTTATAAAGAATGCTTAGAGAAGTTATAGTTTAGACAACTAGAGTTTCGTAGTCCAACGGGTGACCATGCTGGCTTTCAAATTCAGAAAGCTGTCATCTCAAACATAATGATTCTAAGATCTTTGTAGTGTATACTTAATACACTGGTTTTTCTGCCCAAAACACTGCCATAGCTACTGGAGTATTTGTTAAACTCAAGGGACATAGTTTACTATATGAATATTGGCCATAACAGCTAATTGAATTGTTTAGTTTGGCAGTAGTGTATTAAAAGTATACGTTTGAGAAGATCTCAGGAAAAGGTCATTAACTTCATGTCTTGTATGTGGAATTCATGAAAGCACCTGGTGATCTTTGTTGGGTGCAGGGTGCTTATCAATTGCAATGTTTTTTCCCCGTTCTGGGATAATTTAATAAAGACAGTTTGACAAAAAGATGGAGGACTTAGTTCTCCAGATGTTGTCAGACCCCCAAGATTTTTTTATCATTGGCCTTGCTAGCTAGAGAAGATGAGAGGTGAGAAACAACATCTGGAAGGCCACTAGCTCTCTCTCCATAAATGAATCTCCAGAGATGCCAAATTCATTTTCATACAGAGAAATTCCCATTGGCAATATGATAGTAAAAAGAAGACCAGATTCAGCTTTCCCATTGCTGACGTTATCTGGGACCCAAATAATGAATTGCATTCATATCCAAAGGCCTGAGTGTGTCTACCAGGGTTTGGGGCTTTGATCAGCAGAACCTCATGTCACATCAAATATTGCTTTTGGAATTCATTTTTTTCATGTCATTTGAGATTTGCCATATGGTTTGGAAGGCTGCTGTTTGATGGATTAAACACAAAACCTCCTGATAGTGTTTTATTGTTTGTACAATTTCTATTACTGGTCAGTGCTTCTTGTGTGTCCATCTGTATGCAGGCATCAGCAAAAGATTTGTTCCCTACTTCTGTCAAACATTACTCATGTTAATTATAGTAATTCAAATGGTAATGCCAATAATACTTCTCCATGTTGAAGATGAGTTGGTTAGGTTATTTATGATTATGCTTTCTGCTTTCTGCTTATGTTGTATATGTGCATGTGCTGTCATTTATTCTGAAAACAGCTTTTTAACTCACTGTTTTTTAAATTGCTTATTGAAGAATAAAGTTATTATAAATCACACATGCTTTTTGCTGAAAAGGATATGAATATGACTTGTGTTTCTTTTGGTTTTTTGTGTGTAAATACAACTTGTTTTTCTCTTGCTTTTTTATTATTTATTTATTTATTTATAACATTTATATGCCACCCTTCTCACCCCGGAGGGGACTCAGAGCGGCTTACATGTCATATCTACATAAAAACATACATAAAACATACTATATTATTAGCATAATATTAATACATCACTCATAATATTAGTATTACTGGGGATGAATGTTGGAAACCTAGTTTTATTTAATCTGCCTAATCTTTTCTACAAAAAAATTGATAAAGCTTTATAGGTAGACATAAGTATAGTGCCATGCTTTTCTGAATCAGAGGTTGTTTTCTACACAAAACAAGAGATAGTTGATGCATCTTAAGCATTGGTAATGAAGAAATACCTTGGAGAGAATTAAGATTTATGTGCTCTCCAATCCTGTTCCCAACCTGCTGCTTTTCAGATGTGTTCGTCTATCACTCCCATAATCTTCAGACAGTGTCGCCTCAGGGAAATTACAGTCCAAAACATCCAGAAAGCACCAGGCTGGGAAAAGCTGCTAATACAAATGCTTAGATGATTTTCAGTTGATATGCACTGCCAATACTTACTCTTATATTTCAGTTTTAAGTTCTGTCCAGTGTTTCTGAGATGAAGGCAGTGTTAAAGCTATCACTCCCCTCTCCAATGATCTGTAGTACTGATTGTTGGAGAAGTATGTTTTTATGTGTCTGATTATGTGTGTGGTTATGTATTAGCATGTAAGCATGCACAGATATGTGGAGCAATCCCAGCGAGAAGTCCAGTGTAGCCCTATGGCCCCAGAACTTTCCTGACCTTCATTTAGGGAAATTATTCAAGTCAGGGGTGGACAGCTTTGAAATGGTAGGACCAATTCTCCACATGACCATCCCACAAGACACAGCATCAAATTTTGTGATTTTCCTGTTTTTTTCAAAGTTTTGGTGGTTTTAATGGGGATAAAGCGATCAAAACCACCACATTTGGTGTGATTTGAGGGCATTTTGGGGACAAACATTGTCAGGGATGTTAACGTTTCTTTTTGGTGAGTTTTGAGGGGCTTTGAGAGAGTCACAAAATGGATTTTGGATACCATAGCTACCATTTTACATAGCTGCCTTAAAGTAATATAGTTAGAGTAGGGGCCAAGGCCTCTCATGGATGATTTAGCCATGGATTTCTGTAATTACAGTATGTTGGACTAGATGGCTTTGGGGTACTAGCCAGTTAGACAAATCTGTGATTGAATGAATCCTGTTTTGAAGTGATGAAATAGTAGCATATATATGTTGTTGAAGGCTTTAATGGTTGGAATCACTGGGTTGCTGTGAGTTTTCCAGGCTGTATGGCCATGTTCCAGAAGCATTCTTTCCTGATGTTTCACCCACATCTATGGCAGGCATCCTCAGAGGTTGTGAGGTTTGTTGGAAACTAAGCAAGTGAGGTTTATATATCTGTGGAATGTCCAGGGTGAGAGTAAGAACTCTTGCCTGTTTGTGTCAAGTGTGAATGTTGCAATTGATCACCTTGATTAGCATTGAATAGTCTTGCAGCTTCAAGGTATGGCTGCTTCTTGCCTGGAGGAATCCTTTGGTGGGAGGTGATTAGCTCAGTGATTTTCAACCTTTTTTGAGCCGTAGTACATTTTTTACATTTACAAAATCCTGGGGCACACCGCCAACCAAAATGACACTCAAACTGTCATTTTACTAACTGTCACCCTCCCCCCTTGTGACGCCACTGCTTCTGCCAAACCCCCTCCCCCCAGGAGGCCCACGCGCAGGAGGCCCATCACCGTAGGGAGGGCTGCGTAGGGAGGGCTGCGCTGAGTGGCCGAAGCGCACGCGGGCTCGGCTGAGCAGGATGAATAGGAATTGAGCACACGGGGTGGCTCCGAGCCTCGGAACAAACTGCGGTGGAGGCTCGCAGCCATCGCCACCCCCAGCTCTCCTTTGCGAAGGGGTTCAGCCCCCCCAGGAGTGCCTCCCCCCTCCGCTCGTCCCTTCGGCTTCCCTGCTGTCGCCTTGGGACCAGATCAGGAAGGAACCAAGCTGGGCTGTGGAGCTGCGCATCCCGGCCTCTGCTCAGCTCTGCAGCGAACCTGGAGCCCAGCCAGGAGAGGCCAGGGGATGAGGGGTTGCTCCCCTTCCCCAGCGTAGAGGGGCTAGAGGGCAGAAAGTCTCACCTCGATTCTCCAGGAGTGGGGGCGAACAGGGGCAGCTCCCGTGGACTCATCCTCCTTCTCCTCCTCCTTGCTGCCAGTGGGGAGGAGGGTATAAGAGTGCCAAGGAGCCAAGAAGCAGGAGGAGCTGCAGGGCAGCCAGGTAGCCCTTGGTGCTCAGAGGGAGGGAAGGAAGGAAGGAAAGGAGAGAGAGAGGAGGGAGGGAGGGAGGAAAGTTCTGGACGCTGAGGGCTCTCCCTGACTGTAGCCAGGCTGGCTGGCATTGCTGCTTTGGCCAGGAAAACCTCATTTCCGCTGCCTGAAGTTTCCTGCTAGGCTCTCTATCTCTCTCTACACTGTAATTACCCATGCACACCTGATGATCGCTTATGGCACACTAGTGTGCCATAGCACACTGGTTGGGAAACACTGGATTAGCTGACCCTGATTGTTTCTTGTCTTGGATTCACCATTTTTGGAGTGTTGCTCTTTATTTACTGTCCTGATTTTAGAGTTTTTTTAAACACTGGTACAACCTGGAAAACTCACAGTAACCCAGGTGCATATATGTTTGACTTGACAAAATGTCAGTAAAACTTTTGCAAATGGCTTTGTATGATCTTCTCTTCTCTCCCTCTCTTTCAGAAAGAGAAGTTTCCCTCTAAAACCAAAGAAAACTCTGTTTTTCTACCCAAATAAGTGCTATTTGGTAAGTTTCTTTTTTCTGCTCAAGGGTGTAAAAGTGCAAAAGTGCCGCCCAGGATGGAGACATAGGGAAGGATCATGGGCCATGAAAGGGATGAGGAAATAAAAACTAAAGAGTTGATTTTATCAGAGTCACAGACCTTTTGTGTAAATGGTCTTTATGCAGCTTCAGGCAGCAATTGCCATCATTTCTCTTGAGATGAAAAAGGCAAAAGAGCTTTTGCTTTTTTAGCTTGTTTCTTGCAGCTAATGACACTTACCGAGGCATCCCCTTCATCCAAGTTCCTTAGATGCAGAAGAGAAGGGCCGCAAGCAACAAAAGGTGTCAAGGGTTACAGCAAGCGAAGTTGGCAGCATTTGAAGAAGATCTCAGGAGGCAATTTATTTTTGTAGCTGTAATCTAATGTAGTGAGATGCTACTTCGGCCTTGAGGAATCTTTACTCCCTTGGTGCTTGTTGGAGGAAACATGCTTGCAACTCTCCCCTCTCCCCATTTATAAATATAGATATCTTTGTTGCTGGTTTTCAAGACTTAAATGCAATATTATCACATTTTGGAGGTGACAGGCATCTGTATATTAGAGACCTCATTTTCCATATATGTTCAGTGAGCTATGTCTGACTATTTGAAATAGCATTTCTGTTAATAGTGCCATCAAAAGGCAAAAAACAGCTCATGATTTTTGGGTGCGGGATGCTGAAGGAAAGAAGGAACAATCCTTCAGCTGAGTTGAAAAAATGTATTTGACCTTTTTTCCTCTGCTGTACGTATGACTGGGGATTCACTTGGCTCATTTAATGCATTTCCAAGTTAACTTCAACACCCGATACTAAACAATATATGCTGCAAAAGGGTGCTGCAGCACATTTTACGGGCTTTAAATTGCCATCAGCAAAGTCAAGGGAAAGTCTGAAAGAAAGCCCAGCGTGTTCCAATGTAAAGAACATGGCAGGGTGGAATTTGCTCTGCAGAATGTGAATCACCCGAGGTGATCAACTGATACACACATGCCCATTCTAAAGGGGGGAATTAAAAAGAAAACAATATTATCTGTAACTGTCAGTATTGCGGATCTGGGGACTGGTTCACTTGATCTGTGGTTTGTATAATCGCCACCCAGGCCTCAAACCCAGAATTTCCTTTGCAATCATCCACAAGCAAAGCTATTTTCTTCAATATCAGTTTGAAACCATTTAGTGTAGATTCCCTGTGAGACGTTTCCCTTCTAACTTTCACTGTTACTAGTGCCTGACATCCTGAAACGTTAATGATTAGTGCTTCTCTCCTGTGGTTGTCTTGCCTTTCCCCACACAAGGTGATAGATTGAGGGAAAAAGCAATGTTTTGTCTGTGATTTGGCTCCATACAGACAATTTTGGATTGGCTGTGTAGTGTCTTCACGAAACCAAGTCTTTCCACTCTCGTGGTGGTGTCTTCCCAGAATAAAAAATGAGGGAAGGGGATGAAGAATTGATTTTGCACTACCGCTAAAAACATTTTGCCCTCAATTCTCAGCTGATTGTAAACTACTGAAGTGCAGGTGACTTGTTGTATCAGTTGAATAGAGTGATGGAGTTGGGGTGCATGCCTTTGTTCAACATAGACATTAGGTTCTCCCCCATCTCTCCCCACCCCCTCGGTTTTAGCACTATAATCCCTCTTCTTCCATAGCCCTATGGTTCTTTCACAACAGTTCTGTGAAGTTGCTAATGTGTTAATTTTACCAATGTCACCTTGAAGTAAATGTTGTCTTCTTTGGAAGCTCAAATAGCAATGTGGTTTCCTTCACCCCTTTGCCCTTGATGGTGGTGTGGAAATGGATAGGTTTTGAAATGGTTCCTCTGGATCCTCTGGAGAAATACTGAAAAATGAACTAAAGCTTTCTGAGTTGTGCAGAAGTCAGATTAAATGACTAGGAAAGGAACTGGTGTGTGTGTCCATGGCATCATTTAATGTGCAGAAAGAGCATTGTTTTTAGGAAACTAAGTGATGTCCTTTCGACCATCCCTAGCAATTGTCTTCTTTCTTCTCTCACAGTTAATTGTCATAAATGTTGTTTTGGCAACACTGGAGTTTTCTCCCAACTGCTTACCATAATCTCTCATTTTGAGAAATAGCAATATGATGCAAAATTCTTTGGCTTGACAAATTATTTCATATTAAGGAGTCTTTCCTTCCAAATCTGTGGAGAAATGATCACAGTTTCCTCAGAGATTGAGAGATATATATATATATATATATATATATATATATATATATGCAAAAGAAGTGAGAACTCTGGGATTTTAGGGACAATGCAGCTAGTACTGCATAAATAGGTCCCGGAGCAAATCATGCCTGAATATTCCCTAGAAGCTAAAATGTCAAAATTGAGATTGCTATACTTTCATGAGAAGACATGACTCACTAGAAAAGTCAATATTGTTTACTAAAGTATAAAGAAGTAAGAAAAAAGGAAAACTGTATTACAAAAAGCCATGACCCTGAATCTGCAAAACTTGAGTAGGGCAGCTGATGTCTTTTAGTTTCTCTCAATATGCTTGCCATAAGTTGAAGTCGATGTGACAACAGTTCACAGCAAACTAGATTTGTTCCTCTTTGGTATCTGAAAAGTAATGTATCTTATTGTCTATATATAAAAGACCACATCAACCCAAGAGCTGCTTTGCTAAATGAAATACACCAAAGGCTAACTCTGAGATTAACTAGTTACTTGTAATTAATTCAACATGCAGTAAATAAGATACAAGGTAAATGATGATTAAAATTTGAGGGTTAGCTACTTTATTCTTTTTGTGGTTTGTTCCATTTACTAAATGGTGGAGGATGAATATTTCATAGTTCGGATGCTGACTTATTTTGGGCGCATACTCTGTTCTGGCTGCCACAATGGAAAGAAAATGCATAGTATACCACAGGCCAGTGTTTGTAGCATTGTAGGTTTTTGTTTAGTTACTTTTGAAGAATGGTAATGTAAATGTTGCTTTTTAAATGGCAGTTGTATCAATTCGTAACAAACTACTTTGGACATTTTGGGACTATAATCATAAGCAATTACTTTTGAAAAGCACATTTCAAGTTCTTAGCTATTTTCACATTCTGTTTCCAGCAACATATAGCAAAATGGCTTATCTATGACTCAAATACAGGGAAAGAAATTGATTGGCCTTTTGTAGTTGAGAGAGATACAAGTACAGTATAGCCCCTGTCCATGAGGGATATGTTCCTGGACTTTGCATGGATTCACAAAACTGTGGATAATAGTGAACCTTTATGATTTTTTCTCATTCATAGTCTGTGTCAGCATGTACAGCACCACCACCACCCGGCAAAGCCAAAGGCTACGAGTATTTAATGTGAATAAAGAATTTGAATATTTCTACTAAGAATACCCTTGGCTACAGTAGCTCTGCTAACTGTGTAACATTGTTTATTTGATTCTTGGTTTTCTTTCATAATGTCCAATTCTGAATGTTTGTGAAATGTGAATTTCATGATTTCCCATAACTTGCACATACAGTATTGTTCATGGTGTTCTGTTTCCATGGTTAGCTAGCTGCATCTTACCATGACTCTCCTCCCATTTAAATATAATTTCTTATTTGAATACATTGTCCCATATCTCCTTGGCTTTTCTTCGCAAACAAAGATTCAGGAAGGACTCATTCCATGCTTTCTACAAGCGCGTCGATGATTCGGAGGTTGGATGTGTCCTTCGAACCTGTGCAATGGACTCTTCTGGTGGAGCGCAGCCTTACCCTTTAAACTAAAGGTTCATCTGCCATGGTCTAGCAAGCTGGGATGGTAGCAGCGAGGTCCTCAGGTTGTAAGTTTGGTTCAAGTTTCCTTCTCTTAGATGGTTGACCTTACTGGGTTAAATGAGTACCATCTGCCCAGGTTTGAAATCAGAATTTTCCTTCTCTTAGGATGGTTGCCAAAAGGCTAGAGAGCCCATCCTGCCCTGAATGCAAATATGTGTGTGTGTTTGTATATGTATATGAGTCTTCAAGTCACTTGTCAAATTATGGTGAGTCCGTATATTTCATTGGGTTTTCTTAGGCAAGAAATACTCAGTGGTATTTTGTTTCCTCTAAAATATAGCCCAGAGCACCTGGTATTCATACCACATTCTAGATTGTAGCTGAGATAAGAAATAACAGATTAAAAATAACTGAAATTGTAATCTTATATCAGTCTGGTGAAGCATGACACACTGCTGGTATACTTCTGACCTGGTTCATCTGATATTTTTCATATCATAATTGATTGCTGGGTAGGGTGGAGAGATACTCTGGTTGTGTCCACCTGTCGTTTCACAGAGAGACCACATCATCTTTCTAGATCTCCATCATATTTTTTCGTATGCAATTTTAAGACTCCTGTTGGCTTATAGTGACCCCTGGATTTCATCGGGGTTTCTTAGACATGGCAAATATGTCTTCACAATTTCCTTTCTCTAAAGTATAGCCTACAATACCTGATGGTGGTCTATCATTCATGTACTAACCAGGACAAGATCAGATGGGATCTGGGGTTTATAGGGCATCTAGTATATCTGAACCTATTGTCTCTCCAAGGCATCCTCAAAATGTGGTCCTCCAGATGTTTGAGCCTTCAGCTCCCAGAATTCATGACAATTGAACAAGCTTGTTAGGGTTTCTGGGAGTAGGAGGCCTAAACAGCTGGAGGACCGCAGTTTGAGGATGTCTGGTCTAGCCTTTAGGCTTGATTAGCAAGGGTGGAGCATGCGAAAGGGCTGCCTGTATCAACCAAGTAGACAACTCTCTGTTTATTTTTCATCAGTGAATGTCCCCTGGGTGCACATGCATTTTGTTTTAAACATTTTATTTATTTATTTCATAAATATGTATATTAATTAATAAGAGAAAATATATTCAGTTTCTATACAGTAAAAGTAAAAATTCCTCTATTCATACACACATGAATATATGATAAAATAATAATTACAAAAATGAATTGCCTTAGGCATATCTCTAAAAAAGTGATTAGAGGTTCCTGAAAGTTGTTCCCAACCTGTATAATTGAGTAGCATGTGTCTGGGGAATGTTGAACTACTTGCGGAAATGAAGAGCTTTTACCCTAAATTCAGGATTGATCATTAGTCTTCTTCAGCCTTGTGTCTACGTGGTTGTTGTCTTGATAAGTCTCCAAGGCTGATATTAGGAAGACCACACTTTTGGTGGCACATTTTGATGGCCATGACAGCTCAACATATTCTCTGGAGACTGGTATATTACGTGCAAAGTCAGCTTCATAATTACATTTAGCAGTAATCATGCCCTGTGTTTAGCTTCCCAGGGGCATCTGGTGGGCTACTGGTAGAGACAGAGTACTGAATTAGATAAGCCTTTGACTTAATCCAGTAAAGCAGTGGTTTGTCTTGTTTTTCTCTTTCAGAGAGGAGATTTAAAAAAGCATATATATATATATATATATATAGATAGAGAGAGAGAGAGAGAGAGAGAGAGAGAGAGAGAGAGAGAGAGAGAGTGTCTAATGGACATTTTGGCATTTGGAAGGTATAATTTAAGTTAATGAAGTGTGAAATTCTCACTCACCACCATTCTTACTAAATTTAGTTGTCTGATTTATTACCTTTATTGATTTATAGCAAATGTTTGATTAAATGGACAGTAGGTTTTATTTTAAAAAGTAAAATTCATTATTCTTAAAATTGTTTTACATAAACATTGTATGTGGGGGCCATAGTTCAGAGAGAGGCTGTGTAGTTCAGAAATGGTCAAAGCTGTTGCACATGAGCTGGTGTTTAGTCACTACTAAATGGAAGAAGGAGAGGAGATGAAGAAATTAACGAGTACCTTTGAGAGTGATTTGTTATAAACATCAAACTTCAAGGCCATTCTTCAGATCCTGGGGATATGCATACCTCCATGAAGAAGTGAAGTATTTGAGTTGTTGAGTGAGCTTGCCTATTCCAAAATAGTTGAGAAGAGGAGTTAAGCAGAACTCCGTCTGCTGTTGAAATAGGCAAATGCCTCCAGTATTTTTGTTTCCCTCTTGAGTGGCCCATAGACAACCCCTACAATCTTACAGATATATCAGATTTGCAGTCAAGCTTAGAAGCTTCTGTGGAGAAATCTTATAGCAATTTGTGCTCAATGTTTAGTTATGAACTTTTGGTTATTGTTTTGATGCAATAAATACAGCAACGATAACTTCCTGCAATGAGCCCAAGAAGTTCATTTTAAAAAGTAGCATGTATATCAACTTCAAGTAATATCTATGACTTCGTTTCATGATGGAGGAAAAGCAGGTGGAATTGTCTGCTCTGCATGGCATTCAGTGGTGGTCCATCTTTAAAGAAGATAGAGAATTTACTCATCCCACCACACAGGATCGCCTCCTCCCATTTCTAGCACAACCATTTGCTTAGTTTTCTCTCACATGGGTTGGCAATGTCTCCTCCCATACCAAGTAGACAAGCACAACTTTGAACACCGTTTTCAATTGATTTCCCCCCACTTTGAATCCCTCCTGTTGAGTGGACCAGAACACTTTTAAAATACTTCTTTCATTGGAACTCATACTATCTTTAAACAATTGTATTGACTCAAATGTAATGCACTACCGAATTTAATGCACACTTCAATTTTTAAAACCTTGAAACAAAAAAAAAGTATTTGTTGACGAATGTAATGCAAAGCGGCAAAAAGTGCATTCTTTGTAATTTAGAACACTAAAACTTTCAACAATGAAAAAGAAAACCTTGGGATGCATCTATGCTGTATGATGAATCCACGTTAATTCCAGACTAAGCATAATCTTGCCTTGGTTTAATGTTGTGGAGTCATGGTGGCGGGGGTGTCTGAGAAGGTCTTGAGCCTTCTCTGCCAAAGAATGCTAATGCCTCACCAAACTACAAATCCCAGGATTGCATAGCATTGAACCATGAAAATTAAATTAGAGGTGTGGTCCCTCAAATAGGAGCTCCAGTTGCAGCTCCTGAAGCAGCTTCCTTTTTTGTTTAGGCTCAGCACTAAGATTACCATATTATGCAAATCCAATGTACATGCTAGTATTAGCAAGGTAATTTAACCCCAAAACATGAGCTTTAGATTTGAGTAAATCTAATGGTGACAAAAGGAACATGGAGGGCCCTTCATAAAATGGAGAAATCCTGTAGTCCCCATCCTAAGGAAAAATGTCCATTTTTAGAGATTTCTATGTACATCAAAAGGAGTGGATCTGATTCCTGATCGTCTTTCTAATCCTTCCATTTCTACATATTGAGGGAATGTACAGTCATAGACAACCACCAGAAGCAGCCCTGTCTCATTTGATGGGCTCCATGGGATTCAGTTTTTGAAGTGTGTAGAAATGGAGGAGGAAAACTGCCTGATAAAGTCCCTAATTGCATGAAGATACATATATCTGTTTTATGTGCTGGACTTCGCCTAATGACCTTACGCTATCTGAAGTAGATTAATAGTTCACATTTAAGACATCTCAAGATTTTCTAGAAGTTCGGTGTGAGCTTGGAAGTTTGAGAGATAATATCATAACTGTTTTGCATCAATAATACTTTTGATGCATGATCTCTTGGTTTATTATAGAAGCTTTACCCACCCCCACTCTATTGATTTATGGTGGGTTAATTGTCTAGCAGTTGTTAAGTTATCAGGTTGACTTTGTCTTATGGCAGCCTTATGACTGTGAGACTAGTCACCTTCTCGTCTTTTTATTTAAAAAATTCAATACAAAAGATACACAGAATTAGTCAAGAAAAATCAAGGAAAAAAGAAGAGATAGTAAACAAAGGCCATGAATTGTAAGCAATAGTAAGAAAGGAGTTTACATTTGGCTTCCAACATTCCCAATAATGATGTACACAACTGTATAAAATAACTTCTCTTATATTTACCATTCAGGTGCTTCTGTTGCTTTATCAAGGCTACAGTTATATTATTTTCATTTCTTTGCCAAAGTCAATTAAATCATTTCCCCCCAAAAAATGTTGCTAATGATTCTGATCATTTTTTATTTGTTCATTTCAACTAAATCGGTCAGTTTCAACAATCAGTCCTCGCTCATTGATATTGCTTTATTTTACCCCTCCAAGGTATACTGCTTCTTTCACCATGGATCATAAAAAATATACTTTTTCTCATTTTGATCATCTGCCAGATCCAGCAGAAACAGATCAGGTTTCAATTGAGCATCAACTATCAGGGTTTTAATTTTTCTCATCATACTATGTTTTTGAATCCAAAATGTTAGTCATCCCATCATCAACAACCTGGCTTAGATTTCGCAGACCCTGGGCTATGGTTTGCTTGATTGATTCTCTAAATCTGGAATGCAGTCTTCCTCATTTCTTATTGCCATCTACCTTGCCCTGCATTACTGTCCCCCCCCCCCCCCCCAGTGAGTCGTGTTTTCACATGATATTTTCAATAGCAATAAGTCTTGACTTCCAGGAGAAATCAGGTTTGACTTTTTTGGTGCCCATTTGTTTGTCTTTTTAGCAGTCCATAAAATCCGTAGGACCATTTTCCATCACCACATTTCAATCAGCTTTCTTGATTGTCCAGCTTTCAGAGTCATACATAGAAAATGGAAAATGATAACATGGACAATTCAAACTTCAGTATTCATTGACGTATTTTCAGGATCTTGCCTAGTTATTTCAAAGCTTCTCTTCCAGATCCTGGTCTGTTTCTTATTGCTTGGCAGCAGTCTCTACACTGAACTATTGTTGCTGGATGATAGAATGGAACATTACTAAATTGTGAAATGTTTCTTTCCTAAAGAAGTGACTAGGAAGCAAAACCCTAGATAGAAACACTGTTTTGAATAATAGACCTTTTCCTTTGAAACTAATGTAATTGGCAGGACAAATGTAGATATATTTACTTACTGCCTCATTGACCATGAGAACAATGCCTACATTATGAGATATTATGAAAACCTCAGTAAAAGTGGGAGGCTTGCTTTCTTATCTCTCGAACAGCCTTCCTGAAGTTGTCCTGCTGCATGTCAACTCTGCCAAAGGCGGTGGGATTTCAAATCAGTGGTGGCATTCAATTTTCCAAGAAACAGTGGACATAAATGTGCTTTCCCTTTATAAGCATGAACTTCATTTGTTACAATTACTTCAGGAAAATACTTAAACAGAAGCAATGCTTCTCTAGTCCAACAACCTATTGATCATTGTGACCAAGTACATGGCTCTAGGACAGTGTTTTTCAACCTTTTTTGAGCCGTGGCACGTTTTTTACATTTACAAAATCCTGGGGCACACCACCTACCAAAATGACACAAAATGACACTCTAACACAGTAATACATATAGTTAATAAGTTTTTAAACGTATTTATACACTCAGTGTGAAACCTGGGCCTGTTTCGATATATGACTTCCTCTCACATATTTATACATGGCTATCATGTCTTCCCTCAGCCTTCTCTTCTTCAGGCTAAACATGTCCAGCTCTTCAAGCCGCTCCTCATAGAGCTTGTTCTCCAGACCTTTGTGGAATTTCACCCTGAGTGAAACTTGTTTCCAGTTAACTATGGATGCCATGAAGCTGTTATAAACAGTTCCGGGGACTCTCGAAAAATCCAGTAAAATAGTAAAAAAAACATTTCCAAACAGAGAGGCCCAATTTGTTTCTTGGAAACCTGTGAGGGGGCTACTAGGAGGGGGGAGAGTGCCAATTTCCCACGGCACACCTGATGATCTCTCACAGCACACTCGTGTGCCACAGCACACTGGTTGGGAAACACTGCTCTAGGAAGTCCACAGACAGCACATGAGCAGATTAGTACCCTCGCTCTCTTTCTTTAGCTCTCTTCCCTCCCTTCCTTCACCCTTTCCATTCCCTCTCCTCTTTTTTTCCTAAGGCAGAATACCACTGGAAAAGACAGTGAAACTATAGTTTCTATAGTTTGAAGCAAGCACAGCCAAACAAAAAGCAGCTAATAGTGGTTTGTAGCATCTCCACAATCTGGAATGACAAATACCTTTGTTGTTTTGCAGACAATAGGACTGATAAGGAAAACCATGATTTCAATGTATAGTCAGATATTCAGGTAACATGGCATGATTAAACATTAACTGCGGAGCCCAGTGCAAACATCAGTTGATGTGCTCATATTTACAAAATATTCCCTGAATGTATTGGCAAGGTACGGTCTTTTCTTTAAGCAAAGGCACTGGTCTCCGTGGTGTCCTCACAGCTTAATTGTGGTGTCTGGCTCTGTGAGGATGACCAAGGTATTGTGGGCAGTGAAACGACATGATACATCTGGCTGCACTCCATTTAGGATGGGTGCTTACTGAGAGCAAAGATTAATGATCATTTTATTAGAAAGGCCTCTTTGTTTTTCCCAGCTGGCCTTTATGTAATCTGATAATGCCATGAAAATAGATAGTAAGAGCGTATCTAATAAAACCTCCCTATGTTCCCCATTTTTGTTGTACTCATGCAGCCACATACGCAGAGCTTTTGTTTGGTTAGAACTGATTTTCAGCCTTGGATAATTTAGACATATCTGTATAGTTTCATTTAGCACCTTGATTCTCCATTTGTAGGGTTAGATGGAAGACGCGGTTGAACGGGAGCTAGTTATCCATTTTGCTTGATTTCTTGGCCACAGATGGTGGCAGAAGGATGTACAGCAGTCAATCTTTTTCTGAATTGCTCTCAAAATTATATGAGCTGACAGCATTTATCTAAGTCCTGAAGTCGATCTAAGAAGGTTTCCATGGTGATTAAAGATGTCAGAGAAGAGTCGCATCTCTGCTGTTTGCTGAAAAATAAGCTTAGGTAATGTTAAACGGCAGGTATATGGCCTTTGCTCCAGAGGAGAGGAAAACAACTTCCCCATAATAGTAAACACTAAACGTTGTGAAACACATCCTCTAACTATGGCAGAATTATAGATCTACCCTGCTAGTGTACAGTCATGAGAGGAACACACATCATTGTGCTGCGGAATTACTGGCATCTTCTTGAGTTGTATATTAACTCTTCCATTTGGTGTGACTCCTTTACTTCTTTACTTTTCAGCGGCACATGCCAGTTTGTTTTTATTTTTGTGACAGAGCCCGCTGGCTCCCATCCCTCGATGTAGAGCTACTTCCAGCAGTGTTCCATTCCAAAAGCAAAGATGACCCAACACATGCTGTCACGGCAGCAACATGGGAGGCTTCCCATGTTGTATTTGATCAATGGAAGGAAGTTGGAAACCCGACAATTCCCCCTATGGGATGGGGCAATGGGCAAGTAAGGCAATGCGGAGCATGGGGTGACAGTTTCCCCATCCCCCCAGGATGGCACCACCAGATTTGACATGATGCATGGTGATTCCAGCAGCCCATATGATGTTGCAAAGATACATCTGCAATGTATTTATTTTATTTTATTTCATTTATATACTGCTTTTCTCACCCCTGAGGGGACTCAAAGTGGTTCACAGCAAAATTCAATGCCTCACAAAATATAAAATACATCATATAACTAAAATAGCATATAACAATAGATTGAAACCAGTAAACTATAAAATATCAAACATAGACAAACGTTAAACATAGAACCTTCAAATATGTGGAATATGTTAATCAAAGGGTTAATTACAATACCCTGGACACAGATCCAAAGTCTTTAGTCACTCATGAATTGGTCTTGAACTAATGAACGGTATACATTTAGAATATATTAAAACGACCTCCCAATGCACCTGCATGGAGGAAGAGGTACAAAGTTCATATCAGAGGCCACCAGATGGATGCCTGATAGCTCACTTTTCAGCACTGCCTAGGGACGTCATATACCACATAGGTAGACTGCTACCATACTCAATTAGACCCTTGAAGCCATAAATGTAGAATTAATGCTGCTCAACATCACTGTAACCACCATGGATCACATTTATGGAATTATGGGGGTTGTAGTTTTGCAAAGTCTCTAGCCTTCTCTGGCCATGCATGTCTGTGTTTCACCAAACTACATTCCCAAACTTGTATAGCACGGAACCGTGGCATTTAAAGTGGTGTCAAATTACTTTCATTCTACAGTGTAGATGCACATTCAGTTAGCTTCTGCAGCGGTTGTCTAGTGCTGGAAATACTTTATCTCATTCTCACTGTATATATACACTCTCTTTTACACACTAACCCACACACATGCAGGAACTTGATGATCAAAATGGTTATGACAAGGTACATAATACAGAATCTATGGACTTCAAGCCACCCCAGTCATGTTTTGAGGCCCCCAAGCCCCCATTTTATTTTCAATCAAAGTTATAAGAGTCAAGAGAAAGAATGTACAGACGAGTAATTGTTATGCAATTGTCATGTAATTTGTTAACATTTTGGATTATGGGAGATGACTAATGTTGCACCCTCTTGCCGACACATTGTGTTCACTGAAAAGTGAATGTTACAGATTCATTTTAAAATAACTTCATAAGTTATAGGCGTTTATGGTATCTCTCTCTGAGATGAGGCTTGAAGGCTGATTTAAAAGAAGTTGAGTTTTGGGGTTCCATGTCAAAAGCACTGCTGGCATGGTGCATTTGCCCTGCCTTGGAGACAATAAAGCCTTGATACTTTTGAGGAGTTGCCAAGGATAAACTTGATGACAAATTCATATTTTATTTATTTATTTATTAGGTTTATTGGCCGCCACTCCCAGTGGCTCAGGGCGGCTTACATTATACCACAATAAAATAACAATCTACAATAGCATTAAAACCACAGAATAAAAACAATTCCTAAAAGAAAACATAGTCTTTTAAAAGATAGCATATCACAGCTCAAAGGCCTGCCGGAATAAGACCGCCTTGCAGGCTTTCTGAAAAGCCAGCAGATTGTGCAAGGCCCTAACTTTCGGAGGCAGTGCATTCCAGAGGACTGGGGAGATGATGGAGAATGCCCTTCTCCGTGTTGAAGCTAGATGGTATTGTTTAACATTGGGCACGGTTAAAAGGTTCCACTCTTCAGATCTAAGTGTTCTCATGGGACAGTATGGGGTTAGGCAGTCCCTCAGGTACACTGGCCCCAGACCATACAAGGCCTTGAAAGTCAAAACTAGCACTTTGAGGGTGATCCGGTACTCAATGGGGAGCCAGTGCAGTTCCCGCAGAATAGATGTAATGTGGCAGCTCACAAGCAACCGAGCTGCGGCGTTCTGCACTAGCTTGAGTTTCCGGGTCACGGACAAAGGCAGGCCAATGTAGAGAGCATTACAGTAGTCTAGCCTTGAGATGACCGTAGCTTGGATCACCGTAGCCAAGTCGTGCCGAGACAGATAAGGGGCCAGCCTCCAAGCCTGACGAAGATGGAAAAACGCCACTCTGCTGACAGTGGAGATTTGAGCCTCCATTGACAGCAGAGGGTCCAGAAGAACTCCAAGGCTCTTTACTGAAGACGACGGGCATTGTGCCATGCCATCCAGGGTCGGAAGCTGGATATCCCTACCGCCTGGACGACCCACCCAGAGGATCTCCGTCTTCGCTGGATTCACCTTCAACCTACATGAACTCCATGTATGGCTGCCTTCTTCTTATAAGAAAGCACTTAAATCAAAAGAGCTTAATAAAATACCTAGCTTTGCTCCTTTAAATGTACCATCTGTGCCTATGTGTAGAGAAAGTGTCTCTCTTCAGTATTGCATCATTATAGCATACATTGCAAAATACATTTATGGGCCATTACACTTATGGCTAAGAAAATAGAAACAATAATAGAAACAGAGTCCTGATGAGGCAAGTGAAACAAATATGTGTTATTGGTTTTTAATGGCTTACAACACAGCACATATGACAAAGAAATAGAAATGGAATGTTATATAACTTGGTTCAGTGCCTGAATAATGCCAATAGATTTTTGACCTTTTGTATAAGGGGGGAAATTGGGTGCAATCATACTGTATTGTAGCACATTGAGTACATGACCCAGAGGAATTTAGTAGAACCAAACCTTATGTTTTCATAAATCTGATTTTCTGTTCCATGACTGAGTCCGTTGACTGAAGTAAAAGAAAATGCTCTTATTTTAAAAGGCAAGCCAGGTTAAATAGCAAAACTTAAGAAAATACAACAATATTTTAAAAAGGGGATAACTTGGAAAATTATCACTGTGACAAAAGGCAGCTGGAAAAAGGGAAAAAATCTAACAGATATGGTTTATTCAAACTGTAGTTCATTACAGAATATCTATGTTATACACAAATATGTATTAGCAATTACCCCTTCCTCCCCTGCAAAAAAAATAATTGTGAAAGGCAGTGCCGAATTTGCCTCTATGGACCTACATTGTATGAGGTGTGCTCTAGACAAATATGCAAAACAGAGAGATAGATTTAAATTTTCCAAAATAATCCTGGAGACAGCACATTTCTTCTTCTTGTAATATTTTTTATTCGATTACTGAAATTATTTTAAGAATTGTCAAGGACCCAGGGATCTTCTAAACATGTTGAAAGTTAGTATGCTGACAGAGGTGAATGTTTTCTATCACTGTGGCAACTTTTGTCAGTAGCGGTCTAAAAATGAGGGAGAGGGAATCCCCCAAGTTTTGCCTGCCCCATTTGCAGGTTTTCGTGTATTGCGCAATCATGCCTGCCATTAACGAAGCAATTTGGAAATTTTGGAAAATTCCGACTTTTTTCGGAAAATTTCAGAAAACATTAGGGAATCGAATCACCAGCACTCCCTACATCCGAAAAGAGTTTTGAACCATTTTTTCCTTGCTCAAACAAGGCTACTAGATAATCTATTTCTTCCAAGAAGATCTGGAGTTGCGAGGTGACCACATGTTCTAAAAGGAGATATTAGAAACTGTTCTAAACCAATTGCCACCACTGCACAGCAATTAGGGTATCAGAGATGGGTAGTGGTTTTTACTTGTCTTCATACCACCACCACCCCTGGCCCCTAGCTTCCAATGGGAGTGAATTAATTGCAGAAGTTCTTGGGTTGCCAAAGGATGATATGCAGTAAACTCTTGGGTTATTGGAGCATAGATAAGCAATATCAATGAGTCCTGGTTTTTTTCCCTCCTTTTTCGGGTGGGGGGAGAGAAAACACAAGGAGACTTTAGATCTGGTGGAGGCCCAAATCATCTTGTTTTTGCCCCACATTGGGCAGAGTTCACTTGTGGGAAGGACTTGCTGCTTCCCTCCAGAAAAGGTCTCCTTGGGAAATCTGCTACATCAATGGAGAATGAGATGCTTCATATCAAGCAACTCATCATCCAGCCTGCCAGGAAGCATAACATCACCTCCCAAACACTCATTCCTCAGTGTTGTTGTAGGTTTTTTCGAGCTATATGGCCATGTTCTAGAGGCATTCTCTCATATAGCCCGAAAAAACCTACAACAACTGTGTGATTCTGGCCATGAAAGCCTTCAATAATACTCATTCCTCAGTGGTACAATGAAACAGAACAAAACTCATTTCACTTTGAATAGCTGAGAGAAAATGACAAATGTATATTAAGAACTTTTTGACATTTATCTTCCTTCCTTCTAACCCCTTTTTTTGGCATTTGGAAAAATCACTTGCAGATTTAGATCAGTTGCAGCTCATCAACATTATAAAATGCAGTGTTCCAAAAAGATGGTCCCGATTTGAAATATCTATATCTCTACAACCACAAAAAGCCCCTGAATGCAACTTGGACCACTTGAAAATGTGGGCCATAGCATATTCCTTTCCCACCAAACAAACATTTGCAAGTTGACAACCATACAACATAAGGCATAATTAGATGCTTCTCCATTTGCAGTTATTTGTCAAGATTTGTTTCTACCTCAAAATGGTTAGCAAAACTTAATAACTCATTAAACCTTTTTGGAAGTTTTTGTACAATTGTAACATTTTGCTATAGTGAAATATACTGCTTTCAAATTTGGCCCATCATTTTTAAATACCCAGAATCTTCTTCAAAACCTAAATATTAGTGATAAAGATAAGTGACTCCTACATAAGGTAACATACCAAGTATAACACCCAAAAAAGCCTTTAGAATCAAAAATCTGTTTTTGACTTTATGTATATGTAATGAGAAGGTCTTGAACAGACAGTACTATTGTATGCTGGATCTTGAACGGCATACTGTGAAGACTTGGCACAAAGATGTCTGGAACAGAAATGGTCAGGGCAATTTTATTTTATTTCATGCAAAATTGAAGAGTGTCTCCATAGTCTAGTTCATTCTTCTCTAAGAAAAACACTTCATGCTAGATGTGCAGTTCTGGCATTTCCAGGAGCATGTGCACTTGCTCTTGTTGCCGGGCCAATTTCACTAGTGTGGAAAACAGGGTGGTAATCAATGGCAACGGTGGAATGTTATCTTTTCTGTTTCCTGACCCTGTGGCTGGTTTCCATGGAGGTTTTGGTCTTCCACATCAACATAAAACATTTCTGAGTTCAGAGACATTTGATGAGAATGTTTCTCTGAAAACACAAGATGATATTTTAGTATCTTTAGAAGACAATGAGTAACCAGTGAAAACTCCTCTTTTCCCTCTCATGGGCCCATGCTATATGCCACTGCCAGTCATAATGTTTGCATGGTCAGAAGGTGGCTGAATGTTCTAGCTTGAGAACAATACTTTCATGGGCTAGTAATTCATTTACCTTTGGTAAGGGAGATTGACACTGTCCAAACAGGAAGTCACTTTATTCTTTCTTAAATGTTTCCTTTTTAAAAAAAACCCCATGATTTGAGTTTCAGGGATTTGTGGGCAAAATAAAGAGCTAGTTTTCATTGTATTAGCACAGTGACATGCTTTTGTCTCCTTTTTGCAACTCTACATAACTTTCATGTTTCTAGTCATGTAGTCTGATGTGTTGTCTGATTTGCTTATAGTCGTAGAAAGAATATTAGAAAATATTTTGAAAATAATTCAATTTTTGAGTGTTGAGAAACCCTGACAAGTAGAATCTTGGACTGACAAGGGCTTACTCCACACAGAATTTGTACACAACTGTTTTGTGCAGGAAAAATGTATTATGTGCAGAAAAGAACTTTTTTGGGAAGAAAAGTATCTCAATGCAGAAATATTAATTCTTGTGAAGGAAATGATGTTTTCTGTGTAGAAAACACAGTAATTGGGAATTTATTCTGCATAAAATTTGAAAAACAGCATTTTCTACAAAGAACATGGAATTTTCTACACAGAAAATAGCATTGTCTGCAACCTCCCCGCCACATTTTTGGTGTAGGAATCAATATCTCTAGAGATATCTTGCATTCCCACCTGCAATTGTGGTGGGACCACAGATAGTTCTAATCTTCTTACCAGCTGTTCTATTTTTTTAAGGAAAAAACTATGTTTTTAGAAAAAAAAATCTTAAATAAATATTTTTTTTTAAAAAAACCAAATTTTGTACAGTATAAGAAAATTCTCATCTGTATAGGATTCTTTTCTTTTCCTGATACCCAGGAAATACTATGATCACTTTTTGAATATTTTTTTCTGTTCTTTTTTCAATCCTTAGAACCATGACTCTTTTGGACTACCCTTTCCTCCTAGCAAATCGTGTATCATCCATCTCCTCAGTTCCTTTACACAGTCAGTTGACTATGCCATGCAGTGGCACCCATCCCCCTTTGTGCATCATGTTTGTTTTCCAAGGTCAACTGAAGCCAGATCATAACTAAAGCTGGGGGGAAATAGATTACTCTTCACCAACTCCTGGCAAGCAAGGAAAGTGTATAGCTTTTACTGGATAGTACTAGAAGTGAAATGTATCCTGAAACTAGAAATGCTCATGCATGGAGATGCAAACCAGTTATTCAGGCAAAGTTTCTATGTCCTTATTTGCTTGACAAACACCAGAATTCAAGCCATTGTTTCTCTCTTTCTTGGGCTGGGGACACAGTCACCTATTACATAATTGATTTCACTGTAGTGGTTTTAGAGCAGGAGCCTGCCTGGAAAAAGTAAGTGAGCAAATACAGAAGAACCAGTTTAACTCCTAATCCTGTCCTTGAAGGGCACTTCTCTAATAGTCTGCATAGATGTGAGTAACAGATGGTCTTATGATTTATATGAAGTTTTGTGTTAGTGACATCAATTGTACTAACTCTAACCAGTGTCTGTCCCACATCTCTTTCTTTTGGTCTATTGATAAGAGTTGTATCAGGTGAGCAAAGACACTTGCATCATCTTCTGCCTGTATACCTGAATCATTGTGTTGGGATAAATTAAATTTGTAGATAACTTGCATCCCATCAATATAGCAGGGCTCTCAATTATATTATGAACTCTTAGCTTCTGGATTTCAAATATATTATTGCAACCCCAAATCTTTTCTTGTCTTGTGTTTTCGGCTTGTAGATTTGTTTGCTCTAAAGTTTCCCCTCAATTGCACCTTCCTTGGCCAGGTTCCAGAGACAGCTGAGATTCTGAGTTCAACCACTTAAGAAAAAATCTTATCTAGTTTATAGTAGCATAGGTAATCCTATGTTTTGCTTTCTCTTGGCATTTGTTTTAAGTTTGCTCTCCACTTAATCTGCATTTCCTGTCAGTTGAAAGAATATTAGTTTCCCAGTTTAAACAAAACTCTGAATCATGGATTGGACGGTAGCCCACTTTAGACAGTGATCTTTTAAGATAATTCTTTCCCTCTGATTACAGCTGAATTGTCGGATTTTCTTTGTGTATTTGAAACCTTCACACACACACACACACACACACACACACACACACAGTTTTGGTCTGTGGTTCTACTCTTGAAGTTACCAGAAATTAATCTCAGCTTAATTATATCACTTCATGTTCTGTCTTTCTTCCAATACGGGAGTCAAAGTCGTATATTGATTAGAATGAAATATAGCTAGAAGAACGTGTAATCCACAGGTTAAACAAATAAGCAATTATATTAAATCAAATCATCTAAAATATTTTAAATACATTGTTCTGGCTGTTGTTGTAGTTTGATGCCTTCAAGTTACTTCTGAATTAGGGTATTCTTAAGACATATCTATCATGGGGTTTTCTAGGTTTCAACGCTTATGATTCCCTGAAGGTCCACCAATGAGTTTCCATGACCGATTAAAGAATCAAATCCTGGTCCAAAGCTCAAACTATTACATTGTAAAGTCAAAAGTCCATTGCATTGAAAAGATCTTCATGTCACTACATCTTCATCTGAGATGGAATTCTTTTAGCTACAGGGAGCTCTTGGGCTGGAGCAACAGTTAACACTTATTTCTATAGTGGCTGAATGAATTTCCTCATGCTTTGACTACTACAAACTGATTGTACTGGTAGTTTTTTACATCTTAAAAGAATGGAGTATAACAATTCAAGGGTAATCCTGGGAGCACTGCAAATGTTGCTGTATTTTAGTATTCTTGTGCTTTCTCAATTTCAAGACTCTCTTCCTTTTAAGGGCACTGTATAGCGATAATGACATTTATCTTTAATATATAGGCTGTTCGTTTATTTATTTGACATACATTATCCCTCTTTCCCAGAACTGGAATGGAAAGAAGTTTCCAAGAGAATTAGTTCCACTACAAACATAATGACCTGAAATATTTAAAGGGATATTAAACAGTATACGCTGTGAAAACCAATCAAGTTGAAACAATTTTAAACTACATAGTACTACAGTAAAAATTAAAATATCTAAAAATTCCAGCATCTAATATTTTATAAATATTATAGTGTATTATTTATTAGAAATTCTGTACTATGCTGTGATCATCAACCATATCGGAAAACTGGTCTTCTTCATGGTGTCTATGACTCACACGTGTAGATGATACTAAGTCAGGCAATTGGTCCATCAAAGTTAGTATTGTCTGCAGAGGCCCTTTCTACACTGCCATATAATCCAGATTATCAAAGCAAGTATTCTGGATTTTATATGGCAATGTAGAAGGGGCTCGAGGGGCAACATCTCTCCAGGGTTTTCCAGCCTTATCTCAAGAGGTCCACAACTGGACTTTGACCTTCTTCAAACAAAGGTACTCTATGCTATGTTTTTAGTTCAGTATTCCAATTCCATTCAACCTTATTATCTCATTTGGGGCAGAGAACTCATACTTGCCTTCTTTTCAATTGACACCCCTTCATGTGTTTGAAGAATACTGTCATGTCCACCTTCAGCTGTTTCCTTTTTGGGATTGGTATACACAGTTTCTTCTCCTTTCCCTGTGACTTTTTCATTCCACTAGCCATCTTTGTTCTTCTTCTTCTAACTTGGTCCAAATTTGCCTGCATCCATCCATCCATCCATTTATTTATTTATTTACAGAGATCCTTAAGGCCCTTCCACACAGCCATATAACCCAGAATATCAAGGCAGAAAATCCCAAAATAGCAGCTTTGAACTGGGGCCAGATCCAGACAGGCCTTTATTCCAGAAGTATCCATGTTAAAATCATGTGGATGTTTCTGGGCGCCTGTCCATACCCACCCCAGAATGCACGCACTATCGGGGATTGGTTATCCAGATGTAATAAAAACTTACGTGGTCTTCATTAGAAGCCTCGGCTGGCTCTCCTGGCACGTAGAAATGACGTGCCAGGAGAGCATGGAGGGGGAGTGATTTTCCTCCCCCCTGCTCTCCTGGCACATCATTTCAGCAGGCCATGAAAGCCTGCTGAGGCTTCTAATGAAGACCACGTAAGTTTTTATTACTTTTCTAAGGGGTCTGGAGGCTTGGGGGGAGGGGTGGGTATTCACACAGTTTACCGGGCTTATTTAGCCCAGTAAACTCTGGGAATACTGTCTGGCCTGCAATATTCTGCAGTCCAGACCTGGAAATTGTCAAATGTTCCTACTTGAGCTGAATGTGGGGTTTTTTTTTAACTAACACAATTTGAAAGATTCAAAATAATCACAAAAAGATTATTTTGGTTATTTTATAAGACATCTACTTTAAAGCACATGGTGCGGAATAAATCCGCTATCAAATTAATCAGCTGCAAACCAGAGATTTCCTAGTTTTAGCAAATTAATTCGGGAACGCTGTCTGGACAGCCTCTCCTTTATTGTGAGAATTAAAATCCAGCCGCAATAAAAGTGCTGTCTGGATGGGCCCTGGGTTATCTGAGTCCACACTGCCATATATTCCAGTTCAAAGAAGAACATGGGGGATTTTATTCAGTTATGTGGAAGGGGCCTTAAACCCCTTCTCTTAGAAGAATGATTTTAGTATCCTGACCTAGCCCAAAGAAATGAGGATTATTACAAAAGCTACTGATACAATGCAACTTCCACAGCTCACCCAGAGGTTTGGAGAGAAATGATTAGAAACAGAGATATAATCCTCCATGGAAAGCCATCAATCTTCTCAAGATATAGCTTGGAATTGTTTTGAAAGAGTGTTGTGAGAGTGGGAGGGAAGATGGATCTTTCATCTCTGTGATGTGTAAATGGGAGTGATGTTGATATTCCACAAATTTCATTCTCCATCACATTTGGCATGTGTTGTCACAAGTACCTCAATGATTGATGCCAGAGTGCTTCAGAGTTCTCATTGGTATCACTGTGGTTTTTCACTGACTTTTACTATAGTACAGCATGGTTTCATTTATTCACACATGCAGATGTGGTATCTGGTGGTTCCTTTGTATTTTGGTCATTCCAATTTTTTGGGGAAATCGTTATATAGAAGAACTTTCTTCTCCTTTATTCCATGCTGTAAAAGCTTTTCAATGTGTGTAGCATGTTCTCAATTGGTATAGAAATAGATATAATTGTAATTACTCTTGCAGTTCAATGGTAAAATTTGTCTTCTGGAACAAGTGAGTAATGGAATTCCTGCATAATATTTATGGAGGTTTTGCCAACCTCTGTTGTGCTTTTTGGTTTTGGTTGTTGTCCTTGACTTCTGCAGAATTCTAGCAGATCCTCTAAATAGCAAATCCTTCTACATTGTATGTGTAACACTGCAGGTTTTAATGATTTATCTTAAATCTTCAGCACATTCTAATGTATATATGTTTATTTTACTATGTATGTTCATATGACATTGAATTGCTGCCTATATATGTAAGTCACCTTTAGCCTCCTACGGGGTGATAAGGGCGGGATATAGATATGGTAAATAAATAAAATAAATTCTCAAACCCACTCTCAGTTCACAACTGGAGTAATAATTCAGGGGCACCCTCTAACATTTATGCTAATGACATAGAAAACTCATCTCTAAGGGCCCTTCCACACAGGCATATATCCCAGAATATCAAGACAGGAAATCCCACATTATCTGAGTGTAGACTCCGAGCGGTTCGAGCCAGCCCTTTATCCCAAAAGCATCTGTGGTTTTTTAAAAAAGCCTGAGTGAAGGCATGGAGGCCCTGTTCCCCTCCCCCCAGCCCCCAGACCCTTTAGAAAAGTAAGAAAGCTTACTAGGCCTGCAGTCGCCTGTCCACCCCCCCCCCCCAAAGCAGCACTCTCGGTGTGTAGAAATGATGTGCCTGGACAGTGGGGGGGGGATTTGCCTCTCCCCCCCCCCCACTCCTGGTGCCTCATTTGTACGCACTGAGAGAGCTGCTCCGGGGGGGGGGGGGATTACAGGCCTGGTAAGCTTTTCTTAAACTTTTCTAAAGGATATGGCGGCTTGAGGGTAGGGGTGGGTATTCCAACAGTTTACCGGGCTTATTTAGCCTAGTAAACTGTGGGAATGGTGTCTGGACTATAGTCCAGACACCAGAAATAGTGTTTATCCCAGGCCTTCCAAGAAGTTGTGGAATAAATGTACTATCAAATTAATTTGCTACAAACCAGGGTTTTCCTGGGTTTTAGCAAATTAATGTGAGACTGTCCAGAAGTTCCTGTAATAAAGGCCCTGTCTGGACAAGCCCTCAGATAACCCAGTTCAAAGCAGATATTGTGGGATTTTCTGCCTTGATATTCTGGGATATAGGGCTGCATGGAAGAGCCTTAAGAAAAAAATGTTTGGCTACTTTTAAGAGAGATGCTACAAATGCCCTCAAATTACGAGGGTCAAGGTTGGTGCAGGATCCAGTTCATGCACTCTAAGCATATTCTCAGCCTTTGATCCCCTAATGTTTGGGGTGTCGTCTCTCTGAATTCTTATTGGCTGGAACATCTGAGAGTTGAAGTCCAGGCCATTTGGAGAATCAAAGATTCTAGAGATGGTCCAAAAAGATAGTACATGAAGAGTTGCTTCAGTTTTCACTTAAGGGCTTGCATATGAAGCAAAGGCAAACATTTGGGGTCATGATCAAAGATGCATTTTGAGAGTGCTTCTCCCAACTATGGCCTCTCCTACACTGCCAGATAATCCAGAATATCAAAGCAGATAATCTGGGTTTTTTATGGGAGTGTATAAGGGACCTACATGTGAGGCAGAAAGAGGATTTAATAGTGTCTAAAACCCTGGACTCAAGAAGCCCACGCTGTAATCTTTTCTTGCACAGCTCCGTATATACATATATACATATACAGTACATATACATATATACATATATACATATATATATATATACACACACACACACACACACACACACACACATATACACTAGCTGTACCCGGCACGCGTTGCTGTGCCCTATTTAGGAGATGCGAGAAAGTCTGAGTATGTAAGGGTTGGAAATGATGTTACTTGGTGGGGTCATGGCTGTGTCGTTGTGGGTTGTTCTGGTGGGTAGGATGTTGAAGTCCTGTGGAGTTGTCGGTGTGTGGTGTTCCTGGCATTCTGCAGAGCTTGTGGATATACAATGTTTTTTGTCTTTCCGTTGGCTGTGTTGATGTAGAGGTTCTGTGGTTTCCCAACTCTGGAGCACGCTACATAGAGTTGTCCGTGGGAGAAGCATTCTGTGTCAAGGTCTATGCCACAGATTTGTAGTGTTTGTCCTTGAGCCTTGTTTATGGTGATGGCAAAAGCTAGTGTAATTGGGAATTGGAGACGGCTGAAGTGGAACGGCATATTGGTCGGGACCATAGGTATGCGTGGTATGAGGACGTCTTGTCCCTTGTAGGGTCCAGTGAGGATGGTCGCCTCAATGACATTGTTCTGCAGTGCTTTGACGGCAAGACGTGTGCCATTGCAGAGTTTTGGCTGATCAATGTTTCTCAGCATAATGATGGCTGCACCCAATTTTAAATGGAGAAGGTGTGGTGGCAGTCCAGGTAGATGTAGGGAATTTAGAAATTCCGTTGGGTAATGCACTGCCTGATCTTCCTCAATCACAGTATCAATTGATTTGTATGTTATTGTTTGTATCTGAAGGCTAGGCGGTGGAATTGGTTGTGGTGTTTTTGAAGTTTTTTTTTCTGTGTTGCGACGTCGTTTTTCTGTGCTCCTTGCGCGCTGCTATTGTGTTGCATTTCTGTGTCTTCGTTGTTCCTGGCTGCGCGCTTCTTCTTGTCGTGCAGTTCTTTGCATTTGGTTCTCAGCTGTGCGTCGTGCAGTGACCTGTTGTCTGTGTCTCTGCTGCGCAGTGTGTTTCTGTTCTGGCGTTTGTTCTGCCCTTTTTTTATGTATGTAGCGCTGAGTGTGTCGTCCGATGCTGTTATTTTTATAAGGCATGGCTTGTCTTTTGGGTCAGTTTATGTCTGTGTGGAAGGAAGGAATGTTTTTTGTTTGTGGTGTTTGCAGTTGTTGTGTGTACGGTGTCCCGTAAGGTTGGTGGGATGGGTTGTGATTGGAAGTTGCGTTGTGTTGTGTGGGTAGGAATTTGCTGGAGAATTGCTCCCTCAGAGTTTGGTTTTGGCAGTTTAACCCTCAAACACCAACTGAAATCTCTCAGCATTCTATCCTAACCTTGGATGGCTCTTGCCAATGTTGCTATGGTTACAGCAGTTATGCAAATCCGCCCTTATTGGCAGCCAATCATGTTGTTCAGAATGTAGAGGCTGGGTGAGTCTTTGGCTGCCCCGGAGGATGCTGGTAAATGTAGTTTTATTTTTACTCGTTGTTTTGGGGGCCTTTTAGGTTTGGGGGGGGGAAGTTTCTTTGCTACAAATGTACCTTGCTTGAGGCCTATTTCTGTTGGCAAGTATTGTGTTTCTGCGTTGTATGGTTTCTTTGTTTGAGGTATACATCACATGACGTGAACCCATTTATATAATAGATGATGCAATGGTTGATCCTTTGATTCTTCTGTCCCCATCTAGTGATATTTGACCCATCTTGTCTTCTTCTTTCCTTTACATAATTAGCTTCTGTGTTTTCCAGACAGCAGAGGCAAAGTCAGTTGTATTTTTAGTGAGAGTTATCTAGCTTGGGTATACATAAGGTTCCTTAATGTAGGAATCACATGTTCTTTTCTTTTGTAGAGTTTGTATTGTTACTGCACCTGTACAAATATAACTACCTTATTTTGTTTAGTTAAAAAAAACATTGTACAGTATATAATATAAATCAATGAGGCTGAAACACCATAGGATTTTTGTGTGTGCTTGAAATTCATGATTGCTAAGGGTGTGCAAAAGGACTCTTGAGTTGTTAGCACTGTGAGAATGATTTCCTGAAACATGATATTGTTCAATGTATGCACAACCAGAGCATATATCAGCCAGATAATTGAAATTATAAGATTCTGGGGGAGAAACCAGTCTAGTATGCAGGGAGGGGAATGCAGGGAGATTGGAGAAATAATGTCACAACAGCATTATTAACTCTATTTGTGATTTAATGTCAACATGTATTCAAATTGATATACAATTGTAAGTTGCTTGATTTGTGGATCAACTGATAATGCAGTCTTTTAATTTGCTTCTTAATGTTGCAGCCAAATGTCAACATCCCCCCTTTTGTCCTTATTAACATATTTGATTTCTTAATTTAAAAGACCATATTATTCAACAAATGTTTAAGGAATATGGTCTACAATTATAGTTTTAATGTCAAGCTGTATGAAGCATTTGCCCCTAACTCAAATTTCCAGTGACAAATTGAGGTATATGTGATATAATACCATTTTGGTAACATTTGAAATGTTTAAGTCAAGGGGAGACTTTGGAACCAACATTAGACTTTTATGTGACTGGTAGACAGCACTGCGGGGGCCTGATGCCTCTGGCAGCCACCATCAACAATTCCTTGTCTACACATTTAAATATGCCCAGATGTAGTAATGTGGTAGTGAGAATAGAGAGTGTCAATGCTTCTTTTAGATTCTCTTGGGACGGACCAAGCACTTGCCTTTCAGTACTCTATTCAGAGAAGGAAATGATTCCTTTCTTCATAAGAGTTAAGGAACATTACTCAAATCAGCCTGGGTTTTGGGGGTGGATTTTTTAATTACAATTTTTAAACGTATACATCAGTATATAGCGTACCTTTGAGAGGGCAGCATTATTGTGCTCATCCGTTGTATGGAGGAGTCAGTGTCTCCCAGAATATATGGTGGCTATTACTTCTGACAGCTTTATAAATGTGGCAGGATCCCACAGTAGACCAGAATCAAGTGTGTGGAGAACAGAAATATATAGTCCTTGGTTACTATGCAGCACATCCTGGCTCAAGCCATGGACTGCATAGAAGTATGCAACTTCCTTTTGATGATCTGTGTGTCCTCGGAGGAAGAGGCATCCAGCTGAGTTGAGTGACAGCTGAACGTAGTGATGTTCTCTATTTTTAGTTCCAAATGAGATTTTTTTTCCCATCTAAGGCTATCACAATTATAATTACATTTGAGCGTCTCCTTAACCAAAATAAGCAGCGGCTAGAGAATGAAAATTCTTCTTAAGGCAACTGGGGATTATGATGCATTGAATGTGCTGATCCATGTTTGATTAAGATGCTCCTACCTTCCCACAGAGATAACTTCCTCTGCCTCTTTGTGTATTTATGTCAGTATGGCGTAACATGCTATTATTTTTTCAAGGCTAAGATTTCATTCCTTGCATTGTGAATATAGTTGCTAATTTTTGAATATTTATGTGAACTTCCTTTTTAATCCCTTTTGAAACATTGAGTTCGACTCTTCTAAAGCTCATCATTATTATTTTGTTTCATTTTCCACTGTGGTTGGGATATGTGCTTGGTTGCACAGCAACCAAGGACTGTACAATTCTGTTCTCCACGCACTTGATTCTGGTCTACTGTGGGATCCTGCCACATTTATAAAGATGTCAGAAGCACATTTTACTATGCCATTGCACTTAATGAGACTTAAGCATCCATAGATGTGAGTGCCTTTGGGAGTGCCTTTGCCCAGTAAATCAGCTCAAAGGGATTCTTTTCCTGCTGTGTTGATATTCTTTTGTGAATTACAGAGACCTGGAACCGAATCCCAGCAAATACCAAGAACCTGCCATATAGCTCACCATTATACCATAGTATTGAGTACAAAACCAAGGTATTTAAATGCATTAATTATAAACAAATTACATTTGCATATAGCCTAATCATGTTTCTATTCATATAACATGGTTGCGACCGTTCTGCAACCCGCCCCGCCACTGGCAGGCGGCGAGAGGAAGGGCTGTAGCTCGGGCCAGGGTGGACCAAGGCCTGAGGGGACTGTTTTGGTGAACAACCCGGGGAGTTTGCGTCCGCGGTTGGGGGATCCCGACCCTGGAGACGCCTCGCAGGGAAAGCCACGGGGCCGCCGGAGGAGGCCAAGGAGCGGCAGACCCAGAACCTTTTGGAACTCGAAGGCCGAATGGCGCGGGCCCTCTCGAACCAACCCAAAGCCAGGAATAGACTCCTCTTCGGCTTGTTCGATCTTTACCAACAGACACTTGGACAAAGGGAGCTTAGCCACCCGCCATTCCTGTGGCCAACTGTGTGGGTTCTCTTCGAGACCCCCCCTGCTCCCCTCCTTTGACGGCACGGTTGCGCTGCCCAGATCTTCCTGGTCACCCCTTATCGTGCCTTGACTCTATCCTGTTCCTTCTCTTGCCCCTCCCTCTTTCTTTTGATGTTGTGTTTTCTGTCTGTCGCTTATTGTACTGTTATCCTGACTGTAAACCGCTCCGAGCCTACGGGGAGTGGCGGTGATATAAGTTGGAATAAAATAAAAATAAATAAAACATGAAAAGAACCAATAAAGAATGTAATGTTCATTCTCAGGTTTTTGTGGAGCTCTCCTTAGAAATCTAGGAAGCCTAATGTTTGTGTGCAGTTGAAGCAAGTGTCACTGCAGTATGGATCTCATCATCTCCCATCCTTCAATATGAGTGGCTAGAGTTGTAGTCTGTCAGTATCTAGAGCAGTAGTTCTCAACCTGTGGGTCCCCAGGTGTTTTGGCCTACAACTCCCAGAAATCTCAGCCAATTTAAAAGCTGCATTGCTGTAGGTTTTTTCGGGCTATAGAATTTCTGGGAGTTGAAGGCCAAAATATCTGGGACCCACAATTTGGGAACCACTGATCTAGATAATCATTTTGGTCCACGCAGTCCTAAATTTTCCACGTTGTCTCTTTCTAGAAAGCCCATACTTCCACCCAAGAAACAAAACAAATGTCTTCCTGATCCATTTTCTTTGGCTTTTCACAGGCCCACCTATGTGGCTAGATTTTTCTTTTCTTTTTAGAAAGTTCCTTCTTTATTAATTGAAAATGGATAGTTTTAAATAGATTCCTTCTCTATCACAATAAGATGCTGTGTCCACCAAGAGTTCAAAGTATGGGGTGCATGGATCCACAAAAGTCAGACTACATACAGCAATGGCTGATAAATGTGTGGAGGAAGCAATAGGAAGTGGGATCAAATTTTGGATATTACCATGGAGAGGTCATTTTGTTTCACTTCCTGTGGAAGATGTACAGTGTTCTCCTGCTATTTCATGGTTTGCTTCTTGCGGACTCGCTGTTGCGTGGATTTCAAAAAATATTAATATAAAATATATGTCATGGTATTTTTGCTGTTTTGTAGGGTTTTGTCGCCGCCGCTCTCCAATGCCCTTTCCCTCCTCAGTCCTCTCTCCCTTCTTCCAGCCTTGAAGGGCTTTTCCTTTCCTTCACTTTATTTTAAGTTTATAAAGACTTAAAATAGTGTATAAATATTAAAATAAATAGAATATCCCTATATCGTGGTTTTTCACTTATTATGGAAGGTCCTGGAACCTAACCCCTACAATAAGTGAGGGAACACTGTAATGCACATCTTAGCTCTAACTCAAGAATTTGGTGGAAGAATAGGCAAAAAAAAAAAAGAAAACAATATAGTTCAAGGATGTATAGTAAATACTAGGTAGATAGTGAGGAAAATGTGTGCCCTTCCCTGTACATATTTTGAAATGTTACCTGCCTCAAGGAATAGAGCTTTTGGTATATGATGGAAGAAATCAACCAGAGAGGTCTTTCTCAAACCATAAATCTCCAGTTGCAGGTCAGCTCTGGGGTTGGAGGCTTGAGCTGTGCTGACATTTGCAGACAAATGCTTGTATGATTTCATAGAGAGAGTATGTGATGTTTTACTCAAGAAACCAGGAAACCAGTCTCCCCCACCCCCCTCTTTTGTGAAGCTATTTCCCATGCTAAGCATATTAACAAGTTTGTAAAAGTTGAAAAGTTCCAGAAGAAATATTCTGAGGAAGTCAGAAATATGCTTAGGCTACATCTGGGAAGAACATTTCTCTAGGGACATAGGACATTGTTATGGATGTCATGAACTACCTTCCAGAAACAAGACTTTTCTTCCAAATTTGAAAAAAGTTATTTATGAATTGCACCCCGCAGAGTTCCCAGTGGCCATATTGTCTGGAAGATGCTTAGGAACTGAATTCCCCAGAAGTAAAATTTCCAAGCTCAGTTCCCTCATCCCTCTTTGTGAGTGCTTTTGCCCAGTAAATCAGCTCAAAGGGATTCTCTTCCTGCTGTGTTGATTTTATTTTGTGAATTACAGTGACACTTTCTACAGAAGTGCAATGGAATGAAAAGGGACAGTCTTTCAAGGGAATGAGCCATAGATACCCCAACTCCTGGCATTGTAATTATGGATGTGGCAAATGTAGGTCATTAAGAATGGGCTTTAAGTGTTTCTACAGGTTTGAGGCATGATTATATGCAGGTATACTATTCAGGGCCAGCCCTACTATTACTCAGAGGCTGGAGCTACACTACCATATAATCCAGATTATCAAAGCAGATAATTCACATTAACTGCTTTGAACTGGATATGATGAGTCTACACTGCCATATAGTCCAGTTCAAAGGACAGTGTAGATGGGGCCAGACTAAACTGGCTGCCAGGCATCTGAATTCGAATGTCACAAAGTGTCAGTGAAATATTTATTTAATTTAACATAGTTATCTGTTTTTACTTGTAGACTTTCTGATTCTGGTGCTACAGTACCTTGGCTCACCTTGAGTACCATGTGCTTTTCCCTGGGAAAGAGGCATACTTCACTAATTTTACAACAAAACCTAAAATCCACAAGCAGTGTTGCCTTTACTAACCCACTCCAAAGCATAAAGTGCACTATTCAGACTTTAAAGGCTTCACTGACATTTTTATCAGGCAAAAATGTTAAAAACCATACAAAAGAAAAATGACACAGAGGAAATATGAGCTAATTAGAAATATTAGCTCATATTTTGTCTTAGATGTTGTCAAGTAATTCCTCTAATTTTTTTTCTTGAAGGGACGACAAAGCATTTTAACAATTTTTCCCACTACAAGAATATCTTTGAAAATGCGCAGTTTTTTAGGATAAAGATGCGATAACAAACCTATTAACAATAGCAAGACTGCTTATAGCAAGGAATTGGAAAAAAGAAATAAATAAACAAATAGAGGAATGGTACAAGGAAGTATGGAAACTTGCAATAAATGATAAGTTAACATGTATATTAAAAGTAAAAAGAGGTATATGGAAACAAAGTGATTTTGATGAGGTATGGAGAAAAATTATTGAAAAAGGATTAGAAAAGGAAGAAGGAAGGTTGCCTCCACAAGAAGAAATGAAATTTTGGACGAATGATATGTAAAAGCAATGGCTTGGGGAGGGGGGGGAGCACAGTGGTGAGGGATACAAAAATGTATAAGGAAAACATAATGGCAGATGCTAAAGATTGAAGTATTGTAGTTAGAAATGAATAACATGAATCTGCTGTAAATAGACATTGTATTTTTAAAAATGTGCAGTTTTTGAGAACAATCCATAGGACAGGGTTTATTTTACTCAAAATTGGCACACAGGCTTTTTGCATTGAAAACCGGATAGAAAAAAAAACTCTGCAGAAAATGCTGGGAACTATTTGAAAACAGAAAACAGCATTTTCTGTCCAAGAAACATTTTCTACACTGGAATAGGATTTTTTTTTTGTAGAAAATTTGTTTCCTTCCCACAAAATGTATTGTGGATTTTTTTTGTTTACATTTCTGTTTTGTTTAGTTTCCATAAATGTATGACATTGAAACAAAATAAAGTGAATGTGTACCATAAGCCCCATATACACTGTTATACAAAATCCAGATTATTTGTTTTGAACTGGATTATATGGCAGTGTAGGCTCATATAATTCAGATCAAACAGATAATTTGGATGATCTGATTTGATAATCTGGATTATATGGCAGTGTAGAACTAGCCTTAGTTTTGTTTGGGAAACCAAACAAGTCTTTGCAGTACAGGAGAATGACATATTGCTCAACTTTGCTAAATTTTGGCTTCATCTACTACTCGATCAGACCATGGGGTCACTATCCATTTCATTGAACAGTAAAACATTTGGGCCCCTTCTACACTGCCTTAAAAAACCCAGATGATCAGCTTTGAGCTGGGTTCCCTTCCAGACTGGCCTTTAAAAGTGAATTAATGTGGAGTAAACTGGGCTTGGTATTTTGGTCACCCCTAAAACTTACCTGAAGTGGGCTGGCAGCTATGGAGCCTGTCTGTACCATCCTCCTTAAACACACACACAGAGACAATGATCAATTAACTATTTATTGAATAATAAAGAACAGGTGAAAAAGTAGAATGTCCAAGTAAAAAGCAATTAGTCCAAAATGGTTGGCAATAAATGTCCAAGTAAAAACAGGAAATCTCTTAAAAGCAAAGTCCATAAAAACAAAGCGGATCAAAGGAAAACAAGGTCTCTGTTGGTCAAGGCAAGGCAAGGTACACGGTCCAAGGTAGCTTCTTGGCAAGGCAAGGTAAGGCAAGGCAAGCCAACGCTGGCTTCAGGGATCAGGAACGCTACACTTCCTTCAGATCAGAAGTGGCCGTTCAACTGAGGATTCGTTCCCACAGAACCTATATTTAATCTCCTCCTTTGTGAGACCAGCAAAGAAAAAAGGAAGAAAAAGCAACTCATCCCCTCTCCCATCTCCTGAGTTGCCATTTCCTTCAGCCAGGAGGACGCTACAGACATGCTCTGTGACAGCAGCTCATTTTGGGTAAGGTTTAGGGACAAAATTGAGGGTTTTGACTCCTATTTGACTCAGGTTGACATGTAGGTTCCCCTCCCCTCTGGTAAAGCCCTGGTTTTGAGTTGGGGATGAGGATTAGAATCCATGTGGAAGCGGGTTATTGTAACCTGTTTCTATGTGGGTTTTAGCTATGTCTGGAAGCGCCCTGGATTATATGGCAGTGTAGACGCATATAATCTAGTTCTAAGCAAGTAATATAGATTATCTGCTTTGATAATCTGGTTTATATGGAAGTGTAGAAGGGGGCTCAGAAGATATTGCAGAAATATGATGTGTATGTTTGGTTGTTTTAAAAAATAAGAATTGAAAATGAGTATCTATCTAGATCATGCCTCGATAGGGAAACAATTTGAGGAGGAGGTAGTTGTGGGTTGTGAAAGGCAGGTTCTATTTCTTCTTTAATTGTTCAAGTCGTTCCATGCATTGTTCTTAAAACTAATTGCTTGGCATTAAAAATTAAAAGAGTGAAAGAGTATACCCAAATGTCAATAATTTCCTTTGTGTCTTCTTTAAAGGTCTGAAATAATTTCATTAGTGGAGAAAGTCACAGTTTTAAATTGAATCCTTTCATTTTCTGAAGGTCACACATTTATGCTTCATCTGACATGATGTCTTTATTAATTGCCTGGTCACACACACCCTCCCACTACTGTGAATCCTTTCGAAGCCCTCAGTGTAAAATGCTGCCCTCAATTTTTCTTCCAAACTTATCTTAAATCAGAAAATTTGGTTTTTGTTTGTTGGGATCTAATGGAGCCTTTGCCTCAGTAGTTTCCTTTCTGAGATTAGCTGCCAGTTTTAAGTACAACATAATCAAGTGTGACCAGTTGAAAGAGCTGCTGTTGTGAAATTCTGAATCTGTTTGTAATTCATCAAATTGAAAATTCTGTTTTCTAGTAATATTTCTCATTAAGGTTTCGGAACTTCCTTGAAACATATTTCCTATGGCTGATTTTTTTGTGGGTTGTTAACAGTGTCTGTCTGGTGAGGTCACCAGTTCATTAAATTATGTATATCCTCCTGGTTTCTTGGGCTATCCATATTTTCTGGTTCCTGGCCATGTGCTTTAACGTAGATGTCTTATAAAATAACCAAAATAATCTTTTTATGGTTATTTTGAATCTTTCAAGTTGTGTTACGTTTTTTTTAAAGAACATTCAGCTCAAGTAGGAACATTTTCTGCCAGAGAGCTAGATGAGTGTGGCTGACATTTGAACCGCTTAAAATGAAGAATTCATTCATATAATGTCACCTAATGAACTTCAAGTACTCCTTAGTAGAAGTTTACTAAGTACTAATGGATCTATTTGGGGTTTCCTGTTATGTTTGTCACTTTCCACTTGACCCTTCTGTGAGGCTGGAACTGTATGGGAAGTGGCTATTTAGGAAGAAGGGAGAGCTGTTGAAAGTTACCTCTCCACAACCCCTTCTCCCAGTGGGTTACCCCCACTAAATCTTCCACCGTACTTTGGAAAAGTTGCTTTTCAAGATGTCATGGCTGATGCCCAGGCTCACATGGATATTCTGGGAGTTTGCCCCCAATAAAGCAACTTTCCTCCTCTTATTTCTGCATAGAGGAGGATCTTTTTTCTGTTCCAGAGGGAGACGTCTAGAACCTTTTACACACAGCTAAATAAAATCCCACATTATCTGCTTTGAACTGGAATATATGGCAATGTGGACTCAGATAACCCAGTTCAAAGCAGATATCGTGGGATTTTTTACCTTGATATTCTGGGTTATATGGCTGTGTAGAAGGACCCTAGATGCATATTGTTTACAAAAGATTTGTGTGTGTGTGTGAGAGAGAGAGAGAGAGTGTGTGTGTGTGTCTGTGTGTGTGTTGTTTCATTATCCAGGTGGAGGCTACTAAGGGGCACTGGAGAGAGAAGGATAGTCCATTTACAGAGAAGGGTGAGTGAGTTGAAGGAGGAAAACCATTTCCCCCCATTTTCCTGTTATTCCCTCCACCCATGTCCCCGTCATGGAAACAGCCCTCGTTTATGATATGGGAAGTAGGAAGAGGAAGTACTAGCAAACATTGGGGGAAGGTTTTTCCTCCTTCAACTCCCCCCCCCCCCGACTATCCTTCTCTCTCTAGCATCTCCTAGTGGCCTCCACCCAGATAACAGAACAGCCCCCCTCCCATATATATTTCCCACCAATAATGATAGTCTTTTTGTCGTTTTCTTCTCTGCCAAAGCTCAATTTTTGCTTCTCTCCCTACCTAAATGGGTTTCTAAAAACTGCACTAGGCTACTTCACCTGAGCAAGATTGTTTGGGCAGAGAACAAGTTTGACACTTTTTTGAATGTTTCACTTGGAAGAAAGGCCAGAGAGCTTATCAGTAATAAGGTGCCAATTTCGCATGGAAAAGGTCCAATGTACTTTCCAAAGCTCTGGTGTTTATATACGTGTTTATAAGAAACCTCTGGGCAAAGATGGGTTTTCTCTGATTATTCATTGGCCAATTCATGAAAATGCAGACTGTTTTTTCTTCTTCTGCTACTACTAGGAGAGATGTTTCCATTTAGATTTGAATCCTCCACAATCACAGACATTATAACTGTTCATCAAAGTATAGTGTGTTTTTTCTCTCATTAACTATAACGGTTAATAAATGGTGGCAAGAAAAGATGTAATGAAGACTATACTTCACTTACTAATCTGGTAACAAAATGGTCTCAGTAGTCTTCATTGCTTCACCTTCCAACATCCAAATATTAATTCCACTTGTTTGTTTCTCTTTCAGGGTAGTTGTTCAAGACAATGGCAAAACCATATGAATTTAACTGGCAGAAGCCAGTTCCACCCTTTCTACAAGATGGAGCTGTTTTCGACAGATATGAAGAAGTAAGGAACTTATTTTAATACCATTCATAAACAAACAAACAGAAAAGGGAAACCTAAAGTCAAATTGCACATTTCTGCCTCCCATCACTAGAGATTCATGGATTAATTGGCGAAGAAATGGGGCTGAAGCTGTTAGAAAAGGTATGGGAAGGAGACCTAGGGCCCCTGACAGATTTTGATTGGAAAAAGGTTCTGAAGTGGAGAGCGGTTAAGAATCTATCAACAAGATTAAAAGAAAATGTTACCCCGGATGCTAGGTTAGCATTACAAATGGACACCACAATGTTGAATTTAGAAATGGAAAAGAAAGAATTGGTGATTATTTTACTCACAGTGGCAAGAATTATAATAGCAAGGAATTGGAAAGTAATAACTAATCTTACACTGGAATCTTGGTATAGGGAGGTATGGAACGTAACCTTAAATGATAAACTAACAATGGAAATGAAGGTATTCGGGGTGTAACAGATCTGATTTTGAGGCATACTGTCAGTATTTATTAAATACACTTTAGAGAGTGAAAATGGAAAACAATATAACCTTGTTGGTCAGGAATTTTGGATATGACATTTGAGTAATGGTTGATTTATAAATATATGGTGAAGGAAAGGATACCCATTTAGGCCTTGGTGGTTGGCTATGTGTATGTAAAGTGTTCACTGTTTTGTGTTTTGTTTACATTGTAAGTTGTCATTATATGTAAATAAAATCTTTAATAATAATAATAAACAACTAGAGATTCATGGATGGAAACATAAGGGGCTGCCTTTCTGACAAGTCAGATAGCTCTGTCAGCAACATCCTATTCTTTGAAATTTGAGAGTTGGAATCTAAAGCACATGGTGGATCCTTGTGATGTCATAGAGTGGGACTTTATAATGTCATAGAGGCAAGATAGGCAAGAGTTGGAAGGTGGACAGCAACTGCTTCTGGGCCAAATGGTTGTAGGAAGAGCCATGGGGGCAATAGACCGCAATTTGAGTAAAAACCCACCAGTTCAGATAATGTGGCACCTTAGATCTTGAAGATAAATACAATGGAAGAATATATGTCTATCAGCTACAATATCTGCCACCATTCCTGCTAGGAATCACATCCCCTTTTATATAGCACCCATATACCTCTCTTCATTGTATTTTCCCTACTTTTTTTCTTTTTGGTCGCTTGTGATGCATAAACACAAAATACACACAGGCACTTTTGCTCTTAGCTAAAATGAATGTGTAGTTTCTTTAGTCCCAGTGAAAGTAAACTCTGTGAATTTATGGAAGTTACATAAGTGTTAACTTGTCAGATTACGACATTATTCAGTGGGTCTGCTCAATCCAGTGATTGAATTTAGACGTAAATATATAACCATTTGCTGCCCTTTTAAGACATCTCAAGTCTGTGGTTCTTGGTGTGTTAGGGTTGGTTCTATGAATCAGTTCCTGCAGAGGACATCCTACATGGAGTCAAGGCATAACTAAGGTCCTTTCCACACAACTGTATACAATACACATTGAACTGGAATATATGGCAGTGTGGACTCAGATAACCCAATTCAAAGCAGATGTTGTGGGTCATCTGCCTTGAAATTCTGGGTTTTATGGCTGTGTGGAAGGGCTGTCAGAGTTATGATTTTTGAGATGAGGCTTTTCTTCTCTCCCATAACTCTTGAACCAGTGGTCCTCAACCTGTGGGTCCCCAGGTGTTTTGGCCTACACTTTCTGGGGTGTGTGTGGACTAGAAGCTGAGAACTTGTGCATTTTTTAAATGTGATTGTTCCCGATTTATCCTGCTGTCTGGAATCGCCCTGGGAGTTGTAGGCCAAAAGATCTAGGGACCCACAGGTTGAAAACCACTGCTCTGACGCATGGCTAGCCTTCTCAACTTCTGCTTTTAGGCTGTGGACCTCCCTCTCCAGGGAAGCTTAAGTGATTTCCTGTCTACTTTTTGTTGATAGTAGGCAAACAGCTTCTTATTCAAAGAGGACTTTGGCCTTTAACTGGTTGTGGGAGAAAAATGTGCAATAGGTGTGCTGTATTTTAACAAGTAATGTGTGCTCAATATGTTTTTAATTGCTTTGAATTAATATCTTAAATTGGATTGACTTTTTAATGCATTTTAAATTTCATACCACACATTTCGTTAGCTCTTTTAACATTTTTCCAGTATCTAATCAAGTTTGTCTTGTGCAACTCCTTGCACAGCTGCTTGTACAAGCGTGTGATCCATTACACCAATGCTAATGGAGATTTTCCTTCAGATAATGTGAAAAGTTGGCTTTAATAAAATGTTAAACTATTCATTTTGGAATTTAGGTTTTGCATATTTTTAACATCAAGCCTTCTGTGTCACATGGCAAACTACTTTCAAATTGAGGAGAGAGAGGTTAGTCAAGCATTTTTCAGAAAGGATTTGCCTGCAGGGAATCTTTTATTATATCGTTTATTCAAGAGCTGTTGATTTGTAAAGAAGAGAAATTGAGCATTCCTCTCTAAAACAAGGTTTATGTTCTGTTAGAAAAAACACAATTTTTAAGCTGTGTTGTATACCCTACTGAAAAAAAGCTGGAATATAAATCAATAAATAAATACATATCCCACATTCATAGGAATGACAGGGAATATGAAAGCTGGGGCCTTCTTTGTGAAAGATTTACTGTGGCATGAATTAGTATGAAGCACTGAACTTTGTCTCCTAGATGCCCCAATGCACATTGGGGCTATGTGTATAGCAGGACTTCCTCTTCATTGGTGTTCAAAACAGTAGGGACAGTTCTACAGTGGTTGGCAAATTTGGGACGGAATTGCTCCTGATTGGTTCCAAAGGCATCCCCCTGAACTTTCTGCGATAGCAGATTGGGTCTACATAGTCCAAATGGGTCTACATAGTCCAAGCCAGGACTGCCTTGGCTTCACTGAATTGCTACCTCTACATCCAAGTAGCCATCACTTCTCCCACTTTTCCTAAGCTGACATCAGCAGAGAGGTGCCCATGCAACCTGGAAGAAGGAGGAACCCAATCTCCCAGCCTCTTCCTAGTTGACCAAGTACTTCAGTTGATGCCAGTATGGAACATTTGGGTTGGCCAGGAGCTCACACAAAGCTCTACTGCCATCTGGGAGTGGAGATGGCAGGGATACAGGTATGATAAAGAGAAAACAGGATGACATCAGAGCCACATAAGGACAGTGAACATGTCTTCCTGTCCACATTACCGTGAAGCTACAAGGTTACTGAAGAGTTTCAGGTAGACTTTGAAGCATCCCTAGCTCACCCTGCAAACTTGCCAGAACTGGAGAAATGCTGTGGGGACTACAGGAGCAAAATCATGGTTATCCTGGGTTATAATGCCTGTGAAGATAAGCTCTAGATCTACAGAGATAAACTTGTCCTTGGCTAATATGAACTGAGAACTTTTTCTCACAGTTGCTCTGTGTACAAACAGATATTGTATTGGCAGCTTCTCCGTGTGCACAGTAAATCCAAATAAGCTTCAGAATATAATGTGCTGTTTCTAAAAACCAGAAGGTTAAACACAATTAAATTAATGTAATTTAGTCCATCTTAAACATGAGCTTCCACTGTCTGTAAGTATCAACGTTCCCTGCCATAGCATTCTTCGCAATCCGGATGAATAAAGCTCAGTATCCTGTTGGCTGAAAAAGAAAACTTGGTTTAAAGACTTCTTGCCATCTATTCCCTCCCAAGTTAAACATTGAGGGAATATTTTCAAAGTTCCCACCTGAATCTTACCCCCAGTTTTGGAGCATTGAATGAATAGACTGTAGTCACTAAGGAGGACTGATGATTAACAAGTCACACGTTGGATATTACCTATTAGGGTCATGGATCATACATTAATTGTTATGTGTTATATTTTATTCTATCTGTGTGTGTATGTATGTATGTATGTGTGTGTGTATATATATATATACACACGCACACACACATACACACATCTAAAGATAGAAAAAAGGCCAAAGTGACCACCCTGCAATGTTTTATAACTGTCAAATTAATACTACTCATCATTACACTAAAAATATTATTATACTAAAGCTCCCAATTGTTTCCTATGTTTCATAAAAGGACCATGCTCTCATTGCCCCCTCTGGTGGGTGAAAAATGAATATTTCCCCATAGAATTATCCTCATGTTTGAATGTCCCAACACTCTTCTTGTGTGACTCTGGAGAACAAGGAACAGTGCCATACGAGTGGAAAGCTGGGACTCAACCTATGCTAGTAGAGCAACCCTTAAACATTTGGCATAGAGTCATATGGCTTCAAAATACATACCAAATGCTGTGGGGTCCCATCTCTTTTGAGTTGAGTCAAATCTATTCCTACTCCTATTGGGTCATTATAACACATTACAACACAACAATAAATGCCTAATCTAGCAAGCATAACATTGGTATAGTTTTGGAGATTCATGAAATATCTGAGATCTTGTGGGAGTCCTGGGATCTTTCACTTGTGATATTTGAGACATCTTATACAAGCCTGCTTCATGTGTTCCTAATCAGATTCTGGATGGATTTCAGTAGGATAGGAATCACAGTTCTTCTCAGTAGACTGGTGACCTCATCACGTTTTTACCTTGACTTCTGTCCGAAGCCCCATGCCAGCCATCACATGATGTTTTGTGACTTCCGGCTGAGGCCCTGCCCCAACCCGGGTAAAAGCATCATAAGAACATAAGAACATAAGAAGAGCCATGCTGAATCGGACCTCAGCCCATCTAGTCCAGCATTCTGTATCACACAGTGGCCCACCAGTTGTACACGGGGATCTCAAGCAGAAGGGAGGGCAAAACCCTGACCTGCTCCCGACCCCCCACAACCAGTACCCGGGGAAGATCCTGCCTACCTCAACCAACTCCGAGGTGGCACTTGAATGTCCTTTTCAGTAACTACCGATACACTTGATATCCATGAATCTGTCTAATCCTGCCGAAGGCTTTGCTTATAACATGGGATTTGTGTGTGGGGCAAGAAATTTGCCCCATTGCCCCTCTTCTTTTGCCCCAATGCAGGTCATAGGAGGAAACTAGATTTTCTTAAAACACAGGCGCTTTGGGATATGTGAGTTCTAGTGCAGGCTGCAAAAGTCTTACCATAAAAATTTCCTAGCTGTCAGAAGTCACATTTTTCTTCTGGGAAACAAATAATATAAATATTCTTTGCATCCCTACTCTTGCTACAATTCTCCATTTGCTGCCATTCATATGTGGTTAATTGTTTGTGCCTTAAACCGCAGCTGGGATGGGGTATGGATTTTCTAGTGAGAGGTAAAAAGGAAAGTACAGTAAAATTCCGTTTATTACCATCCTTGAAAATGTCCTTTCTGTAGGACCAGGGGACGGGGATGGGGGAGGTGGGACAGTAAAAGCCAACAAAAGAACTATACCCACGGAGGGTTCAAAGTAATAAATCACAATTTCAATGGTTGATTTAAATGATATTGTATTAATTTCTCATATCAAAGTCACAGAAAGACTTGTCTATTAAGGAAGGGTAAGGACCCTAAATGAAATCCCACGCAGGTGGGACAGTGCCAGGCCTGAATCAGTTAATTCATATAATATTGGCTCTAGGAAGTTGGCTATTCCACTCCAGTACAATTACAAGACCATTCATTTGTTTGAGTATTTATATCCTACCTTATGCCACAAAAACCACATGGAAGTATATGAGTAAAATTGGTTTATGCAGCTTTTAAAAAGAAGTGGAAAATAATTTCCACGGACCAGCAGCACATTATAAAATGGAACAAGTTGAAACAAGTTTCAGAGTTTTAAATAGTTGAAAGTGCTGTGCATAGACATCAGTAAGCCTCCAGATCTCTAGTAAATAGCTATCTTTTCACTTGGCATAGAAATGAAGCTCTCATTTATGGCAATAGTATCTCCAAGAATAAAGTATATCACAGCAGGGGTGCCATAGTTGAAAAGGCTCACATCATCATACAGGATGTTACTAATGGGACATGAGGGTGGGGTGCGCTACTAAGCCTCTGTTCTCTGGAAAGTATATATAGGGAGAAGCGCTCCTCAAACTTGCAATCTGTTTAGGACTTTGAATGTCATTATGAGCATCTTTCATTCCGGCTGGAAGAGTATTGGCTACCATACAGTATCTGTAAAACTTGTAAAAAGCAATATCCCTAAGGAATGTGGGTTAAAATTTCCTGGGTTTGAAAAAGATAAAACTGAATGTGTGTTTTAGTTTTATTTAGTCATGCAATCAACATTCCTTTTATGAGTAGATTGCTAGAACCTTTGTTTGTTTAACTGGATTCAATACACAGGCATTGTCTGATGCTTTAACAACTTTCCATAAACAGAAACTCTGGCTAATCTATCAATTAGATTAGCTTGAGACACTGTTTAACAATATAAATAACCAAAAATAAAAATCCAAGTTCTGATAAACCCCCTTAATAATATTTTACTTCTTTCTCTAATCTCTTAAAATGAAAAAATGTATTTTTAAACGTTGAGGCCTGCCAAGACAGCTGGAGGTCTTATACTCTACATTCATGGCAACAGCAAATAAGCTAAGAGAATGTAAATGATTTGCTGAGTGATTGTTGTTTGCAATAGAATTCTTCAGCACTAGATATTGCTCTCCCTTTCCTCCTGCAAATACTGTTCCTGGAACAAAGGAGTTCAGCTAGTTTCAGAAAGAAGTAGAGGGAAGTCCCTTGAGTTGACTTCTGTGCATCACGCATGCAGGATGTTATGTTCATAACTTATAACAGGGCTGTCCAACTGGCGGCCCCGGGCCGGATCCGGCCCCGGGCCTGTTGGACACGGCCCCACCTATGCCCTCAGCCGCCATTTTTAAATTTGAAAAAAAATCAAATTTTTTTTTAAAAAATGGCGGCCGGGGGCCGGGGGGAGGGGGAGGCGGGGCAGGGAGGAGGAAGAGAGCTAGCTCCTCCTCCTTTTCGGTGCCCCCCCTCCCTACCTAGGGCGGGGAGCTGCCGACAAAGGGCCGACGGCGGCGCCAACAGCAGCGCGTCACAGGCCTGGCGTGACGCGCTGCCCCTTGGCGCCGCCATCTGCCCTTTTTTGGTGGCTCCCTCGCCCTAGGTAAGAGGGGCGCCAAAGGAGGAGTAGGTGGCGCCAAGAGCAGCGCGTCACAGGCCTGGCATGACGCGCTGCTCCTTGGCACCGCCTACTCCTCCTTTCGCGCCCCCCTTCCTAGGGTGGGGGGGCCGCGAGGAGGAGTGGCGGCGCCAAGAGCAGCGCGTCACGCCAGGCCTGTGACGCTCTGCTCTTGGCGCCGCCTACTCCTCCTCGGCGCCCTCCCTACCTAGGGCGGGGGAGCCGCCGAAAAAGGGCAGAAGGCGGCGCCAAGAGCAGCGCGTCACGGCCAGGCCTGTGACGCGCTGCCGTTGGCGTCGCCTTCTGCCCTTTTTCGCGCCCCTCACTTCCTAGGGCGGAGGGTGCCGAAAGGAGGAGTAGGCGGCGCCAAGAGCAGAGCGTCACAGGCCTGGCGTGATGCGCTGCTCTTGGCGCCGCCTACTCTCCTTTCGGCGCCCCCCTTCCGCCCTAGGTAGGGGGCGCCGAAAAGGAGGAGTAAGCGCTGCCAAGGGGCAGCGCGTCACGCCAGGCCTGTGACGCGCTGCTCTTGGTGCCGCCTTCTGCCCTTTTTCGGCTGTTTTAGGAGGGGGCGGGGCCTGGGGTTGGGGGCGGGGCCTGGGGCGGGGCCGAGTGGCCCCCTAGGTCATCAGTGACCTTTTATCCGGCCCTGGACCCCGTAGAAGTTGGACAGCACTGACTTATAACATAATCCTATTTTCCCTCTGCTTGAATCATGTTTTTTGGGCATCATGGAGAAGGACTTCCATAATCCCTACATCATCAAGGTTTCTTTTCCCCCCTATGAATGTGAGAAGAGACATGCTGGAATATATAGATCTAATGCCTACCTAGTCAAGTATTTTGTTCCCTTACTATCCAACAAATCAGTGGTTCCCAGCCTGTGGTCCGCGGACCACCAGTGGTCTGCAAGAACTAAAATATGGTCCGCAGCCTTATCATTACTACACCTTTGCAACGCGAGTGTCTGGTCTCGGGAAACTCTCTTATAGTGCCGAGGCTTATTAAATATAGTTTTCTGTGGGTGAGCAAATACCAACTACTCCATATGTTCTGTATTAGAAACTAGAGCTGTTGTGGTTCATCCAGTGCAGTTTTCTTTTTTTAAAAAAAAAATTATTGAAATTTTCAAGGATAGAACAAAAAGACAAGACATACTCACCAACCCCTTAATACTCACAAACCCCCCCCCCCCCTCCCCTCCCCCACACTCAGAAACCAGCCATCCACAATTGACTTCCCCCTCTCAATCCCACCTCCACCGACCTACAACTAGGTCCTGACTTAAAAATACTTATAGTCCTTCAAAGTAAATCGTCTTGTTTGAACCGACAGTTCTTTATCACAAGTACAGATTCTCATTAATGTCCATCTTCCTTTGATTCTTCAAAAAGTCTAGTATTGGTGACCAGTCAGTCGCCTCCATATTTTGCAACACAGCTCTTGAGAGACAGTCCATGCTTATTATATCCATCAACCTAAATATCCACTCATCTTCCCTGGGTAGGGTCTTTTCCTTCCAGCGCTTGGCCAGCACCAATCTCACTGCAGTAATACAATAGATAAACAATTTTTCTTTATTCTTGTCTAAAGTAAAGTCCAACAGGCCTAACAACATATAATCCGCTTTAAAACTGAAGTCAATATTAAGTGCTTCCCTCATTACTCTGTATATCCTTTTCCAAAATTTTCTCATTAGTTTGCAACCCCACCACATATGGAAGAATTTCCCCTCCACTACGCCACATTTCCAACATTTGTTACTGTAGGTGGGGTTGTATTTAGCGATCTTATTGGGCATCAGATGCCATGTATAAAACATTTTAATGCTATTCTCCCTGAGATCGTAGGCGTAAGTGTATTTGTAGTGTTTTCTCCAGAGTCTCTCCCATTGCCTCAAGGGAATTTCGTGTCCTAGGTCTTGTGCCCATCTGACCATACATATTTTCACTGTCTCCTCCTCTGTGCTCCACTGTAGGAACTTTTTATACAGAGCCGTGATTTTGGCCTTTTTTTAAGAGTCACCTCATCCCAAAATTGGTTAACACCATCATATCCCCGGGCTTTATCTTTCTGGTATATGTCAAAAATGTGCCTGTGCTGAAACCAATCCAGACTCTCGTCCAATTCCCTAAGCTCCACTAAATCCTTGACTACAAATTCAGTTCCTTGTTTCCTCAATAGTGTTTTGAACCTTAACCAACTACTTTTCCCATATTGCCTCCTACCTGTGGCGATAGCCACTTGGGGATTTTATCGAATAACCTCTCTCTATGCTTTTGCCAGATCCTCAGTAAGTGTTTTCTGAAACAATGTGCATTAATTTTTTTTTCAATTTAGCCCTGCCGTACCAAAGGTACCCATGCCAGCCAGCCCTCAGGTCAAAACCTTCAAGGGCTAGCAGCATGGTATCCTTCAACGTGGTCCAATCTATTACCCACTCAAGGTTGCAGGCCTCATAGTAACATCTCATATCCAGCCCCCCTAACCCTCCTCTGTCCTTCTCGTCTACCAGATTCTTCCAGCCAATCCTAGGCCATTTATTCTGCCAAATAAACTTCCTGATTTCCTTATCCCATTTTTCGAATAGTTTAACATTTATTTATACTGGTATATTTTGAAAAAGAAAGAGGAGCCTGGGAAGGACATTCATTTTTATTAGGGAAATTCTACCCAATAGGGATAGGTTCAAAATTTTCCATTTGGCTAGATCCTTTTGAATTCCCTGCCACACCCTCTCGTTATTTTAACAAGGTTTTTCAGTGTTATAACTATTCCTAAATATTTTAATTTGTTTACCGTGAGAATGCCTGCCTTTTTTTCCAGGTCTTCTATTTCCTTCTTGTTCATATTTTTCACTATCATTTTAGTTTTACCTTTGTTTATTTTGAAGCCAGAAGCCTTACCAAAAGTTTCCAGTTTCTTGATCCATAGGTTAAGTGATTCCCCAGGTTCTTCCACAAAGCAGACCAAATCGTCTGCATATGCTCTTATTTTTAAACTTTCTTTAAATATTGTTAGTCCTTTCAGTTCTTTGTCTTCTTCTTATATTTTCTAATAGTGGTTCTAATGCTAGTATAAAAAGAAGGGGCGATAGGGGGCAGCCTTGCCTAGTACCCTTCTGGATCTGAAATTTATTTGTAGATGCCCCATTTATTACTATACTAGCTGAACCCGGCACGCGTTGCTGTGCCCTATGTAGGTGATGCGAGAAAGTCTGGGGATGTAAGGGTTGGAAATGATGTGAGCATGTGTTTTGTGTGTGTATATAGGTGTCTGGTTGCGTATATGTGTATGTTTGTGTGTGTTTATAGTTGGTGGTATGTGTGTTTGTGTTTAGGTATGTGCTTGTGTATGTATGTGTATATATGTGTGTATGTATGTGTGTCTATTTGTATGTGTGTTTGTATATAGTTGTGTGTGTATTTATAGGTATGTGTGTATGTATTTGTATGTGTGTATATTTGTAAGGTGATATGTATATATGTATGTTTATGTGTGTATATGAGTGTGTGTGTGTTGTTGTGTGCAGGAGTTGTGTTTGTGTTATTAGTATTGGTTTTTTAAGCTTGCCTGCATCTGTGATGTACGTTTGTTCTGTTTCCTGTTCGCCCTTATTCGCCACTCGTGTGGGCCGGTTCTAGGAGCGGAGGAGGAGGAGGAGGAGAAGGCGAAGGAGGAGATTCCGGTAGAGGTAGCCACAGGAAAGGGGGGCCATGGGGTGAGCCGTCATAACGATGGTGGCGGCGCCATGGCCGGCTCTTCCGGCCCCTTCTCGCTCTCCCCCGCCGGCTGTCTTCCGCTGCCCGAAGAGGAGGCCGAAGGGAGAGAGATCGCACGGGCCCCCTTCGGCCGCCTCTTCGGGCAGCGGAAGAGAGGCGGCGGAGGAGAGCCCTCTGCCACCTGTCTTCCATTCCCGAAGAGGAGGCCAAAGGGGAAACCGTGTGATTGTTTCTCCCTGCGGCCTCTTCTGGGATCGGAAGAGAGGCGGCTGAGGAGAGCCCTCTGCCGCCTGTCTTCCGTTCCCCGAAGAGGAGGCCAAAGGGGAACCACGCAATCGCTCTCCCTGCGGCTTCCTCTTCTGGGATCGGAAGAGAGGCGGCTGAGGAGAGCCCTCTGCCGCCTCTCTTCCGTTCCCCAAAGAGGAGGCCAAAGGGGGAACCGCGTGATCGCTCTCCCTGCGGCCGCCTTTTCTGGGAGCGGAAGAGAGGTGGCGGAGGAGAGCGAGAAGAGGGCGGAAGAGCTGGCCATAGCGCCGCCGCCTCATAATGAAGGCTCACCCCTCGGCCCCCCTCCCTGTGGCTTCCTCTGCCGGGATCTTCTTCTCCGCTGTGTCCTCCTTGGCTGGATGCATAATAGCCGCATGGAGGCGCTGGTCTGGGCTGGCTTGGGAGCGGGTGAAGTCTCCGCCGCAGCCGCCGGATCGCGCCATAGATTTGAATGGGAATGTTTTAGGGGTGTGTTTTGGGGTCTAGCGAGGTACCTAGGGCGGGTTTGTTGTGCCCTATAGGTACCTCGTGGTATGGAGAAATGTGTTGGGTGGGGTTTGTGCCTGAGGGGGCAATAGTTTTCCCGTCTATACCAGTCAACGTACGACCAGTCTCTTTTTATATACCGTATTTTTCGCACCATAAGGCGCACCTGCTGATAAGACGCACCCTGTTTTTGGAGGAGGAAAATAGGAAAAAAGGGAGCCCTGCAGAGGCGCTGCGGCCTCTTCTTCCTTCCTTCCTTCCCTCCCTCCCTCCAGCCTCTCTCCTTCCGTGCGTACTTACAGCCGGCGAGGCCTTCCTCCCTTCCTCCTCGGAAGAGGCACATCTTCCTGACGCCTGGAAGATGCGCCTCTGTCTTCGGCCACGAGGGCGGCCTCCACGGAGACCTGAAGACAGAGGCGCATCTTCCTGACGTCAGGAAGATGCGGCTCTGTCTTCGGGCCACGCAGGCGGCCTCCACGGAGACCCGAAGACCGAGGCGCATCTTCCGACGTCAGGCCGCTGCGGCTCTGTCTTCGGCCACGAGGGCAGCCTCACGGAGACCCAAAGACAGAGGCGCATCTTCTTGACGTCAGGAAGATGCGCCTCTGTCTTCGGGTCTCCGTGGGGCCGCCTCGTGGCCTCCCTCCTCCTGCTCCACCACGGGTTCCTCCGCGCCGCCGGTAAGTACAATAGCTCCCCCCCTCTGCCCCCCCTCCCGCCCTGGGTCTTCGCTCCATAAGACGCAGCTGATTTTTCATCCCACTTTGGGAGGAAAAAAACTGTGTCGTATGGTGCAAAAAATACGGTATATAGATTAGCGGATTACTGTGTATAAATGGCTTCAATAGCATTGACAAAGAGATGACCCATATCGAGTTCTTTTATCAGGAGCGATAGGAAGCTCCAATTAACCCTATCGAAGGCCTTTTCTGCGTCTACAAAGAGCAGGGCAGCTTTCTTCTGGATATTCACTCTATAGTACTCCAATGACTCTATCACTATTCTCACGTTTTCTTTGAGGTATCTTCCTGGAAGGAAGCCCTTCTGGTCTTGTTTTATCCACCCTTTGAGGAATACCTTTAGTCTCTCAGCCAGAATCATTGCATAAATTTTGTAATCCTGGTTTAGGAGAGAGATAGGTCTATAGTTCTTCACCTCTGACCTACTCGACCCTTCTTTGTGTATCATTGTTATACTAGCTTCAGTCCAGGATTTTGGAAGTTTCTTCGTTTCTATACACTCATTCATTGTTTCCAATAGATGAGGGGCAATTTGGTCTTCGAAAAGCTTGTAGTAGAGGGCCGTAAACCAATGCAGTTTTCTAAAACAGCACCCCAAATAACCAAATGAAATCTAAAGTTGACCCAAAACTGTTTTGTACTACTGTTGGAGAATGGTCCCTGGTCAAAGCGGTCCCTCGACAATGTTCCCTGATTTTTTTAAAAAGGGGGTTGGGAACCACTGAACTAGATATTTGTAAAGAAGTAGGGCATCAAGACAGTGGACACTTTGTGCCCACTTATACTTCCTGGTAGCCTCCCCCAGCCTAGTGCCTCCCAACCATTTTGCATTGCAACTCTAATATATGCCAGTACAAAAGGTAATGAAAAATGGTCCTAAAGGATTTTTTTTCCCATGTGAGGAAACTGCATTACTGTGGTTGACATACTGCTTAACTGTGTTGAATAGCAGCTGAGACCCCTTCCAAACAGCTGCATAAAATCCACATTGAACTGGATTATATGGCAGTGTGGAATCATATAATAATAATTTAATTTTTTTGTATCCTGCCACCATCTCCCTGAAGGGACTCTGGATGGCTTACATGGGGACCAAGCTCAATCAAACACAATTAAAAACATGAAACAATGAAACAGGAAAATACAAAAAAACCATCATAGAAAACTTACCATCATAATCAATCATCAGTGGCCGAGCACAGTGGACATGTTCAGAACTAAAGGGCAAGGCAAGGGCTTGTGTGATACAACAAAAATAACTCAGTTCAAAGCAGATATTGTGGATTATCTGCCTTGATATTATGGGTTATATGGCTGTGTGGCAGGGCCTTGAGTCAAAGGAGCACTTCTATTAATGTTGATAAGCATGCAGGTATTTTGTTCTGTGTGAAATGAAGCATCCCTATTCACTTTAATTCTCTTAATGCATTTTTAAATTTGACTTTTCTTTCAACAGGAATCTTCTGTCTTTGAACCAAGCTGCCTCTTTAAAGTGGATGAGTTTGGCTTTTTTCTAACATGGAAAAGTGATGGAAAGGTACAATTTATAATGATATCAGGATGTCAGCATCATTCATATAGTAGTTTTTTAAAAGAATCTATTGGTTTTGTGTCGTCGTCTCCCCCAAAATCTCTATAGATATTAACATTTGTGACTTCTTAGTGATCTAAAATGGTTTTAAAGTGGTCAAATCAAGGTTTTATTTTTTGGATGCAGGGGAAAATTATATTTTCAAGCTATAGTTAGTTTCACCAGAGAACTATCTCGTCCCTATTCTAAGCCCTGCACTTTATTTCGGCCCTCCCATTGGTTATCTCGACACTTTCTCTCAGGATATTCCTTAGCCCCGATTGATTTGAATTCCGCACTTTCCATTGGCTCCATTTTGGAATCATTGCACTTATTTGAGTCCGAACCCAGCTTTGACTTTTATCTCAGCCTTATTGTTTTATGATGATGTTTTATGATTATATTACGTTTTTATTTGATTGATTTTAATGTGTTTCTTTTTATTTGTCATTTGGGCTTGTCCCCTTGTAAGCCACCCCGAGTCCCCTTGGTGGCGGCGTATAAAAATAAAGTTATTAAAGTTACTATTATTATTATTATTATTATTATTAGCACAGTTGACATGACGATAGTCGTGGGTATGTGTTGTCCTTATGCTGTCTCCTACTGACTCTTCCTACCCTTTCTGTGTTCGTGGGCCTGCAAATGCATAGCAACAGGCCACCTTTGTTCCCTTATGACATCACTCATGACATATTACTGGCATTCATTTTGCTTCATTCTCTATATATTTGATATAACAAGTTATTGGTGGAGAGGATTTTGAATCTGATGAGCATCCTGGTGCCTTGCAGATGTTTGCCGGAGTTTGTAAGTCCCCTGTGGGGTGAGAAAGGCAGGATATTAATATAGTAATAAATAAATACATTTTCTGTTAGAGCTACTGTTAGCTCCATTTAGTACATTTGATGGTAATTGTAGCCCCAAATATCTGGAAGATATATATCTTCTGTTTTAGGACTAGTGAAATCCCTCAGTCATGTTTAATCCAGGATTGAAGAAAATGTGGTTGCCCAACTGCATTGGGTATCCAATTTCCATTAATCTTGAACACTGCGGTGAGATGGAGGTTGGAGTCCAACCTACTTAAGTCAAAATTTGTCAAGTGCATACTGAGTTTAGTTTAGTTTATTCTGATTGCAAATTCTGTTTGTGCTTGTTTTTATTATTTGCTAAATGTCTTGGTTCAGTATGTTCTGTGTTCATTATATTGCACATTAGAGTTTATGCTGTTGTTTTGTTCTTCCAGGAAGGGCAAGTTTTAGAATGCTCCCTAATCAACAGTATTCGTTTTGGCGCCGTACCAAAGGTATTTCTGCAATTACGTTTTATGGTATTGTTTTAAACAATAAGTGTTGGCTGAGGATCAGTCATGGAACTTTCTTCGTGAGATTGCTACCCACAAGTGACAAAAGATGTTGAAAGTCCGGAATCCCCGAAGGCCATGGAACTAATTTCACAGACCTACAAATTTAAGTTTTGAAGCAAAGTAGATTGCGTTTTTAAAAGAATGTCTAAAATCAAAGGTCACAGCTGAAGCATAATACAATGCATCCTGTAGATTTCAGTAGCAAAGCTTCAAACACGTTCATTAACCTTCCTGCTTATATAACCGAGATTAGAAAGTGTTCCCTACTAGTGGGATCAAGACCAAAGTTTTTTTTAAATGATTTTTTTGCATAGCTTTTTCATACTGTGGCTTTTGGCATTTTAAACAAAATGTATGGCTATTATTAAGACAAGCATTTAATCAATATGCGTTATTTCATTGATATTATTATCCTTGTGAAGATGTTTCTATGCAAATGAGATGGCTTAAATTAAAAATGGTAAACTGGAAGTCACTTTACATAAAAAAAAAATCTGATAGTGTCTGTGCAAGCTTCTCTCCTAATTATAGCATCAATTGTGCTCTACATGAAGTCACTTGAGGCAATAGGATACAGGGTTTTTTCAGATTGAAAATATATGATAGTTCTTTCCACATGGCCTTTGTGTAGTTGTGGGAGTTGCATTAGAAGCAGTGCTCACTTTACTTTAACCTGTTCTTTTGAAAATGGGGTTTGTTCTGCAGATGCTTCTCAGAGGACAGGTTGATGTGATCTTTTTTTTTACTAATTAAGGTCTCAATCTATTCTTTAGCAATCTAAAGAATAGATTGAATCTATTCCTACAAAGAGCAAATATTCAAATGCTTTGGATCAATGGAATTTACATAAGCAGTGACTTACTGTTCCATTGATTTTAATGACTTCTACTTGGAACTAACCATTTAATGCAAATGTAAGGGGCAACATGTAATGCTAGTGTGGTTGTAGGTGATTTCCCAATGCAATGTTTCTCAATCTTCCTAATGCCACAACCCCTTAATACAGTTCCACATGTTGTAGTGACACCCAACTATAAAATTATTTTTGTTGTTACTTCATAACTGTAATTTTGCTACTGTTGTGAATCGTAATGTAAATATCTGATATGCAGAAGGTATTTTCATTTACTGGACCAAATTTGGTGCAGATACCCGATACGTCAAAATGTGAATATCTTTGGGGGGTTGGGGGGATTGATTTTGTCATTTGGGAGTTGTAGTTGCTGGGATTTAGAGTTAATCGACAATCAAAGAGCATTCTGAGCTCCATCAACAATGGAATTGAATCAAACCTGGCATACAAAACTCCCATGTCCAACAGCAAATACTGGAAGGGTTTGGTGGGCATTGACCTTGAGTTTTGGAGTGGTAGTTTACCTACATTCAGAGAGCACTGTGGACTCAAACCATAATAGATTTGTACCAAACTTGGCACAAATACTCAGTATGCCCAAATGTGAACACTGGTGGAGTTTTGGGGAAAACAGATCTTGACATTTGGGGATTATAGTTGTTGGGGTTTATAGTTCACCTACAATCAAAGAGCATTCTTAACCCCACCAATAGAATTGGGCCAAACTTCCCACACAGAACCCCCATGCCTTGAAGGGACTCACTAGTGCGACCCTTCATCCAGCCTTGCACGCTCTCCCTCACCGACACCTGCGCACCCCTCTGCCATGCACACCTGCTCTCCCCTCCCCACTTGGAGAAACAGCCCTCCCCTTGGCTGAGAGGCTGGCCAATCACAGCGGAGGAGGGCTTTTGTTGGGACAATTCACTGTCTGTTTTCAAGAGAAGAACAGGTGGAGTGATCCTCAGCCTTCTCAGCCAAAGGGGTTCCTAAGACCATCAGAAATATGTTTTCTGGTGGTCTTTGGTGACCCCTTTGAAACCCCCTCGTGACCCCCCCAGGGGTCCTGACCCCCCAGGTTTAGAAACATTGTCCTAACGAATGCAGAGGGATTTATGATACTACTACAAAAGGATTATGAAATGTCAAAAGAGACAGTTGAATATATGGAAGCTACTGAAAACGTAATTTTAAGTTACAGTTATTGACAGAATTTAATTTAGTCTACCCCACCTATATAAAATGAATGAGGACATGGCCCTAGAAGCAGAAGTGAGATGCTGCAGGTCCAAGAGATAACTTTCTGCTTCAGTGGGGGTCATACATGCTGCAAAGGAGGAGGAAGAGGAAGAGGAGGCAGTAGCAGCTACCAAAGAGAGAGAGAGAGAGAATATACACTAATACAGTGTTTCTCAACCAGTGTGCCGTGGCACACTAGTGTGCCCTGACGGACCTCCTGCTGTGCCACGAGAAAAGCTCTCTGCCCCCCTTCCTTCACCCCTCCTCCTGCCGAACTCCTGCTGCTTGGGGAGGAGGAGGAAGGGCCTGGCGGTGGCGAAGATAAAAAGGGGGCCAGGGAGCCACCTCCTTCGGCCGTTTTTCCAGCCAGCCTCCAGTCCGCCATGACTCTCGCTCCTCGCTCGCTGAAGCCACGTGGAGGAGCCCCGGCCACTGGAGCCCATCCACCGCTCATGCTCCTCCGTGGGAGAGCTGAAGCTGGGGGGAGGGGGCGGGGCATGGTGCGGCCTGGCTCCGCCCCCTCCTTCGGCTTTGGCACTCCCAGCAGCTGCTCCAGCCTTGAGGGGACAGTACGAAGCCACCATTGCCCGGGCTCTGGCACCGCTGGCTTGGCACTGCCCCCTCAAGGCTGGAGCAGCTACTGGGAGAGGTAAAGACAGGGGGAGGGGAGGGGCATGGCACGGCCTGGCTCCACCCCTCCACTGGCGTTGGCACTCCCAGCAGCTGCTCCCAGCAGGCCACCATCCCCCAGCCGTTCTTTACTGTGTTAAGAGTGTCATTTTGTGTCATTTTGGTTGGTGGTTTGCCCCTGGATTTTTTTAATGTTAAAAGTGTGCCGTGGCTCAAAAAAGGTTGGGAAGCACTGCACTAATATACTCAAATGGTTTGAAAACAAGAGTGAGGGACATGTTTAAAATGCAGTGAACCCCAGCATATTTTTAAAATATTTTTTTCCCTTTCTTGGAAGCTTTCAGGTGAAAATATTCACCTACATTTGGGCAAAAGTGAATGAAAAATATTTGGGAGAGGGGACTGTGTGAAGCTCCAGAAATATTTGGGAGATCATGATTATGTGTGACCAGGGCTACAGAACTTGATTCGGGAGGGGGGAGTTTGGTTGAATCTCCTAGAGATCATGATTATGTCTGTACTATTCCTAAACGTAAAATGTTAAGTTTGTTCCCAGTTACCTGGCACATAAGGCATTCCTTCTGTACTATTCCTAAACGTAAAATGTTAAGTTTGTTCCCAGTTACCTGGCACATAAGCATTCTTCTGAACCAGTCCTAAACTTCTCACATTTATATTCCAACTATGCTAATCAACAAGCAGTAGGAAATTTCAGTATTTGTTGTTGTATGCTAGAAATTTTGATAAATGTTTGAGTATAAGATACAAAAGAAACCTTAACAGGGCTAATATTTTAAAAGGAAAGCTCCTGCTTTTAGCATTGCTTTTCTAATAAGGCATTTGTTGTGTCTAACAGGATCCAAAGATACTGGCCGCTCTTGAGGCTGTTGGCAAAGCAGAAAATGAACTGGAAGGACAAATAGTTTGTGTCTGTAGTGGCACAGATCTGGTGAATATCAACTTCACATACATGGTAGCAGAAAACACCGAAGAAGCTAAGGTACTGTACTTCAATACAATAGGGGAGATTGCTGAACTGCTGTTCAACACTTAAGCTTTGTTGTTACTTTTATTCAATGTCATCACGTTGATTCACAATGCTCCTATGAAGATCCACGAGAGTCTGGTGTTAAGATCCCTGCTCAGAATTCCCAAATCCAACGGTATGGGCTGATCTGCACTCTGTAATGAATGCAGTTTGACACCACTTTAACTGCCATAACTCTGTGCTATGTAATCCTGTGAGTTGTAGTTGTGCGAGGCACCAGCAGAGGATGTTTAAAGACCTTGGAAAACCATGGCTCCAAACATTACATAGCATTGATCTTAGCATTTAAAGTCATGTCGAACTGCATTAATTTTAGCATGTAGATTTATTTTTATTTATCATGTCAAAAGTAAGTTGAGGGATGCAGAGGGTAAAGCAATACAAGCAACGGACTGGGCATTATTCACAAATTATATGAAGACCCGACAAAACCCTTATGAAAGAGTCAGAATTTTATCCAAATGAAGAAGATAAAGAAATATGGACTGAAGTTAAGAAGTGACTACAGTAAGATAAAATATTTATGGACTAAATTAGTTTTTAAGAATTAACCACCAAAAAAAGAAGATGGAAGTCAACAGAATTCCCCTTTTCTATCTTTTCTCACCACCCAATTCCCTTTCATACCTACCCAGAGTCCTTAACCTTCCAATACCCATCTCCATCTCTTTCTCTCCCTTCCAAAACCCCTTTCTACCTTCCAAGCTGCCCGAGATTCTCCATTCCCTTAACCCTGATTTCTATCTTTTATAAAAAAATGTATTTGAAAAACCCAATAAAAATTATTTATATAAAAAAAGTAAGTTGAGAGTACAGTGAAAATGCATTTTAAAATACAACGTTTTAAAAAAGAACTTGGTGTTATGCTAACTGTCCTTTGACCAGAAGCTGGCCACTTGGAGTGCCTCTGGTGTCAGTGCGCGAAGGTCCTCCATTGTACATGTGGCAGGGCTCAGGTGTCATTGTAGTAGGTCATCTGTGGTTTGCACTTCTCCGTACTTGTATGTCATGGACTCCACTTTGTAGCCCCATTTCTTAAGGTTAGCTCTGCATCTCATGGTGCCAGAGCACAGCTTGTTCAGTGCCTTCCAAGTCACCCAGTCTTCCATGTGCCCAGGAGGGAGCTTCTCATCCGATCTCAGCCACTGATTGAGGTGCTGGGTTTTACCCTGCCACTTTTGGACTCTTGCTTGCTGAGATGTTCCTGTGAGTATCTCTATAGATCTTAGGAAGCTGTTTCTTGATTTAAGGCATTGGCATACTGGCTGATATCCGAACAGAAGATGGGCCGGAGATGTCAATGCCTTGGTCCTTTCATTGCTGGCTGCTACTTCCTGCCAGATGTCAGGTGGTGCTATACCAGCTAAACAGTGTAATTTCTCCACATAGGTGTATTGTTTGTAATGCAGTTTGTAATGCACTCTTCTGCTTTTCCTGATACCTTTAATATTTAACAGCATAGTCATGCTTTCCAGTGATTTCTTGTGATATGTCCTGGTATGATAGCTGCAATTTAAACATTTTGGCATCCAATTAGAGTTCATGCTAGTTTTGCTCTGGAACATGTTTATCTGGAGGCTTTTTTTTGGTACTCCGTGTTATTTATAAAGCTCTCCTTTGCCATTACATATGTGCTTGGCTGAAGGACAACAAACGGTCAATTTCAAATGGTTTGAGTAAAATGGAAAGCAGATAACTTGTTTTTAAAAATGAGAAATGTATGACATGAATTAATATATTTCAAATACTTTGGGTGTTTCCCCTGTGTGGAAAAACGTTAGAATGGCTGCGTAGGAAGCATGGATGTGTGTGATAAAAAGTTAAATTGCAATGACAGATGTTATCTTTGACTTCTTGAAGAGTTCGGCTGTGACAGACTTTTGTTAACTAGCACTTAAACCTTGGCTTTCATCTGAGCAAAATGTATTAATGAATAAGATGACAATCTTCCTCTTGGAAAGGGCATGTTTATGTATTTATCCATTGTGTGCTGTAGAACCTGAGTGGAAAATTAAAGTTTCTCGTCTTTGATAACATGGAAGGAAAAATCCTGAAACTCCCCAGACTCAATACAGGATCTCAGGGGGATTGCTCCTGGAGCCATTGGATGCCACGGACTTCTCTTTCCATCTGGGGATCTTTCAACTGCCCTTCAGCAGTTTCAGGCAAAGGAAAAAGTTCCCAGGGCATGCCAGAAATAGATCGGGTTTCAGTTCCACTGGATTCAAAACCACTTGGCTTGCCTAAACACCCCTCCCCTGTTATGACCATCCTTAAGCTCAACTTATTATATTACTTGCATTGAAATGGACTTGCATTGAACAGGAAGAAACAAAATTAATACAGACACTGACAAAAAGAATAAAGTTGGAACAAAGTTCCTGTTTTCTCTTCTCCATCTTCATTTTCTGTCTTTGCTATTAGAATTCCAGCAAGTGGTTCATCATCCAGGAATTCACCCTCCTCTATAGCAGTGTTTCTCAACCTTCCTAATGCCGTGACCCCTTAATACACTTCTCCATGTTGTGGTGACCCCCCCCCCCCAGCCATACAATCAGGGATCACCATAATTTTGCTACTTCATAACTGTAATTTTTCTACTGTTACAAATAGTAAATATCTGATATGCAGGATGTATTTTCCTTCACTGGACTAAATATGGCACAAATACTCGATTACGCCCAAATTTTAATACTGGTTTTGGCTTTGTCATTTGGGAATTGTAGTTGCAAGAGTTATAGTTCACCTACAATCAAAGAGCATTCTGAACTCCACCAACAATGGAATTGAACCAGACTTGGCACACAGAACTCCCATGACCAACAGAAAACACTAGAAAGGTTTGGTGGGCATTGACCTTGAGTTTTGGAGTTGTAGTTCACCTACATCCAGAGAGCACTGTGGACTCAAACATTGAAGGATCTAGATCAAACTTGGGACAGATACTCCATATGCCCAAATATGAACACAGATGGAGTTTGGGGGAAATAGACCTTGACATTTGGGAGTTGTAGTTACTCGGATGTATAGTTCACCTACAATCGAAGAGGATTCTGAACCCCACCAACAATAGAATTGGGCCAAACTTCCCACACAAAACCCACATAACCAACAGACAAATACTGTGTTTTCTGATGGTCTTTGGTGACCCTTGTGACACCCTGCCGTGACACCCCCCCCCCCCCCAGGATCCTGACCCCCAGGTTGAGAAACACTGCTCTATAGGATTGCTTTACATATATTTCGGATATTTGAAGTAAATGCATGTGAAGAAGTGAGGCTGTCAGATTGCTGATTCACTTCAACTAGCATTTCCCTGCCTGTTTCAGGTTGTGACCCCATCTTATAGAGGCAAATTGACCCGCAACCCTGATACATTAAAAATGGGCTTATTAAATGAAAACACATTGAAAATAGACGTTTCAGTATTATATACTTCAAAATAATGCTAACTTGCAACATATTTAATGTGATGATTGAAACTTTAACTCAACAAGCTTAAAATTAGGGGTTGAGTTTTCATACCATCCTCAACATGTTTCTTCTTTTGGTTTTCAATTGAAGAAGCAGTGGAAATCAACTCTGATGGAGATACGTAGAAACAAAGGGGAGTAAAATTGAAATGCAAGCATGTGATATTTTTTTGTTTTCCTTATTTCATAGCTCACCACTGCCCAGAGAACCATGGGTTGGGAATGGGAACCACCAAACAAGCCCATGTGTTGGGAACCACTGACCCAGACTAACAAATACTTTCCAGAAATTCAGTCTTTTTGCAAACTTGTTACCTATAAGTCTTTTTACTAGAGGTGCCAAGGATTGAAATTTTCTGCATGCCCTCCACCCATTCCAATTGCCACTGTTCTAGTCTTGGTGGGAGAGAAGAAGAGGCAGGCACAGCTCCATCATGCCAGGACTCAGAAAAAACTCCCCCTGCCCTCCCTCCATGCATCCAAACTGCCACTGTTCTGAGATGGGAGGGGGAAAAGAAGAGGTAGCATAGCTCCATCATGCCTACACCCAGAGGCAGAGGGAATCTCCTCGCTCAGTCCCAGCTACTGGGCCTCCGAAGGAGTGAAATCAGTACAGCTCTATCATACTTAGGTCCAGAAACAAAGGAAAGATTCTCCATCCACCCCAACTCTCACTTCTTTCACTTTGGTGGGAGAAAAGAAGAGGCAGCATCTCCTGGACTTGATCTCCCTCACCACCACCCCCTTTCATAGAATCATACAATCACAGAGTTGGAAGAGCCCTTTCATGTCTCAATTAGACTGTAAAGCTGTGGTTAGAGAACTGGTGGTCCTCCTCCTCTTTCAGTGCTATGTATAGTGATGGCACTAAAGAAAGAAAGAAAGAAAGAAAAGAAAGAAAGAAGGAAGGAAGGAAGGAAGGAAGGAAGGAAGGAAAGAAAGAATACTTTGTTTTCTATTATGAGTATTATACTGTAATTTTTAAATCTATGCTATAGCTTTTTAATCATTTTTGAAGTATCACATCTCTGTAATGCTCATGAGAAGGATTAAGACCAAGATGGTTTTATTTTAAAATAAGAAATGCTAGGTAATTCGTTTTTAATTACCATAGAAAAACAGAGTTATCATAGATTGCTCCCCTTTTGTAGACATGGTCCCTTTTGTAGTTGGGACTGTGAATCCAAGAACCACAAATGAAGTCCCTGGACAAAGCTAGAATTACTTTTATTGCACAATTAGTAAACACACCTAGACGAAGTTTTCTTTTGTGGAATACTTGTCTTTCTTTTACTCCCTAAAGTAGCACTTTGATGTTTTTAACTGCATACAGCAATGTGTACAGTATGATTATTATCAGAGCTGCAGTATGCAGGTAGGGCTGCTTATACTTTCCCCTCCACACCAATGTACCTGGTTAGAAGAAAATGTGCCCATTGATAAGAAATGCTACATTTGATTAATAATCTCCAGATGGTGGTTGCTGATGATGCAGTAAAAATGAGACCTAACCTGAGCATTAATTAGATTCCCAGAACCTCCTATACTTAGAAGGCTCCAAGGAATGTGTGGACACCTTTTTGTAATGGACAAAGCAGGTAACAAGTCAGGTCCACTGGTTTATCAAAAACCACCATCAACAACAACAACAACAACAATTTTATTGATTAGCCAGAAGCCATATCAAATACAAACAACACAGACACATTGCAATGATTCTAAAAACAATCTGAGGAGGATTCTAGACCATTACATCAATTAAACCCCTGTTTTGCCCAGCAGGAGGGATTCTAAGGGAGGTGGTAACAATTCAAAGGTCCTCATCTCCAACACAATTTATTCCAATTGCATCTATGTAATCAGATCTTAGTTTCATGGCTTTACAGAGAAAACGAGCAGTAGCATCTGTTATCAGCTTGTTGGAGCCGGCCAGCAGAAGTGAGACTTTTGCTAGAGGGTCCCAATGATTTTTTCCCACGAGAAATATCTCTAGCAGTTGTTTTCTCTCTATTTGATAGATTTTACAATAAAGCAGAAGATGAGTTAGATCTTCGATCTCAGGGGCACCACAAATACAGATACGCTCTTCATAGGGAATTTTCTTGAACCTCCCATATCTCACCATTGAATCTAATTGCTCAAACCTGGCTCTAGTGAAAATTTTCCTTAGGTGGTGTAACCTTCCTTGCTGTAAGTAAGTGGTTAGTTGGAAGGATTTCTTAAAACCACTCAACCATCTCAGGGAAACAGTAGAACCCAAGGAGTCTATATCGGTTTGGGCTGCAATGTCATTAATTCGTTGGCGCACTTCTTTGAAGTGCTTACTTAGCTCTTGACCAGATAGGTGGACTGGGAATATTACCTGAATGCCACACCTTCTGATGTAATCAAACAAATGGTCAGCCCCGATTTATAAGAACTGCTAGATTGTTCCAGCAAACATAATTTTGGGAGGCGAGACGCCTCCATCTCCATGACCTTGAGCCAGTAGTTAAAGGCTCTGATCTTAGATTGTGTGCTAATAGAGAACATTCCCAACTCCGCCCTAACTGCCGCTGCCGGGAGCTTCTATCGACCCCTAAAAACCACTTCAGATGTTGAGCTTGGGCCTTATCCAGGAGGGGAGTATCATTTGCACCCCAGATTTCAGAACCATAAAGAAGCAGCGGGAGATTTTATGATTGTAAACTTTCAGAAGGGGAACGAGGGAGCCCGGTTGCCGTTGATTCAGCAGCTTTAAGAGTAAGCTCGTTCTGCCCTTGGCTTTAGTTGAACACCTGTGGAAATGATTGTGCCATAGACCATTTTCTGCAAAGTCTAATCCTAGGTAAGTGAAGGATCTAACTTGTTCTAATTGTTCGCCTTCTATTTTCCATTTCATTTTGGAGGGCGTTTACCAAAGATCATCATTTTTGATTTGGTTTTGTTTATCTTTAGTGCATTTCTAAGGCAGTAGTCACTAAGTTTTCTTAATAATCTCCTCATCCCTATTTGGGTGTAGGAGAGTAGGATCATATCATCTGCATACAGAAGTGAGTTGATTTGCAAGTTAGCTACTTTAGGCATATGGACATCCGCCCCTCTAAGCGAATTTGGAAGGTCATTTACATACAGATTAAATAGCAGGGGGCAAGAATACATCCTTGTCTGACCCCTTTGCCGGTGTTAATAGGGCCAGTTCGTTCACCAGCAATACCAAATCTCACAGTCACCTGAGAATTATGATATAGGGCTTTGATCAGCAAAATCAATCTAGGGTCTGCATTCATACGTTGGAGTTTGTCCCAAAGGATTTCCCTATCAACTGAATCGAAGGCTGCTGACAGATCTATAAAAGCGGCGTATAGTCTATTACCCTTGGCTAGGTATTTGGAAATCAAGTGATTTAGGACAAAACAATTATCCATTGTCGATCTATTGTGTCTAAAGCCAGACTGCACTTCCACCAAGATTCCATTTTCAGTTACCCACTCCTCCAGTCTACATAGAAGATACTTTGCATACATTTTGGCCACAATATTCAATAGACTGATAGGTCTGTAGTTGGCGGGATTTTTCTTATCTCCTTTTTTGTGAATGGGGATAATGATCGCCATATTCCAACCCTTTGGTATATATCCTGTATCATTTATATATGAAAATAAACCAGCTAAAACAGGGGCCCACCAGGCCTTGTAGGCTATAAACAATTCCGAAGGAAGATAGTCATCTCCGGGGCCTTGTTACGTTTCAGAGAAGTAATAATATTTAGAATTTCTTGTTCCGTGACCGGGGCCAGAGAGGTAAATTAGTCAACCCATCCAATTCCTGGGTGGATTGCCTAGAAAGGTAAGTTATGGGAGGAGAATAGCTGCCCATAATACTCTTCCCACACATTTGCTGGAATTGGGTTATCAAAATCAGCCTTCCTTTCTTTTAGTACGCCCGCAACCTTATGCCAAAAAGCACTGAATTTTTACCAGCCGCTGCAAGCTCAATCTTTTCCATAATTGTTCATTGTAGTTGTTCTTTTTCAGTCTAATTAATTTTTATAATTTCGCCTTAGCAGCAGCATGTTGGCATGGAAATGTGGGGCTGTATTCCTTTTCATTAGTCCTATAGCAGCCTTGAGCTGATTTTTAACCTTAAGACATTCCCTATCAAACCACAGAACAGAAGAACCCTTATTATCCCTATGTATAATTTTGGTAGACATAAGTTCTTTAAGTTTGCCACAGATGTTGGCGAATGCTCTGTCTATTGCAGGCCAGTCCTGGGAAGGAGTTTTAATGGTTATGGCCCATTTTGTAAAATCGTCAGAGTTGATAGATTTTTGGATATTGTCTAGGTTGACACAGGGCCATGCCAGACGTTTGTTTTACAGGCGTTGCCTGCGATAGCGGGCCTAAATCATTTGGAGGAATACAAGAAGGCAAGATTGCTAACTGAGTACTGACCGGTTGGTGGTCAGAGTCCTCCATAGTGTGCACTTTATGGTGAGAAAAAAGATTTACTTTATCGGAGGATACACAGATGAAATCCAAGGAGCTGCTCTGAAGATTAGCGTGAAAAGTGAAGGGATAAGGAGATAAGACATTCGAACCACCTAATAGTCTCAGGTTGTTTTACAGATTAAGGAAACTAATGAAGCACCGGCCTTGTTTGACTTCTGGTCCCTAGAAAACCAGTGGGGGTGGGAAGTTGCAAACCAGTCTGGAAGACCTTCCTTTTGAATAAAGGAATGTAAGGAGGGACCAAGCTTAGCGTTAAAATCGCCCAAGAGGATAACAGTAGCATCCTTATATAGTAAGGAAAGGTCTTCTAACAGGATTTCCAATTGTAGCCATTGTACCGGATTGTAATAGGGGGAGTTTAGGGGGGGTATATACGCATTGATGATAATTAACTCAAGCCCCTCCAGTAGAGTTCTGACCACTAGGTAGTGGTGAATATTATCATCCCTATACAAGTTTTCTCCAGCTTCGAGAATATCCTCCTTAAGCAGAAGACAGAGGCCCCCTGAGGCTCTCCCTCTATTCCCACTTTTTGGCCCGGAACCCACCAACTAAGAAAACCCGGGATGCATATTGGGTTTTTGTTTTCGGCAATCCAGGTTTCTTGTAAAGCGATGATCTGAAAGCCTGCTAAGAAGCTCTTAAAATCGCTCCCGAGAGGGTCTTTCCAACCTGAAACATTCCAGGAGCAAATATTTATAGGATATTTGATTTCTGAAGAATCTTGAAGGGTCGGGAACGGTGGAGTGTCCAACAGTCATCGGAAGGGGATCTCCGGAGGCACATGATTAGTGTCCATAAGATCCAGATCCAAATCTCCGTAGAAAACACAGTTGTTGGCCCGGGGGTTTGTCATCACCACTGTAGATGAAACTGGAGTAAGAGGAGGCACGGTAGGACCCAATTCCATTGGGCCGAGTAAGCCTCTGGGCGAAGCCTGGTTGTAAGGAGGCCCAGACAGCCCAATGGGCTGGTCTTCTTTCCGCAACTCGGAGGCATTCTTCAAGGGCACCCCACAGAAAGAGACTTCCTCACGCTGGGGGACCTGCCTAGAAGCCTGCTTGTTTTCAGGAAGGGAGGAGAGGGCTTCCAAATTCTTAGATATCTCCCAGGTCTGTGACGTATCCAAATGTGCTCTCATGGGGGACGAGACCAGGTCTATTAAAGGTGGAGCTGCCTTTGGTATATCCTTTAGACTTTCTAGTAGAGAGAAGAGATCTCTGACTATTCCGTCCTGTTCCCCACCGACTTGTGGGCTAGATGGATGTAGTGAATGCCCGTTGGAGTCCTTGTCCTCGGTCACCATACCCACAGCTCCCCTGGTTTTGTTAAAGTTAGAATTCAAGCTAAGATTAGGAGCTGAGCTCTTCAAGGCCATGTTCTCTGTGGGGACGTTCGACTGCTTTTTGTCACATGAGTCGCCTAGGTGGCCTTGAAAGAGGGTACTGTGGCAGCTTGCAGGACAGAGCTGAGGGGTTGAGGGATCTCTGAAAACTCTCTTTGGAGAAATATCATAGTAGGCCAGGAGATCCTTCAGTTCGAAAAGTTCGTTCACCAGATTGGAGGAATTAAAGGTCAAGACCACTCTCTTCATTCCTCTATGTGATTGAAGCATCGGTAGCCAGGTAACTGCTGTCAAATCGATTAAATGGGGGCTGCGCCGTAAGAGTAAGTTTAATGAATGTATAATAGATCTTTTTGAGTCCCATCTGCCAATATTCGTCCTGTTCATTGAAATGAAGAGACAGACCCTATTCCTTTGTAAGTGAAGAGACTGTTTCTTCTGACTTTCTCCCCACTTCTGACAATAAGAGCAATTTGAGGTGACCTTCTTTTTAACCTGATTAGAGTTCCATGTCTTAGGAGGTGGATTAGTGGTGGTCGACAGCTTTTTTGACAAGGCCTCAACTTGGCTCTTTAATGCCATAACCTCTGTTTGTATAGATTCCATCCGGACAAATATTGCAAGGACCGTCTGAGCAGAGATCAGGCAGTGCTTAGCTATTAAGCTATTCTCCTCGGGAGTAACCTCAGAAGGCTGTGTAACTAAGGGCTCAGAGGGAGGAGGCAGATTAGTTCTCAATTGCTGTGGAGGAATCACCAACAGCTGGTTTTCTAAATCAGCCTGCAAGTCCCATTCAATTACATCTTTGTCTTTACAATTTTCTGGGTCTTTGGTCATACTCACAGTTACGTTTTCCTCTGAGGTAATAAAATTAATAATTTTTTGTTGTTTGGAAGGTCTGCGGGCATCTGTATTCCCTGGGCTTGTGCTGGGACGCTTCTTTTTCTTGTCATGTTGTAGGAGGGAGCAGAAAGCCGATGCTATAAAAATGCTGTTGATAAACAAACGCCGGATTGTTGCTTTAGGGAAGTATATGTTTGTTTCCTTCGTTCTTTCGTTCTGGTTCGTTCCTCTACTCTCTCTGCTTCCCCGGTATCCAAAATAGCTTGTTATCAGGGAGCTTTAGTAGTACTCTTAATCTTCTAGCTGCGATAAGCAGTAATGAGCGGTTGCTCCAGCAAGAGTACTTTAAACTTTCAAAAACTTCCAAAAACTGGGAAAAGAGCCGAGCTTGGTATCTGGCTCTACCAACTAAAACAATTAAAATAAATTAAACTGAACAGACAAAACAAAACAAGTTAAAAACAGGCTAAAACAGACTAAAACAAACAGAGCTCGGGAGCTCAAGAGCCCTGCAACCTTCCCCCTCGGCTGCAGCCCCATCAAACATTTGGGTTTCATGTCCTTTATAGATTGCCATAAACTTATGTCCAACTTCACTTATTCCTATATTTTTATTACAGTTGAGAACTTCACCTGCAGTGGAACCAGCTGCCAGTTAGCTTGCTACTAAGCATTTACATTTATTGCATGGAGATGTGACCTGTTAAGAAATATCCTGAAAAGACTAGCAATTGGGTGGCAGTTATTTTCTAAATATAGTTCTCATCATCTTAGGGAGCACAATTAATTAGAAGGTGCCGTTGAGGGCTGTAGTCCAATAAGCATCTGGAGGACTCGAATAGGACTAGCATTACAGAAGAGGCATACTTCAGAGTTGGGTTATATAATGTCCCCCACATGTTTATCACCGAACCCATGGGGAATGCATATAGGATCATATTTTGTGATGATATTCAGGATTTTTTTTATATCAGAGGTGATTCATCCCATTAAGTATCAGTGTGAGATGTATCACTACAATTATATATACCAACAACAAATAGATATGGGCTGGCTGCCAGTTTAATTATAATTTAGTTATGAGCAATATGCCATATGTGCGTATCAGTTGATATGTGGGAAGATAATATTCTCAAGAAGATGCAACATTAGGGAATGCAGTCTAAATGCAAATAGTCCACCAGGGAAAATGCAAATTTAACTTAACAGCCAAAAGCATTTAATGGTATTTTAGACCCAGACACATTTCCAGAACAGCTATTAACGTTTAATGGGCCATACTTCTGCAGTTAGGGAATACATTACATGATCAACTGTAAATTAAAAAAAACAGAAACAATACACAGAAGAATGATATAAAAGAGATTAAAGGGTGACAAATTTCTTCAAGAAAGACCCATGTGAAGATGAATTTCCAGTTTTAGAAAGTGAAATGAAATTGCAGTCAGAGCACTTGGGAGAAGTAAATCACCAAGAACAAATGCCATACAAGTCTACAGAGACAGAATCTATTCTAGTTCTAATTCAAATCTATCAACAAATATGGAACACAAAACAGTGGTCCACAGAAATGCCCACAGAAATGCTCAACATTCATTTCTTGAAAGGGACACCAGGGATTACATAACGGTTGGACCATTGCAATAATTGTCTATAAAAGCTGAGTGATGTTCAAAATTATACAAAATTTTAAACATATATGGATTGAGAGATTCCAGGTATCTAACATGGGTTCAGGAAAGGAAGAAGCATTAGGAATTATATTGCAATCGTATATTGGATAATAGAGTGCACCAAAGAATTGCAAACAAAAATCAGCCTGTGCATTATAGATTTTAGCAAAGATTTTGCCCATATAGATCAGGTATCCTCAAACTGCATCCCTTCAGCTGTTTGGACTCCAACTTCAAGAACTTCTGATGATTATACAAGTGGGCTAGGGCTTCTGGGAGCTGGGAGCTCAAACACCTGGAGGATCACAGTTTGACGATGTCTGGTCTTTAACCTTCTATGCAGAAGAGTGCTGGTGCCTTACCAAATTACAAACCCCATGATTCCATAGCATTAAGCTATGGCAGTTACAGTGGTGTCAGAGAGTGTTATTTCTACAGTATAGATGCACCCTTAGTGGCACTTGGCTGGTATCAGACTGAAAGACACCAGGTTTCCAACTGCTGTTAAAGGTATAACCAGGAATCAAGGATTTTTTTATATAACTCCTTGCTGATCTCATAGATAAATGCCTGGATCAAAAGAAAAAAAATGTAGTTTCTGTCCAAGGAACACTAGCTGGTGTGTTTATTTATAAAGGTCTGAAACCCAGGTATTGTGTAATTCAAGGATTAATGTTATAATAACCTTTATTTGAAAAACTTGGCAGTTCCTTCACTTTGCTTCAACGGTTAAGCCACAGTAAAGAACACCAAATGAGGGCAAGGTCATATTAGCTTACCTTCTAGGAGTTACTACACTTAACACTTCACCTTCTGTGAGATTCTAAAGCAGGTGTTTAGGATATTGAGTTTGTGCATCTTGGTTCACATAGCTTCACATCCTGTATATGTAATGGATTGATCACTGAAATGGTCATACATATAGCCATTAATATAGGTTAAATGAACCCAGTTTACAGGAAGTTGTGGGGTGATTCCAGTGTTTTGAAGGAATGGACAATTGAATCTGCCTGATCTATTGTCTACATTTCCAGCTGGCCCACTGCTGAATCGTCGTCAACAAGCAGCCTACTGGCAGAGATCTGCTGGCCATGTTGCCCTTTTGATAAAATCACACCAGGATATTTCAATCATATGACCAGATATGTGACATTGCCAGCAAGTCTCTGGAAGGTGCTGCTTACTGGTGATGATGGTAATACCAATGTGCCCTCAGCCTGGCCAGCTGTTTGGACTCCAGGGACATTCCTGAACTGCATTGGAGCACTTTAACCCAGCACATTTTGTTAAATGTAGACATGACCTAGGTTTGCTGGTCTTTGTGACATTTCCCCAAACCCTTCTTACTTACAGCTATGAGCTGTCATATTCCAAGACACTATGTTGTCATTCAATCTGTCTGCTTTCCTAGCTATGCAAATCTGCTTCTTTTTCCTTTTTCCGCTCTCTGTATCTTTGGTTTGTACTAATATGAGAGTTGCAATTATCATATTCTTTTGAAAACCATATCTCTATGTTCATGTTCCCAAATGTCTGCTGCATACATTTAAAAGGCATCCACATCTTCAGAAACCAATATGGGAGGTTATACATCCAGTATAAATTATTGTGACCTGTCTGAGTATTGTGGAGGGAGTACAGTTCACTATTGAAATATATATGCATTATTATGCAACTATTGTACAACTGAAGGAGTGGCAGTAACAAATACTTGAGCATAAGTCTTTTTTGCACATGTGACTTTATAGAATTAAAATAAACAAATGACAAAACAAAGAAGATGAAGATATTATTAATTGTGGAGGGATGAGTGGGAGAAAAGATATGAAATTTAAGCACATGATATTGTTAAAGCATGGAAACAGTAAACAGAAACTGCTAGTGTAGCTCTGCTAGGAAGTAAAGTTCTGTAACTGCAGTCATTGCCTTATTGTACACTCAATGTTACTGAAGAAGCTTTTAGCTGAACATGATTTTGTGAACTGGCCCTTTATCCTGTGAAATACACTATTCTTCTACTAACAAAGGTTGTTTTCTTTCTGGGTAGATACAGTAAGCTCTTTGGGTCTCCCATTGCAGCCCAGAGCAATGATGGGATGCCACTGTGTCTGCTGGCTTTTGGAACGAAATTCCATTTTCAGTGATAATCCCTTTTGTGGTTACTGTCATTTGCTGGCTCTTTCAGAGGGGAGAGGCACAGATAATGAAATAGTTGTCATGTCTTATGAAGACGGTAATGCTATAGTCACTGTCTGCCTCATCTGCAACGAGGTACAATAATAGGATTCTGGAGGAGCTGAGAAATCCAAGAGCATGAACTGAGGTGGTGAAGGATTAGCTGGCTCTCTTTGAAGGTGTCTTGATGGACTGTTTTTCTGACACAAGAGATTACTGGACCTAGTAAGGGGGAAAGTAATAAGTTAAACTCATACTTGTTGCTGTCAAGAACAGTCAGTCTTCCATATTTATGAGTTTAACTTTTGTAAGTTTGATTATTCAAGGATTTAATGAATATGGCATCTCTTGGAATCATTTAGACCTCCTCTGAGAATCTAAGTTCAACTGTGATGTTGATCAGAATTATCTTGGAGGGCATAGAATCTCATTGAAAGGTATTTTTTAATCAGGAATCTCTAGGTCCTCCAGGAAACCTCTGTTGTCAACCTCTGGCAGACATTGACTAGAGGGTCACATCAGAGGTCCTAGAGATTCCCAGAAAAGTATTCTGTCAGGGAAATAAAATATCACTTTTATTTGCATTTTTCCACTTTCACTGGAGTCCTGTATCTCTAACTGAGGCAATTATGGTGAACTGACTGTCTTTGACTTCCACGCATTTTATGCAAATATTATTGTCTGCATTTATATAATTGCCCCATAACAGTTTCTTTGGCTAATCACATAAGAAATATGTTAAATCCAAATTTTCCACATGGTCAATTTTTGTTTTGTTTTGTTAAGATGAAATCATTGCAAGGTTCTAAAGACTAAGTGGGTGTGGCTTGACCAAACTTTAAGCTATATACAATACTCTGTATTGAGAAAACTCATCCATGTATCTCCCATTTTTTAAAGCTATAATTGGCTATATAAGCATTTCAGTACCTAATTAGACTTGAGATGGGCCTTTATCCATGGATTCCACCATCCACAGATTGAGTTTTTGAAAAACGAACCTTGATTTTGCCCTTTTATATAAGGGACACCATTATATCACATGAGTGTATCTTATGGGACTTGAGTGTCCACAGATTTTGGCACCTGCAGAGGTCCTGGAAATAAATTGCAGCAGATACCAAAATACTACGTGCCTAAAATAGTATTGCATGAAAGAATTGATAACTCTAGAGAATAAAAGACAACTGACATTTAAAGGACATGATTTAAGATATTGGTGGCATGGATACTTAATATTTTTTAAAAAATTAATTGACTCTAATTTTAAGAGCCACCTGCTAAGAAATACACTATACACAGTATGGAAAAAGTACAAATCAAGACTACTTAAAATACCTTTGTGGACAACTACCAAGGAAGTCTTTCATTGGACAGAGTTGGAGGGAGACCAATAACCCACTTATAAACAGATATTGATTGGACAATAAAATGAAGCTCATCTAAAAAATTCCATGCCACCTACAAGAAGAGGGCATGCAATTTGTATGGTTTCAATATAAACAACTAAAAGAAAGATACCAAATGGATAAGAAAATAGGCAACTATTGGAAAGGTAATGAAATAGATAATACTTTATTTCAGTCCAAGGAAAAACAATTAAACAGGGTTAAAGTGCAGATTAACTGCAAGCACATACTTCTCGCATTTTCCTGTCAAGGTCAAGTCAAAGTTGGGTAAAATGAGGAGTATGAAGGCGAGGGTCATTTACTATTACTTATTGCTAGATGATGCCCCTGATGGCATAACAGGGACAGAAAGAGGCTGAGAGACCTTGCTCCATCAGAAAGCACACAGCAACTGTCTAAAATGTGTGGGCGAGAACCTGTGTATGCAGCTCTGAGCTCCTTGGAGAGACAGGGAGATAATAAATAAATCAAGAAAGGAAGAAAGAAAGAAAGAGAACAGCAGCAACTCATAGTCAAACAAAAGTGCCATGGGACTCTTTCCTTCTTACGCCAACAGACTAGCATAATCACTCTTTTGGAAATTATTGCACACCCTTTTAGGCATTGTATATATTTTTGTATGGGTGTGATGCCATTTTTATGGTCTTACTAATTAATACAGGAGAGAGGAATGATAGCAGCACTAAGTACAGATTTACAGTGATGAAAACATGAAATGTCATCTACCTGCCACCTGTGGTCCTTTTGTACAAGTTCCTGATCTTTTCATCACCATCCATATTTGTTTTTAATCAACAGCTGTGCAATACCTCTTCAAAACAAAGCTTATTTGTATGTTTTAGCACATTCCTGTTCATTGTCTCAGCAGTATAGCGGTACATTGTACTTCTGCTGACACCTGGTGGCATCCCTGATGATATATGTGTGTGTTTAGGTTAGGTTTTAAGTAAAACATGCTTTGTATAAATTTTAAAAATCAAATCTAATGGTAGGGATAGAAGATGTGACATTTCAAAATTCAAGGTCATTTTTAAAGTTCTGTGTTTTCAGTAGTTCAATGGATGGAAAAGAAAACAATATTCTGTATTGAGAAAACTCATCCATGTATCTCCCAATTTTAAGCTATAATTGGCTATGTAAGCACTTAAGTACCTAATTAGACCTGAAATAGACCAGTATCCACACATTCTGTGTCCATGGATTCCACCATCCACAGACTGATTTTTCAAAAAATGAATCTTGATTTTGCCCTTTTATATAAGGGACACCATTATACCACCATGAGTGTATATGATGGGACTCGAGTGTCCACAGATTTTGGCACCTGCAGAGGTCCTGGAAATAAATTGCAGCAGATACCAAAGTTCTACGTGCTTAAAATAGTATTGTTGTGACTATATATTTTATAGTTGTTGTTATTGTTATTATTACTTTATTTGTATTCCAACCTATCTGCCTGAGGGGACTCAGGGCAGATTCCAGCATACACAAACACAAAGGCAAACATTCAATACATAGAAACAAAGAGAAAACATGGATAAAGGTAAAGGCATCCTCTTCCGGCTCCAAGGGGTGGTGCTCATCTCCAGCTCTGGGGGGTGGTGCTCATCTCTATTTCTAAGCCAAAGAGCCTGTGTTGTCCTTAGATACCTCCTAGATCATGTGGCTGGCATAACTTCATGAAGTGCTGTTTACCTTCCTACTGAAGTGGTACCTATTGATCTACTCACATTTGCATGTTTTTGAACTGCTAGGTTGGCAGAAGCTGGGGCTAACAGAGGGAGCTCACCCCATCCCGTGGATTCGAACTGCCAACCTTCCGGTCGGCAAGTTCAGCTACTCAGTGGTTTAATCTGTTGTGCCACCGCGGTCCCTTATTAGGCTGACAACAACAGAAAAGTGCAAAAATGCACTGAGGAAGCTTCCAGAACACAGACATAAAGATGTTTTTGAAATCAGACAGGGATGGGTGAGAATGAAGATCTTAAAGTAATATAATTTGCATGATTATTGAGTCTATCACATTACGTCGATCAAATTATACCTTCATTGCCCGTGGCCTTGCTGGCATCTTGAAATACATTAAAGGACACTTGGGTTCTTCATTTTAACAACTGAAAATATGATCTAGAGATTGTAAAGCACATAGATCACTTATATAGATAGAGAGAAATATTGGAAGGTCTCTTTTTATATTTTTCTTCCCAAATTTAGTTAATGCATTTAATGGTCTTTTATTTTACTTTGCTTTGTAGTTGAATTTCTATTGTAGTGCAATAAAACATTACCTTTAAAAGGTCTCCAGAACATATTTGCTAAGAAATGCACTTAGGGCTAGGAACTGAAGTAGGAAGTACATTATTGATAACTTGATTGTGTGTTACATAAACTGTTCTGCAGTTACCGGTACTTGAAATATGTAAACTATCATGTAGTTTACACATAGCCAGATCAGATATTGGTCAGAAAGGTTCATTTTTCATGCTGTTCCTTGAAGAATCCTAGTAAACATGTCCATTTGTGGTATGAGAAAGCCACAATACGAAGAGAACAATTGGCATTGCTTCAGTATATTCAATATGGAGTAGATCCCTTTTTAAATATCTGTATTTTCCATGAATTAATGCTTTTGGTGGGGGTTTTTGTTTTCTTTTTGTCTTTCAGCAATGGATCGAAGGACTCCGATCAATCATACATAATTTTAGAGCAAACAATGTCTGTCCCATGACATGCCTCAAGAAACAGTAAGGGCACTTTTAAAAAAATTCTCTCACCTCTTCCATTCTTATTTTGTTTCTGGCTGCAGACTTATTAACATAAGATTTCAGAAAATTTCCTTTCCTTACTTGGACCAATGAGAGATGAATATCTGGGCAGTCTGCAGGAGACATTCCCTACAAATTCAAACATCCATGAGAAATGTGGTGCTAATTTATTCTTCTCATTTTTTCCACAAATACAAATGTTCCCAAAGTCAAATATACTCTCAGGGATTAAGGGAGTTCACTGCTGAACATTGTAATCTGTTGAGAGATGTCTTGTAGTTCTTGGCCTTGTTTGAACTTTTCCTAGTTCAAGAAGAAGAGGGCTTGCCCAATTATGCACAAGTTCTTGTTAGGTTTGGATTATTCTTATCCTTTTCTGCCTCCTGAAGATTGCCCGGAAAGGCCAAGACCATTCACCATATTTCCTTGCTAGCCCTCAGTTCTCCCTAGCTTTCCATGAAGCAGGTTTCCCCCCTCCCTGTCTTTGAATCCCTTCTTTCTGTTTTAAAGAAATATAAATCCAGAAGTAGACATTTAGTGCAGGTTCAAAAGGTTCTAAGGAAGATTGATCTTCTTGCTTTCATTAGGCCAAAATCAGGAAAATCACAATTCTTTAACCTATAGCTTAAATTCATTAAATTCACCGCTGTTTTTTATTTAGATAGATAGATAGATCGATTGATCGATAGATAGTAGGGCTGGTCTACAATTTTGGATATGCCCGAATTTCAGAAGTTTTTCGGATACTTCCGACTTTTTAAAGCAATTTTGAGAGCAACCCTCCCAACAGGAATTCTGAAATCCGAAATTCCGAATTTCAGAATTTCGGATGTCATTTCTGAATTTTCTTGCTGATTGCTCATTGGCTGATGGCTAACAGCTGACTCTCCCTTCTGCTGATTTTTTTGCCCATTTTTGAAAGTGGGCGCCATTTCCGAAGACTTCCGAATTTCAGAAATACTTCTGAATCAATTTCAAAATTTATCAGAAATCTTTCAGAAGTCCATATAATCCAAAACAACAGCTACAATTAGATCCGAAACGAGTTTCGAAACATTTTTTTCTTGGATCAACCAACCCTGATAGAAGATAGATAGATAGATAGATAGATAGATAGATAGATGATAGATGGATGGATGGATGGATAGATCTTACACAGGGTCTCGTTTTAAATCTAATCCAACTAACAAATCTGAGAATTTTATATTAAAAAACTGCATTCCACAACAGCCAGATTTCAGAAGAATAACTTTTAACCCATGTCTACATGGACCAAATAACACAGACTCATTGTGAAACTCCATATGAAGTATATCCGAGTTTATCCCAGCTCCCTGTAGTGGGATACTGAGGTCATTTTCTCATCCTTCTCTTATATAAGCTACTTTAAGATTGTCTGTGATTGGAATGGTAAATTTACTTACAGTATTTATTTCCATTTAAATGCTACCTTTTCAAAATCTGGTACCCTCTGATAGATTTGGACTACAACTTTATCATTCAGCTGCCTAGGGATGAGAGGAACTGTAATTTAAACAACTGCAATTGGTAGAGGAATTTAGTTCATTTTTAAGTGTGGGGTGCAGATCTTTTTATGTCGTTCTCACATTTTGCTGGAGGAAATCGGCCTAAAATGAGACCCTGCATAACCAAAGTTACATATCAGAATTTTTCCTTGAAATCCAGTAAGGAATTTAATGAAGCTTAGCCAAAGTTTGAAGAACTGTGATTTTCCTGACTTCCATGAGAAAGGACCTGTAAACAAGGGATAGGCAACTTCCACTTTTCAGCCTATTCTTAGACTATACTTTTTCTGCTCTTTCATCAAGAATGAACTGCTTCTTCTGCAAATCTTGAGATATGACAGTGTGCCTTTTCTCTCTCATGCAATCACACAAAGTGCTTTTTAACATTTTAAAATACTTTTTAAAATCAGGAAGTAGATTTCAGACTATTTTCAATTCTTCTGCCTGGCTTTGTTGCTTTTGGGGTAATCTATGTGTCCAGCAAAGAGGCGAAGGAACAAACAAGCAGCACAATTGTTCACTGGTTTAAAGGCAATTTCTTGTGGAATACAGGAAATTCACTCTTATTTAGCATTCATCTGAATATCATTAAATTCCCTATGGTTTTCCAGTGTACAATTCTTATGCATAACTTTAGTTATGCAGGGTCACATTTTGTATTTTGCATTAGGATGTTGACAAGAAAGGTGAGACACCTTTCTGAATATTTTCTTCCTCTGTGCTATTATGTAATTAGTTTAATTTGTTTGTTTGTTTGTTTGTTTTTATGCAACTTGGTTTAATTGTTATTTTCTCAACTTCCAGCTGGATGAAACTGGCATTTCTAACCAACACAAATGGCAAGATTCCAGTTAGAAGGTAAGTGCCTTAGGAAGCTGTTCAGTGGAACTCCCAACTGTAGTTATATGGTTAGAAAATTTTCTTAACTATTCAGTTAGAATCCAGTTCAAGTCATGCACCGTAATGGGCATTGAGGATTAAAGCATATTGATTTCTATAGTCTAAAACATGTAAGAGATTTGGAGCCCTGTAATACTGCTTGTAGCTTTAGATATTTCTACTTTGATGTATCATTTGTTATTGGTTAACAGAGCAGATGGTAACTTTGGGGGGGGGGGGAGTAGCTATTTTAAGTTTGATGAACTGTTTGTGTTAACTTTTTAAAAAACGCAACCAAAAAACCTGTAATGTAAATACTGCAAATTTCAAATTGAATTTTTGCTACTTGTTTTGTAGATAGACATCTTGGGGAAATAAACCCCATTTATACTAGGATTGTGGGAAGGAATTAAAGACTGCAGAGAAATTAGTATTCAAATGTCTACTATTCTGGATTTATTTGTTGCCAATAAAAAGGGGGATATCAGCAGGTCTTGCTCCTAGATTCCTCAGGGTTGAAGGGACGTTGCACCCTCTTTCTCCTTTACAGTTGTTCCAGCGATGGAGGACAAGCAGGATTTATTGCAATTTTTAAACAAATAAATCACAAGTTTACTTCAACAAAGCTGCATAAATAAGTGTTATTTCTGCGAAGTGGATCAAACATATTTTCAGTATTCAAAAAACAGCTAGGAGGGGGGGGGGCACATTAGATTACTGAGGGCACTTCCAGACATACATAAAACCCATGCTGAAATGGGTTAAAGTAACCCACTTCAGCACATGTTCTAGTACCTGCCTACTCCACACCCCCCCAAGCCAAACTTCGGACTTTCCCTCGGTGGTGGCTACGTGCTATCCCGATTGAAATCTGAATAGCATGAAGCCACCCCAAGACACAAATTTACCCCCCAAAACTTACTGAAAAGAGTCCCTGGCAGCCATGTGTCATCCTGGGGGAAGGAAATGATGCCCGAAGAGATGGGAATGGTGAAGAGGAAAATCTCCCCCCCCCCATCTCCTCACCTGTCATTCCCGCCCTCAGGACAATGCGAGGAGACATTTTATGGCTGCCATGGACTTTTTTCAGTAAGTTTTAGGGCCTAAATTTGGGACTTGGGGTGTGGTGGGTGCTATTCTGCTCTTCCATGATTTTCAAAGCCCAAAAAAGTGGAATGGCTGTGGGGACTGACCCCTGGGATTGCAGAAGCAGTCCTGGTAGTCAGTCCCCACAGGCCCAATACTTCATTAGACCTGGAGCTTTCATTAAGATCCAGATCTAATAAGGTGTTTAATTAATACGGAGTAAACTAGGCACGCCTGGTTTACTCCACATTACTTTGCTTTTACCGGAGGTGTCCTTTGGATGCCTCTGTTAAACACAAGGCGGGTCTCGCTTTTTAAGCCTGTCTGGAAGGGTCTTGAGATATGAATGAAGGGTATGCATTGTATAGGAACCAAGTTGGGTGGGGATGCATTAAGAGTTGTTGGATGCCTACTGAACAAAGATATGAGACATCTTTGAGCTTTGTGCCATCAGTGAAGTGTGACTATTTACTCCTCTAAATTGCCTGCTGCTAGAAAAGTAAGTCTTAGAATTAGTGAAATAGATCATATGAATTGATTCTGCACATATGTCACCGAAGTTTAGTTTAGTTTCCCTGCAGAAGCTCAGAAACTGCCAGCACAGTTCTTTGACTTTAAAACCGCCAACCTTTGTAGGCTTTTGTGCAGCTATAATTAGTGCCTAGGATTTAGGAAGAAAGAAATTAGATTATCAGGGTAAGGCCAAAGCAGGGATGTGCTTTTTTGACACTAATAGGGTTGAAATTCATTTAGAAAAAATTAGATTTGTCATTGACTATTCTGGCTATGTAGTTGTGATTCAACAAGAGCCAATATCGTTTACATTTGTTTTAGCCTATAACAGTATTATTTATACACGCAATTATGTTAGCATTATATTGCAATTCTAACATCCATAACCATAAAGTTATAGAAACCATACAGCAATAATCATTAGTACTTAAGAAAGATGCCTAATCTAGTTTTGATAATGGCCTATGTAAAATTTTCAATAGCTGACTTCTCTCTTTTCTATAGCATTACCAGAACCTTTGCATCAGGGAAAACTGAAAAGGTGATCTTTCAGGCACTTAAGGAATTGGGTCTTCCCAGCGGAAAGGTATATAATTGTAATTTTCAATAATGATGGACATGAACCACTTTAGATTAGAGTTGCAGGTCAACCATATTTAGTAGTGATGCTGAAAGATGATTCACTGTCACTTTTAACCATATTAATTAGTAATTTTGCAAATGGTTAACCTTTGTGCTGTTTAAAGGTAGGACATTTTAAAGAGCGTAGGCTATAAATACACACAGAACATTGCACATGTCATTGTGAATGTGAAGAACTTTCCGTTCTCTTCCTTTTCAAAGTCCATTAAGTAAAATATGTAAAACTTCAACTCTAATGAACATTATGCAAAATATTGTGGCCTGGCCTATAAAGTATGTTCATAGTGTAATTCCTGGGTTTTCCAGCCAAATTCTAATGCTGATGAAGCTGGACAGTGGCCTTAGTTTTGAGATTTGAGTACTGCTGAAAGAGAAACTATACATCATTATTTCAAATACCATCCGTTGTTGTTGTTGCCACCTTTCTTTTTTTCATGAATCAAGACATGTGTTGCGTCTCAGACCAGGAACGTGCCCCCTCTAGACCACACACACACACACGGCTCTACTTTTATTTAGAATAATATATTCCAAAAAGGTAAAGGGAAGAAGCAATAGTAAGTCCCAAAATAAAACTGCAAAAGTTCTCCAAAATGGAGTGAGTCCCAATGAAAACAATCCAAAACGAAGGCAGGCCGCTCCAGCGGCCGAAACAGGAACTTAGAGTCTAGGCAAACCGAAACAACAGTCAACAAGGTACTTGGAGCTCTGGGCAAAATCAGCCCCAGCAATATCTTGATCTTGGAGACATGGTGTACAGAACCGTTCAGTCCAAACGTAGCTTCCAGTCTACTGGACTTTTCCCAAGGCCAGTCTTAAAAGCAATCTATCTTCGGGGGTTCCAGTGAACCCCATGTTTTACATTCCAATCTCTCCGCCTCGAAAGAATGCTCACTCTTCGATCAAAACTCCCTTGCTCGTTAGTCGCACTAGGTGGACTATCTTGGTGGGAACGGTCCTCCTCCCTAATTCTCTCAGCCCCAGCTGGCACAGGAGAAGGATTTCTGTGAGAGTCAAGGTCGAAAGAATTCTCACTTGCAGTTTCAAAGCTTATTTCCATTGAATCTTCATTAACCCCTTCATCTTGCCAATTCCCATGCAACCAAGCATTATCCCATGATAGGTCTGCATCCATAGATGTGTCCAACTTAGGGCATTCATCCTCTTCATCCTGGGCCTGATCCTCTGGCACCAAGGGTATCTGACTTGGCCTGCTAGGCTGGGGGGTCACACAAGTTGGAGGGAAGACCACAGTAGGAGGTGGGGGGGTCACACTACAAGGCTGGGATACCACAACAGGAAACAACAACATATTAAAATACAGCATATAATCAGTTAAAACACATAACTCAGGGTGCATCCAGACGGCCCCTTTATTGTGAAAACTTCCCAATAAAAAAGAGGCCATCCAAATGACATTATTGGCAACCCACAATTAATTAACCACAAACCAGGAAAACCCTGATTTGTGGCGAATTAATTAGATCGTGGATTTATTCCGCACTTTCTTGGAATGTGTGGGATAAATCCACTACTTCTGCCAGATACCATTCCCACAGTTTTCTGGACTAAATTAGTATGGGAAACTCTTATAATCCCAACCCCCTCCCCCAAAGCCCTAAAAGGAAGGAAAACTTTCCTGGCCTCCAGTAGAGTGTTGCCGGAGCTCTCCTGGAGCATAGAAATGATATGCCAGAAGAGCAGGGGAGGGAGGAAGCAATTTTCCTCCCCCTCCCCCGCCACATCATTTCTACACTCCGGAAGAATGGGATAAGTTTTCCTTACTTTTAAAAGGGGGGTTAGGGCTTTGGGGGAGGGGGGTTGAGTCTTCAGGTGTTCTCCTGGGCCAGTCTCGGAAGAACATCTGGATACCCACCCCAGAAAGTGTGTGCTTTCTGGGGTGTGTGTGGATAGGGCCCCAGGAACATCCACATTTTAAAAATGCAGATGCCCCTGGGACAAAGGGGTGTGTGGAAGCATCCTAAGTTGAAGTTAAAGGTATATTACTGTTTATATATATTTGGGGAGATTTTAAACATTTTAAAACTTATCATTAACTCACTTCAATGAAAAATGGGAAGTGTTTGCATCTCAACCATTATTTATTTATTTATTTATTATTTTGATTTATATACCACCCTTCCCAAAAAGGCTCAGGGTGGTTCACAACAAAGAATACACAACACAACATAGTTAAAAACAGAATAAAAACAGATTAGGACCAGAATGGAAAGCACAACCTTACAGATTAAACGCTTGGCATTTAATTTTCAAGGAATCTTATAATGATATAGAAATAGAAAAATATAAACAGCATAAACATTTAAAATCACATGCAACACTCAACATATTTTGCAATTGGATATACTGATTTGGGTTGATGGAAATTGCTATCCATCAAGAATTGGAGGGCCACATGTTGCCCTCTTCTGAACTAAAAATTGCAATGTCTTGGTTCTATGTTAATGATAAATTTGTTTAGTCCAGTGGTTCCCAACCTATGGTCTGTGGACCACCAGTTGTCCACAAGAACAAAAATATGGTCCACGGCCTCACCATTACTACACCGTTGTCTCAAAACCACACAGCAATGAGAGTGACAGGAGGAGAGAGGCTGACTACCCTCAAAAGATTACTACCACCACATCAGCTCTAGATTATTGAATATGGTTTTCTGTGGGTGAGCAGATGTCACTATTGGATGGCATATGTTATCTATCAGAAACTAGAGCTGATGTGGTCTATCCAGTGCAATTTTCTGAATCAGCACCCCAAATAATCAAACCAAACCTAAAGTTGACCAAAAACTGATTCATAACCTTTTTGGTACTAATGTTGGAGAGTGGTCCCTGGTCAAAGTGGTCCCTGGTCAAAAAAAGGTTGAGAACCAGTGGTTAGTCAAAAGAGTAAGAAAATATAAAAATAAAGTGAAGGGTTTTTTTTGTCTTTTCAGAATGATGAAATAGAGCCTTCAGCTTTTACTTATGAGAAGTTTTATGAGCTAACTCAGAAGATATGTCCTCGTACTGATATAGAGGATCTTTTCCGAAAAATGTAAGTTGGTTATATGTAAAATGAATGTTTTTTAAAAAATATTTCTTAATCTGAGGATGGTAAATGTTTTCTGTACCATAACTTTATGCCATAATAATATTAGTGGTCAGATCTCTGTTCTTCTCTAGAGGTTTCTTCCCAAATTAACAACCAAGTAATTCTGAGTAAAGAGAAGTGCAGGGAACTGTCTTTAATTTGGCTTTACTAATGTAACAATATTAATCTGCTATTTTAGGATTATTAACACAATATGTCAACTAACTAGGTTAATAAAGTCTTAATGTTTGAAAATTCATACACTAAGATTTTGATGTGGAAGACTTACATGTTGGTTTTTTAAGCGTTTAAATCTGCTAAATAATAAAATGGGCGAGGGGAGGGTCACAGCTCTTTTGTAGCAAGCATAGCTATTAAGTTTCCCCATTGCAACTATGCCCATTGTGAAAATGTGCAGATTAGATCAGTGATAGAATATTAGATGGCTGTTGAAAATATGAAAAATGTCAACATGTAAATCATACCTGCTGTAGCATCTGACATGAAAACTTACTTTTTCTAATAAATTTCTTTTCAGCAATGGAGACAAAACTGATTATTTAACGGTAGACCAATTAGTGAGCTTTCTAAATGAAGTAAGCTTTTTCATACATTAACTACCATACAAGTCTGTCTGCCGTGGCTTGCTTCTTCTGTTCTTCTCATTGCATGTTCCATGCCACCGTGTGCTGTGCTTCCAATCAGCTGATCTTTCCATTTTGGGAATATCCAGGTGCAAAAATCAGCTCCAACTTAATGCATTCTCCTATTTTCTCCATGTTGGCTTTGCAAATTGCTTGTATTGATTACTTGCTGTTGTGTATAGCAGCTGTGTGTGGATTGCTTTGTTGTTGTGTCTAGTGTTCTTTTAACCAATGTGATTTGAAATCCTTTTATTTTTAGGAGACAAATGTTTATGAATTAGTCCTTCTAAAGACGATGCGGGTGTTGAAGGGGAAATGGAAAAAAAATGCTTCTTCACTGGAGGTCATATTTTCCAATTGCCTTTTCAGCAGTGTGTGTGTGTTTGTTTTTAGCATGCTGACTGATTTATTGACAACATGTTCTTTCCAAGATGTCCTTTTGCTAGAAAACTGAATCGCTAACCATGTAGTATTTTTAGAAAGTAAATCCCAATTCTCTTTGGTGAGCACACATATGATTCATTCAAATAGTGACACAACATTTTTGTCAGGACCTAAGTAACTGATTAGAGTTGAACTTAATCAATTGTTACTGTTTATAAAGATAGAGCAGCAATTGTAACAAGATATAGGATTGCAGTTATAACAAAAAAGATGCCAGCCTATGTTCATGAAAAATCAGTTCTTGATTAGAAGCGTCACTAGAGATTAGGGCTAGATCTGATCCAAAACTGTCTTACATCTCACACGTCAATCATGATTATTGGTTTTTGAAATATTAAATGAATGGCCAGATTTTCATCCATCCTGGAGCTACTGTCATCTATTCAATGACTGATCAGAGATATGAGATAGAGTTAGTAGCTGTCTGGTAATCTAATCAGTTTGTTCTAAGAGTCATCTTAGAGAAAATCAAAGAAACTTTCCCTAGAGGAGGAATGAGGATTCAGGTGATCTGAAGCTCCATGGAGAAGAGATGAAGGGGATTGATTATGTTTGCTAGTGAGGGTGCATCAGGAATATGATATATATTTTATGGCAGAAATGAATTTTCTCCATTGATGTTGCAAAGTTGTAGTAAGGCTTAGAACATGTGCAGAACTTTCATAATCTAGTTTAATACAAAAAAATCCTGAAATTATTCATTCTTGCCCATGGGAAAATAAACTAAGATTTCCATCTCTTGGTGTTTTTACTGTATCTTTTTTACTGTATTGTGCAGAGGGGGCGGGATATAAAATAAGTTTATTATTATATGTTAATATCATTTGTAATATACAAATAAACCAGAGCCATTTATTTGGCATACAAAAAAGACTACTCACTAGTCCTCTATTTGTCTTATCTCCTAGAATTCTAATTAAAACCCAATGGATAATTTGGCTGAAAATTAATACAGATTTTTGTTTTAAAAATGATAGCAAGGTAGCTACATTATTGTTGTACCATAGACCTGATGGATCCCTCAGTAAACCACTTGAAACCAGCTATGATTAAATGCTTTATTTAGAATAAATGGATAGAGTAAAGTAGAAAGAAATATTGTCCAAAGATGCTCCCAGCATCAGGGTATTGCAAAGCAATAGTCCAAAGGCAAAACAGGATCAAAAGGTAAAAGAGTCTTAATGCCCCAATGGGCCAGATCCATGGATAAGTTCTTGGCACAAAGACTTGGCAATCAGAGTCCAAAGGCTAGAAGGCCCAATGGCCCAGGCAGAGTTCCATGAAGACTTGGCTTGTAGCTGAACGTTGGCGAAAGATGCTATACATCTCTCAGACCTAACTTAAATAGGTCTCACAGGCTTTGATCCTTTCGATGCAAGGTGCATCTTAACTTGGTTCTCATGAGCTGATCCCCAGCTGGACTTTCTCACGCCGGCCGCATCAGAATGGTATGTCAAGTCATTAACTCTTGCACCTGGATGGAAGGGAGTTAACCCGACTCCACTTTCCCAGTGCTTCTTATCAGCCCGGGATGGAGCTGAGCTTCCCTTGTCCTTGAATGTGGATTGAACTGGAGGCCTCTCCAGAGGCTGGCTTTTTGGCCTAGCTAGAATCTCTGAAACAACATGGCTTTGGTCTGGTTTGGCTAAGGAGTCAAACTGGGACATGACAACTATATAATAAATGTTTTACTCCTGTGGACTCCAAATGAAACACTGTGCATACCTGCTCAAAAGTTGGTCCTTTTGATGTCAATAGAAAATTTACCCCTTATAACTTGGTGGAGATTATTATTGCCTTGGCATACTGTTGGGATTTAAGTAATTCACACCGCATATTGAACATATTATATCCATGGGGGAAAGTGGAGAGACACATTTCAAAGTACTCTGTGATAGTATTTTGAATCAGGGAGGTGGGACTTGAGTTTATAACCTTCACTAACAAACAATTCATAGTATGACACATCCCCGTAGTACAAGGCTGCTATGCTGATGATATGCATTTGTGCAAACAGTGAAGCTATTTAGGAAAATTAATTTAGAGTTGCTCATTAATGGTACCAATAAAACTTCTAGTACTGGCTACAGATAACAATGTTAATATACTCATTACATATCCAATTAAATTTGTAATGCTTTTAATAAACAACAGTAGTAACACTATGCCAACTATGATAACCATAGTGCCTGAAAAAAGAAAAGCAAAAGAGAAAAGACAACTTAAGAAATATGGTTACAACAATCAAACATAGCTATTTAAATATATGCAAATTTGTATACCTTTTATAAATGTAAAAATTACAGTGGATTATACAGTATATATTATTAGGGTTCCCATATTACCTATTTTCTATGGAGCATCTTGTATTTGGGAGCTTGCATTTCAATCGGGTATTCAACCATATATGGGATCCAAATTCTTTATATCTTGTTTGGTTGAGAGTGGGAACCAGCCATGCGCCAAACATATTCACCTCCAAGCATTTGGTAGACAACACAATGGTTTTATGTATGAAATATTGTGGGTCCACTTGCTGGGATCACAGCTGGCATGACACTGCTCTTCTTCCAGCCAATGAATCAGTTGTTGTGTGCTCCAACTAAATTCCAACGTGTGATAGCCCTAGGAAATTAACTTTGGTCACCCAGTGGTTTTTCATGGCCTAATTTGGGCCCTAATCTCCAGTCATAATCCAATGCTGAAATCATAATTTAAATGGAAGCTATCTTGGTGAAATGGTTTGAGAGTTGGACTACAACTCTGGAAAACAGGGCTCAAATGAAAACCTACTAGATGACCTTGGAATAGTCACATGTTTTTAGCCTCAGACAATCCCATGATAGGGTTGCTATAAGTCAGAGACAACAACAAAGCAGAAGGAGATTGGTTTCTTTATACTGGACCTACTTCTCATAGTTGTTTAGGATATTATACTGGAGCCAACAATGCAAGGCTTTCTGCTGTTTGTGATGAGCAATATGCATTTGTGGTTGAGCTGTAAACTAATGTATGCCAATTTTCTGGTTTCTGGTATATCCAGCTTCTGTCATTTTTCAGTAGCATTAGATACCCAGGAAATCAATATATAGGGAAGGAATTAAGTTTCTGTACATCTACTGCATATTGTTCGTAGCATAAATTAAGCGGGGATGGATTTTCAGTTGCATGCTTTGGTTTGGCATTGCTTGACATTTTTTTCATAGAAATATTTGCAATAGACAAAGGAATGTTTTGACTATGAAGATAATTCCTTTGTTTGCTTTTTCTTTGGGAATCACTTGACATTGAACAAAATGCCAAATTGTTTGAGAAATGACAACAATGATTCTTTTGTTCCTCTTACATAAAGTCTGACCATTCCAAAATTCTAATAAAATATGTAATGCGCTACCTTTTATTTCCCAGAAGTAAAGTTTATAACTGAGCACTTCCTTAGGTGGGACGATTTCTACAGCCATAATTTTATTTTGCTTGCATCTGCATATACCTCAGTTTTGTATAGCTATGCTTGTTTTGTTTTGTTTTGATGGAGAATCAGGCACACAGGATACAGCCCCCATCCACTACCACACATTAAAAAAACCCCTACTTTCTGTGGGTGAATTTGTCCATTAGTAGATTGGTGGTCTACAGTGTTCTATTAGGGGTAAATTGGATTTTACTGTTTTGGAAACTGTTGTGCTAGATTACTCTGAGAACATGCCTAGCCATAGGACTCATAGCATAGGAACTCACAGAGTTTCTAGATGCATTTCATGTCTTCTATCTAATTAAAACAAAATGAACACATACTTAGGAGAAGGCTAATTGCTAGTAGAGCAAGCTTACAACCAGAAACACTTAAGATTGTTCAGCAAAGTTAATATCATTATCAATTAATCAGCATCATTGAATACACAGCAAAAATCTAAACTAGTTATAAGATCCCATTTACACCCAATTTTGAATATTTTGCTATGTAGAAATGTTATTCCTTGATGTCATTTAACAATTGCATTGATTGGAAAGTCACAAATGTATAGCATTACTAGAATCCAGGTGCACGTTCTTTCAAACATATATTGTTTTTCAACCCAATAGATATCAAACAGTATCCAGCTAGGCAAACATTTTGGGCAAAATGTCAATTGTTTATAGCCTGTTAGGTTACAATAGTAAATATATTTCTGAAATGCTAGAGATTGCAAAGTTGTTCTTCTATCAATAGTTTGTCCTTGCTTTTCCTGTTCTTCCCTATTGGTATTTTGCTGTTGTTGACACAGTACATCACAAGCATGTGTTCTTTTGGGCCCAACTTTTATTACCATTCAACCAAATTGCATTTCATGCTAAAGCTGTTTAATCACATATAGGTCATATAATTCTGATGAAATGTCTATCAATCATTTCTCTGTTGAGTTTAAATCTCCATTGTTTGTGTCTATTCAGATAAGTTGTAGGCAGCTGTCATGGGAGAATGTGAATTTGGGAACCAGGAATTGTATGAGGGGAAAAATACCATACTGAAACATAGTAAGATGAGACCCTTGTGCTCAGGCAACCAACACACAAATCAGTTCACAATCTTAAAAAAAACCTCCAAGGCTGAGGAGAATAGGTTTTGGATGAAGTACATTTTCATTACCCATCAATATACTCCATAGGGACAGGTCATGGCAGGTCATGATTCAGAACATCTTCATGTAGTTCATATAGTTTCGAAATCCAATGGCTTTTGAGAATGCATAAAAGTGATTTGTTAGTTTTATACAACTAACATATTGCAATGATCTTGCAATATTAGATTGGGTATGATCAGAGGCGGCCCAAAGTAATTGTAAATGGTAGGCAAAAATTATTTGGCGACCCCCTCCCCAACCAAACCTGGAGCAGGCGAGGAGGTGGAGTTACCAGCCAGCGCGGAGGCGGAGTTACCAGCTGGCGCGGAGGCAGAGTTTCCAGCATGCGTGGAGCCTCCACCTCTACGCATGCTGGAAACTCCGCCTCCGCGACGGCTGGTAACTCTGCCTCCACACCTGCTGGAAAGACAGCTGGGGCGGAGGCGGAGTTTCCAGCATGCGTCAAGCCTCCACCTCCACGCATGCTGGAAACTCGGCCTTCGCGCCGCCTGGTAACTCTGCCTCCGCACCTGCTGGAAAGACAGCAGATGCGGAGGGGAAGTTTCCAGCTGGCGTGGAGGCGGAGTATCGAGCCGGCGGCGGTGCACCCCTGTGGATCTGGCGCTCTCGGCGGGTGCCTACTCCTCCAAGTGTGTTAATCCGCCCCTGGGTATGATGTTTTTGTTTTCTGCCAATTTTCACTCCACCCAGTTGCCCATGCTATGGCTGCCTGTCCTTCAAGAATGGCTTTTCAGTAGAAAATTAGAAGATGCAGTGATGAGAGAGTAGAGAAGCCCTGTTGTTTGACCAAAACTCTCTCTGATTGCAGTTCTTTTGCTTTCAAGCAGAGATGGGTGTGAATAGTATCTCCATCTGCAAAAGTTTATCATGACACCCAGGGCTGTAACCAGAGGGTGGGTTGGGGTTAAGGGTTCAACCCCCCCCCCAAAAAACTTGGTTTACTCATGAATTTTAATGGGTTAACCAATTTATGAGTAAACCAGACTTCTTTTTTAACCTGACACATTTCAGGGTGGGGTTGAACTTGTAAACCCCCTCCCGCTCTGGCTACAGCCCTGATGACACCTGATTTTGACATCAAGTGGCTGAATTGTTTGTATTAGTTTGCCACCAAATTCCAGTATCAAACTGGAAATTCCATTTAGAGAGAGTAGATGTTAATTGTAATGGTTTGTAGTGTTTTACTCTAAGTTTGAGGGTCAGACAAGGATAAAACTAATTTTAAACGAGCAAATGCATTGTTCTGTCACACCTCCTGTGTGTTGGGGTAGGATCTGATCAATAGTCAAAAGCCCCATCTACACTACCATATGAAATCCAGATTATCTGTTTTGAATGGTATTATATGGCAGTATAGAGAATGAACCCACTTTAAATCCGGTTTCTGCCTCCTGCAGAATTCTGTAGTTTGTAGTTTAGCAAGGCTGTTAAAGGCTTCTCCCTAAACTACAAACCCCATAATTCTGAAGGAGGCAGCAACCCAATTTAAAGTGGATTCATTCTCTAGTGTGATAAAGTAGCAATATAATCCAGTTCAAAGCAGATAATCTGGATTTTATATGGCAATGTAGATACAGCCTATGTCCTGTTTTAGGCAGATTTAAATTAGCATAATTCAATATTGGTTTATGCATCCCACATAAACTTTGGTCTCATGTTTCCCCAATACTAGTGCCTCCCACTTTGTGTGTTTCATACACACAACATTTAGGTATGTACTTTAAAAGCACTTTGGATGTGGCATGTGTGCATGCCTTCAGCATATATCTACAAGCTTTTTGGACGCTTGCCATTGATACCATTAACATAAATTAGATAACTTCACTTAGATACAACATACAATATAGTCATTTTATATTCTCTTTCATAGCAGTGTTTATTTTCAATATAATTCAGCAATAAGTTAGTTTTTTTTAAAAAAAAAAAACCCTGATAGATTGGCAGATAAATTTGCCTGCTCTGTGAAACTATTTATTCAATCACAGAATTTCATAAAACATACTATCAACATCATCATTTCTGTAGGGCAGTCTTTTTTCTGTATAAGTTGCCACTTCAGCTAAGAATTTTTGACAACATAATTTTTTACAAAAAAATAGTATAGTGTAATACCAAAAAAATTACAAAGAAATAGTTATGGTGTAATATCAAAAATTCAGATGCTTACAGAATTAATCAACTTCACACTAGTCTGTTATTGAAAATAAAGATGTTCATTGATGAATTCTGAAATGGGCAGTGATTTACTATGCTTATTACATGACTGTTACAGTTTATGAATAATAACACTAACAACACATTATTCAATTTTAGTTAACACAAATATAAAGTAAATATCACAGAAGATTTAGAATTCATTTTTAATGTAGAAAATAGAATAGCTTGGTTTAAAAGACACTTGCATTCTCCCACTGCTGCAGTATCTGCATTAATCCAACATTTTTTAAAAATAAAGCTGCATAGTATCTCTCTGATTCTCTCTCTCTCTTTTCTTTAATCTTAGCACCAACGAGATCCTCGGCTGAATGAAATTTTATTTCCATTCTATGATCCCAAAAGAGCAATGCAGATAGTGGAGATATATGAGCCAGATGAAGATTTAAAGAGCAAAGGTAAGAAGAAGAGGGCATAAGATGTTAAAATCTGTGGTTTACTTTGAAGATGCTTTCCAATCTTAACTTTTGCTTCATGGGTAATAAGATCATAGACTTACCTTCTACATCCTGGAAAGCCACCAAAGTGTAATAGTTTGTGTATTTAGCCATGGAAAAGCACTAGGTGGCCTTTGCCAAGTCACATAATCTCATTCTTAGATAACCCTTTGATAGGATTACTTTAGGATTAAAATAATAATAATAATATTTTTATTTCTTACCCGCCTCTCCTTGTGGCTTGGGGCGGTTACAGAATGATAATTAAAACATATATGTTGTAAAAATTCCACAAATATACATATTAAAATGTAATTCTATAAAAGATACATATTAAACCTATTTCTATAAAATACATATTAAATACACAAAAAAGGACCAATCCTAGGAAGGATATGAGCCTGCTGGAAGAGATAGGTCTTTAGATGGTTTTTAAATTCGTAGAGCTCATTTAGTTGTTGGAGCTCTTCCAGCAGATACATCAACCATCTTGGGAGGCCAATGAAAAGGTCCTCTGGGTGAAAGTCACCAGTTGGGTTCTAGCTGGTTGGTGTAACCGCCCCCCTAGAGGACGTAAGTGTTTGGGGTGGATTGTAAGGAAAAGGCGATTTGTAGGTAACCTGGATTTTAAAGGTCAAAACCAACACCTTTTGCCCAGAAACTAATTGGCAGCCAGTGGAGTCACTTTAGGATAGGTGTAATATGCTCACTCCTAGATGTGTGCACCACCATCTTCAGGTCCTCCAATTCTAGGAAGGTTGTGCAGCTGGCTTATCAGCCGAAGCTGGGAGTAAGCACTTCTGACTTGGAGAGATGAGCACTCCTAAACTCCAAACACAGTCTTTCATTGGATGACTCGACTGCTGTAAACCCAATAAAGCTGGTCTAGACCCCTATATACACTGCCATATAAAATCCAGATTATCTGCTTTGATAATCTGGGTTATATGGCAGTGTAGAAGGAGCCTCAAAAGGAAAATTGTACTGATGTCAATCTAACAAAGAACCATTAAATGGGGCCTTCCTAATGGAGAAAGAAAAAGTGAGAGAATACATTTTAAACTACATTCAGTGTCACCCATATGCCTTTGCCATCCTTTTCTCTTCAGTGGTTTGACAATAGCCCCGCAATTTGGCCATAACCTTGAAAACATTCAATGAATTTCCGTCATGTATGCAGAAGTTGCACCTTGCAGTGTAAATATGACGTATTGAATATTGCTGCTACATAGGCATTTAGCCTTTCATAAAAAATAATTTTAAAAAATTCATAAAATAAGTTCTTATTAACCACCCTTTATCCCATTATTGCCCCATAGGCCATCTTCCCAATTAAATCACTAGGTGGTTCCAGATCATTTGTTTCTCTCTTTGGTTGAGTTATTGTATGCTTGAATATATTATGAACAACTTCTGAATGCTCACTTTGTGGTCAAGCATTACCTTTGTCTAGCGTTTGCCACTGTCTACTGCTGTTCTATGTCTACCTTCTTGAATTTTTTCTGTACTGGTTCAGGTTTTATCTAACTTATTTCCTTAGTGATTTCATCTTTACCTTCTAGTCTTTTCATAGACTCCTCCCACTGATCTAAAGACTTCAAATGTTTTCTAGCTCCTTAGATATTTTCTGTAGTGTCTTGCTGTCCTGAATTTCTAGAGCTCCTCAGCTGCACTGACTTGAACTTTTCTCAAGAGCTTTTCATGTTTTCTCTAACTAGAATCCATGAATCAATTACAGTAGCAAACTTTCCATTACACTCTTTATTTCTAATCCCAGTACTAATAGAAGGTCATAGAATGTTTGCTTTATCTCCTGTCGAACTCAAAACAATGTGGATGCATTTTCTTAGTACATAAGGAAAAGCTTTCTCAGGCTGGAGCTACACTCCCATATAACTCAGTTTCAGAATGCAGATTAAATGCATTGAATTGGATTATATGAGTCTACTCTTCCATATAATCCAGTTAAATGCAATTAATCTGCATTCAAAAACTAGATTATATGGCAGTGTAGTGGAGCACCCACCCCAGTGTAGTTGGCACCCCCTTGTTGTGGGGGAGAGGCTTGCGTACCCTAAAGAAGTTGTGAGCTATGCTGGCAGTGGCATAATAGCCACCGGTAGGGCCTCCCATGCCAGACAGGTTAAAACTGAAGGGTCTGACAAAGAGCGTCGATGGGCAGGATGGGCTCTCTAGCTTTTTGGCAACCATCCTAGGATTTGAAACCCAGGCAGATGGTGCATGTTTAACCTTGTAAGGTCAACCATCTAGAGAAGGAAACTCAAACCAAACCTACGACCTGAGGACCTCGCTGTCACCATCCTAAACTTGCTAGGCCCCGGCAGACGAACCTTTGGTTTAAAGGGTGAGGCCAGTTCTGTGCACGCTGTGCTCCACCAGAAAAATCCATTGCACAGACTCGAAGGTCACATCCAGCCTCCGAATCATCAACGCACTTGTAGAAAGCGTGGGATGAGTCCTTCCTGAATCTTCGTTCGCAAAGAAAAGCCAAGAGAGGTGGAGCCTAAATCAGCTTTATTATAGACTGCGAAAGTGGCAATTCGTAAACTTGTCAATATGATGTTTAACGATCATAATTGTATTCTACATCACCAATATAGGATACTATTTCCTCATACTTGTATCATGTCTTTCTAAACATTACACAAAAAGTTGCATGTTTTCACTACATTTCTCCACTCTTTGTCTTTTCAAACTTGTGGAATTCCGTCTATGACAAAAAGATGAACCAAATTTTACAACAAAATATATGCTTTCATCATTAGATGAAGTGAGAACATCTAAGAAAACTAAAATATTTTTCCATGCTTTCCAGGTCTTATGTCGAGTGATGGATTCTGCCGATACTTGATGTCAGATGAGAATGCACCTGTCTTCCTGGATCGCTTAGAATCATACCAAGAAATGGAACAGCCTTTGGCTCATTATTTTATTAGCTCATCCCACAACACTTATCTCACAGGAAGACAGTTTGGTGGGAAGTCATCTGTAGAGATGTATAGACAAGTCCTCTTAGCTGGATGCAGGTTGGACATGCATGATGATGGTTTTAAGGGAATCGCATAAGGGAAAGTTATGCTACAAAACTGTTTGAATGTATCTAATTCACCACTGTTTTCAATTCAATATACATTATACATGTATGATAGAAATATATACAGATGTAACAGACACTATATTTAATATTAAAAGTATTGTAACAATACACGTGGGAAGTTTGCAAAACTACCTTTAAAGAAAGGAATTGCAGGATTGGAAAAACTCACTAGAGTTCTTTTTTATCAGCTAAATAAATGCTGTTGCATTTCAACACTTATCAGCAGCAAAGACACAGTCTCAATTATGTTGGGGCTTTTGAAAAATGACATTCACAATCTTCTCTCATAGTATACAACCAGATATAATTATGCAAGGCAATGGTTCCAGGTGTTAGACTGAATAACAGAGATTTGCCAGTGCATAAAAACCACAGAACTTTAGGAGTATTTTTCTAGTGCCCAAAAATATATATACTCTCCCATAAAAAAACCTTATTTTATATCATGCACTTAAAAGACAAAAATGAAGCAGACTTTGATAAAAAAAAACAAACAAACATTTGGTTTGCTCACAACCTTCATGTGTTCAGCATAGGCAGGTACAAAACTTATCAGTCCAATTTCAGATATATTTGAGATAATTCTCTGTGCCATCTCTTCCAGCAAAACAGCTACCAACAGGTCACATAGCCAGGGGGAGAGAGGGGGAGAGGGAGAGAGAGAGAGAGAGAGAATGTGTTCTGCAGCCCCTTTTATAACTTCTCAGGAACAAAATAATAAAGAAAGTTACATACTTCAACATGCATACAGGAACCAGTAAGCAACAGGTTCATAGATAAACATATTACTAGAGAAGGCTTGAAGAAGGTTGTCATTTCCAACAGGGGCCATGTGCTTTCAGAAGCATTTGCTCGTATCTAATTCAGGAGGAGGCAGTTGTTAGAAATGGGAGAGCTGTGTTGGTCCACTTAAGGACCCTGAAGGGTTACATCACCTCACCAGCCACCACTTGGCCACTTCCTCTCACCTTCATATCTTAGCCTTTGTGAAAATACTTCATGTCTTGATTCAAAACACACATCTCTAGGCAGTGTATGGGACATTTTGCTGTGTTATTGGTTCTTCTATCCAGTTTATTTTCCTGTTTAATAAAGGCCTTTCCTATGCTTTAAACAGCCTGAGCAGCATAAAGTATGGCTATGGGTATATTTTGGGTAAAAGAAAAACAACTGATTTCACTTTCTCCACATTTGATCTAAATGACTCTGTATTTACATTTGTATAATTTAGATTTGACTGTCTTGGCCTATAATGCAGATCCTTCTTTCTCACTTAACTTTCTGCACATACAAAATGCATTTCCAGACAGCCACAGTTATGTCACATAATTTGACTGGAATTCTAATGCAGTGCTTCTTTTCACATTGGGTTTATAGATGTGTCGAACTTGATTGCTGGGATGGAAAAGGTGAGGACCAAGAACCAATAATAACACACGGAAAGGCTATGTGTACGGATATACTTTTTAAGGTCAGTGTCACCAGTAATAATTTTTAAAGCCTCCGTCATAGATATATTCATGTATTTGTTTCTTGTTTTCTTGGGAACCAAGTCTTCAAGTTGTATAAACCCTCTCTTAAGTATAATGCTTATATTCCATTAAAAATAGAATCCATTGTTCTGCTGCTTCATTTTGCTTTTATATTGCTATACTATACAGAAGCTTATTTGGAGTCAATATAGCCTTCTGTGCAGCAATATAATAACAAATCCTCCCATAATATGTGAAGTACTTGTATAATATAATGGGCTACACCACAGAAGGGAGAAAATATATTTTGACAAATTTGCAATTTTAATGGGAAGGAAAGGGGTAAGAATTCTGTATATTCTTGTGTATATTTCCTTAACTCTCGTCACAAGAACCACCCCCTTCTCTTAGTACAGTGGTGAAGGACAACAGTTTAGTACATCCCAGGAGACCCTAAAAGAAATGCTTATCCCTTCTACTCTCTCCCTCATGGCACTACATTTGGCCTTTTAAAACATTTGGGTAAGAAAATGGCAGTGATGACTCTTTGTCACTTCCCCACAAAGGACCAGCAGTACTGAAAGCCTGCTTTGGTGTGGATATCAGTCTCCACTCTGCCCCAAAAAACCCAGGCTTTCTGGGGGTCTGCATGGCATGCAACCACCCCAAAGCCCAGCAACTTTCCCTAAAAGATAAATAAAATGTATCTGGCAACCATATGTTCCTTCCTTGTGTGAGGAAATGATGCCCCAGGAAGTGGGGGGGGGGGCAAAGAAAAGAATTCCTCCTCACCCTCGTGAGCATGCCAGGAGGGAACTTACACCAGCCAGGTATAATTTCTTTAACTTTTAGGGGTAAATTTGTGGCTAATGGAGAAGAGTTGGGAGCCATCCCGCACCTTTGGGTGTAAGATGGCAATGGAGACTTACCCCCTGGTAGTACCAGAACGACCCAGAAGTGAGTTCCCACATGCCCAATATCTCATTAGAACGACCCAGAAGTGAGTTCCCACATGCCCAATATCTCATTAGACCTAGTCTTTCCAGGAAGGCCCGGATCTAATGGAGTATCTAATGAATCCAGGGGAAACCTTGGCTTGTTCCGAATTAGTGCATTTTTACCAGAGGTGTCATTTGGATGCCTCTGGTAAAAACTGAGACAGGCCCCAGTATATGGATCTGTCTAGATCGGTCCTGAGAGAGTAGAGGGGGTTGGTTTTTCTTTTAGGTTTTCCTGGGATGGATTAAACTCATTCTTTACCATGCTACTTAAGAACAGTAAGTATACGTTAATTTTTCTCAAAAATGGCTCAAGTTCTTTTTGAATGCCTGGGTGAGAAAATGACACCAGCAGAAATCAGGGGCAACAGGGCCATTGAAGCAGTGCTGGCACATTCCCCTTTCTTCAGAATGATCCCCATCAACTTATACAGGAATATATACAGTATTGTTAATAAGCTTCTGCCAATAGCAGTGAGACATGTAAAGTAACCAGTATATATTACTTTGTCTGTCATAACACAGCCCAACAAAACAAAGGTTTTTTTTCCCTTGGTGTCTTAGGCCCCACACAGCAGAATAAAATCCCATATTATCTGCTTTGGACTGGAATATATGGCAGTGCAGACTCAGATAACTAAGTTCAAAGCAGATATTGTGGGATTTTCTGCCCTGTTATTCTGGGTTATATGGCTGTGTGGAAGGGCCCTTACTTTTTAGGCTTGTTCCTGGTGTTATTTTTAGGTATGGTTATCATGACTTTCTATGGTGACTGGTGGATGGCAAATGTTCTTTACTGCAAAAATTAGAATTAATAGAGGATAGGGGAAATTTGGTGCCATTTTTTGGAATCAGCTGGTCAGATATATCCAGAAACAAGGCTAACTTTTGAGGCACCAAAATGTGTGTTGGCCAGTATAATGTATTACTTACCACCATTATTAATTTCCTTCAGCAATAGGGTTGATATTGAGATTCCTACTATTCATATTAGTGATATGAGTCAAAATGAAACAGTGATCATTATTTTATTTTTCATCTTATGTTGTGCACATGTGTTTAAACCTGTAACATCTTTTCTGTTTAATAGGATCTTGATTGCTTAGTTTTCACATATAACAATGTCTATTCTCTCTCTCTCTCTCTCTCTCTCTCTCTCTCTCTCTCTCTCTCTCTCTCTCTCTCTTGCTTTTGAAGGACGTGATTCAAGCTATTCGGGAAACTGCATTTGCAACATCTGACTATCCTGTCATCCTATCATTTGAAAACCACTGCAGGTACATTTGCATATTTCAGCGATATGATCAAAATTAAATTCTAGCAAAGCTGTTCCTAATAACAGCAGTTTAACATTACTGATGTCTTTTAAATTTGAGTTCACTCATGAGTATACATTTCTATCATTCCATTTAAAATGTTTAAAACAAAAGTTTTAATATATTTGAACATCACTGTCACATAATTATTTTAAACTAGTTATCCAACTATTATAGGTTTATGGCAATGAGCTTTTGTATGTTGTTGAATATTTTTCTAAACTAATATTAGTTATGCAATAGCATTAAAATAGTAGATTCGATTTCATGTCCCATTGTATTTTCTTTCATAATATTGCTTTTTCTCCTAGCAAATATCAGCAATACAAAATGTCAAAATATTGTGAAGATATTTTTGGAGAACTTCTGCTAAAGCAACCACTAGAAGGATATCCAGTAGGTGTCTTCCAACCATTTTGTATAAATTGTCTTGTTCAAAACATCTGGAAAATGGGATACAAAATGTGATGTATATTCAAAGACATCATATGTCTGCAACGTGAAGCCACTAAAACTGTGTTGCTTCTAAAGATATTTACTCTTCAATTTCTTAAAATACTCCTTTTATGGCCTTGTGTTCCTTCAATACCTTTTTTGGCTGATCAATTATAGAGAAAACCAGTACAATGTAGTAGTTTGAGCGCTGGATTATAACTGCAGACCAGGACTCAAATCCTCACTAAGCCATGCTAGCCCACTGGATGACCTTGAGCATGTCACACTCCCTCCGTCTCAAAAGAAGGCCATGGCAAATCCCTATGAACAAATCTTGCCAAGAAGTCACTGTGATAGGTTTGGAGTGAAGCAGAAATCTCTTGGAGGTAGACAACAGTAAGAAAAAAACACAATATCCATGCATTTTGTTTGGCAAAATCTTACCTTGGGAACTCATTAGCCTTCTGCTTTTAAGACGTGTCTAAAGGCATGACTATTTTTGTACATGCCTTACTATTAAATGTGGTGTTTTCAATCAGTGTCCCCTTTTCTCTAGTGATTTCATCTACACCTTAACATTGACACCACAATTGTAGTATAGCTGCAGGTGGTTCTACTCTTGTTCTTTCTCAAATCCAGTGCTTTGTAAACTATGTTTTTATATTTACAGTGCCTTTCTCCAGCACCAAGCAATGTTGTTGTAAATAAGATTTCTCCTTGGATTTCTTCCTCATGTATAGTTCCAATTATGAACTATTGAACTGTACTTCGCATGTCCCCTTCCCCACCTTTGCAATAAATGCACATTCCTTAGTTATACCTCTTTTCTTGTTTACAGCTTGAATCAGGAAGGCCCCTACCTTCCCCAAATGAACTGAAAAGAAAGATCCTTATTAAAAATAAGAGGTTGAAACCAGAAGTGGAGAAAAGTAAGTCAAATGCCATTAAAAACATTGGATATTACAAATCCGCAATGGAAAATAATATTGTAGTCTCTTTTTGTTCAAAACATCTAGTTTTCTCCAGTGTTCCCAGGGAAACATTTTATTCATTGTAAAATCACTAACCAGAGGATTGTTGGATTGTTCTGTTATCTTATTATTTTTCCTCTTTTAAAAAATCTTACTGTGTTTTCATAAGATACATTTTTTAATATAGCTCTTTGTGTTGTTTTTTTTTCCAGTTTAGTGGTGTGGGGTCTCTCCTATTTTAAAGTCACGCAGCTTTTCCTGAAAACCAATTTATTATATTGTGCCTTTTGAACTTAATCAGTGGAAGTAATCCATTTTTTACATTCTCCACAAGCAGAGTGGTGGAAATTTTTCTAGAATGACTTCAAACCTTTTCAAGGGTTGCATTAGGCAAATTCTACATTTTCTCCTTATCGTGAGAAAGTCTTTGAAAACTCAACTTTTTTAGGCTACATTCACTTCAGGATTCTTTCGACACAATTCATATATGGTGATTTTATGAATAAAGGAACACTTAGGAGCACATAGGAAACAACATTTTCCATGTGGAAAATAATATTTCACCACAGAAATGTTAATTCCTGTGCAAAAAAAATCTGTTGAAATCAACCATATTTAATTTTGCATAGAATAAATCACCAATTAGTGCATTTTCTGCATAGGGATTAATATTTTTATGTTGCAATATTTTTCAAAAAATTGCTTTTTTTGCTCAAAACGTTGTTTTCTGCACAAAAGAATATAGTATGAATTTTTGTCAAATAAGTCCTAAACTATTAATATTCTCACCAATTCAGGATTAATATCATCAGGGTTTTTCAACAGCCATAAAAGAGGGTTTACCTTTTTTTTCAAAAAATGATTTTGAATATTCGCTCAGCTGCATTGGATACAATGAGACCTTCTTTCAAATAAACAGTTAAAGGACTGTTAGTCAAACTACTAGCATTAGACATATTTTAGTGGTAGGATGAATATGTTTTTAATGTTTGATGCTCCATATCTTATATCTGTTGTTTTCTTTTTAAAAAAAACTGAGGAGGAGTAGGCCTGTTCTAGCTGCACTGTAAAAGGCAGGTCATCTGAATAAACATTACACCATCATAGTACTCTCATCCTATGGGAACTAGACACATCTTATAGGAACCTGCCAAATCATCCATCAGTTGATTGCATACCTTTTATAATCCATGTGATTGGCTATATGGATGGTCAACAATTTACAAGTTAACCGAGTCACCAAAGAGTTAGACTAGAATGGAATTTCACTGAGCACAGACTATTGTGGTTGACTGAGAATTATAGACTTCAGTATCCTTCTGTGATGTAATAATGACAAAAATTGACCCATCCTTTTGAATTCAAGCCAGGCCTTAACTTGTTAATGATTTTACAGTATATCTTGATTAATTAAATCTCTCCTTCCTCCTCCTTTGGCATATCTCTGGTCTATTTGTTTTATTTTGAACAGAACAGCTAGAAAATTTGAAAAGTATGATGGAAGCTGGTGAAACCGCTGCTCCTGTCAGCATCTTAGAAGACGATAATGAAGAAGAAATAGAAAGTGGTAAGGCTGTTTTATTTATTTAATAAAACTGTCCTCCTATAATTAACAGCCTCTCCTGCTGTTAATTATAGTGTCTCAGCTCATTTGGCTGTTAGCCTTAGTGTGAGGCTAATGGATTGCATTTGTTTGTGTTTTCATAATGACTAGAGTGGGATGAGTCATCCACTCTTGACAAAAAGTGTCATTCTCTTGATAACTGTGCTGTTCATTCTAAGATTATACGCACTGAATGAAGAGAGTTCACACGATATTCACTTGTAAACTGACCCTATAGTATTGTGCTGATTTAATGGACAGAATGGACTCCTACCATCATGCTGGGCAAACAGAGCAGGTGTTGATATTGGTGGTGCTAATATTGACTTCTTGGCAAGGCATATAAGTGCTGTGCCACATGGTCATGTCTGCATCTATCTACAATAGAATGAGTCTTTGTTCTATTCTTAGATGAGCAGAGACGGTAAAGAGTGATTGCTACATATGGTAGTCATGGAGTGAGCCATTGTCAAGCACAGCATCCTGCTTTTGAAATGCCTTTCATAGCTACTTTTTGTCTCCAGAAGCTTTGTAGAAGCTTAGTGTATTTACCGAGAATAACCCATCTTGTATGGATGAAATAATAGCATTCCTCTTGGTATACTCTTTAGATTTTATTAATGTTGTTATCATCCCCAATATCATTATTTTCCCTCCCCCTGTGTCTCCTTTCTTTTTGGCCTGTGTGGGCATTTAGCTGACCAGGAAGAGGAAGCCCATCCAGAGTACAAGTTTGGAAGTGAGCTCTCTGCTGATGACTTGAGCCAAAAAGAAGTGGTGGCCAATCATGTGAAAAAGGTAAACTAGTTTAACGTGCATGCACGTTAATTAAACAACTTGTCCTCAGGATGGCCAAGAAACTGGATCAGAATGTACTGTCCAGTCATTCAGAGAAAGCTACATCTGATTTTCTGTTCACATTATACTTTTAAGTGTGCAATATGTATGAGATTTGGGTGAAAGTCACAAAGGGAGTCAAACTCTATTCATTATCAGTTGCTGCTGGACTAAACTGTTTTTGTGTTACAGGCTTAGCCTTCAATACACACTGAATGTGACTTATTCACATTATGAATAATGATTTTATAATGAATAATTTCATAGATGATTTGTAAGCTAGAAGTCTGTAAAGTCAGGAAAGGAAGCCTCTGAAAGAGTCAGTTTGAGATGGTAGCTAAAGGTAATATAAAACAGCGGAATATAAAGGTGTTGCTCCAGTTCATCTTAGTTGGTATAGTGTACTATTCTGTTCAAAATACTAGATGGCTCTTTATTATCAAACATTTCAATATATTGTCAGAGTAAACAGATCAAATCCTACTCACTCCAGGAGAAAATAAAAAATATATAAACTATTGTATAACTTTGCTCATGTTGGTTTTCTAGCTCCTTTCGTCTTACTAAGTGATTTTCTGACCTTGATCGAGACAGGTGTATCAGTAAAAGCTCTCCTTTCCATCAAACTTTCTCCCCCTTTTACTGTATATAAAATCTATGGGATAAAAATGCTAATTTAGGAATGGCAAGATATCTTGCTGTTTTTTTCTTTGTTTCCTCTGGAGCTTCAGAAAACATCTAACTTAGCTTGGTGTTGTCCTTTGAGCTCAGTATATTTGTGGCAACATAAAATAAAAGGCATGCAGCTCTTTCTTATTTATTATCCTCTCTTTGGTTATGATCTGGGTTGTCTACTTTCATTCCCTAATATTTATATGTGTGATACTTATCCCAGAATAATGTCTTCATATGTTTCCGTCTGTTAATGTCAGAGATAGAATTACTAATTTATATATATATATATATATATATATATATATATATTCAGAATGTAGAGCTGTTTCTCCTGCAGCTATACAATTTCCTTGGTCCAGCAAGAAGATGTTTTTTCTCTCTCAAAATGAAATATGGATCACCTTCAGTTCATTGCTTTTCATCCCGTGCTCATATGGACCCAGATACAATTTCTACTCTTATTCCCACTCAACCTCTTTCACTCCTTCTCCACCGAGGGACTTTCCTTTGCCGCCTTTGAAATTGCTGTACTTTTTAAGCAGCACATTAACTTAGTTGTACGCCTGGTGAAAAGGATTGTTGTAAAATAACACGTCCAATGCTCCTCTTACTTTATGCTTCTTGGTGATACTACAACTTCTTTGGATAATATCTGTATTTTTCCCCTTAGGCTGTGGACGATTCTGAACAAGAAAACAATAAAAAGGTGATCCACAAGATATTTTACAGCTTCTATTTTTTTTCATTTCTCTGCACCTAACAAGCCTGCTTTGTAGATGGCATTCTTAACTCACTGCTTCATTTAACCTTCTCTTTAGCTATTCCTCAGGATTTATGAGGTTATTGTCGTGGTGGCTCTTTCTTTATCCTGAGTAGCAAATCCAATTACCCCTTCTTCTGTCTAGGGGAGTTGGGTGCTTACGTTGTCTGCATGACTGCTATCTTATGCTAATGCAGATGTTTACCTCGTCAGCTTATTGAAGAGCAATAAACCACTTTTGATCTCCTTCTCATCTCTTCATGTCCACCTCTACTCTGGCTTTATCTTTTTCTTTCTTTTCTTTGGGGTGAAGGTGGTGGTTGCATGTTAAACTTTTCTCCGCCAATGCTTCGCTTGAACGTTCTCCCCCTGCTGCTCACTCTCCATATTTCTTGTCTGCAAAGATTGTTCTGATTCCTACAGGCCAAGCAACTATGATTTTCTCTGCCCTTCTTTAATGGGGTTTCTGCTATTTATGTAAAAGAGACAAGCGGTTCTGAAATGGCTTGGAACTGTACCACAATGATTAGATCCCTTCCTTATGAAAAGCTGAGCTACCCCTGTGGTCCTTTGCTCTCTTTTCTGGGTGTATATCTTCAAACATTTTGTTTTTGCAAGCAAAATTAATGATTTTACCATTTTTCTCCTCACTGTGAAAAAGTCATCAAAATCTGTCAGGTTTTTGAAAACTATTTGAAATTTAGGACTTGCTCTACACAAAATAAACTATGCTTTTTAAGTGTAGAAAGTAGCATTCAATACTCAGAAAAGAAGTTTGCTAGATGGAAAGCAGCATTTTCTACAAATAAATCATGCTTTCACAGAGGAACTTTGTTTTTGGTACAGAAATGCTATTCCATGTACATAAAATACTGCTTTTTCTATGTAAGCATGCACATACATATATATGAGTACATCATAAACTTTGAGGACTCTTGAGGCTCCATTGTTTTTATCAAGGTTACCAACATCTGTGAAACCCATTTTTCAAATATTCAGTAATATTTTTTCTATACCTTACTGTGATAGCCGATTAGAGGCCATGACAAATGTCAAAGGAAAACAGCAAGGAAAACATGACATCAAATTTTTTATTTTTATTTCCATATTTTCCTTACTTAGAGGAGAAAAGACTTCAAAACAGACTTCAGTCTGTGTTGTGGCCTTTCATTTATTCTGTACCTCACACTGGAAGCACCACATACTTGCAGACTGTCTTCAAATATATGATGCAAACTTATTGTAGATCATTTTATAATTTTTGACTTTTACTCAGATGTCTATTATCTACTTATAGGTTCATATGGAAATTCCAGCCTTTTGAATAGAAATGACAGAGAAAGGGTCCATTATACTGAATATTTTATTGGATAAGACCTGGTATATGCATAGATGAGGGGATGGAGGGAGAAAGTATCTCAACAGTAGTCAAGGAGTCTTTTTGTATTTAATCATTAAGCAGTGGTTCCCAATCTTTGGGCCTCCAGGTGTTTTGGACTTCAGCCCCCACAGTTTCTAACAGTTGGCTGGGATTTCTGGGAGTTGGAAATCCAAAACACCTGGAGGTCCAAAGGTTGGGAACCACTGAATAGCCAGATGCCAATTAGAAAAACAAAACAAAAAACTTCCAATGTTTGCGATACTCCTGGATCACAAATTGAGTAGTTGGAGCTGATAAAGGATCCTCCATTTTTTGACCAGTAACTATAATTTAGATGGCAGCAGGTCAGATCCAAAACTACCCTTGCAGTGCAGATTGTTTTTTTTTGGAGGACTGTTTTCTGCCTTGTACATTACATGAAAAAAAATGACAATGAAATCTCTGAATATTCTTCTGCCTGCACAAATAGAGGAAATTCTTCGATGAACAATGCCTTGAAGCTTGCTGGATAATTTGTTCATTATAGCAATAGTTTTGCACATTCTTGTGCAAGCATGTGAAAACAGCAGTACGGGTAGATTATAGTTCTTTAGATGTAACCAATGTGTGTATGAGACTTGAAAGTTATATCCCCCAAAATAACAGACCTATTAGAGCTTTAATTACCAAATGCTGAGCAGTTATTCTTCTCCAGTTCTACAATAAGAGTTGGGCAGATGCCGGAAAAACCCCATGACACTTTGAAGGACCCCACTTTCGCACACCCAAAATGTTTTAAAATGTCCCCAAATGCACTGTAGGGCACTTTCCCCATGTTTGGGGCTTACTTGGCCATTTTAGTCATGGGAGAGAGAACTTTTTACAGGAAATCAGTTCTTATTAACTTTCTGATTTGAGAAAAAGGTATCCCCTGGATCTAAGATAACCCAAAGGTGCAAAAACATAATGAAAACTTTCCTCGTGTTCCGAAGAAGGCATTTGTGAGTGGGATGAGTGGGGAGGAAAATAATATTTTGTTTTGTTTTTGTTTTTCTTCTGGAGAGTCTGGACCTGAGCCACAAAAGCTGCATGATGTTCACAGGCTACACTTTTCCTTGCTTTGTACAATCTGTCACCTGTCACAAGTATAAAAAGTAGACAATTATTTCCTCATGTATGGGAAAGTGTGATGTATTATTGGCACCACCATAGAAAGGGGCCATGACTCTTGTACATTAGAGTTCTTGAAAAAAAACCTGTGATTTTTGAAGCCTGTTTTATTTTCACCTTCTTTTGTCTGTCCAGAAAGGCAAGGAAGAAATATCCTGCTGGCACTTGAAGGACTAGGGACTTCATTGCATGGAGATCCTTAAGATGGGGGAAAGCAAGGGCATCCATAGGGCAGCAGGGTGAATCTTTCAGGCAATGGGGTAACCCTGCATTGCCCCCCTTATCATCACATGCGAAAACCCATCTGTCCCCCGTTTGATCCTGTGCTGTCCCCATCTTACTCTATGAGAACACAAGTAGTCACCTGTGTTCTCAGGGATGGGTCTAAACATGCTGCAGAGATGCAGTGTCCACAGAGTCAGGACGGAGCCCCACGAGAAGCAGCCCCGCATCATGTGCTGGGCTCTGGCAGGCTCTGTCTTGATTGCATCTTGGCAGCATCCCAGGATGGGGCTTTTTGGCCATGTGATGTGGTTTTAGAAACAAGAACTCCATCCTATTTGCTGTAACATAGAGCAGTGCTGGGTAGTACCATTTCTGAAAGCAGCTCTGCCCCTTTCTTCTCTCCCTTTCCTCTCCCATTCATCAACATGTTAGGTTTGAAGAGCTGACTATAGTTTTATAGGCCCTTGCACATGAGAGAGAGCAAATTATTTTATCTCCAAAGGACAAGGCGATAATTTTTCCAGTTGCTTTGCATTCATCTTTGTAGATAGCTGTTAGCTAGATGTGATAAATCTACAGGAGGCATTAGAGAAGATTAGATGGTATTCCAAGTCAGGGCTCTGCATTTAATAATATGTCAGGCAGACATTTTATTTCTATAATAAGTGGGGCAGTAATTCCCAAGAAATATATGTCTGATCACCATGCATTGTAAGAGAGAATATTAAAAACACATTTTAAGGTTTGTGCCTTTGTTTGCGCATTGAACCAGAACTCTGACGATTTGGCAATGGAAGTCTCTGGGCAGCCTTGATCTATTCACAATTTTTCAACCTCAGAAGAAGGCAAAAGCAATACCCCTCTGAACAAATCTTGGGAGGAAACCCCCATAATAGGTTCACCTTAGAGGCACCTTAAGTCAGAAACAACATAAAGGCACACAACAAAAAATTAAGATTAGCATTAAAGCAGTTAACATTAGGTGTCTACTATTTTAAGGTCATAAGATAGAAAACTAAAAATACACACCGAGACTAAGTACAAAGCACAGAACACACTGTTCTATATATAAGATCCTGTCTGTAGACCTAATCAATTTGAATTTTGTTTACATCAAACTTTGGAATACTGTATTCCTCCAGTTAATCCCTTGTTACCCTTGACTCTCTCTTGACTTGTTGACTGAGCTTGTTTTTTTGAAAGCTTATAAAATGTAGAAAGTCAACTCTGTTGTACAGGAACCTTCCTCTAGTAATTAAATTGCTTTTGAAATAACTGATAATAAAATTCTCTAAAACCACAGATTTACTCAGACACCCAATATGACTTTCTTCAAAATATGTAAGCATTATGTGCATGTGCTGGTGATGGACTAGGCCTCTTCTGTGTAATTTCCCATGAATTCTCGCTACTTTAAATTCTGACCAAATCCTCTTTGAGTTTCACACCAATTTGGACAAGAAAGTGCTGTTTCTGATGTATTTCTTTGTCTGAATATGCTTTCAGGGGGTAATAACTGCAGAGGATGAGCAGGCATGGATGGCTTCTTACAAATATGTAGGTGCCACAACTAATATACATCCATACTTATCAGCGTTGATCAACTATGCACAACCTGTTAAATTTCAAGGTTTCCATGTAGCAGAAGGTAATTAAAAGGTTTAATTAATATAAAATACATTTCTATCTTATTATTATTATTAATCTCAAGTATGAAAATTCCTTCATATTTTTTGTAATGTTTCATTTCATCCTTTGTCCACATGGAGGCACCAAATTACGAGATGTATCCCTGTTGCAGCAATGCTAAGAATTGTTTTTACATAGCATGGATATATACATAAACGTTTAGTTAGTCCACTGTTCTCTGCTCAGTGAAATATGTTTCTTGTAAATAGTTTATATTCATTTTCAAACACATGTATTGCTGTTGCTATTTTATCTCTTGACATGGGGAATTCATGCTTCTGCTTCTCAGTAATTTGAAAAGGCATTGTATCGGAGAAGTAGATAGACAAACAAGCATGAAATGAATATGGTTTTTGTTTCACTTAATTTGGATTTTTATACTGTGTCTCTACTTTATTAAGAGTCTCTGAACTCTTTCTCTTCAGAAGTTTAACTACATTTATTGTGAGCTTTGATATGCTACTAATTTTGAACCCAACATTTTACAACAGAGTTTTTACTATTTTCTTTCTAGAACGCAACATTCACTACAATATGTCTTCTTTTAATGAGTCGGTTGGTCTAGGTTATTTGAAAACACATGCAATTGAGTTTGTGAAGTATCCTTTTATAGAGAGCATTATAAAGGGGTGTTACCACCGGGGGAGGGGATTTGTTACCTAAACACAGACCCTATGCTTCATGAGCTAGAACATTTGGGAGTAACAAAACCCCATAAAAATGTGAACAAATGATCTTTACATCTATGCATGTCACTTGGTTATTCCATTTTCTTTAACAAATAACACAGCTATAATAAACGTCAAATGAGTCGGATTTACCCAAAGGGAGGCAGAGTGGATTCCAGCAATTATATGCCTCAAATTTTCTGGAACGCTGGATGCCAGATGGTCTCTCTCAACTATCAGACTCCAGGTAGATATGTCCAGTGCATCTGAATTTCAAAAAAAGGCAGCTTAGACAGTAACTCTCCACCAGATGTCATTATTTTTGCTCTTGGCATTATTGGAGGATTTGGTTGCATAGCTAAATATGAGGATGTGTGTCAGATCAGGTCCACACTAAGATTATAAACAAGAAAGTAAAAAGCTAGAGAAGTTTCAGTGTGCCTTTTTACATTAGAGAGTTAACTAGAATAGTGGTAGAGACAGGAGTAAGCGTATCTAACGTGTTTACAGAAACCTCCCCTTAAAATAAACTGTTTCCTTGGGGAAAAAATGCACATTTCTTGGAAATATTGAAAACAAGGACAGTATGAAGAGGGAGAGCTGAAAAGCATACCATTGTTTATGCTTTCCTGTCTTAGAACTAGGAAAGCTTATTTCAGCAATCTCTCCCCCCTCCCCTCCCCTTCCCATCCATAGCAGCTTGAACAATCTGCAGCAGTGGGGACAAAAAAGCAGATACCAGGGCAAGGCAAACATATTTCTAGAATTTTTTTTAATGAAATCTAGTTTTATACGGTTACAAAGAATGAAAATCAAAAGAAGAAGATGAAGAGAACAAGCATAACAAGAAACAGAAAACAAAATGTAACATTTGATATCACATAGATCAGTTACAGTACTTAGCAGCCGAAATTCTGTATATACTTGTGTATCAGTCGGCCTCATGAATAAGTTTTGGGATCAGATTTACCATTTGATGTATGAGGGTGAATTTGGTGGCATGCTCCACTTCGCTTTCCGTTGACATACGGAGCTCACAGGCTGCCATTTCACAATGTACAGTACTTCCAGTGGAGCTCCATGCTTAAAAGGAAGGCTTCCCATAATGTGCCAGGAACAACGGAGGGAAACCAGACCATGGCATGGGGACTCAGATGAGTCGGGCAATGTCGGGCATAGGGGTGTGGGCTCCCCAAACCGCCTGATGGACACTGCCAGAATCACCATGATGCATGGTGATTCCGACAGCCTTTGTGATGAGGTCATAAGACAAAGGTAATTTTGTGGAGAGGGGAAATTGCCAATGCTGTCTGATGAAGCCAAGTGCTTATGACTACTGCTAATGTTTTCCCATTCAGGTTCTCAAAAATTCCAGAAGTGCAATTGCAGAGATAGAATAGAAAGTGTGGGTGCTTCTTTTAGGTTCTCCTGGGATGAATTAAGCTGTTCTGTTTTTTCGCACTACTCAGTAATGGTTCATTTTAAAGAAATTAGAATTATGGTACAGTACTGATCCATTGTCTATGCTGACGTTTTGGTTGGTGTTTTGACTAAAATTTATCGTTTTATATATGAATATATACAGTAAATAATTTTCTTAAGTTTCCATGTGAGATACATTGACAGTGCCAACTATTATAATAGTTAGAATAATCAATAAGTTGGGACATTCTTCACTTTTCCCATAACTCTACATTGCCATCTTTTCTTTAAGAGCCAGTGATCAGAGTCTCTTTCCAATAATACAATTTACTGTATCTATCTATTGTATGCTATTTGTAATCTTTCCATTAGGCAGAAAAAAGCAATTTGTTCTTTAGAGGCAGAATAGGTTCATCGGATCTTCGAAATAGTGGCGAGAGACCTGTTGCTGAATTATTTCCAACCTTTTGGGTCATAATCGTACATATTTCTTGGACACGGCTCCTGTTAAAATCGTTGAATGAAGGGAGAAGTTCACCACACATCCATATAAAAACCTAGGTTTTCTGGATAGATCTGCATTTTTGAACAGTTATTTAGCTGGAAATGTCTACATTATTAATATATTTTTATTTAAAGATAGATCCAATGAAATACAGGCTTTGGGTATTATACTCCAGAATAAAATTAGTCATCACAATGTTATCTTCAAATAAGTGCTACTACGCAAATCAGGAGTGACACTTATTTCCTTGGCAGTGTTTTCTATGCCAGGCCTGTACAACTTGGCAGTGATAATGGGCCAATATTAAAATAAGCTGAAACCGTTTGGGTCATTCCTCCTCTTCTTGCCTGATCCAGGGCATGTATATAAGGTTACAACTGATGTGTTAATTGCAGCCATCTGTCACTTGAAAAGAGAGGATTGGCAAAATTGCCTTTGCCAATGGCCTTCTATACATTCAATTTTTCAATCCAAAGAGGTGCAACTAAAATCTAATAGGAACCAGTAGAATCACAGAAACAGAAACTAGCTGGTTCACAAGATGCACATCATTTTGATACTTTGACAAGTGCCACAATATGGAAGAGTATAGAAATTAATTTTTCATTTGAAAAGTAATTTTAATCTGAGCAGGATTACACATTTGTAGATGTGAAAGTAAGCATTTTCACACAATGCACAGGACTTGGATTTTAATTAAAGTGGCTATCCAGGACAAATTATTCCCTTTACCTTAAGAAGGCTGATGAGATGCAGCAAGTGTTACTCAGGAATGAAACATTAAACTATTTTTGTCTCCTGACAGATTTAGCAATGCAGTTGAATCAGGGAAAATTTGAATATAATGGGTCATGCGGGTGAGTAACTATTTAAACTGTCATTATGGAGAAATCTGTCACTTTTAATCATCTGCTGCATATGAAAATTAGTGTATAAGGATTAGGTTCTCTTTTATGTTTTATGGGAGAAAATTCAGATAAACCAGGGCCTAAGTACATTTAAAACTTTATCATATCAGTCTGCTGTTTCCCCATGACCAAGTGTGGGGAATGGAAACATACTAGTTTTAGAGCATTCAATATTGCATTTCTATGCATTAGTACAGTGGTGGTGCTGCTATGGCAGGGGTGCTCATTATGGTGATCGGGAGCACCTAGGTGATCTTCGGCCCTCTTCCAGGTGATCTTTGGGCCTCACCAGCCGGATGGCGCGCTCCTGCCATGCGCGCGCACGTGCGCTCCCGCTGCCGCCTTTGCGGGGCTTCTTTTGCCAAAATGAGGCTTTAGTGGGCGGGCCCTGGCGCTCATCTTGCCACGCACGGTGTGGTGACATGACCACCCATTGGTTGCTGCTGGGGGTGGGGTGGGATCAAGGCGAAGGCACGCGCACGGATAGGATCCGAGGCTGTGAAAGGGATGGAGGGAATGTGTGTGTGTGTGTGAGAGAGAGAGAGAGAGAGAGAGAGAGAAAGCCAAGGAGAGAAGGATCCATTTGGCAGGCGGGCGCTGGAAGGAGAGAGGGAGAGAGAGAGAGAAAGAGGCGAAGGAGGCTGGGCAAAGTGGGGCAAAGCCAAGCAAGCCCCGCCGCAAACCCTGCTGCTGCCCTTGGGACTCCCATTCCAAGCCGAGACCTGGGCGAGCGAGCTGTGTGGGGCTGCTTTCTTTCCTTGGTTGGGGGCGAGGAGGGAGGGCTCTGCAGTGTTCCTGGGGCTGAACCCGAGGAGGAGGGATCTGCGGGGATGGAGACTCTATTTGCTACTGCTGCTTGTGCCCTCGCCGCCTTTCTCCGCCTCGCCCTCGAAGGGGGGGAGAGAGAGGGGGGTGGCTCTTCAGAGCCGGCTAGGAAGAGCCACCCCCCCCTCTCTCTCTCTCCCCCGTGGGCATGGACTGCCACCAGTGGGAGGGGTCCTCCTTCCTGCCAGGCGTCCACTTGGGCGTCCTTTCTGAGTGACACCCTCGAAAGGAAGGAAGGAAGGGCGCCCTCCGCTGCATCTGTTGCTTTGGGGAAGCACCTCTTCCACTCTTCCTTCTCTTGCCCAGGTAAGGAAGCCTCGAGGGAGGGGGGAGGCTGCCGTGGGGAGGCTCCAGCCTCACGTGGGTGCTTCTCTCGGTTGGGTTTCCCGGCCCAGGCAGCAGCCAGGCGGCCCCTCTTCCCAGCCCTGCACCTTCCGAGCCACCGCCGAAGCCATATCTGGCCGGAGCGCTGGCGGGTGCACCTACAAATACCCTCCTGCTGCGTGTTTGGGAGGGGCCTGCTGTGCATGCAAGAAGCAGGATGGGATGGGGACTTCCTGCTTCGCGAAAGCACGCAGCAGGAAGGAGGAAGGCAACGAAGACATTAAGAGAGAGAGCATGCACAGGCAAGGAGGATCCCCTTCCCAGGTGCGCGCGGCGGCGAGTTCGTGGGCAGGCAAGAAAGAAGCCCCGTGCGGACGGAAGGCTGCAGTAGGAGCGCGCACGTGCATGCTCACATGCACAACAGGTGATCTTTTCAACTTGATTGTTCATATAGTAGCTCGCATGATGAAAAAGTGTGGGCACCCCTGTGCTATGGCAATCTGTAGTCCCACTATCTGGCTTCTGCACAGCCTCCATAACCCTGGCTTTTTTCTCCCCTGCTCCACCTATCATGTCTTTTGAGATTTTATTTTGACTGCAATTTTGCAATTATGGCAATACCAAAAATAGAATAGAAAGAAATACAAAATTGGGGAAGGAAAGGGAAACAGCCTGACTGGGAATAGTGAGGCGGATGAAGGAGGGGATCCATAACTATTGACAGCCTATTAAAACAGAAGCAGAAGGGACCTATTGCACAGAGGTCAGCAATGGGAAGGCAGTGGTATGGAAAGCCATTAAATAGGTTGGAAAGGAGTGCAATGGAAAGGAGTGCTACAATAATGGAGGGAAGGAAACGTGGCAGCAGGACACACACAATGTCACGTGATACCTACTGGCAACAGATGCCACTGTCCTGCTAAACTTCTGGATTATCAACTTCATCTAATAAAGTTGGGAAAGTAGCTAAGAAAGAGTATAAATACAGGAATTGACACTAGGATGCTATAGAAGCTTGAAATATTCAGGTTAAGCTAAGAGTTGGCAAAGGGTCACCCATAAGTTGCATGTGCCCCCAAGGACATTTTGGAATGCCCCCTTTACCCCTATTTTTAATACTTATTATTAAAAGTATGCTGGCTTTTAACATTGATATATTGATACATGTTGTTTTGTGGCTTTATAGTCCCAGGAGAAAAAATTTAAATGGAAAACTAGTCAATTAAATGGAAAATAAAGTAAACTCTCTACTACACTTAAATCACCCTCCTCCCCCCCCCCCCACACACACATCTCATTGTAGAATTTCCCCCTCCCGCCGCTGCCCTCTCACAAGCCTGAGTTGTAAAGGGTGGGGGGGGGGCAATTAGGGGAAATTTGTGGTTGGCTAGTGTAGTTCCCAAAAACCCTGGTTTTAATTATGTGCAGAGTTAAGATCTCATTAACTCGTCACCAAATTAAGATTAGACGTGTTAAACACTGATGAGGATTTTTAAATACTGATTAAACATTTTCAATTTCTTTGATAGTTTCACCAGACCATTGACAGCACTAGGCTATTGACAGCAAAAGATCTAACTATGATAAGGAACAGTTGCTTAAAAAAGGTAGTGTTTCAGGGCAATAAGCTTCATGATAACAACAATCCTATTTTTTATGTGATTGAAGGAAATCTGGTTTTCATCAACAGCTGGAGGATGTAACATCTCTCCATCCCTTATATTTCATGGTCTATTGCCCCAGGCACTTTTCTTCCAATCTGCTCATTTACAGCATTGGAACTGAGCCAATAGGAAAGATTTGGTGATTAGGGTTTATGTCCACCTCCCACCACTCAGGCATAATTCTGGACAGAGTTCAAACTGCTGGCTATGATGTCTAGGCTATCTGATAGAACACATATCTACCTATGAGACAGTCCAGGCCCAGAGATCAGCAGGAGAAAGCCTTCTTTGAGTCCCACCCACTTCAAGAGTGCATTTGATAGAAACATGAGAAATGACTTCTCAGCGGCTGTCCCTTGACTCTGAAGCTCCCTCCCTAGAGAGGCTACGGTGGCCCTTCCTTTCATGTGTTTCCATCAGGAGAGGTAGAAATGTTTTTATTTTTATTTTTCAGGCAGGCTTTTACAACTGAGAGCTTTTCAGAAAAGGATGTAAGAGGGTTCTGTATTATTTTAAATCGTACAACTTAACTAATATTTTTAAATGTTTTTTAAAAGGTTCTGTTGTTTTAATATAGAGTGACGGTAACAGAAAACCCAAAGTGAGTTAGACTAAAAGCAGGCTAAAATCTAAATGAAAGTCTATGGTGGGGCAATAAAAGAAAGAAAAAGTGTTTTCTGAGTCACACCATTGATTTGGTACAGAACCATTCAGTAGAATCCAAAGAGCTTATAGGCAAGGTTTTAACTAAGACTTCATCACATGGAGGTCCCTAACATGGGTGACAGTGAGGGGGTTTGCCAGGCAGCGTGACAAATTCTTGAAGCAACGGGGGAAACCATCACCCCGTATCACCGCTTTCCCCATCACACAGAGGAAAGTGTCGCTGCCCTGCTTCCCCCTGAGCTGTCCCCATTCTATGCAGTGATAACACAGGAAGGCTTCCAAGTGCTGGTTTAGACCTATAAAGCCTTGTGTGACTCAGATCCTATTTATTTGAAGGACTGTAACTTCACTTATTCTCTGATCCTCTGGAGAGGTCTTTCTCTCTGTTCAACCACCTTCTCAAGTTCATTTAGGAGATGGTCTTCTCAGTGGTGGTTCTAGGTCAGGGGTGCTCACACTTTTCTAGCATGCGAGCTACTTATAAAACAACCAAGTCCCAAAGATCTACCTACCCAGTACTCAGAGAGCCATAAAAGCAAAATATTTGGAAATTTATTTCAGTGAGAGCCATATAATACATTTCAAGACTGAATTCAACTAAATGTGAGTATAATAAGCCCCTGAGCATTCCGCACAAATGGCACAAATGGCATGGGAGCCAAACACACTGTGATCTGCCTGGGATCTACCAGGATGCCCTTCAAGATCTACCAGAACACCCTTTGAGATCTACCAGTAGATCACGATCTACCTAATGAGCACCCCTGCTCTATTTCTTTGGAACTCCCTCCCTAGAAAGGCCAGAAAGACCCCATCCTTGCTCTCCTTCCCTCAGCAAGGTGAAACATTATATGACATGAGGCTTTTACAAACTAGCTAGGACAGAGCTTTTAATGCTGTGCAGTGCTATTTTAAAATTTTGTATATGGTGTTTAAAAAATTATATTTTGATGTCTAATATGTCTAATATTTCAACTTTATAATTGTTTAATTGTTTTTAAATCTTATAATTATAATTTAATTAAGGCTTTGTATAGTTTTTAATTTGCATTGTTTTAAATATGCTGTTATTTTATTATTTATTTACGTCATTTTTACCCCGCTCTTCCCACCCCCGCAGGGGGACTCAGAGCGGCTAACATGGCAACGATTCAATGCCGTAGTGGATACAGTATAATAAAAGATAAAAAGATACACAAAGCACAGATTATAATAACATTAGTTACAATAACATTATCTACTTTTGGGGAAGAAAGGCACATGATAATGATAATAATAACTTAATTCTGTTTTAATTGTGTATTTTTGTTGTTAATTTTAATGTGTAACCTGCCTTGAGTCCTTATCAAAGGTTAAAAATAACAACAATACAAACAACTACAATAAAGATTTCATTCTCTACAGACTACAGTAGGTGTACTGATGTATAAATCTATGTATGATTTAGCTAAATCATTATATTTTAGAAGAACAGATTGCAGACAAGTTATTAATAGTTCACTTCACTTTTGTTTACGCATGCATGCACATTCCTTCTCATTTAATTATCCATGTTCATTGTACCCATATAATTTATTTGCTACGCACCTCTCCTCATAGCTCAAAGCAGAGTAAAACATAGTTAGAATATACAATACAAAGTATGATAAAATACATATATTAAAAATATAGAACAAAGAATGAAACACCAATACTAATAAAAATTAAATTTATTAGTGCAAAATTGACTGGATAGGCCTACTGGAAAATATTGGTTTTTAATTATGGTTGAGATTCCAACAGTCAAACAGCGCATTTACCTGTCAGAGCTCTTCTGGCAGGTCATTCCGCAGTCTTGGGGTTGTCGATGAAAAGCTCCTCTGGGTGATGGCTACCAGTTGGGTTCAGGCTGGTTGGAGTAAGCACCCCACCCCAATAGGACTTAAGTGTACAAGGCAGTTTATATGAGAGAAGGCGATCCTCAGGTAAATTCGACCTAAACTATGTATAGCCTTGTACTTTGCCTAGAAGCTAATTGACAGACAGTGCAGTTATTTTAAGAAAGGTATAATATGCTAGATGTATCCATAATCCCATCTGGTTGCCATTTTTGAAATTACTGGAGTTTCCAAACTTGGTACATAGGTACCCTAATGAACAGCACATTGCATATGATTCTGAAATTACCAGCATGTACCCTAAATGTGGAGGTTGACCTAGTTATTCTATAAGGAAAATAGTCTGAATTCAGATTATGGAAAGAAATGTCTGGGGAAAAAATCGAAGATGATACAAATTACTTTGACTAGCTGTCATGGATTTTTTTTCCTTCATGATCCAATGGGTTCAATTCAGTCATTTTGAATGTCTATCCTAAATTTTATGGCTTGAAATGGATTTTCGGGATCCTGATAATCAATATACAGCTCATTTTATATATCCCAATCCACTCAAGTTGCATTCTAGAGTGATAATAAAAGAAATCCAGTCAAATTAGTACATCTGAAAAGAAAAAAAAACCCAGAATAGTCTTTCTTTCTTTTTTCATTTGTATTTATTCCCAGCATTTATCTCCTGTGACCCCTCCCCAAGCTCCCCAAGGTGATGCCCACTTTGAAAACAGTATGATCTTTCTTGTATCAAAATAATGTTGTCTTTTATTTTAAGGTTTCTTCTTAAACCAGATTTTATGAGGCGACCTGATCGAACATTTGATCCTTTCTCTGAAACTCCTGTAGATGGTGTGATTGCAGCAACTTGTTCAGTACAGGTAGGAAGCATATGTACCACCATGTGTATCATAACTCATTGCAAAATAAACTGTGTTAATTTTAAAAAATACAGTACTTGACAAAAATGGAGGAATCATTTTAATTGGGGATAGGAGAAAATGTTAGTTTTTAGAAATAATGGATTTGACTTACTAATAGACATGCATAGAACTGCAGAATATTTGAGGATGGGCTCAGATTTTCCTGAGAGGAGGCACTAGTGGTGCATTTACACTACAGAATTAATGCAGTCTGAGATGACTTTAATTGTCATGGCTCAAAGCTATGGAAACATGGGAAGTGTAGTTTTATAAGGTCTTTAGCCTCCAATACCAGAAATTTCTGGAGCTTCTCACAACTAAAAATCCATTTTTTTGTGGCATTGAGCCACGGCAATTCAGTTGGCCTCAAACTGCCTTAATTCTATAGTATGTATATGCTCCCACAGAATATTTGAGGACTGGCTTAGATTTTCCAGAAAGGAGTCACGTATGACCTTATCGTATGGGCTAATTTGCCCATCATATGCCAGTTCCTCTCCCCTTTTGCTATGGAGCCTGTCCCACGATGTACATCTATGTCCAGCAGGGTTCTGTGGCAAAAGGGGAGAAGAACCGGCGTATGATGATGCCATGGCAACACGGAAGTCTTCCCATGATGCATTTACAACAATGGGGGGGGGGGGGAACCAGCTGGTGGATGCTTCCCCCATGGGATGTGGCCACGGGTAAATCACATGATGCAGAGCATGGGGTGACAGGTTCCCCACTCCCCCTGCCAGGCCCCCACGGTTCAACACAATGTGTGGTGAAATCATAGGTTAATGTGATAAGGTCCATAGAAAGCCTCCAAGGGTAGTGGAGACTTCACACTGTAAACAATAATCATCTACGTAAAATGTGCAAGAAAAATGTGACAGAGGAAAAGGCCAAAGTTAAATGGAAACCCCATTCACATCCCTAGGAATAGAGGTATTATTTTCTTTTCAGAATGCATAAATGCAATTAAAATTTCCCTTGTTTAATATAGAAAGGGGGAAGCAAAAGCACAAGATGCTCACGTGAAGGTATTTTCTTGCCCCATTTTCAATTTAGAATGGCATGGATTTTTTTGTATGTGTTTGCTGCCCACTCAGTGTGCTGTACTTTTCATCTGACCAGTGTATGGTCCTGTTTATACTTTTGTTTAAAGGTAATATCGGGACAGTTCTTATCAGACAAAAAAATTGGTACTTACGTAGAAGTGGATATGTATGGCCTTCCCACCGACACTATACGTAAAGAATTCCGAACACGGATGGTGATGAACAATGGTTTGAATCCTGTTTACAATGAAGAATCTTTTGTATTCCGAAAGGTATGATGCATTTCAAAAGTGTGCTTATGCTTTGCAGCCTTAGTGTGGATAATACCTTTCTTCAGTATGACCACTTACCTGAACATAGGTTATTTAGAGTCTTACTAATGTGGTCAATTCCTTCATAGGGTTCACACCATGGCACACTTTTTGTCATGAGTTCGGGCTGATTTAACCTTACGGTGTTTTTTTTTAAAAGAAGAGAGAAACTCCTGTAGTTATCACATGATTTTTATTTTGTTCTGTTTGGCTTTTTCCTCTTCTTGCTTCCTCCTCCTCCCCCTTGGAGGAACCCACCTCGCTCGTGGCTATGCCTGTGTTCCAGGTATGCAGTCTGCTCAGAATGAGCTCCAGCTGGTGATCCTCTACCTACCTTGGAGATTACAACCCCTTCCCTGCCCTGGCAGTGGCTGCTATCTTGCACTGTTCCTTCAGCCAAGAGGGCAGGTGAGATGCTGCATCCAAAGCTAAGGTCAATGTCATTACATGGATTAAGTCAGGAGGGTGCTGCCTCCACTTCTGAGGCTGGCGCTCTCGTCCTGTGTGCGTCATGTATTTTTTTTACCTCTCTTTCTCTCTCTCATTCACCCAAAAAGTAGACACCTTTCAGTAAATATATTTTGAAAGATTGCTTCCCAGGGTGAGCTTATATATTACACTTTAACAAAACATTCAATTTTAGTGGTTAAAAACTGCAGTATTTCTGTCCAGAAAAAATGAGATGGTACAACACTATAGCAATGAAGTCCTCTTTACAAATTTAGCCTGGATTAAATATGCAACAAAATTTGGTTGTACCAACCTGTGGCAGTAGAGGTATACTTCAGGCTAAAAATGGCTGGGGGTTGTGTTTTTGAACCTCAAAAGGAGAAAGGTTTCTACCCACCCCCATATAGCTGGTCTCATTTTGAAGGTGAACTACTGACATCTCTTTTTCAAGTGACATGTTTGAGTAATTCATTACTGATCACCTCTGGATTTGGAAAAGAAATTGTCTTTTCCTATGCAATTAACCTGTGCCAGAGGAGTTTAGAAAGAATGCCACATTGTTGGTTGTTATGGACCTTGTTCAACTTTATCAGACATAGTTGGTAGATGGAAGTATTGTATTGGCAGCAGTTCTGTTGCTGATTAAATAGCTGAATCCAAATGGTAGTGCTAGGAATTATTATCCCCCCCCCCCCATGGCTCAATACTCTTTACTATTCCATCTTTTTTATTTTTAAAAAAACAACTCCATGCAATCACTGAGAAGTGATTATGTGATTATATAGAGCTATTATGTCACCAGTGCAAATAATAAACAACCCCGCCTCTCCTTTTCATCTAATGCACAAGAAGCTGTTGAAGCTCTGAACTACTGCTTGGGCAGCTTAATTGACTGAATGAGGTTCAATTAACCAAGACTCATTCTAGACAAAATTGAGATAGTTGTGGACAATTCTACTGTCCAATTAAGTGGTGTTCAGTAGTCTTGTGCATTGTACAGAATCACTATCCGTTTCAATTTGTTTCATTCATAAGGCCTTGTTTTCATTTTCGAGCACCTCTCCCAAAAACAGGCACCTGTCCAAATGAGCTGTTCCATCCAAGGTTCCAGAAAAAATAAATATTTTCAGCCCATTGATGGCAAAGCATCAAGCCTACAGCTGAGTGCACCGATCACCGGGTGCCTGGCACACACAGATGTAGACCCTAACAGCTGTAGGCCCAGTGGCAGGTCCTGGCAGGCCCTCCAGCTGAGTGCACTGCGCACCAAAAAGCAGCCAAACAAACAGTTACAATTCCCACTTATTTTTAGTTTCACAAATTTTTCCGAACAGGAGGGGGATGTACCATTTCGTGCCATCCGAATGAACAAACGAAAACATGAAAGAAATAAATGAGACAAAAACCGGGCCCATGACTATTATTTAGTCTCTCTCAGAAAGAACAACATTTCCCTTGAAGGATTGGGTTAATAATTTAGCAGTACTCCTACATTTCTCATTGTCACTAGAACCATGGCCAATTGTTAAAAGTGCTTTGCTAACCGCACTGGTTTTCAGTGCTGGTTTTACCCTTCAAAGTCTGAAAATGTTTGATGTCAGGTAACAGAAAAATGCTGTCTTCCTGTATTCACCCAGGTAGACCTTGAGTTCCATTTGAAGGCCACATATGGGTGCTTATACGAAATGAAAAAAGGCAGGTGACTGCAAAAGAGGGCGTTTTAAGTGATAGCGTTCTCTCTTTGCAATTCTGTTCCCAGAGATTCAGTCTGAAGACCTCTTTTGCACCAGATGAAAACAAGGATTTTGAGAGTTTTCAGTGCTTTTGAAACTTTTCATTCTTTTTCCTTCTTTCTGGTTTCAACTTGGTTTTGTATTTTGTTGTTTAAAATTGTGCAAGGTAATGCTTCAAGAATCTACTATCTCATTCCTGCCCCATTCTGAATAAACTTTGATGGGAGAGATGTACAGATGTAAATTGTGTCATACTTGGTACATGCATACAATGGTTCACAACAGAAATACTGCAGAAGGAACTACATATGTAAATTCACCCTTGGTTGTAATCTGTGGTGTCTATAATTTTTTAAAATCCCATTCTATTTTTATTTTTAGTCAATTGGAGTTTCATTCAAAGTATGTGCGTTAGTGGTGCCGTCTTCGACAGTGTCTCTTATCTTTCACTTGTTCTGTTGTCCAGAATACAGAATGATTACCTGCTCCTTGGCTCTTTTTGCCTAGTAACCCTACCCTTTTTAATATTGCCCATAGGGCAATGCCAAAGTTTTGGCAATGTCCTAGTTTGGCACAAATTTCACATGACAGATATTTAGTCTTTGATAGTTTTGGAAGATAGCATAAAATAACAATCACGCCAGAGTCCTATAGCTTGTAAACTATACAAACTTGTGAAGAAGTAGGTTTTGGCTTCATGAAATCTCTCATTAGGGTGCAAACATCTTGCAAAATCTTAGCAGGTAATGTGTGAGTTGTGTTTTATTGTCCTTCTGTTCTTTTTGAGAACTACTGTGTTAATGCATATTATATGTTGCCATTCCACTGTGAGGTATTGGTAAGTCACAATGCTATATTTTAATGTGTACAGTCAGTCAGTCTCATTGTAATTAATGATGCATGCTGGTCTCTATATTTTTGAATGAGTCATTAGTTTTATAACTAAGAAAATAAATGGAAATGAAAGTGGATTAACTAACAGCTTGATCTCATGAAAGCTAGAGAAGATTGCAATGGTTCAAGCAGTCGTCTAGACTGTCATTAACACCATTGCATATAACATTCAGTGGGTGGCCTACAATAAGAGCCATCTTTCCCAAAGTGTCCTCCTAATCGGCTGGGTTCTTATCTACTGGTTTTTAGAACTTTGCAGCTTGTCTTCACAATCAACAATGATCAGAAATCAAGTGGATAAATATAACGCTAGTCAGGGCTGCTAAGTCAAAATTCAGCCCCATTAATCTGGTTCTCAAGAATTGTTTTTCCTAAAATACCTGATTTAATGGTAAGGACAAACAATGTCTTGAGGGGAAAAACACATTGATCATTAAGACAAAGCAATATGTGAAACCCTGTAAAACAGGGGTGCTCATTAGGTAGATGTCGCCCCCACCCGGGCCCTGGCACTGGAACACTCTGGAGACCACACAAGAGCAAGGGTACAACCGGGTTTTATTGTGCAGGAAGCAATAGAAAGCTTGAAGGCATATATAGGGCCTTTAAAGTAGCAGGCAAGATCTACTGGTTCAAAGGCAGTCTTTATGGGGCCTTTGGATGGTAGGTTTACAGAAATCAGCAAGGAGTAAATAGTCCCGTAACAAAACAGGAACAGCAAGGCTGCAGCGACTCGTTGCAATAGAGCCACTGACGGATATCAAGCCGGATGCCAAAGGAAGGATTCAGGGAAGCGTTGGGCCAATGTCAGGCCGGGTTCAGCTAGATGATCTTTGTGGAGACCCAGCCGGTGAAAGAAGGCTGAGCCCCGTTCAAAGAATGTTAGGAAGTTCAGCAGGCAAATACTGAAATCAGCAGAATCTCAAGCGGAGGAAATGCAGGAACAAATGCGGGATGCGATAGATAGTCTCTGAGCCCCCGATCGGCGCAAGAAGATCAGGCGGCTTTAGGTACTGCAGGCAAAGTCAATGCGGAAGTATTCGATGCGAAGGAAATCTTGAAACTCAAACTGGATGTAACGAAGGTCCCTAAAAGTCCTGTTGAATTACTGTGGCTGCATTGAAGCGGCTAGCAATTCACTGTAGTCTTTTGTTACAGACAAAAGCAGGATTACAGATGCAAGGTCTTGAGTGCCCGAAGGCAGTGATGCTTATGGCTTTGGTCTCTTAACTAACAATGTCCAGTCATTAGCAAGTGATCCCATAGCAACACTTAAGGAGCTCAAACGGCTTACCGCTGATGTCTTGACTTGACTGGATGCAGGGTTTCCTTTAAGATTCAACTCTAGCAGCAAACAGCTAACTTGTAGTGGAGAGAATCCAGGCAGGTGTTGGATAGCGAGCCCACAAGTAGCTAGGCCGTCTTCCTTGGATTCCTGGCCACACGCAGGGAGGCCAAGAAGGCTGTCTTGGACACAGGGCAGAGCAACAGCCTGCGGAGATCCCTCCGGTGTCAGCAATTGCTGGGAAGGTCTTTCAGACTTTTCTCTCCGGTTCCAATAGCGATCTGGCGGGAAGGCTATGCACGACTTCGATGTAGATGAAACAGGATTCAGGCATGGTAGAGCAGAGACAAACCAGCTCGTAAGTGACTGGCCGGCCTTCCCTGGGGGGAGAGGCCGCAGCAATCTTTCCCTTAGCCCATGGTGGATGCAACGTTGGAAAGAGACAAGGATTGCAGGGCGCCTTGGGCAATTATAGCATGCTGGAACTGCGTCGAACGTCACAACTGGTGATGGATAGCTTTTGGGCTATTTTGAGAACCTCAGTCTCGAAGAATGCGGGAGCTCATTAGACCAGGCCATCTGGGCTGGGGAGTAGCGCTTCCAGCTCCAAGTGCTCGCTTCTGCTATCAGCTTCGTGGGCTTTGTTTGGCCTTGGCATGCCTTCGGCATGGCATCTCCCTTGGACAGTGCAGGATAGCAGTAGAGAGGCCCCTGACAGGGACTGGGAGTTAACACAGCTGTGCTGGAAAGCTTCTCAGAATCAGGCAGGCAAAATGCAGACCCCAGGAAAAATGCTGTCTGAGGCCCTTGGAACCCTTGGGGTGTGACAGTAGATCATGATCTACTGGTAGATCTCGAAGGGCGTCCTGGTAGATCTCGAAGGGCATCCTGATAGATCCCAGGCAGATCGCAGGCACAGTGTGTATGGCTCCCATGCCATTTGTGAGGAATGCTCAGGGGCTTATTATACTCACATTTAGTTGAATTCAGTCTTAAAATGTATTATATGGCCCTCACTGAAATAAATTTCCTAATATTTTGCTTTTATGGGTCTCTGAGTAGTGGGGAGGTAGATCTTTGGGACTTGGTTGTTTTATAAGTAGCTCGCATGCTGGAAAAGTGTGAGCACCCCTGCTGTAAAATGAAGGTATGCAAATCTTCCAGTGAAAGAAAACATATGTATATATTTGAACGCAGAATAACTTTGATGCCAGTATATACTGGACTGATAATCAACATGTGATTTTTGCACTAAGAAATATTTTGATCAATTGTAGTTAGAATAGATTATTTTTCCTCTTCTGGCTCCTTTTTGCATCTTGGTTGAGCTGTAAAATCATCACATTCTTAGTATCAAAGGATCCAAAGGTTCCCATAGCCAAATGGCCCATACTATAAATATATACATTCTGTTCCAATTTCCTAGAGAGTGAAAATACTTGGGAAGGAAAGAACAGAACAGTTCTTCTGTCACCAAACTGATACACGTAGTTCTTTGGAATAGCCTGTCATCAGTGAGCAATTGCATCTTCCATCAATTAGTTATGCTAAATCACTAGAAATTCTTGCAAGTCCTTTGAGAACATTCAATCAAACTTAGCCAAGATTATTTAAATCAGTGTTTCCCAGACTAATTCTGGTCACCGCACCTCAAGAAGGATATAACGGAACTGGAAAAGGTACAAAGAAGGGCAACAAAAATGATCCAAGGGATGGAGCAGCTCCCTTATGAAAACAGGTTGCAACGCCTTGGTCTTTTCAGCCTTGAAAGACGGCGTTTAGGAGGTGACTTGGTCGAAGTGTATAAAATCAGGCAGGGGATAGAACAGGTGGATAAAGAAAAATATTTTCTCTGTCACACAACACTAGGACTAGAGGGCACTCCCTGAAGCTCCAAGGTAGGAAAGTTAGGACTAATAAAGGGAAATATTTCTTCACCCAGAGGGTCATTGGGTTATGGAACTCACTTCCAGAGGAGGTTGTGACAGCGGTCAGCCTGGACAGCTTCAAGGCAGGATTAGACAGATTCATGGATACCAAGGGAATCAGTAGTTACTGAAATGGACATCCAAGTGCCACCTCTGTGTTGATGGAGGCAGGCAGGATTTTCCCCGGGTACTGGTTGTGGGGGGTCGGGAACAGGTGAGGGTTTTGCCCTCCTTTCTGCTAGAGATCCCTGTGTACAACTGGTGGGCCACTGTGTGACACAGAATGCTGGACTAGATGGGCTGAGGCCCGATTCAGCATGGCTCTTCTTATGTTCTTATGTTCTTATAGTGCTTAAAACAGTCTTCATTGGGTAACAAAATGATTTACATCTTTCATCAGAGCAAGAGACCTGATGGTCTACTCTATCTTCTACAAATCTTAAGATGTTATCATATCTTCATTCTTTCCAAGATGTATACCTCAAAGATAAAAAGTGTGACACAAGGGCATCTGAAGGGCCTCTTTTATGCATTGATGACAAATCCCATATCAAAAAGAGGGAAGTCCTCTTCATTTTTTATTCATGGAAGAAAAGGTTATCCAGATCCAATATGCCAATATATTGCCTTATTGCAAGATATGAAAGAGAGGGCAGCCGTCCCAATCTATAAAGCATTATAACACACCCTACCAAGGAAATAGCAACCTTGGGCAGCTTTTCAAGACAATATCTTTATGGGTAAGATTTGTGCAACAAACTGTTTGTTGCCTATTCACACATTTCTGGTCAATGCAAATTTGATTCTTATGCCTTTGCAGATGCAGTTTGTGGAAGGAAGATACTGCAAAGATATTGTAGAGTGATGGAACTCTTCCACTTGGGGTGGTATTGCTCTCACATGCACTTCAACATTAAATATTCTTCTCTTCCAATTGAAACAGATCAGTATAGACTTTCCATGAATTTTCATTTACAGTGATGGTGGAAGAACAGTATACCCTGCTGAAGGTCTTGGGGGGATCGGTTTTGTGGGGCTGTCCTCTAAAATAGGAACTCGGGGGATTTCCCTGTTCACATCTTCTAGATCCTAGTTCTCTTGAGTGCTGATAATGGTGATATTGTATTTAACTTTTTAGTGAATGTTTTATTATATTTGCTTGTAGAGAAGGAAAAATAGATATCCCACTTCACTTTCTTCTTTTTCTGGGTTGGGGGGGGGGGGAGTACTAGCCATTTCTTCAGTTTTCCAACTACCATCAAGAATCACACTTCTTGATATGTGGCCTCATTCATTTAGTCAGTATATGATAATCAGAAAAATACCCTTTCTAATATACAATTCCAACAAAACAATTCTGTTGGAATTGTATATCAGAAAGAGTATTTTTCTGTATTTATACAATATATGAGAAAGTTATGTTGCCACCATTGTGTGCATTCCAACTGTACTGCATGGCCAGAGAATGTAGATATTACTGGGAATAGAGTGGATATGACCTCTGAGAAAGCAAAAATATGCCATAGAGATAATGTGTAAAATGTGAGTGTGGACAGCAGTTGTCCAGCTAAAATAAATTCCAATTTATTATCCATTTCCCAATTCCCCAAAAGTAAACATTTCATGTTTACTGACTTCTTTTGACCTATTGGCTTTTTTCTACAATGTTTTTAGTTTCCATTTTTAGAATTAGAATTCCATGTCTGGATCCAACATACCACTGGAAGAGCAGCTTTGGAGAGTTTCAAGGATGCACGTGGATGAGGACTGAGATTGGGCATTCCCATTGGATTCTGCTATCCTACCAGCAGAAATTTATTCCTGAATCCTATACCAATTAACTGTAACTTAGCAGTTTTTCTGATGGGTTCATTTCTTTGTGATCATTCACTATCTGCTGTAGGTTTTAGATAAAACAAATATAAAACGTGTTAAGTATACTCCTGAAATGGATTTGAATATTGTTGTAAAGATATAACCAGATAGTACTTCTCAGGCATGACACTGTTAAAAACCAGCCAAGGATATTGTTCCTGGATTCCTTCCCCTACTGAATCTATTGTATTGTGAATATCAATTGTCATTTTGTTCTTGGATTTCTTAGGTTATTCTACCGGATCTCGCAGTTTTGAGAATAGCTGTTTATGATGACAACAACAAACTGATTGGCCAAAGGATATTACCTCTAGACGGTCTTCAGGCAGGTTATAGACACATATCTCTTCGAAATGAAGGCAACAAACCATTATCTCTGCCAACAATCTTCTGCAACATTGTACTCAAAACATATGTACCAGATGGGTTTGGAGGTAAACATCTGACTGGTTCTTTTTAACTCTTAAGGAGTTTATTATGAAAAAAAAGATTAGAATTCAAATGTTTTCCATATTCCTGAAGATGAAGGATAAATAAACATTTCATTCACAGTAATCAGAGTGTAATGGGAAGTTTAAAAATTCATTAGAGTTAAAAGTTGTAATAGTTGTAAAAGCAACCAAGAGAATTTCAAGGTCCCATTGAAACCAGCATAAAATGGTATTCACGAGTAACTCAAGATATTGCTTCAGTATTAGAATTTTGGAGTTCTTATGATCAAATATATTACTTGTGCTCTTAAATCTCATGGATTTTAGCAGCATTTACATGCAATTCACTTAAGCTTCAAGAATATATGTGTTACTTTTTGTAAGACCCAGTTTTCAAATAAAAATCCACCTCCTATCTTAAATGGCAAAGAAAACTATTACTAGAGCATTTTCAACTATCAGTGACCCCAAATAGCCCATTTCTCACTCTTTCTCAAGCACTGAGATGTAGATGCTCCCATCTTTTGCCAAAAAGGATGTGAGGGCAATCTGGCTGCGACATCTGTCACCCCATTGATCACCAGGGTTGATTTGGCTGTTCTGAATGGCTTGGTGGGTGTCCTCTTCCTCCTTCCCCACTCCATGTGTGTCCCTCCCAAAACTGCGCGCTCGGTGGAAGAGGACGACATCCTAGTTATAGAAGGAGTGTACCGAGGTCTCCATTCTTTGGTCCTGGGTTTACGATAGCTGTGCTCTCTTGCTAGAACCTCCAAACAAAAGGCAAGCTTATAGCATTGACTTAACTGGTGAATGGGTGAAACAATACCATCCACTTTTACTACTTCGCCACAGAGAGGATCTGAAAGTATTGTTGCAAGCTAAGCAAAAGAATAGGCTTTCAAAGGTACAGTTACAGTTCCAAGACTTGTACATACACATACATCATTAAAGTAGAGGAAGAGAGGGGTACTTGACCAGTAGTCTAGAGGCAGGGATTTTACTAAATTCTCCAGAACCCAAGAAACATCCAATATATATAGTTATAGATATGTCTTCTCCCTACTACCTTCCTCTCTGGAACTTTCACATCCCAGTGGTTCCCAAATCTTGGGCCTTCAGGTGTTTTGGACTGGAGGCCCAAAGGTTGGGAACCACTATGGAGCCACTGATGGCATGGGATATCACACATTTCTGCATCTTTTGTGAAGTCTACAGTGACTTTCCAAAATTATTAACCTATGGTGGGTAATACCTTACAAAAATAAGTGCAAGCTCCCTGTAAAAATGTCTATGATAAAATTATGGAAGAACCTGAAGTTACAAGTAATTATTTTGACTTTGTATTTTAATTTCCCTTAGACATTGTGGATGCTTTGTCAGATCCCAAGAAATTTTTATCTGTCATGGAAAAAAGAGCAGACCAGATGAGAGCTATGGGGATTGAAACAGTAAGTAGTAATTAAATGTGGATAAGAAAGTAATTTGCATTTTTACCTAAATCCTCTTCTAGTAGACTTGAAAGACGGGAAGAGCTGACAAGATTAGCCATATTTTTTTCGTTATTAACTTTGGGTAGGCTCTGCCATAACTATTTTTCACCTATATATTTATATCATTAGCTGGGCAGAGGCAATATGTCATCAAATCTATTTTCTATCTGTGATGCAACAGTATATAAATAAATATGTGTGTTAAGTAATTCATGGTAATCTGTAGGTTCTTGAGCTTTTCTTTCTTTTTTTTTGGAGACTTACTGAAAAGTGTGTAGCCTCCTCAGAGACTTGCAGTATGCAGTGCTTCTGTATTATCTCGCTGGTTGCACTCTTCCAAGATACTCGTTCTCCCCTGCACACACATAAACACATCCACAATCATAGACATCCACATTGACACCATGCAGGATTCTGAGGCTAGAGAAGGCCAAATAGTTCCCCTACAAAATTCCACCCAGTATGCCCCTGTGTTTGGTTATAAGATCTAGAAGACAGAAACTGTCTTATCTGGCATCATGGAGCTCTCCCTTCTGTTGCTAGTGTTGTAAGATGGCCTACAGTCAGCTCAAAAGATGTCATGGTAGCATTGCAGAGGGCATGTTCACATCTGGAACCTTCTTTGCACTAGTCACAGTCTCCCAATACTGTAAAAATATTCGGTCTTCATCCCTTAAGTCCCCCCTCGGGGGTAGAGAAGAGCGGGGTAGAAATGTTGGAAATAATAATAAATGAGAATCAGCCTCATGGCTTCCACAAGATCTTCCAATACAGGACAAGGCCACTTAACATGGTTTTGCATTAGGCAAAGTTGTGGGGTGTTCTAGAGCAGGCATGTGCAAACTGGACTTAACTCCCAGAAAACCCAGCCAGCCTACCAGCTGTTAGGAATTGTGGCAGTTGAAGTCCAAATCACCTGAAGGTAAAAGAATTCTGAATTGGAACTGGCCTCACTGTTCACACAACCATTCCACTTTTCCTGGGCTCTGTGCTGTGGAACAGGATGATGACATCAACTTTGGTGGTTTTTTGGCCATCCTACAATGACCACGGAGCTCCCTGGGTGCCTTTGGTGACCTTTACAAGGATGCCAGCATGACTCAGAGAGGGGAAGGGTACCACACCCGCCCACATTTATCCTCTTCCCTCTAAGATGTGTTGGCACCTTTGCAAATGTCAGGCATAGTGCCTATGAATAGTCAAGAGCTCTTTGAACCACAGCTACAATAGCAACAAAGTGGTAAATCAGTGGGACAAAGCTGGGTTTGGCTCCAGGACTTCATTGTGTTACAACAGCAGGGTGGAGGCAGGCAGTGCAATCCATTCCCAGGCTAGTACACCCTGTACCCTCCCTGTGATTTCCTGTTCATGTAAATGGGATCTCATGTAAATGAGATCTCATTGAGGTGTCTTCCCCTTCACACACAAACACACACTCCCTCACTCCTATAAGTAATGGAAATTCCCTTAGAGCTGTTAATGATGATTCCATGTGAATTATACCATTCTAACTATGTACGAGCTGGATAAAAAGGAAAACTGTTATCATTGTCAGTAAGTATGTTATAGTACAACAGAATTACCAGTAGTGATCTCCAATACACACACACATAATTTTTTTACCCCATTCTTGGGTGTTGGAACAAAAATATCTAAAATATTGCAGTTTTTGTGATAACATCTCTTTGAATAGGACAGTAGGGTTCTAAAAAGCATTAGCTCTTTCATATCAGCAGTAGTTTTGTCTCATCAGCTTACCTATAAAGCTATTGGTTGTAAATATGGCCAGGTATTTTGTCCTGAGTCTCCTAAAAATAGTCATTAGGTTATGCACTGAAGGGTAGTGCTACTTTAGATAATATTGTCTTGACTGCCCCTTTGCAATATCAATTAGGCGTGCAAATATTTGAATGGTCAGTTCTTGCATGTGAGGGAGGGTGATTTATAGTCCCACTGCAGAAGACATTTTTGCATAGTACACACACATCTCAAAGTGTGTTAGGAGATTATTCTGTGCATAAATATCTGTGTGACTTTTCTGTGCATGCAAAAAAACCCCCTGTTTTTCATATAGAATTATTATCTTCCCAGAAAAGCAATTTCATCAAAATTGGTTGGATTTTTAAATGTCAGGAAATCTATTTGCGGCCCAGGACACAAAGAATGGCAATTTCCTCCCATGTGTCATATTGATAACATAAAGCAAATACCTGTGAATGTTTTGCACTGTTTGCTGATTATGGATGTAAATCTTCACACTGTTATTTCTCCCCATTTGGCAAAATTACTACAGTTATTGCAGTGTCTCTTGCACAATGAAGTTTTTGCAAAGGATAAAAGTATGAAAAAAAATCTCATATCAATTGATTACTTTTCAACACTGAAAAGAAAAATCATGACTATTCTTTACATTGCTAGATTCTGTTTGTGTCCTGGATCTGGTCCTTGGAATCCAGGCATTGTCTTCTTGTTTAAATCTTGATCCAGTTTCTTATGACTACTTGGAATCTATTTCCCATAGTTTCATATTTCTCAAGTGATCTTCTAAAATGTATTTGTTGTTTTCCAGAGTGATATAGCTGATGTTCCAAATGACACATCAAAGAATGAGAAGAAAGGCAAAGCTAATAATCCCAAAACAAATGTTACTCCTCAGACTAGTTCTGAACTTAGACCAAATGCCACAACAAGTGTGGGACCAGGAGTGGAACCTAAGAAAGGTAAATACGCCTCTATTTCTTTTTCTTTTTTCTTTTTGTGTTTTATTGTGTCTTTTTTTCCTTCATAGAAATACTTTGGATTGAATCCAGTTTCTAATCCCAACTAGAGTAAACCCATTTTGCATTGATGGAATTATAAGTGTTGATTTACCTTACAGCAATTGATTTAGTGTGTCTTCTGTGGTTGGCACTAACATTTGGATTTAGGGCTGTGACTAATGTTAATTGTGAATCATGAGTATAAATTACTTTGTGCCCTCTTTCATAATATATATTATAACTCTTGAGCGGAGCTGGGTGTCTCACTAAAATCCATTGAAATTACCATTACCATCACCAACGGCCGCTCTGGGGCCAGAGTAAAGAAGGGGAGCCGGGAAGACAGTTCCATCTTGTCTCCTGCGACATCAGGGCCCCTCCCCCCAGCAACAGTATAATATTACATAATACTAATATTATGAATGATGTATTAGTACTATGTTAGTAATGTAGTATGTTGTATGTTCATATGACTTGTAAGCCACTCTAAGTCCCCTTCGAGGTGAGAAGTGCGACATATAAATGTCGTAAATAAATGTATTTATTTATTTATTTAGGCTTGTTAGTCGCCCCTTCCGACAGGCTCGGGGTGACTTACATGTGCTAAAACCATTAAAACATTATAAAAACAACGGACCAATGTCCACGCATTAAAATTGTACAGACACATACACACCAAGATAACTCCTATGGCCTACATTATATAGTGGACGGCCTAGAGTTATTTACCGACCGAACGCCTGCACAAACAGGAGGGTTTTACAGGCCTTACAGAAGGCTAACAGATTGGACTGTGCGCGGATTGTGGGGGGAAGAGCGTTCCAGAAAACTGGGGCGATGGCACTAAAAGCCCTCCTCTGCGTTGAAGACAGGTGGAGGGATTGGTAACTGGGTACCACAAGGGTGTTCAGGTACTCAGATCGCTGTGGTCTTGGGGGACTGTATTGGGAGAGGCGGTCCCTTAGGTACACTGGCCCCAGACCATACAAGGCCTTAAAGGTCAAAACCAACACCTTAAATAAATAAATTACTTGGATCAAAACAGTGTCTAAGTGTTTGGTTTTCTTCTATTTCTCCCCCTTTTTAGGTATAGACCTTATTCCTCAAATAAAGATAGAAGATCTGAAGCAAATGAAGGTAATTCTATGCAAGAGTCATATCTCTCTAAAACCTGGAAGGAGAATTCATTGAATTGTCCACTGGAGAAAAAAAATGAATAAAAATAATATCATGGAATGTGCACATAAATCCACCTGCATGAAAAGGCTTAGAGGAACCTGGAACCTCGAGGCCAGACAAGAAGTGTGTGTGCAAAGGCTGTTCCTAGTAGTGGTTGCAACCTCAGGGCTCCATGGTGACTGGAGAAAGATCCAGTTTTTCCTGTCACTTCATCGCAGATCCTGACCCCTGGTCAGCCCTCAAGGCCCCTTTCCTACCTGCCGTAGGCTCAGTTCCATGAGGTTCCCAACTGGCCTCATCAAAACTTCCTCCTCAAGTTTCAAGGCCTTGTGAATGAGGCCATTTGGGAATCATGTGAGATTGGCCAGTTCACCAGCCTCCGCATGATGGAGGGGCATGGCTACCCAAATGGCCTCATTCATTCTGCCTGCCTCCCTGATGTGCTATGCCTGTGCTGTTGCAACCATTACATTCTAGGGCAAATCTATTTTGAGATGTGCATTACATTCAGTTCCGCATTACACACAAGGAAATACAGTAATTTAGCACAGAAACTTGGATAAATTATTAGCATACATGTTGTCGAAGGCATTCATGGCCAGAATACTGGGTTGCTGTAAGGTTTTCGGGCTCTATGGCATGTTCCAGAAGCATTTTCTCCTATATAGTAGCATATATTCCTGATCTTGGCTGGATGTTGTTAGGACCACTGTCCACCTGCTTCTCCAGCTCTCAGAAGACCTACCTCAAAGTATTTATGGCCTTGCTCTGTGGTGTTTTCCTTCCTCCCTTCCTTTCCCTCATACACATGTCACCTTTCTTTCCCAATGACATCACAAAAAGCCATCATCTAACAATAGCCAGTCTTTCATCTAACTACAACCAATCCAATGACCTCACAAAAGGCCACTTAATTTAGAAACAGCCTTTATTGCAGGGCCGGTTCGTCCATTAGGTGGAGGAAGCAGGCGCGTAGGGCAACGTCACCGGGGAGGGGCGACGTCACCCAGGAGGGGCGCCGCCGCGCCGGCCCCCGGTCCCGCAACGCCCATGCTGCGCTGTCCCGTGGCGCGCCGGCCAGGCCTCCGCAGCCAGCCCCACAGCCGCCGCTGCGTGCGCTATGCACACCGCGCCTTTGATAGGCAGCCCGGGGGGCTCCGGCCGCGCTTCCGCATGCGCGGACCTTTTTGCGCATGCGCAAAAAGGTCGGCACATGCGTACTGGCTCCCACTTTGGCACCAGTATGCGTGCACAGATTGGCGCATGCGCACTGGGGGGCGCAAAAAATTTTTTGCGTACCCCCCGGGGAAAGCTTAGTCCGCCCCTGTTTTATTGTACAAACAAACATACATACTTTGACTTTTATAGATGGAAACCTTGAACACCCCACCCCACCCTCCAAAAAGGAAACATGTTTTGTCTCATTATCACATTGGAGGTGAGAACTCCATCAGATGTTGGCAATTTCTTGACAGGCTGTCGTGACATGACATGAAAATCTCCCTCACTGACAATGAGAAGTTTATATATATATACGTTTCTAATATGCTATCTTTACCCTATTGTTAATCGACAGCTTACTTTTCATTGAACACACATAATACACATAATATCTGTTTAAGGCTCACATCAAGTCCCTTCATTCCCGTATTTCACAGAATCTAGGATACCATCTACTCCAAAGATGCACCCACCCCATTTATGATAATCAATTTTAGAAAGGGGAATTTTTCGATTCCAAGAACCACTATCCTTTTTGTAGCTCCGATTTTAGAAAAACAAATTCTTTAAAGAAATTGGGCACAGTATTCCAGGTGTGGTCTGACCAAGGCAGAATAGAGGGGTAGTATGGCTTCCTTGGATCTAGACCAGGGGTGGGCAATTACTGGCCCTCCAGGTGTTTTGGACTTCAACTCCCAGAAATCCTAGCCAGTTTACCAGCTGTTAGGATTTCTGGGAGTTGAAGTCCAAAACACCTGGAGGGCAGGTAATTGCCCACCTCTGATCTAGACACTAGACTCCTATTTTTGACATGCATAAATAGGAGTCTAGTGTCTAGATTCAGTGAAGTCATGCTTCCCCTCCATCCTGTCTTGGTCAGACCACACCTGGAATACTTTGTCCAGTTCTGGGCACCACAATTGGAGATGCTGACAAGCTAGAATGTATTCAGAGGAGGGCAACTCAAATTATCAAGGATCTAGAGAACAGGCCCTATGAGGAGCGGCTTAAAGAGCTGGGCATGTTTAGCTGCAGAAGAGAAGTCTGAGAGGACACATGATGAGGGTCATGTATAACTTACTTAGGCGATCCCTCATTGTCCAAGTAGAATAGTTTTCCAAGATCAGTGTACTGGTGGGTCCGTAGTTGACTGTGGAGCCCTCTTCTTGATCTGCATCTTCTCCCGCAGTGAGGGCATTGGTTTCCAGGTGGAAGGTGATCTCGGTCAAGGTTGGCTTGACACGCCTTCCTCTTGGCATGTTTCTCTCTTTGGCCCTCCATTCATGCCTCTTCAAATTCTGCAGCACTGCTAGTCACAGCTGACCTCCAGCTGGAGCACTCAAGGGCCAGGGCTTCCTAGTTCTCAGTGTTTATGCCAGAGTTTTTAAAGTTGGCTTTGAGCTCATCTTTAAATCTCTTTTCCTGCCCACCAACATTCCGTTTTCTGATCTTGAGTTCGGAGTAGAGCAACTGTTTTGGGAGATGGTGGTCAGGCATCCAGACAACGTGGCCAGTCCAGCAGAGTTGATGGCGGAGGACCATCGCTTCAATGGTGGTGGTCTTTGCTTCTTCCAGCACACTGACATTTGTCCGCTTGTAGAAAGATATGAGGGGAAAACATAAGGAGGAGTGAGCAGGCTTGTTTTCTGTTGCCCTAGAGACAAGGATGCCAAACAATGGCTTCAAACTGCAGGAAAGAAAGAAGATTCCACCTGAACCTGAGGAAGAATTTCCTAATTGTGAACGCTGATCAGCAGTGGAACTATCTGTCCCAGAGTGTGGTGGAGGCTGCTTCTTTGGAGGCTTTTAAACAGAGCCTGGGTGGCCATCTCACAGGGGTACTTTGTGCTTTTCCTGCGTCTGAGGGTTGGGCAAGATAGCCCATGAGGTCTCTTCCAATTTTATGATTCTATGAAATCATAGGTTTCTGAATCTTATCTGCATAAGAGATTGCTGGGGGTGGGGCGGGGGGGGGGGGGCAGCTGAGAGATATTTCAACTGTGTCACTGCTCCTGATCCTCTCTTTAAAAATGGGATCTAGAATGCCCAGGATTCTAAGGCACACCCCTATTTTTAAGCCTGAAATTTGGATCTTAATTTATTTATTTAAAGCTTTTGTACCCCGACCTTCTCACCTCTATCGAGGGACTCAGACCAGCATAACAACAAAGATTCCATGCTATACAATTTAAAAACAACTACAACAACATATTAAAATACATAAAAACCCAGCATAAAACCACATCGCCATTAAAACAATTCCACTCAATCTGTAAACATGGTCATACATTCAGACAATAGCCAATCTCAGCCTATTCTGGGAAGGCTTGGTTCCACATCCAGGTCTTCACCAGCCTCCTAAAGGACAATAGAGAGGGGGCAGATCTAGCATCACTTGGGAGAGAGTTCCACAGCCGAGGGGCGACCACAGAGAAGGCCCTGTCTCTCGTCCCCACCAGCCGCACTTGCGAAGCCGGCAGGACCGAGAGCAGGGCCTCTCCGGAGGATCTTAATGTCCTTGATGGTTCATAGGGGAGAATCCGTTCAGACAGGTAAACTGGGCCAGAACCGTATAGGGTTTTGTAGGTTAAAACCAGCACTTTGAATTGTGCCCGGAAGCTAATTGGCAGCCAGTGGAGCTGGCGCAGCAAGGGAGTTGTATGCTCCCTATAACCTGCTCCTGTTAGTAACCTGGCTGCCAAACGTTGGACTAATTGCAGCTTCCGAGCAGTCTTCAGAGGCAACCCCACATAGAGAGCGTTGCAGTAGTCTATTCAGGATGTAACCAGAGCGTGGACCACCGTGGCCAAGTCAGACTTCCCAAGGTACAGGCGCAGCTGGCGCACAAGCTTTAACTGTGCAAAAGCTCTCCCGGCCACTGCCGAGACCTGGGGCTCCAGGTTCAGCGATGAGTCCAGGATCACTCCCAGACTATGGTTCCCTGACACTGAATGCTCGTGGGTCACATAAAGTGACATGGCAAGCTCGATTTGGCCTTGTGTTTGACTCACGTGCTATTTCCATACCACAGCTTGGTTTGTTAAGCTACCTCCATCATTTAAAATGTTTTATTAAGATTGTAATGTAACTTTATTTCAAAGTGGAAGTATGCGCATGCCATTGTTGCAGGTACTGTCTTGTAATTTCAGACATCTTAAAGAGACATTGATCGGTTTATTTTTGTTGTTGTTTTTATGGGGAGCAGGCATATATAAAGCATTTGAAAAAACAGCAAAAAGAATTGAATGCTTTGAAGAAGAGACACGTAAAGGTATGGTAATTTTTAACGTGCTTTGCATTAGTTTTTTGTTTTCAGAAACGGGGTTGTAGAGCAGGAAAAACAAAAGATCAGATCAAGTGCAAATTACATATTCAAATAGGGGATAGTAGTAGTTTCCAACTTACTGCCTATTTAAGGTTTGTTACGTTTGTATGGGTAAGATAAATGGAACACTAGTTGTCATTCCTGATTGCGACTGAATTTTTTGAATCAATGAATAATTTTCATATATCTGGTGTCCTGTCTGTATCCCTATTTGAAGTAGATAAGACACTTTCTCCAATTTTCTACTTGATGTACCTTCATGGGAAAATGCCCATTGTCTTGAGCTCCATCTGAAAATAAATGCAGAGTATAACAATTTCCTGTTCTAGGTTTATTAGGGTGTTATTTATCCCTCTCCTCTCATTGAAATCTAAACTCTGTATGTTTATAAACAAATGCCATGTTCTGAGAAGCCAATACCATTGGCTTCCATTGGGCTTGCTGGGAATGAAGTGTGAAGATGCTAAAGGAGCTTACATATATTACATGTGTGTATCCCTTATCTGAAATACTTGACACCAGAAATATGTATTTCAGGTTTGGGGGGGGGGGGGGGTCGGGAATTATTGCATATATGTAGGGAAGTATCTTTGAGATGGTCTAAACATAAAATTAATTTACTTTTCATAAACCCTTTACACACATAGTCTGAACATAATTTAATATACAATATTTTTCATAATAGTGTGCATGAAACAAAGTACATGTGCACCAAATCATCAGAAAGCAAAGGTGTTACTGTTGAGCCATCATGTGACCAATTTTCATGCCAATGTAGCCCCGAGTGTTGGTATTAACATTTAAGACCTTGTATGGTCTTGGGCCAGTGTACTTGAGGGACCGTCTCTCCTCATAGTGTCCCCAGAGATCCCTGCGCTCCAGCGAACAAAATCTCCTCAATGTCCCCTCCATTCGACAATATCAACTGTCCTCAACAAGACAAAAGGCATTTTCGGTAGCTGCACCAACTCTGTGGAATGCGCTACCAGAGGAAGTCAGAGGAATCAGAAAACTGTCTTCATTCCGTAGAGCCTGTCAGACAGTTCTCTTTCGCTTAGCATTTTTGGCTTAGTAAAGCTATCGCGCTTACTGTGTAGTTTTAGAATCATTTTAGTGGCAGTAGTATTTTTAGATTATTTTTAGTATTTTTAGATTAATTCTGTCGTTTTATCATCCTGTTTGCTTTCATTGTTGTAAACCGCGGTCTAGAAACTGAAATAATAAATAAATAAATAAATTTTGAGGTATTTCTGATTTTAGAATTCCAAATAATGGATTCTCAACCATTTGTGCTGCATAGTACTTTTATCTAGTACAATGAAATAATAGAGAGAAAAGCAAGAGGGTAAGAAAAGAGAAGGTGTGGCAAACAGAGGTAGAATGTACAACTGTTTCAATTACACATAAGATAAAGTGGGGCATGCAGACCCGGGGGCTAAGTGCCTGTCTTATAAAAGAGCCTTTGTGCAATTTCAAAGATAAGAAAAAACTAGTCAAAAGTGTGTGTGTGTGTGTGTATTTTAATATGATATTCATATGCTGTGACATACATTTACATGTTTCATAAAGCACATTGTGACCCAAGGTATTAATTTTTGTTGTGTTGTTGCAGGAACACAGTGTCATGCAAAAGTTGCACTGCACACAAGTTGACAAAATGGTAGCACAGTATGACAAAGAGAAGTTAGGATATGAGAAAATCCTTGAAAAAGCAATCAAGAAAAAAGGGTATGGACTTGGATTTTTTTAAACAAATGTTTAGAATGTATCTGGTGCATTAGTTTGCTTTTTAAATCATGTTCCTCATTCCTCAATAAGAAGCTTATGTTGTTGCACACCTTGTGTATAAATGAATCCAAACCTTTTTCATTAATTTGGATTTAAGCAAACAATTCAGTGGTCTCCAGTATGCAATTCAGGAAAAAATGCTATGTTTGATTCTAAAACTTGCCACATTCTTACAGATCTAACGGTTTCAAGGAGAATTAATTGATAGCCCAGTTTTCCCAGCTCTGAGATCCAGGTGCTACTGCAATTCACTTCCCATCAGGCTTAGCTGTCATGCCAGCGATGTCTTTGTCCAATAACATATAGCAGTCTAAGATTGAGAAAGACTGCTTGGAAGCCCTCAAGTTGCCCCCGGATTATTTTTAAAGCTTGTTATTAATTGAATGATCTTTAGCCTTCAGCATTTTTTGGTAGGCTATGCTGCTTTTATTGTGAAGCAGCACAAATTTGAGTGGTATTTTAGAAATACCATATGTTTTGCCTTGCCTCTACTCTCCATTGCTTACACCTGCTTTGTATCAAGTTTGATCAACCTACATCCTTTCATATCTGAACGGATAATGGCATAGTGGTGGTGTCATTTTTACTTTACATAGATTCATGTGAGCCTGGTATTATCTATGCTAGTTTGTGAGTAACTGTTGAAGAGTTAGAATATTGTATTTGTGGATCTGACTTGTCCTTGTCAGGTTTTCCCAGATCATTTCCATTTAGTGCACTTACTAATTATATATGGAGGAGAGAAAGGGTTGTCTTTCTCATCCTAAAGACTAAAAATATAGACATGTTCTTTTGACATTGAATGGTATTCTGAAATATCACAGAAGCTTTGCATACAGTTTACTTTTTTGGCTTTGCAAATGTGGTTATTCCCACCAAGACAGCTGTTGGAATAATTTGAGATGCCAGAGTGGGCTTCTATACCTTTGTAGAAGAAACTACATGTGAGGGCTCTACAATACTTGCATGGAATTGAAATGTGTTTTCCACACATTCAGTTGTCAAAAAATAGTAAGGTTCTCGATCCTCTGAATAGTAAAAAGCATGTATTTCTTTTTTCCATTGATAATTCATTTATTTAATCAAAAGAGGGTGTAGAGAACCTTATTCTCTTGCTCGTTAGTTTCCAAAAATGCATAACTAATATAGAGCATGTGAAGATCTGCAAATTGCAAACCATAGGGCTCCTGTCCTAATTGAAGGTGTGCACAGTTCCAGTAGGAACACTTGTCAAAATACTGTTCTTTATTCTGCCTCATGTTTCCTTGGCATATGAGTACCATGAAACTATAAGAAACTTGTTGAATCACACCAAACATCTGTATAGCCCAGCATCCTGTTTACAGCAGCGGTCAACGAGATGCTTCTGGGAGTCTCACAAACCAAGTATAAAGGCAACAATTGCTTACCTCCGGCATCACCAGCATGCTCCATTGAGGCATTGTAATGAAAGCTATGGGTGGGAACTCTCCTTTTCCATAAATATACTTCTCCATTTTAAAAAAAATCCAACCAAACCCATGCTAATCACACCATCATTTGGGAGCAAATCCTGTAAGTTAATTAAGCTGTATGAAGAATTACAGAGTGCATTGCTATATATAAGCTCCACCATTTCCAGTGTGGGAAAATATAATTATATTCTTCCATGCTGACAGATGGGCTGCTTGCCTAATGCACTTGAATAGGGACTTCAGCTGAACACTATAAATGTCATTCCATGTCTTAGAGTCTCTAGTGAGTTAGTGCATTCATGTGGCCATTCACAGATGCTTACAGAATCAGGTTCACGGATTAATAAGCAGCATGTTTCTTCAGTCAAAAAAAGGGAAGGAAAATAAAAATGCTCTTCTCTGTGGAATATTTAGAACCTCACCACATAAGGTCTGAGCTAGATAAAAGGAAATTATATAACATTTTTTGTCCATAGAACCTCATGTGTAAATGTGTAAACAATGAGGTGGAAAGCCTGCCCTGGACATAGATAGATATGTGGCCCAAGGAAGTCAAAACCTCAATCTCCACATCTTTTTAAGCACTTTTCTCCCAGCTCATTTAGAGAATTGCAATGAGATGGAGATGATGGAGAAGTATCTGATGTGAAAGGAAACAAGGAAAAGGAAGGTTCAACTCAATTCAGTCTTCCATCCCTTTTGATCTAGATATTGGAAATCTCTCATGGCCTTATAGGTTGTCTGAAATGTTAGCAGATAGCAAAGATAAATGATCCCATCATGTTTGCTTTGGCCCTACGCCTTTGTTGCAAGACGTTTTATACATATAGATTCCCTTCTCATTTCTCTAGTTTATTTAGTCCCTACTCCACTTTGGTTGTCAGTCTTCAGCATTAAAATTCAATGTGTACGGTATATTACTTCAGAAGAAGTAACACTCTGAGTTGTATCCATGGGAATCATCCTGTCATTTCATCAAGTAGAGATTTTCCATAATCTTACATTGGGATTATAGAAGAAATCTATCATATTCTGTTTCCAATGAGGCTAGAATGAAATTCGGTTATCCATTTTTATCTTGAATGTAAATTCTAAAGTAAATAATGCCTACATTTGATTTTTGATACCAACTGTTGAGGTTAAGGAAATCCACACAAGTCTTGGATTACCAGATTCCTTTTGATTCAATTGATCTATTCTAGTTATCTAAAACATAAAATTAGAAATATCTGAATTCATATATTGGGTGTTCTTGGATTTTTTTCCCTTACACAATTGAATCATTGTTATTCTGAATTAGGCAGCACATAGGTTAAACATCAGTAAACCAAGAGTATGTAAATGTGCAAAAGGGGATCTGTTGCTCAAATATGTTCTGGCATTTGGACATCTCACTGTTTTCATTGGGAATTTACTATGAGGCAGAAGTCTGAAATTTCTTCATTTGTTTTTTTTAGAGGGAATAATTGCCTTGAGGTGAAAAAAGAAATAGAAAATAAAATACAGCTGCTAACATCTGATCACAAATCTAAGGTAAGAATTAGCTATGTTAAGATCTCCTTTTTATGTGCATTAGTGATTCTAAAAATAAAAAAGGTTGCTTACTTAACAGGAAAGTAGCACCAAATGATATAGATTTATTCAGATACTGGAGAGCTTAACTGAGTTTCCAAAGTTTGTCATTGAGAAGTGCCCAGCTATAATGTGTTCTTCTGCTACCTGAATTGCCTTCCAGCTTTTCTGCTGGCATACATTGATGACAAGGGTGAATTCCTTCTTCCATTAATGTTATCAGCCAGGAGAAAAAGGAATTTCATGCAACTCAGTTATTGAACTGGGTGTATGCTCCCAAGCTTAAGAAGAATCCTTGACCTGGAGATTTGTGGGTGCCAGTGCTATGTTGTTTCTTTATATTATATTGGTTCTTAACGTCCCATGACTGCAAATCTTCTCATTGAGGATGTTCCCTCAAACAGAAAAAAATGGAAATGATATTTATAAGGTTGACTATCCCAAAATGCTTGGGGCAAAAAGTGTTTTGGATTTTGAATTATTTTAGATTTTGGAATACACGTATTTTGTTATACATACAAAATGAGATATCTGTGTAAACATGAAATTGATTTTGGTTTCAAGTACATCTTAGGCAAATAGCCTGGAAATAATTTAAAACACAATATTTTCAATAATCTTGCATGGGAATTTACATTATAAACTGTAGGGAAAACAGAGAAGTATCAAAATCATCACTCCTCCCCACATCTGCTTGCAGAAGTATTTATTTGATCAGAATCCCTACCATGCTCCTTTTCTTTGGATGCTTAAATTATATTGCTGTTAAGGACCTGAGGGAAATTTTTAAGACACTGTCCTGTTAGAAAATCAGGCAATGAATGACATTTTTATATAGGGATTGCACAATTCTTTTATGCAGGGGACAGTGCATGTTACATCTTTGATTTAGCTACAAATTTTGGATGTCTACTGTTTTAATTTTGTTGTTTCTCTGAATATTGGTTATGGAAAATATCCCTAAAGCTTTGATTTCTCACGGATTAGTGATAGAACAAACAAATAAACTACAGAGGCTCTGATGGCGCTGCCTGCATCTCTGCCAATTCATACGGGTTTCTCACTGAATCTGCTGGGAATATTAAAACTGGCCATTATTAAAGGTGTACATTGTCATCAATTATGGCAGGAAGTGCTTCCATTTGTGCAAAAGTGAGACAGTTTAATTTCACCATGACTTCTAGTTCCTGTGCACCATAGTTTTGGAGAATCCATTAACTCGTGGAATCACCTGAGGATTATACCTGAGGGCAAATTGAGTGTCGTTCATTTCATGAGCCCAAGTGTTGTCTACCAATTAATAAACATCATTTGATATCATCCATAATTGTTAATAAACTCAATGTGGAAGGAAGAATTTATATATATATATATATATATATATATATATATATATATATATATATATACAGTATATATATACAGTGTATATATATGTGTGTGTGTATATATATATATATATATATATATATATATATATAATGAATTATTTTCATATTTAACCAATCCCATGGCTGCGATTTTGTATGCAGTTCTCTAGTGCAATTTGGGTAAACGACTTTAATAATTTTGAACTACATATTGTAAAAGGCTTAAAGGGAAGTGTCCAGAAGCATCTCTTTCACTTTTTTTCAGTTTCTTGTGTTCCTTGATAGGTTGACACAATGCAGGCTCACGGGTGGTCACAATGAATCAAAATTGGGTTTATCTGATAATCAATCCATATCAATCTATAAACATCAATCTATCAGCATCAGTATAAAGAAGTGGACACATGCAATAGTAGCCAGTATATCAGATATCACAACCTGGTTACGTGAGTACACAAAGGTTGAATTACATAGAGTCCATGGAGACAAGGGCAACAAGGGCAGAAGTCCAGGATAACGTACAGTTCCGTGTTACGACAAGAATGGGAAGTCCAGGGATGAAAGGAAGGCTGAGCGTGGTCGAAAGGTAAACAAATGGACGAATCCGGGCCAGAACGCTGGAGACGCGTCACAAGGGCGCGACTGGAGGTGCCGGCTCCATGCCGCTCTGGCCACGTCACTAGGAAGCGACTGGCGGCGCAGTGAGATGCGTCATCAAAGAACGTAAACAAACCCAAAGTAAATAATAAATTGTCGTAAAGCTTTGTGGTAGATGTAAACAGCCAGCGACTGGGTCCGCAGGGAAAATAGGCAGGAAACGAATTCAATGATAGAAGGAGAGCTGGGACCTTGCCGAATGGCTTGGAAATCCTTGGAGGTGCCAGCAATTATTTGCCGTTTGGATTTCAATCACTGATGTACCTAGTAGTTCTCGCCTTGATTTAACTAATTCAGCGACGCGCCCCGAAGAAGTGACGCGTCTCCAGCGTTCCAGCCCGGATTCGTCCATTTGTTTACCTTTCGACCACGCTCAGCCTTCCTTTCATCCCTGGACTTCCCATTCTTGTCGTGAGTAACACGGAACTGTACATTATCCTGGACTTCTGCCCTTGTTGCCCTTGTCTCCATGGACTCTATGTAATTCAACCTTTGTGTACTCACATAACCAGGTTGTGATATCTGATATACTGCCTACTATTACGTGCGTCCACTTCTTTATACTGATGCTGATAGATTGATGTTTATAGATTGATATGGATTGATTATCAGATAAACCCAATTTTGATTCATTGTGACCACCCGTGAGCCTGCATTGTGTCATCCTCTTGTGGTTCCACTGTTGTATTTTTGCTGTTTGTTAGCCTACCCTCCCCTTTGCGTTTTCCTTGATAGGTTCTCAGCAGTGCCTGGTTATGAGATACGGAGTTGTTCCCAGAGCTGCCTACAAAGTAGGCCTCTGACAACATTGGAAAGTAAGCATGGGAAATACTGATACAATTCTCCTTTCCACAAGGTAAAAGAAATTGTGGCACAGCACACAAAAGAGTGGTCAGAGATGATCAATACACATAGTGCCGAAGAGCAAGAAATGCGTGATTTGCATCTGAGCCAGCAGTGCGAGTTACTAAAGAAGCTGCTAGTGAATGCGCATGAACAGCAAACCCAGCAACTAAAGCTTTCTCATGACAGGTGGGTGTTTCAATCCTCCCATGCAGGAAGGGTAGATCTATGAGGCTATAAGTTGATTCAGTTCATATTTATAGCAGAGAGCTAGTATGTTCAGTGAAAATGTAGTGGTGACATGTATTTTTAAAATATTTACAGATGCAAGTAGCTGGCTTTCAATGTCAGTTGGGTTGGTAGATACCGCCTTGATCAAACCAATCTTAAATGTGTTTTTTAATTCTCACTCAGGCTTTACCATAAATTCAGTGATTAGTGAAGGGGAAAATATATTATTTATTTTATTAGTTATGTTTGGTTGTTTTATTACTATTGAAATTCAGTCTTCATACATTTCTGTAAGGTTATTTTTATGGAGCTGCTGGTGGCAAAGTGGGTTAAACTGCTGAGCCGCGAAACTTGTTGATCAGAAGGTCTCAGGTTCGAATCCGGGAGTGGCGTGAGCTTCTGCTGTCAGCCCCAGTTTCTGTCAACCTAGCACTTCAAAAACATGCAAATGTGAATAGATCAATAGGTACTGCTCTGGCATGAAGGTAACAGCACTCCTGGCAGCCTTGCCAGCCACATCACCTTGGAGGTGTCTATGGACAACGCCGGCTCTTCAACTTAGAAATGGAGATGAGCACCAGCCTCCAGAGTCGGACACTAATGGACTTAATGTCAGGGGAAAACCTTTACCTGTATCTTAAGGGTATTTTTGACCAACTCTTTCCGCAATGCTCTATCTACAGGAAGCTTTAAGAAACCCTCAATCTCTTATCAAATTTGTTTAGTTAGTATTTAAGGAGTTAATTGCTTAGAAATCCCTTGTTCAGCTGAAACAAGTTGAGTTCCCCGGGCTTTAGGCTGAGGGATTAAGGATCCTTGTCAGGTTATTTGGATTCTTTCTGGGATTCCATCATTACCTTCTGGCCACATTGCAGCATATGGTTGTGAAATGTTGTATTTTCATAAACACTGGTTCTTTTTCTCCTTTTATTTTTCTTTATCAGACTTTTTAATAATTAACACATACAGAAACATTGCTATCTTTAACAATATAACTTAGCTGATCCATTTAGGTATACATTTTTAGCTGTTGAGGAGTCATACATTTGAATCCAGACATTTGTGGACGCAAAGGTATTCAAGAGTTAATCTCCTGGAGTACTGTGAAATCATAACAGCATTCAGGATAGCCCTTCTTACAGGCATCTGTTACATTCACAATGGGACAGATATCTCTTTCTACATCGTCTGATTGGTCCTTACCAGAATTATCTTTCTCTTACCAGCATTCAGCCATCTCTTTGTATGTTGCAAACTGCCAAAGGTAGTCTGAGCTTGGCTCTGATTTGGATCCTTTAACTCTCTCAAGCTGTTGTCCAGTCAAAACAAATCAAAACAAAGGTGCTGACTATTCATCATTTATGATACCCAAACAAAACATATTTATATAGGACTATACATCTGGTGCAGTTGGCATCCAACTGCTTGCAATCCTGATTAGATCAACCAGTGCACTTATGCAAAAACTGTTGCCAGTGATGTGCTTCTAACAACATCTCACAATGTTGTTAGAAGCACCAGCATTTGTTTCTCCAACTTATTTAAATTCTGGTAAGCATTTCGCTGAGACATAGGTTCACAATAATACATATACTTGTCATTATACATCTAGCCTTCTGTCTTGTAACTTACACCAAATATGCTACAGCAGGGGTGCTCATTAGGTAGCTCACGAGCTACAAGTAGATCTTCGGCCCTCTTCCATGTGATCTTCAGGCCTCACCAGCCGGATGGGGTGCTCCTGCCATGCGTGCGCACACCCTGCGTGCATGCGCGCTCCTGCTGCTGGCTTCCGCTCTCACTGTGCTTCTTTCACCTGCGGGGCATTGCAGGAAGAAGGAAGTACGAGGCGGGGCCTCTGGAGGGAGCGCCCTGCCCCTCTCTCATCCAGAAGCAGCTGTGCAGCCTCCGTTGCCAGCAAGACAGACAGGGCGGAGCGCTCCCTCTGGATGCCCCGCCTCATGCTTTCTCCTTCCTGCAATGCCCCGCAGGCGGAAGAAGTGCTGTGCGGGCGGAAAACAGCAGCAGGAGCACTCACGGTGGCGGGAGCGCGCAGAAGGGGGAGCGCACAGAGGCGGGGGCAGGCAGATCTTTTGGACTTGGTTGCTTTAAGAGTAGCTCGCATGCTGAAAAAGTGTGAGCACCCCTGTGCTACAGCTTCTATACTGTATCTGTTACATTAGGTTATAAGCTGCACTTCATAGCTTCTTCCCAGGCCACAGAGTTGGCAACTGAATACACTTAGCCTGTAACGCAACAATTACATGTAAATACGAGGTTTTTTTAAAAAAATTATATGTGACTATGATTCTAGCTGATTAGTACTATATACAGTAAATCTTACTCCAAATATGCGAAATCCTATTTGCAAATCTTGCTGGCAGGAAGACTGGAAAAAAACATGTTCTGACACATCGGCTTCTGTCCCTGACCACTGCTGTCCACACATCATTTCCGAACTCCTCAACACTGATCCCTATGATTGAAATTTATTTTTCATAATGGGGGAAAATATTGCTTTTTTTTTTTTAGAGAAAGCAAAGAAATGCGTGCCAATCAAGCCAAAATTTCAATGGAAAACAGTAAAGCCATCAGCCAAGACAAATCCATTAAAAACAAAGCTGAAAGGGAGAGGTAAGTATTGCATTACAGTGATCACTCTGTGTGGATAATTTTTGCGAGAGAGAAAATCCATAGCTTTTTCATAACACCCTTCTGAAAATATATCATTTTGTGCTCATCTTTATCAGATTCTACGTGTTGTTTGCCTCATCCACCTACTGTATTTCTTCAATTGTAAGACACCTTCAATTGTAAGATGCACCCAAATTTCAGAACCACCAGCAACAAGAATAATACATGATACGCCTGCAATTCTAAGATGCACCCCAGTTTAAGAGATGTCTATATAGAGAAATGTGCATCTTAGAATTGAAGAAATACAATATTATCCCATAAGCATATATAATTTTTACCTTTTTTCATACCTTTCAAATACATGCAATTTTCCTGTTCTACAAAATGTGCAAACAAAATCCTGGAATGTTAAGATATTTAAATTCCAAGAGTATCAGGATAGTGTAGATCAGGGAAATCCCTCAAGTGGAGCTATTATCTTATACTCTCCTTGATGCTATATGATTGAGATGGGCTTTTTCTAGATTATGTTTGGATTACTGTCTGGAAATGTTAGTTTCCTATATCGCTACCAGCAAATATATGACAAAGTGGCCCCATCATAAATCTGATAACAGTAGATGATAACAAAAACAAAACTTCTGGAGAAACTTGGGGAAATATTCTCTTGCTACTTTGCGGTTCGCTTATTGCGGACTTGCTGTTTTGCGGATTTCAAAAAATATTAATTTAATATATATATCATGGTATTTTCACTGTTTTGTGGGGTTTTGCCGCCGCCACTCTCTGAGGCGCTTTCCCTCCCTCCGCCTTGAAGGGCCTTTCCTTTCTTTCACTTTCTTTTAAGTTTATAAAGACTTAAAATAGTGTACAACTACTAAAATAATGTATAAATATTAAAATAAATAGAGCATCCCTTCATCACGGTTTTTCACTTATTGCGGGAGGTCCTGGAACCTAACCCCAGCAATAAATGAGGGAACACTGTAATGGAGGAAACCTGATACAAGTAATGGGGACAAGACCAGAGTTTGAATAACATGTGTGCTCTGTGTAACACACTTTCCTGTGTGGGGAAATAGTCTGCTGCAGCATAACCAGTAAAGATTGTAGCCATAATGTAATACTAGGATGCAAAATGTTAAGTCTTAAAAACACATTGTTTGAATGTAGGGTCTGGAGGATACAGTGGAGGTCAGAGGCAAAAATATATGCTGCATATGGCTCACATATGCACTACTACACTATGTGTTAGCCCCTTGAAGACAATTTTATTTGTTCTGTGCTTTCATGGAGTTTAGCTGTTCAACAAGTACTTGGAATGGAGCTCCATTTGATAGCTAGATGTGCACATATTGTAAGGCACAGCCTAACTTCTTTGTAAACCAGAAGCTCTTATATGGGTTTTTGATGTGGATCTTCTTGTAAAGAAAAGTGTCTGACTTCTGGCATTCTTGTTATTGAGAAATTCTCCTTATTTCTCAATATTCAGGAAAATCCTTTTTCTTCTATTGAGTTGTTGTTCTTGAATTTTCTCTCTATCCTACATCTGATATACATAATAGTCATTACATTCTAACCCGCTTTTGTTGACGTTCCATTTTTAAAGCATAAGTATATACAACAGTGTCAAAAATGTCTTTTTAGGCGTGTCAGGGAACTGAACAGCAGCAACACAAAGAAGTTTTTAGAAGAAAGAAAGCGGGTAAGTAGCTAGGTATCACAAGTGTCAGTGTGTTTCTTGAATAATCATCCAAGAATATCTATTTGTAAAAACAAAAATATAGCAACAACATTTCTGAAGATCTCACCTATTTGCTGAAGATTGATAGTGCTGATTGGGTTGAAGAATATGACTGCAATGGATAATAAAATGGAAGGAAAAGGAAACTGTGCAAGTAAAACTGACACATTGTGATTTCAGGTGAGGGACGTTAGCAGAGTTAAATCCAGACAAATTTTTGTATCAGTTTGTTTCCATTGAATTGGATATGAAAGTTTAGACATGATTTACCTATACCCAATTCATAATAACAAAGATATAATGCAGTTTTAAGTATGTCTACTCAGCAGGTAATCTCCATAGAGTCATCTCGAGGTACTATGGGAAGAGTGTATATAAGAGCCCCCTTCCCATGTCAGGAGCGACTTGAGAAACTGCAAGTCACTTCTGGTGTGAAAGAATTGGCCATCTGCAATGACATTGGCCAGGGGATGCCTGGGGTTTTTTTTTATGTTTTGCCATCCTTGTGGGAGGTTTCTCTCAAGTCCCCACATGGGGAGCTGGCACTGATAGAGGGACCTCATTCACACTCTCCCTGGATTCAAACGTATGACCTGTCAGTCTTCAGTCCAGTCGGCACAAGGGTTCAACCCATTGTGCAACTGAGTGCTCCTTATAGGAGTGTGAGTATAGACTGAATCTAGATCAAGCTATCTCATATATATATATATATATATATATATATATATATATATATATATTCACTCTGGTAAAATGTTTCTAAAAGCTTTGTAAAGAATCTTAATTTTTTTAGCAAGTGAAAAGCTGACGGCAAAACCACTGAATTGACTGTCAGAGTTTCTTGGTTATTCTTCATTTCAGTTCTTTATAATTTGCTTCAAAATTGATAGTTTTCTCTTTTGAATGTCTGCTTATTTATGGATCTTGCTCCTCCTGTGAGTTAAGCACTCTGCTCTTCCCCATTGACAAACAGACAACTCTTAGCCTCTAGTAGTGAATGCTTTTCACTTATGTAATTAATTGGACACATTTCTGACAACTGTTGTTATAAAAAAAGGGCATCTGGTATCTCAGAATCCTATGGAAGGAGCATGTCTGCTTGATATTCCTTTCTGGCTGTTCATGGCCACTATATCCCCAATCTTTTTTTCTTCTCTGGCACAAAAGTGTTTGGCCATTTCTTTTGGCTAAAGTATAGAATGAAAATCACATTTAAGCATTAATTTATTTTAGCATACAGTATGTTTCATTTTTTCCATATATGTATGCATATAAATGCAGATACATATGCACACACCAGGCAGACTGTGTGTATTGAAATGTATGCATGTACTTACACACAAATCATGCCCACTTTGAACCTTCCTGAGAATTTAGGAGTCACAACAATAGTGTCATTTGAACCCAACAGTTTCATAGTTTGGTCTCTACAGGGGAGTGATATGTCTAGGCCCACATCTTGGTGCTCTTTCCTTCCTCATGCCAAAGAAAGGAGTTCTATGTGATACAGTGCACTGCAAAGAGAATATATTTTGAAGTGTAAATCCCTCATTTTGCTCTCTAGAGCATGAAAAATCCCCCCAGAAGCAACCTTTTGGGAAAAGGTGTGTGTTTGATTTTTAAAGCTAGACAATCACTATGAGAATTTTGTGTTTCATATGTGTATTTGTCTTACTTTGCTTACAGTTGGCAATGAAGCAGTCAAAGGAAATGGATCAGCTTAAGAAGGTTCAACTTGAACATCTAGAAGTTCTGGAGAAGCAAAATGAGCAGGTAATCATGTGGTAGGCTGTGAAAGGGACATGTGTGTCTGAGAGGAATTTTGTCCCAATTGATTATATCAAGGTGTGTGGCAAACTCTGGTACTACATTGTTGAATTTCAACTCACTTTAGTAACAACCAACATGGTCAGTAATCAGCTATTGTGGGATATATACAACAACATCTGAAGGGCTACAGGTTCCACAGTCCTGTGTTAGATTAACTCAGTCTTTAAGATGTGACTGTCTACAAACAGTTGGGGATGATGTGGCCTTCCAGACGTTGCACCGCAGCTCTCAGCTAGCCTATTTTATTTTTATTTACTTTATTTATATTCCACTCTTCTCACTCCGAAGGAGACTCAGAGCAGATTACAGTACACATACTTGCAGACAACCCCTGCAGTTCAACATATATAGACAACGTATATAGACATATTTAGACATATATAGACGAACAGAGGCAAACTTCTGGCCACCAGGGAAGCTAGACATAATAGACAATGGTAAAAAGTGGTTAGAGTCCCAGTCCAGCAATGTCAGGAGGTCCACAAATTCTTACTCCAATTCTGAAATAAGTCAGAAAATATTAACAAACCCATTTATTTTTTAAACAAAAATTTCAGCATAAGCACTAATTGAAACTAGAGGCAGCCTGTGCCATCATGGAAGGAGTGTACTCCCTCTTCTCTGTCAACAGCAGAGTCCTGTTTCTTTTAGCAGGCTTTGGTCATGTGAGCATTAGACTGAGCCTAGAGGCTAGATTACAGTGCATGCTAAGGTCATATGCAAATGCATCTCAAGAGCACACTTTACCCCAGGCATTGGCAAACTTCAGTCCTCCAGGTGTTTTGGACTTCAATTCCCATGATTTCTAACACCCTACCAGCTATTAGGTGTTTTATATATTATAAAACTTGTTTGCATGTGTATTTCAATTTTAGCAGTTACAACTGCTGTTTTGGGTAACATCCCAAACATGTAAATACAGCAAGGTCTCTAAGCTAAGATGTCGTGGACAACCTTAGCCAAGCAATAATTGCGGCTTGTTGCATTGTGGCATAGTTTCAGTGAACTATGAGTTGATTGAGTTCTCACATAATGGAGAACTTTAAGTCTTCCTTTGGTGTATACTAGAATAAGGAGCATATAGGCCTCACCTTGGCTAGTTCATGTACCATAAAATCATATTTTTCACTATGTCTTGCCTTAAGAGGGATGATATTTCATGGGTCTGTATAATTTTTGTGCAATTTAGTGATCATGTATTTGAAAGCAGATTTTTATTTGAATAAAAAGCTACTTCATATACTGTGCTGAGACCTGTAGCTAACTTGTCAATTTAAAATTTTATTTTTACTCTCATTAATGAGTTCTCATTAAATATTAAACTATGGCTGCATTCATAAGCTTCGAACAATGTGGTCCAAATGAGAGTAAGACCAACTAAAGCCAAGCCTTGTGCTGGAGTAGATACATATAGTATTGTTGTATAGAAACATTATAGTAAATTTCATTAGCAGAAAAAATGGAGAGATGCCAAAAATCACAATTTAATTGTTATCAACATGCGTATCTTTATTTTTCTTATGTTTGTCATTCTCACAACTCTTTTCATTCATTTTTGCCTTCTTGTTGTATTATTCAAGTTTGACATTATTATTTTTGTGCAAACAGCTTTTGAAATCCTGTCACGCAGTCTCTCAAATTCAAGGTAGGATTGAGCTACACTGAGCAAGCTTTTCTGTTCAGTGTGTTTCCCTTCTGAAATAAATAATGTATGAGATACAACTTGTAGCTATAAAATGGGTGGTCTCCCTTTCCTTTGACTTGGAATTAGTTCACTATTCACAAGTTTTCTTGGAATGTTCTTCCATTTTGGCTCCTAATGTAAGCATCTGCTGATAGATGTGCTGTGCACATTCAAGTTTTCCTTTAAAAATCTGGTGTAGTTTTGGTAGCTCATGGGTGTTTGACATTGCAGTCAACACAGACTGAACATGGGCACATTGTTTCCAAATTTATTTATTCATGCACCATGATATTGTTGTGTAGATCTTGTTCTCACCGGTTTTTAGCAATCAACAAGAGTTTTGCTGAGATCAAAGAGACAACAGATAATAACTGGCTAGGCACCAACAGAACTAATGGAATTTTGCTCTTGGTGTTTGAGTGCCAACCACGCCTGCATGGAACATTATTTAACAATCAGAGACGGGTTTTGAAAGGAGTCAAGATTCAGTTCATAATACAATATGATCGCTACACCCAGAAGACCACATCCAACAAAAAAAATATAATATCTGGGAATTTTCTAGGTCTATTGGGCCATTTTATGATATGTTTCCACCAGAAGTAACCATAGTGTCAACCGATAAGACAAAGAAAATTCCTAGAGATCATATCTTCCAGGGACACTCTATTGTAACCTCTACTGAAAGTTGTTCATTTCAGTAGGGTTCATCCATGATTTCGTGTGTCCGCAGTAAATTCATTATTTTCATGAATGTGGATGTTGCAGTGGACATGCAAATATTATGACTTGTAGAAGTTTGTTTGCCTATTTCGGCAACACTAGTTTTGATATCATCTATCCATAAAACCCATAAGAAATACAGTGTTCCCTCGCTACTTCGCGGTTCACTTATTGCGGACTCACTGTTCCACGGATTTCAAACAATATTAATTTAAAATATATATATCATGGTATTTTTGCTGTTTTGTGGGGGTTTGCCACCGCTGCTCTCCAAGGCACTTTCCCTCCTCGGTACTCCCTCCCCCTGCCCTCCCTCCAGCCTTGAAGGGCCTTTCCTTCCTTTCCTTCACTTTATTTTAAGTTGATAAAGACTTAAAAATAGTGTGTAACTATTAAAATAATGTATAAATATTAAAATAAATAGAGCATCTCTACATCGCGGTTTTTCACTTATTGCAGGAGGTCCTGGAACCTAACCCTAGCAATAAGTGAGGGAACACTGTATGACTTATATTAAATAGCATTTATTCACCTCCAGTATGATGTGACACTGAAAGATCAATGAATAGTTTGGAAAATATTGTTTCAGGCCCAGAAATATATCTAAACAGGAATAATAGATCTTCCATAACTAATGCAAAACATTAGTGAAGGAGGAGGTTGTATTTCTAGTCTCCATAGGAAAAAAAAGCCAGATTGTCCACTATTTTATTATTGTTATATTAATAGAGCAGCATACTGTACACAGATGTTCCTGTATTTTGATGAAAACAATAAAGTGCAAATTGTTATGTCTTCATTTGCAAAGATAATGCAAATGTTGATGTGCAGCATCCATAGAGGGGCATTATCATCAGAATGCAGGGAAAGTGATCAAGACTTAATTAAATTCCCCTGAAAATGACTCTCTCCAGACCATTTTTCACCCAGGTTATTCAGTGGAAGGCAGTAGAGAGATTGATTTGAGGGGGAGAGCAAATACAAATACATCCCTTAAGGTTTCCCACATCTACCACTTCTCCCATGTAAATATGTGCCTCAAGCTCTTGTTCCTATTTATATTTCAAAACATTCTGGTTGCTTAAGGTAAATAGTAAATGTGGGTGGATGAAGTCTCCAGAAAATATACTGGGAGACACCCATCTTCAAACCGTTTCAGAAGATGTGCTACAACCACTTGCAGACCATTGAAGAGAAGGGATAGATAACTTGACCCCTTGACTAACAGTAGTTTGAAAAGACACTATCCTTGCTGATTCATTCATTACACTTCCATGTTTTGATTTTTTTCCCCATCAATGTTTTGACTTGAGATGCTAGGGTTGGAAGCCAGTCCAGACATGTCCAGAGAGAAATACAACAACTATAATTTCTCTAAAAGTATATATTTCCATTTGCATTGCAGAAGAATCGAATCTAGTGTGCACAAAAATGAAGAGTTTATTCCTGATTTATTCTCTAGGTTTTTTGCATGCACGGCAGCAGCTTCAATGAGCATGCATAGTGTTATTATACAAATAAGGATCTCTTCTTTCCTTCTGCATGCTGGAGAAATGTCTGTACCTTTATTCCACTCCCATAACACCTCTTTTCAGCCCAAGAATCTCTTTTTTAAAATGGTAGTCTCAAATATACAATTTCTCTCCTTCACCCTCTCTCTTTTCCCTTCCCTCTGTCAGTTTCAGTCTTGTTAATATTGTCATTGTCCTGGTTTGCAGGCAAAGGAGATGCAGCAGATGGTGAAGCTCGAAGCGGAGATGGACCGCAGGCCAGCAACAGTGGTATAAAGCTATAACAGGCAAACTGACATCTGAAAATCAGCAAATCTTTTTTTGTATTTCTAAAGCTAACTCACTGAAGAGTGGAAGGTTGTCTGTCTTTCATATAGTGTCAAGTGTAGGAGCAAATCACTGACAAAGAGTTTAGGACATATATTTTTGGTAACATTTGAAGTACTGTATGAAGAAGAGGAGGAAGAGGAAGAAAAGAGGAGGGGGAGGAATAAGAGAGGATATTGTTTTTAAAATCGTGCTCTAATCAGAAAAAAAATGCTTCCCTTTCAATGAGGTAAAATTTGTCTTTATCCGAATTGCCGGAGTAATGCCAGTACAACACAGCAGCATTGTTTATAGTCTTGCAATTTGCACTTGTTCATTTCTAACTTGTAATTAGCATTTTATAGTAAGCTTTTGGGGGGGGGATTGTCCTGTGATTTCCCAAAATCACTGAGCAGTCTATCACAGGAGCCTTTGATGAGGGACTTGCATTTTTCTCCCCACCCCCAGTCGCTTGTAATACAATTGATACCACCACTTACTAGAACATCAACTTTTTCCTTTCGTTTGGAGTTTTGTTTTGTTTTGTTTTTGGCCATGAGGACAATTTTCAAATTTCACTGAAATTCAACAAATGGGACCTGCAAGAAATTATCATAGTGTGAAATGTTTTCTGTTTAGAATTTCAGTCACCCCACTCTGTTCCTTTTCCTCTCTCTAAATTTAGTTTTCTGTCGCTCCCTAATAGTCAGATCATAATTTCATTATCACCTGGAGTGATCAGTCTTCATTGGGCTGTTTTGCCTGATAAATACTCCCTACCCATTTTATTTAGTACTGGATGTGATGAATCGCTTCTCCAAACTAGCTCCACAATTCCAACCCTTGGGTCACTCACCTTATTCCCCAAGATCCCTCTTTGGATTGGGTGTTTGAGCCTTAAGATGATCCCTGTGTTGTTCAGTCGATTCACTGTGGTGTGCCTGACCAGATTCTGCTTCAAAGATGAACAGAATTAACAAGTTAAAGTCTAGTCATACATACTTAGGATGACTCCAGATGGGAAAAGTCCAGTCCGGACTTCTGTCCCCACTCTGCACTTTCCTGGGGAGTGGGGGTGTCCAGATGCCCTGCCGGACCTTGCCCCCAAAAAGCCTTTTAAAAAGAAAATAATTTACCTGGCTGTCGTTACTCTTCTTCCAGAGCTCTTCTCATGCGTAGAAAAGATATGGCAGGAGAAGGGGGGCAGGAGCAATTTTCCTTCTCCCCATTTCTCCCGGCACATCATTTCTATGAGCCAGAAGAGTGCTGATGGCGGTTTAATGGCAGCCAGGTAAGTAATTTTATTTTAAAGCCCTTTGGGGAGGTGGGGGTGGGCAGGAGGTTAGTGCCCTCTCAGGTATTCCAGGCTGATTTGGCCTGGAAAACACAAGAGGGCTGTGTGGACTGCCTCCTCGGAACTTCCAGAACTTCCAAGGGAGCAGTCCAGACAAGCCCCATACCCCATTAGACCAGGGCCTTTCAGGAAGGCCTGGTTCTAATGGGATATCTAATTAATTTGGGACAAAGTAGAGTTTTCCTGCTTTGTCCTGAATTAATTCATTTTTACCTGAGGCATTGTTTGGATGCCCTATGTAAAAATGTGGGAACTTGCACATTTTAGGTGCTGTCTGGATGCACCCTTAGATCAATCATAAGTTTTTGAACTATTTAATCACTCAGCTCCTCAAAACCCTACTCGGTTATCTCCCAACACCCCCCTCTCCCAGCCAGCTGACTGTCTTATCTGTAACATAGCTTCCCCATATCCTAGGCCATGTTTCCCCCATGAGTCTTCTATCAGAGACAATCCTGAGCCTTATATCTTTTCTCCACCATAGTCCTCCCCTCCATAGTATTTCCTGAGTTGTCACCAACAAGGTTTGTCCAACTCCTCCCTTCACAGTTGAGTGTTCTTGCTTTTCCTAAAGATGTTTTTGTACTTCTGCAAAGACTGAGTTCCCCTCAGGCCTGCTGATGCCTCCATCTCATTGCATGGATGGTGCAATTTTGTCTATTTATGGACTGGCATATGAAGCACTGAGAATGCAATTAAGCATATGCAATCTTGGGAAACTCCCCTGTACAACCAGCAGCAAGCATGAAGTATAAAAGCTGTGCAGGTTATTTTGCTATCCAGAATATGCCATCAGCATGATCTGTATCAATTTCTCTGGACTGAAAGTAACATTTTGCAAAATGCTGCTGAAAGAATTTCCAAGGGGTCAAACGAATGCCCTTGTGCCAAATCTACTTACTCTAGTTCAAGCAAACAAACAAATGTGTTTTGGGCACTTTGACATATGTTTACATACTATGTAATGTTTCATTTTGATCCACTTGTTACCAGTCCCAAATACTACAGCTCGTTGTAACTTTAAGATTCATGAAATAGCTGTTAGGGGCAAAGAGGGAGGGGCGTTTGTAACTGTGAAAATGTAAAGTATTTATACACATGCAATCACAATATTGTAGAAAATCACATTTCTGTGGCAACATTGATAACAATAGTCAACAAAATTCGATTTGCACGTGGTACAAACACCCGTTTTGAATTCATTGAATACTGTATGACCACACTGTCATTCTGTTGCTGGTAATTAAATACAAAGTCAATGTATTATACGGAATATTTGATTAATTAACAAGACGTAAATATATATATATGTGTATAATGTGTATATGAATTATGTGGGCATTCTTACTACAAGTTCTAGTTGAAAAGGAAAAAATATGTTAATTTAATTTTACACAATATATTTATGCAGATTTTCAGACTTTCATATCAAGAATAACCCTTTTTATGTCTGTTAGATAACAAATCAATTTGCTACAGTATTAAGTTGCATGTTATCAAGGCCTGCTGTAGTTAACAACGCAGAACCATGCATGTAAGCCTTGTACTTGGAGTTGTCCATGCTACCAACACAAAAGAGATTGTGGGATGCTGGTAGTTTAGAACAAATCAGACAACTGATTATAATAGCATTTACTAAAAATCATGTTGTTGTATATGCTTGTACAAATTGATTCTACATATTCCTATAAATGATATTAAATGAAGAGATCGTTATGTAACAGTCCCAAGAGATTACTTTTCAGATTTCCAAATAAAAACAAAGAAATTTACATCTTGGTCCCAAGTTTGAAATTATTTATTGTATGTCATTGTACCTTATCGGTGGTAAAGGACCCCCATGAAAGTGGGTAAACACAAGTTTGTGGTCAACTTTCATGGAAATTATTTCTCTTTAGCAATCTCTAGGTCCTTGAACATGACTCTGTGTCCAACCTTTGGCAGACGTTGGCTATGGAGTCGCATTAGACAACCTCAAGTTTTGTGGAGAGAATATTTTAATCAAATCTCTGAATAATCAATTATAAAAGTGAAACTCGCAATTGTTCACCCATAGACCAACTGTTGTGATTTTTAAATGTTTTTAATCTATCTTGGTCACCTTCACTTCTTTATGGTCTATCTATTAATGTGGTTTTAACTTGTTGTTTCCTACCAGCTTGAAGCTGTTAAATCTCTAGTTGGAGCCTATTTGTAATTTCAGTGGGAAAAACTTATACATATAATAAAAGTGAAAATGTATATGTCTGTATGTGGCTGGGGTGCCAACTTCCACAGACAGACTCCCAATTCCACAAATACCTTTAACCCACAATGCTGAGAAGCCACCAAAAACACTCTCCCCAATGATATTTCAGGTTATAGCAAGCACCATGAACATGTCGCCCAAACTCTGCCAATATCCTCCCCAAACACTATGGCCCATCACCCAAGGAATGCTTTCATTCCAGGACAATTTCATCCTAGATTTTATGTATTTCCTTCACTGCAAACATCCCAGTGTTCCTTTCTCTCTCCATTGGTGTGGAAATTGCATGACCTCGCCCACTACCACTCCCTCAACCCTTTCCTACCCTTTTCAACTCTGTCTACATGACAAACTGATCAGAACTGAGCAGCAATTAAACATACTGGAGGGATTTAGGGGATTGACTCCACATATGGAAGTTGTAGTTCATTCTGCATCAAGGGTTAGAAAGTTTTTGCTTGCTCACTTCTAAAGGGTTTTTCATGGGTCCAGTCCATTTCATGTATATGGTATTTTTTTGTATCAGCATTCCCAAACTACCAGCCTCACAAGTAAGAAATTGAATGTGCCATATGAATTTTACTTCTCCTTTCACCCAGTACTACTGTGCTACATGAACACCAAACTCAGATGCCATCCCATCTAGATGATTAATTACATTTTGAGAGCTTTTATATTGTGTAATTTGAGTCATTCTTTTCCCTGAATCACCACGTTATGAATAGATCCCATTCTTGTGTGATTTAAATAACCACTTGCTTCCGATGTGCTTGTAACCTAACAGAAGGAAAAATAAGAATGCTTTGAAGATCTCCACTGGTTTTATCAAACTTCTACATTAAGCATCAGCCATTGTTGTCTTTGTGTTAGCCCACAACCTCTTCCTCCTCCTCAGATTTATTTCAAATCTTTCCCTCTCCCTTTTCTTTCCCAGTTCAGAACTCCAAACAGCTTACAAGTTTTAAAATGTTTTTAAAAATTAACAGAATACAAAAGTGAAAGTCAAATTGAAATATACATAATTACACACACAACAACAACAACAACAATACAACTGTTAGGCCTAGGATGTTGTTTAGGTAATGCAGGCTGTATTACCACCAAATGCCTGAGCTTTTGTGAGCTTCCAGTTTTGAAAATAATATCCTGAATTTTGACAGACTGACAAAGTCCACTGTGAACGTGGGTAATGCTGTCCAGCATTTCAATGTTATGTTTGGGTATTAGAATATACCATTAGGACCTGTATTACACGGGTTTTAAAACCCCATCCTTAACTTTCAATGCAAAATCTATGAAATAAAGGGAAATGTGATCTGATTTTAAGCCATTTCGTTTCCAAAGCATGACTCCCAAAACAAAGGTGCCCTTTAAGCTGCCATTTTTCAGTAAATACAGTCTTAAAGGCAGGTTTGAGAACACTGAAATGGCCTCAGTACTCTCAGACTTGCCTCCAAGACCTAAATAGGATCTCAAAAGACTTTATAGGAATTGTTTTAGACCTGACCTAGCTCTGTGTCCACTTAACCACAACTGTCTCTTTTGTCCGGGAGGGTACCACAACCCAAGTGAAGATGTTGGCAATTGGAACATGTTCTCTATCACGTGGTAACAGATTTCACAAGAGAATGTTCAAACAAGTATTTTGCTAGGTCTCTAATGGAAAAGAGATCTCTACTGTCAAGCTCAATACCATTTTACTTAGCTCTTCTTAGAGAAAATAACTACATTAGGGTGGCTAAGATACTCTATGATGTACATTTGGTTTTTATTGTTCATTCATTCAGTTGCTTCCAACTCTTCCATGACCTCATGGACCAGCCCACGCCAGAGCTTCCTGTCAGCCATCGCCACCCCCAGCTCCTTTAAGATCAAGCCAGTCACTTCAAGGATACCATCCATCCATCCATCCATCCATCTTGTCCTTGGTTGGCCCCTCTTCCTTTTTCCTTCCTTTTTCCTCAGCATCATTATCTTCTGATGCTGCCTATCATCATCATCATTCCCCACTTCATCTGCCCTGGAGGGGACTCAAAGCGGCGTAACATAAAAGCATAAAAGCATTCTCTCTCCCACTAGAGTTTGAGATTGAGATGGGACTAAGAGAAAGGCCTCTACTGAAGATCTCAGGACCCAGGCAGGTTTGTACAAGATGATACAATCATCCAAATAGCCTGGACCTGAAACATTAGAGTTTTAAAGGTGCCTGGTAACAGACTGTCAACCAATGTAGCTGCTGCAGTAGGGGGGGTTATTCGCTCCCTGTATCCAGCCCCAGTTAGCAACCTGCCTGCAGCACTTGGACCAGCTGAAGTTTCCGAGCTCTCTTTAAAAGCAGCCCCACATAGAGTGTGTTACAGTAATCCAGATGGGATATAACTAAGGCATGTATCACCGTGGCCATATCGAGCTTCTCATATATGATTCGTAGTCTTAAATCAACACAATGCAGGTAGTTTGTTTTTTCTATTCAAGAGCTCTTCTAACATTGCTGTCTATAGTATAACTCAAAAGATCCTGATACTGTGTAAAATAATGCCATATACCTCAGCAAATGCAATCCTCAAAAACCCTTAAGGTTTAAGCTATTTATGGGGGGAAACTTGGCACTGGTGGAGTATCATTTGTATAAAATACTTGGTGCCATAAATGTTCAGTTTTTTAAAAAATGGAATTTGGAATAATTGCATCTATATAATGTGATTTCTTGGAGTTGGTAGCCAAATATAAGCATTAAATTAATTTATGTTTCATGTACACGAGCATGCTAGAGCTCTATGATCATCTGGAGAAAGTCTTCTCTCTGGCCCACCAACCTCTCAAGCATGTTTGGTGGGTACTAAGTAGAGGGCCTTTTCAATAGCTGCTTTCAGACTTTGGGAGTCTCTTGATAGAGAGGCCAGAATGGCCCCATTTTAATCGTTTTCCATTGACTGACAAAAAAGTTTGCCATCAAATGTTTCTCAGTTGGAGAGCTTAGATATTGCACTTGGTCAAAACTGGCTCATTGACAGTGGATTCTAGAGCAAAATATAAGTATCTGACATACTTGTTTAGGAAGTAACAGAAACAGGTTATAGACCATCTAGCACACTTTATTTTGTTTCGATACTTAGCATATTATAAAAATCTGTATATTTGTATAGCATAATACATGACAGTTAGGGGCTGGTAATTATAATTACTGTCATAATCTGTAAATTAAACAAAATAAGATCTGAAAATGTAAAGTTAAAATTCATAGTTAAATTACTATTGGTGCTTGTGACTTATTTCTATGTATGATTTAATTGTGTGAAATAAATTATAGAGGAGATGATCCCCAAGCGAGGGATATTATGCTGTTCTGGCTTGTTTGCTTCTGTTTGAACCCAGAATTGAAATTCTATTTTTTCTGGTTATTACTTAATAAAATCCATTGTCTTGATTCAGATATATAGACATGTGCAACAAGACAGTTTTCCTCCTTTTTCTCCCAATCGCTGTCCTTCCCCAACTCTAGAACAAATATTGGGGACCCTGCTAATTGGAGTAATGCAGCACAAAGGAAAATGGAGCATAACAAAGGTTTATCTTCATTTGCACCAATGCAAAGATATTTCCCATAATATTCCTTTAGCAACAGAAATATTACAGTAATAGTGGTAGTTTGCATTTAAGTCATTTCTAGTGTATGGCTACCCTAGGGAGAACCAATCATGGAGGTTGTCTCATAATTATCAAAGCAATTTGCCTCTTTGTTCCTTTCATATCTATTTGATGTTTTTGCCCCCCTCTCTCCCTCCTCTAGAGTAAAGAGTTCCATGTTAACCCACTGACACTACATACAAGTATTATAATTGAGCTCAGCCATGCTCATAAATGGTAAGATCAAACTCATGGACATTTCCTGTTAGGAATCTTTTTTAAAAAGTGAGGCATCATGAGTGCAGAAGTTAATTCTTTCCACCATCTTCACAGTGTGACAAGACCTGGAGATTTCAGTTCCACTCCGTCAAGTTTGGAAATTGCATTGTAAATCACAGCTAGCCTTCAGTCAATACAAACCAATAACCTTTCTTCCAACTGCCACATTCAGCTGCTCAGAGAAGGATCCAGTACTTATTTGCTTGCCTCTTCCTTTATTTCCATAGATTCAAAACCTATTTAGCAAACAAGTAGCTATTCCAAATATCACAGCCAGTGATGTATTGTCTCTTATTAGCCAACAAAGAAATACTGACTGACAAAGTTTAGATCTTTGATAACACTTTGAGAGACCTGGCCTGTTATTGCCTTGGATAAGAGATGGCACATACTTGCATAAAGTATTTTGGAAAACAGGGGGTTTTTTCAGGAGAAAATGCTTTATATTTTATCCCTTGATTCCAAACACACACACTTACCAAAAAAATCTAATGATTTCTGCATTTAGTTGTTTATGGTATTTATATTCCACTCTTCTCACCCCACAGAGGACTCAGGGTGGATTACAATGCACATATACATGGCAAACATTCAATGCCATTAGACATACAACATAGACAGACACAGAGACAATTTAACATTCCAGCTTTCCAACTTCATGAGGGCATGCTCGATTCTGGCCACAGGGGGAAAGCTGCCACTTCACCGTCCACTTGTGCCACTGAGTCCTTGATGGAGTACTTCATCTTTCTTACACATGCTGCTGGAAGGTTTTTATGGTGCCGTAAATTAGTTGAATTAGCCTACACGCATAAAGTGGTACCTAAATTTCCTACTTGACAGATGCAATTGTCTTTCAGGCTGCATAGGTCAACAGCAAGCTAGACAATTAATGGTCGGGAGCTCACTCTGACCCAGGCTGGCTTTAAACTCATTCTCAGTCAGTAGTGATTGAATGCAGCTGGCTACCAACTAGCTGCACCACAGCCCGTTATATCACCATGATTTAACGTTGTCAGCCAACATCTCCCTGCCTACAACTTCATGGAACAACACTATACAAAATCTTGACCAGGGAGATCATTTCATCCAGGGTATGCAAAGCTCCATTTATTGCAGTATCCTGAACGTGTGTGCATGCATGGCCATGTTTTTTAGAACATTGCTTGTGGCTGGTTTTTGTCTCTACTTATTATACCTTACAATCCCTTGTGGCATTTGGTCATCCAGACCTTTATTAGGTATTTATAAATGTTTTTGTTCAAACCTTTTAGCTCAGACCACTCAGTCAGTTTTCCTCTTTCCCATCTTATTCTTGCGAAAAGCCTAAGAGGTAATTCAGGTAGAGAGGGGGACTGACTGGGCTTCACCTTGTGGATTTCATTATTCAAGGCAGACAAAAGCCTTGTACAATGGCTTTCCCAAATGCCATATTCTTACCATTATACTGCACTGAAGCGTATTTCATTTCAGTTTTGGTAATATTGTCCAGTATCTTCCTCAAAATGTTCCTTCATGTTTAGAAATAAATCACATGATGCTAATCATGCTTGAAGAAATCATCAAAAGTACACTGTTTTTCTGGATGAAATGACTGGACCTCAATCATACTTATCAATGGAAGTCATTGTCCCACTCTATTCTGCTTTGGTCAGACCACACCTAGAATACTGTGTTCAGTTCTGGGCACTGCAGTGACATCCTGGTGATGCAATGGGTTAAACCCTTATGTCAGCTGGACTGTTGACAGAAAGGTTGGTAGTTCGAATCTGAGGAGTGGGATGAGCTCCCATATGTCAGCTCTAGCTCCCCACGCAGGGACATGAGAGAAGCCTCTCACAGGATGATAAAACATCATACATCTGGGCATCCCCTGGGCAATGTCCTTGCAGGTGGCTGATTCTCTTACACCAGAAGTGACTTGCAGTTTCTCAAGTTGCTCCTGATACATGCATACAAACAAACTATTCAGGAAGGATATTGAAATAAATGGAACACATCTGGAGAAGGGTGATCCAAATAGTCAAAGGCCTGGAAGCTACGTCCTATCATATATGTTTAGCTTGGAGAAGAGAAGGTTGAGAGGGGGACATGATAGCCATGTTTAAATATTTGAAAGGTTGTTACATTGAGGAGGAAGCAAACTTGTTTTCTGTTGCTCTAGGGCAGTGATTTTCAACCTTTTTTGAGCCGCGACACATTTTGTACATTTACAAAATCCTGGGGCACACCACCAACCAAAATGAGACAAAATGACACTCTAACACAGTAATACATATAGTTAATATGTTTTTAAATATATTTATACACTCAGTGTGAAACTTGGGCCTGTTTCAATGAATAGTCCGTTGGCTTGTTTTGAACAGAAGGGTGTTTCGTTTGGAGATGGTGTTTAAGCTTGCTTGGCACCTTAGCTTCTCAGCACACACCAAGCACAGCGGAGTCAGTGCCGTCGCATCCCCGGTAAAAGTGAATCCAAATGAAAGATAGCTTTCGCTGTATTGCCTCGAGCTCACCGTCTTTTCTTTTTTTCCCTTTTTTTTGTCCACCACTCATATTAGGGCCTTCATCTGTGTCATAATTTTGTCCAGGGCCCTGTTTGGCATTTGCATTTTCCCTTCTCAAAAACTTCTCCATCACTGTAACTCGTTTGTCTTGCTGTGATCCCAAATTGCTACTGTCACTTGATGCGCAGCTGCAGCACTAACTCTAACTTTGTTTACTTAGCTGCGTCTGAGCGAATCCAAGATGGCGCGACCATAGCACTCTCGTGTCACTTCTTAGGTGAAGCAAGAGTGCTATGGTTCCATTTCTTAAAGGGACAGATGCGCCTTATAGTTTATATATGAATGAAGTTTGAAAATAATTTACCACGGCACACCTGATGATCTCTCATGGCACACTAGTGTTCCGTGGCACATTGGTTGAAAATCACTGCTCTAGGAGCTATGACATAGAGCAATAGATTCAAATTGATGAAAAGAGATTTCACCTGACACATTTGGAAGAACTGATGGAAAGAGCTGTTTGGCATTGGAATATGCTGCCTCATAGGATGGTGGTGTGATCTCCAGAGGCTTTTAAGAAGAGGCTGGATGACTATCTGCCGAGTGTGCTGTAGTTGTGAACTTCTGCATGGAAAGGGGTTGGAATGGATGGCCCTTGTGGTCTCTTCCAACTTTATGCTTCTATTGCTGTGATCACATTTTCCGCAAGGCAGAGAACAACTGTGGAAAAACTGCAGAGGTAAGTCAAGGGAGGAGATTTCATTTGTAATCGGAAGAAGGAATTCCAACTTATACTATGTCCAAAAAAGACATACTGTACACAGATGTAAGGGTAACTTAGGCATACCACTAACATATGCCAGCCAATATGTGAAAGGCCTCCTTTCTCCACTGAATACCCCTCACCATTACCTCTTCTCTTGCCGTCAACCTATATTAATCATTCTCTAGTATTAACAAATCCTTATAGGTCATTCAGTTTACTTCTAAATGAATTTCTTTTCTGAACGCCATCTGTTCCAAACTAGCAGTAATGATCTTATGAAGTGAAAAAGACCCAAGAATAAATTCAGTGGACACATTACAAACATTGTGACCCCAAACATCTGGAGGGTCTGCACAACCTATAGCCCTCCAGGTGTTTGGGCCTCCAACTCCCAGAAGCTCTACTCTGGTTGTTCAATGGTCAGAAATTTTGGGAGCTGAAGTCTAAAACAGCTGGAGGGCCATAAGTTGTGCACGCCTGGGCTAGAGCCTGCCTATGGCAACATTTTTTAAAATCAGGATCAAAATAGTTAAAATATCATAAGCTGAACCTGTAATAGTCTAAATGCTAGGGATTTGTGTTTACAGCCATGAACAACTGAGTGTAACCCACCCCCAAAAGTAACTTCACAGCCTAACCAAGCTGTGTAAGGTTGAGAAGAGTAAGCTTTGTCACTCAGAGCCTTCAGAGTCTCCCAGTCTCCAAAATAAATCGTTTCCCCAATATTCTCCCCCAAACTCGTCTTGCACAATTTTTGCCACTCTTCAAACATTTTAGTGCTAGAAGAGGTGATTTTGACAATAAAAGGCTCATCAAAGTCCACTTCTATGTTATTTCCAATTAGATAGGGGATCTCTCCTAGGCATAAAGTGGTGGTAGGGATGTTGAAATTACCCACAGGTTCCGCTACAAGGCATTTGGGGATAAGTGTCCTTTAAAAAAAACATATTCAATAATATCACATGGTATCCTCTTCCTCGCCTAACAGTGTATGTTTACCACCACTATGTTTTTTCTACAATCGGAAAAGCCAAAAAAGACTGTGATGTACTGTATATGCAGGTGAGTGAGTGCATGATGAGTCAGTAGTATCCCACGTACAAAACCCCTTCGCTCTGCAAATGCAGCTCTGAATAATACCCACAAACCATGTTACTTTGTAGATTAGCGATTTTTCCTCACCATGGAAACCCAATGGGAGAAGAACATAAACAAAGCCAGGAAGAAAAAGGGAAGAAACCTCACACATATACACACCCATATCATCCTCTGTGTTCTTGGCAAACTGGAAGGATTTTGTAGGTGGTGAATGGTGAGCAATGTATCTCTGCAACCCACAATGTAATTATTAGGACTGTTTGATCAATGAAAAAAATACAAAATTAGAAGGTGAGGGAAATCATTTCTAAAGTGTTTATGAAATTGGATGGGGTTTGTATTGTAACTATAATGAGTTAACTATTTTTGTTACTTTTTTGTGAAGTAATTGTGCCAATGGGAAAACTTCAGGGGCTCCCATCGCCCTCCTTGGCATGAAACATGCTATGGTTATAGAACACATTTACCACTGTTAGACCATCAAGTTTCAGAACATTGCACTCATACACGAATTTTTGAGGTTTTAAAAACAACATTTAAAAAAGCCCTACAAGAGACAACTCCTTGAAATCTCTATATGGCACAAGGTAACAGGGGATCATTACCACCAGGTTTCAGGTATATTCATACATCTACTGATTTTAGGGAACATTTTTTAAATTTATGACAAAATGTTGTTTTAAAAAAAACAAAAACACAATGGCTATCTTATTGAATGTCTTCAATTTAACTTCAATTCGGGGATTTCTTTCCGGCCCAGCACACATTTACTTACTAGTATTGAAGTATCAGTCAGTCCTCTTTGCAAATGTGTGGCTGGCTGGCTGGCTGTTGTACCGAGGGAAAATAGATCTCCCGTATCCTCATTGGGACTTTTTCATGCTGAGCAGAATTCTGGGAAATGACTTTTTGCAAGACACTTAAGACTTGGCTGTGGGAGCACCCGTTCACAGAATAGACTGTTTTTATTGGTGTAGATGAGGTTTTATGGACCACATTTTTTGGACTGATGTGGAGGATGTTTTAAACCTGGCAAACTGTTTTTAAATGTACATTCATTATCAACAACAACAACAACACATTCATTATCATTTTATGTAATTGTGTATTTTATTGGTGTTTTTATATTGTTGGAAGCCTCCCTGAGTCCCTCTTCGGAGGTCGAGAATAAGACAGGATACAAATGTTAATTAATTAATCTCCCAGAATCCCCAGAGGCCTGCTATCTAGAGGGCTTCTGGGAATTGTAGCAATTTTTGAAGTTCTGCTTTTTGAAGAAAGAGAAAGGATGAATTACAAGGCAGTAAGAACTAGTAGTAAGTTTTAGGTGACTAAAAGGAGAAGATGATTCCTGGTCATATATAGGAATCCATTCTAGGTTATGAAATCTGAATGCTCATTCTGTCAAGAATAAAGTTTAATGAGTTTTTCCTCTGCATTAATCATAAAATAAATTATAATTGAAAATGTTTTGTCATTTTTGTTTTGTTTTGAGGAATGGATATCTGTCATAGCACTGTGGATAAATGCACTACAGTGCCATCAATCCCCAAAAGACACTGTAGCAGCCTTTTAACAGAGCACAGGATGATATTGCCTTGCATTTGACCTAACAACTCATTTTGGAGAATCTGAAAGTTGCTTTCTATATAGCATGCAGAGTTCAACAGGAAGGGGAAGTCATAGGGAGGAAGGAGCAAGCTTGTTTTCTGCTGTCCTGGAGAATAAGACATGGAACAATGGCTTCAAAGTATGGGAAAGGAGATTCCACCTGAACATTAGTAAGACTTCCTTACTGTGAGAGATGTTCAGCAGTGGAACTCTCTGCCCCAGAGTGTGGTAGAGGCGTCTTCTTTGGAGGCTTTCAAGCAGAGGCTGGATGGCCATCTATCAGGGGTGCTTTGAATATGATTTTCCTGCTTCTTGGTAAAATGGGGTTGGACTGGATGGCCTATGAGGTCTCTTCCAACTCTTTGATTGTATGAAACAACCTTTGAACATAACTGTGCTAATCCAGCTAAATTCTCAAATACTTTGTCTCCCTACCCCTATTTCTGAAATTGTACTCACATACACTAATATATAAATGATTTCATTCCATGTGACTTGCATACTGTGTGAAAGTATGTTTATAGATATTTTTTCCCCAAGCAATGTGGGAGTTCATTCAAAGCTAATTCATTTTCCAGTTGCCAGGTCGTATGACCAACAATGACACAGTGTGTCTGATTTCCTGAGCTGACCCATTTGAGATTTTGCTTCTAATTGATGCAATAAACAGATATTTTTTTCTTTAAGAAAAATTCTACTGATTCACCAACAGACGACTGCAGAACCTCTATTTCCTGCACCAAGTACAGACATAAAATGCCTTGTTTTATAGGGCTGTTTCCTTCTCTGATGGAATGTAATTCAGACAGGCTTGTACCATCTGTACTAAAGCATCTGATTGTAATAACAATGGAAAGGGAAAAAGAGAAAAATTCTGCAGTGCAGTATCATGAAGGTTTTAAAATGGCTGTACCAGAATGAACTGGAACAGCTTTCATAAATTTGAATTGAAATATATTGGAGATGCTATTCCTAAATCATAGGTTTCGGCTACTTTGCCTGTTTGATACTTATCTTTAAAATATTTGTACTGTTTCCCTAATCACAAGGGGTTTTTCCCTCAAACTTTTGCTACATTGTGAGATTCCCCTCACCTCCAATTAATGATGCAAGGTGTAGATTTTTTTTTTAGCTTCAACTGTTTTTATGAAACTAGAAAATATATTAGGTCATTTGGATGCAATAATATATTTCCAGAAGCATTTCTAGAGATGGGTTGGATACCTTTTAAAATGTACGTTTGTGTCAGGGAGACTAAAAAAAAAGTAAAATGGCATAAATAAGATGGCAAAACCAAAGTTTGCTTTTGGGAAATTAAAAAAAATGCAAGCTATAGATGCCATGGCTGAATTCATGCATACAGGGGCTGACTGCTGCCCCATCTACACAGACATATAATCCAATTTCTGAATCCATATTATCTGCTTTGAACTGGGTTATATGGCACTGCAGACTCATATAATCCAGTTCAAATCAGATAATATGGATATAGAAACTGAATTATATGGCAGTGTAGATGGCGCCTGTCATGTCACCTTTTTCCCTTTCAGAAATGACCTTTTGAGTTTCAGTTTTTCAATCTAAAATGTTTGCACACATGATTTTAAACAGCTTTAGTCTTTAAGATCTATTTTAACTTGGAAATATGTTTAATATATTTCAGTCTGATTAAAGCAGTGTATTTTTTTGAATTGTTTAGTCTGTTTTCATTTGTATTGTTTGTATTAGAATTTCATAATAAACAGATAAGATCAAATGTCTCATTCAAAAAAGGTGGCATAGAACTGTTATTGATCAAATCACAGATTTAAAAGAACTTTAGAAGCATAACCATTGTGAGTTATGTGCCCCCTTTCGGCGAAATCTCACAAGCATATGTTGTGCTACACATACAGAAATATTTTTTTCTCCCTCAGAAATGCATAAAGGTTATATCCAGGGAAGATTACATAAATAATCGCTGCCTTGAGGCCGTTACTGGATGGCTGCGAGACAGTAGGTTGAAGGTGAATCCGGTTAAGACAGAGATCCTGTAGCTTGGTCGCCCGAGCAATGGAGATGTTCAGCTTCTGACCCTGGACGGCGTGACACTACGTCCATCGTCATCCGTTAAGAGCCTCGGGGTAACCCTGGACTATCTGCTGTCGATGGAGGCTCATGTCTCCGCTGTCAGCAGAGTGGCATTTTTCCACCTTTGCCAGGCGAGGAAGCTGGCCCTCTACTTGTCCCATCGCGACCTGGCCACAGTGGTCCAAGCTACGGTCATCTCAAGGCTAGACTACTGTAATGCTCTGTACATTGGCCTTCCTCTGTCGGTGATCCGGAAACTCAAGCTGGTGCAGAACGCTGCAGCTCAACTCCTTGCAGGGTCTCAGCAAGTTGTCACATCACGCCAATTCTGTGCGAACTGCACTGGCTACCGGTAGAATGCCGGATCACCTTCAAAGTGTTAGTCTTGACTTTTAAGGCCTTACATGGTCTGGGGCCAGTGTACCTGCGGGACCGCCTCATCCCATATTATCCCACCAGATCTCTGTGTTCTGAAGAACATAACCTCCTGGTTGTCCCCAGTCCAAAGACATTTTGCCTGACTGCAACCGGTCGCCGGGCTTTTTCGATAGTGGCTCCAACACTTTGGAACTCATTGCCCGCCGACATTCGTGCCATGCAGAACATCCTTCCATTTAGGAAAGCCTGCAAGACTCTGTTGTTTCAGCAGGCTTTCGGGGTTGGATGAACTGCAGTCTTCCTTTGCATACTGCCATCTTGTATTATCCTTTGCTGTCGTAATGCATTAATGTGTGGCCTAGTGCCCCCTTTTTATCTGTTGTTTTAATTGTGGTTTTAACTTTTGATGTATTTGGCTGTTTTTATGAATATGCTGTGAGCCGCCCTGAGCCATTGGGAAGGGCAGCAAACAAATATGAATAAATAAATAAATAAATAGAGTTGTGCATGTAGAACCACAGCATACATAGTTAGTTACATATTGAAATATACAGAGAAAAGATAAAAGGAAAGAATAAAGTATAGAGACAGAATGCACATCATCTCTTCATATTGCTTCTACTCACTGCAGCATTATAATATTGCAGTGTGTTGCCAGCCACGTCCATTGATCATTGACACATATGTTGCATTATGTTTTTATTCTCTATAGATGGTTACATAATGTACTCCTGCCAGCAGATATTAATACTACATTGAAAGTGTGAAACTCAGAGTGAGGAAAACCTCAATTCCCATCATGCCCTGGGAGGGAGCACAAGCCCCCTTCAATGCTTCTGACACATAAAGTGCTGCTGGGAAAGCGAGTTCCCATTTGCCTCAAGTGGGCATGGGGGGAGGGAGGACCTTTGGGAAGGGATAGAGGAGGCTGCCGGGGAAGAAAGCAAAGGAGGAGCAGCCACTTTCCTGATTAGCAAGGCTGCCTTTTCCACATGTTGGCATTGCCACCTCAGGTAGAGTGCTGCTCTACCCCATTGGCCACTATTATTAGCCCCCATTATTAGCCACCATTAGCTGAAAAGATCCGGCTGCCATGATCTGTACCAGCTAAGGCTTTGCCTGCCCTGCACCAGGCTCGTTTTCACAAATTCACAACCAAATTCACTGAATCATTCTAATCTAGTACACAAAAATGAAATTGTGCACATCCCCATGGTATAGATTCTTGGTCACAATATAAGAAAACCTGAAACACTAAAAAAAACATATTTAACATTTTCTTACTGTTACATGTTGACTGCCGTAGTTTTTTGCCTTTTTTCCCATGGAGGAAATTTGCCTCATTCAGCAGATTCTGTTCTGAAGGTTTGCTCACTGTTAAATATGACCATAATGGCTGCTCTTTTTCGGTTCAGCCACGTTGCTGTGCATGAAAGCCAGTGGTGCTCAGTTGTGGATCTCCATGCTTAATTTCCTTCTGCCCCATTTGACATACAAATTTGCATGGCTTTAAGCATATCATCTCAGTTGCCTGTGCCCTCCCCCTCCAAGTCATTCAGCCTTTAATAATTAAGGTAGATCTCTGATTGAGCAGACAAGAATCATTAGGGAATTTTCAGCTTTCTTCCTTAAGATGTTCTGATTTGGACATTTTGGTTGATAGGGATGTGTTTAATGCATTTCTATTCAATTTCTCACTTTAATTTGTGGGAAACCCTCCGTGCAAAATTATTGTGAAACGTATTTTTCAATTTTTAGGTTACGCATTAAAAAGGATTTAAATTGATATTTTGTACAGAAAAGCCAAGAAAAGTATTATGTGGATATTCTAAGCAGTATCCCCTAGATTTCTTGGAAACTGTTGGAAAATACAATAATTAAGCAACTGGACTCAGTGGTGCAGATCAGTTTGTGAGCCCCAGTTCAAGTTGACCCACTCATTCATTTCCTGGATGCTGTCAATATTTATATAAAACCTAGTGGTTCATTTGGACTACTCTAAGTGGCAAAAACAACTGGATATAACAATCAGACGAAGCACGTCCCATTCTTCATATATAGCTGCTCCATACTGTCCCAAAAAGATGGGTCACTCAAAGGTGTGACTTGATTACAAGCTGCAGGGTGAATTAATTAATTGTTGATTGGCCTCTTTTGTTACTGTGGTAACAAATTCTAATCCAATACACTTTTAGGAAAGAAGTCAATGAGCCTGAAAATTCATGTAATTTGAGTGGGTTGCTCTTCTGCAGCTGTACACTGCAGCAATAGACCGCAGCCCTGACAGAATGGTCGTTTGCAGCAGAATTGCAGAAGGTTAACTTAGACAAAAGTCTGGTTGTTTTGCTTCCCAGAAGAATAATTTTTATTTCACAAATCTGAACATATGTTTTAGGATATTAAATTCCATGTATTTTGACATGATTTGCTACTTGAACTTTTCTTAAGTTGTAATTTTTTACATGTGGAGCCAATGTTACTCTTAATAACTTACAATCTTGAATAGTAAATACGTATGTTACATCAAATTGCTGCTCATTCCACCCATGGGGTTGAATGATATGTGTGGTACATCTTTGAAGTACAATCCTGTTGATTATACTGTGCATTATTATTTATTATAATGTGATGTTTTATAGTATAAGTCTCTCCTAACTGGTTTCAGTTGTGGTTGCTCCTAGATAAATGCATGTATGATTGAAATGTTATGCTTTTATGTTATGCTTTTTTAAATGTTATGCTTTTATTTACTCAGAAATAGATTCTGTTTTCAGCAGGACTTATTTCCAGAAAAATGGTCATAATATGGAGTTAGTGGCTAAATATGCTGCTATTTGTAGCATTTAAACATCGGTATTTAAACTCAACTTGTACTGACATAAATTCTTTGAAATTATTCCTATGAGACATATGTATTAAGAGCTATGCTTAAAGTGCCAAATGATATATTATAAGTACAATTGCTATATGAATGTTCTTAGGCTCAGTCCACAAAATGAGTCATAGGAACTTCTAGGGATTTTTTTTATAAAGTGAGAGAACTGAAGCACAATGGTGACCTGAATCATATATCATAAGATAGACACTGGAAACTCTCCACTATCTGAGAGCTGATTTTTTTCCATTGCAGCCACTCTACACAGCAAGCATAACATGGACTCTTCCACTCTGTTGACAAACCAAATTGAGATCAACCATTTTGTCACTCTTTTTGTAAGGAAAATTGTTGTGGTTATGTCAGTTTCAGCTTTGAAACAAGCATTAAAAAACTCAGATTAGTTATGATTGGGGAAAGATACACAAAACAAGCAACAACAAAAAACCCAACCCCAAACCTTGTGGGGGGAAAATACTTGAACTCATTGGGGAAGCATTTAGGACTGCACTGTTAAAATTATGATGTATATATTGTATAGTATTTTATAACCCTACTGGTTCAGTTAAGTACATAAACAGCTATCACTACCCATATGATTGTAGTTAGGAGTTAACCATAAGAAGGGATAATCATTCTCTCAGTTGAGTTTTTCTCTGTCTGTGTATGTGCATGTAAGTGCCCACGTCTGTGTGTGTCTGAGAGAGAATGTGTACACACGAGTGTGTGTGTGTGTGCGCGCGCGAGAGAGAGAGAGAGATTGAGAGAGAGAGAGATGTTACTATGGTTGGTTATATTAGAAATAACCCTGCCATTCATCCTTGCTAAAATATCTGTTTCACATGCATCACAATGCTAGATGTTAAAACAAGCTCCCATAGCCTCAGAATTCAGAGTCAAGGAAAGATAGCAAGAGAGGGCACTTTACAGACTCAGAGGAACCCACCATCTTTTGAGTTGCAGCAACAGCTTGTCTACAACGATTCTGCTTGGCTGAAGGTTCATCCTCTACATGAATAGGATATCTTTGAATCTACTGCTGGTTTCCCTATCTGGGGAAGGGAGAGATCTACAGTACCTCCCCACTCCGAGGATCATAAACTACTGTCTCCTTAGGGATAATAGGGGGGGGGGATAATAGGGGGGAGCTGTCTTTTGGAGGATGTGTACGAAAAGCAAATGGGGCTGGGTTTTGGAGAGGCAGTCCATTCTGTGCAATGAAAGAAACCACCCCCTGTGTGTATGCGCATATGCATTGGTGAGGGAAGATACTACATTGACTGGGGTTTAGCGAGTAATCCAGCGTAGCCCTCTTAAGTGCAGTTAGGCACTCTAAAGGGGGAAGAACTCCTTGGTTACAGAGCTACGACCATAGACAGCAATCTCCTTGCAGGGTCTGCATGGTGTCAAGGTGACGGTAGTTCGGCACTTGGACAGCTCCCTGGATGTAGACAGTGAGACTGAGCTACGCAGTTCAGCACCCGGACAGCTCCTTTGCTGGAGGAAAAGGGGACTTTACCGACATAGTTCAGCACTTTGGACAGCTCCCCCGCGTTCTCGAGGGAGATGGAGCTCTGAAGTCCAGCACTTGGATAGATCCCTCGCTAGAGGAAAAGGGGCACCGCTGTGTTGTTCAGCACTTGGACAGCTCCCGTGGATTGATTAAGCGGGACGAGCGGAACAGTCCAGCACTTTGGACAGCTCCCTTGCTGGATGGAAAAGGACCCTGCCATATAGTTCAGCACTTGGACAGATCCCTCGCTGGAGGAAAGGGACGGCGCCGCGGTGTTCAACACAGCTCCCCCACACACACACACACACACACTTCCGTCAAACGCTATTACTCCAACTTGACAATGTGATCGGAGCTCATTCGCTAGGAAACAGCAGAAGGCGGCAAAGAGACATTCCCCTCTCCACTCTCCAAATCACGCTTCTCCCCATCCCTTGGCTTCCTGCATCGCAGACTCGGTTTGTGGGAAGCTTGGACTTCAGGAGGCGCGGGACCATGATGCCCCCCAGCCTGGGACCCTGGACGCTGCTTCTGTTTTTCTGTGAGTACGGGATCCTCACCAGCTGCAGCAGGTTTCCTTATTCCTCTCCCCTTGCCCACCCTCCAGCATCACTTTCTCTCTCCCCCCCCGCCCCCCAAAGTCAATTTTCCTTCCCTTATTCAGTTCTTCTGAGACGCAAGAAAGAACAAGCCAAGATTTGTGTGTAGGTGGCCTCTTCCACACAGCTGAACAAAATCCCACATTTTCTGCTTTGAATTCGAATATATGGCAGTGTGAACTCGGATAAACCAGTTCAAAGCAGATATTGTGGGATTTTGTGCCTTGATATTCTGGGTCATAGGTCTGTGCGGAAGGGCCCTGAGTCCACACGACCATATAACCCAATTCAAAGCAGGTATTGTGGGATTTTGTGCCTTTATATTCTGGGTAATTTGACTGTGTGGATAGAATAAACCACTTTGATTATATACCTTGAAGGCACCAGTTTGGTGTGGGAAACTATCGAGATCAGGCCTGTTAGGAATTGGATTGGGAACCTTAAGTATTGCGGTTGTTATTTCAAGAAAAGGCAGTGAGAAGCCATCTCTTGAGTATTTCTCGCCTATGGAAACCCTGTGAGATGCTTAAGTTGGTAGGCGAAACAAAGGCACACACACTACTGTCTTTTAAATATGTGTTGTGGAAGGCTTTCATGGCCGGAATCACTGGGGGCTCTTCTACACAGCCCTATATCCCAGAATACCAATTCTGAAAATCCCACATGATCTGAGTGTAGACTCAGATATGCCAGTTCAAAGCAGATATTGTGGGATTTTCTGCTTTGATGTTCTGGGATATAGGGCTGTATGGGTTGCTATGAGTTTTCCGTCTTTGTATGGCCATGTTCCAGAAGCATTCCTAAGATACAGTTGAAAATGCTTCTGGAACATGGCCATGCAGCCCAGAGAACTCACAGCAACCCAGTCCTTTGAATAGATTGAAACCAAGGCCAGGCTGTTTAGACCAGGGACAATCCCTTCCACTGAGGCAGACGCTTCCCTTTCCAGCTCAGCTCCCGTGAGAGTGAACGCACAAGCCAACCAACCAACCCAACTTCTTCTTCCCAACAGATGCACCCCCGAAGAGCCTGGCCGAGCAAGAAGTGGAAAACCTCTCGGGCCTGTCCCAGGACCCCGAAAAGGCCATTTTTGTCGTCCGTGAGAACGGCACGACTTGTCTCATGGCAGAATTTGCCGCAAAGCTGATCGTCCCTTACGAAGTGTCGGCCAGCAATTTTGTGGACGTAAGAGAGCCTTTCAAGCTTTTCCTCTCCCCTCCGGGGTGGGATCTGAAATCCGTTCCTTAAAGGGAATCGAGTTGAATGTAGAAAGAGAGAGGAAGACCGAGGTGGTGGATAGAAACAGTCTTCGAAGGACAGGAGCCGAACATTTGCCTGGAAGGAAATACAATTTCTTTTTCCCTGAAGCCTCCTCCACATAGCTGAATAAAATCTCACATTATCTGATAGACTATCTGATACGGCAATGTGTACTCAGATAATGCAGTTCAAAGCAGATATTGTGGGATTTTCTGCCTTGATATTCTGGGTTATGGGGCTGTTTGGAAGCAGGGCCATAGCCAGGATTTTGATTCGGGAGGGGCTGAGTCTGAGTAAGAGAGGGGCTACCCTACCAAATCTTTTGTATCGTTATCCCAATAACCCCATGAATGTGGGATATAATGAGCATTGTGATCAGATCATGATATGAATCAACATAACAGTTTAAATAATGTATCAGTAAGGCCTTCTCGAGGACCACTCTGAGAATTGGGGGGGCTGAAGCCCCCTAAGTCCCCCCCCCCCTTACATGCCTGTTTGGAAGGGTCCTCAGACCTGGGAGGCTGGATCTACACTGTCCTATATCCCAGGATCTGTTCCCAGATAATATGATTATCCCAGATCATCTGGCAGTGTAGGGCCCTTCCACACAGCCATCTAACCCGGAATATCAAGGCAGAAAATCCCACAATATCTCCTTTGAATTGCATTATCTGAGTCCACACTGCCATACAATCCAGTTGAATGTGGATTTTGTGCAGCTGTGTGGAAGATGCTGTAGACTAGGCCCCCTTCTTAAACTAGGGCCCCTTCTTAGACTAGAGCCCCTTCTACACTGCCACATAATCCAGATTCTCAATGCAGATAATCCACATTATCTGATTTGAACTCGATTATGTGAGTCTACACTGCCGTACAATCCAGTTCAAAGCAGATAAGTTGGATTTTATCTGGCAGTGTAGAAGGGGCTTAAAGGGGGCTTCATATAATTCAGGCCCCTTCCACACAGCTGAAAAAAATCCCATTTTATCTGCTTTGAACTGGGATATATGACAGTGTGGACTCAGATAACCCAGTTCAAAGCAGATATTGTGGGATTTTCTGCCTTGATATTCGGGTTAGATGGCTGTGTAGAAGAGCCCTGGGTCCCCACTGTCATATAACCCAGTTCAAAGCAGATATTGTGGGGTTTTCTGCCTTGATATTCTGGGTTATACGGCTGCGTGGAAGGGCCCTGAGTCCCTCAACGAAGCAAACGATTCATCTCGGATATGTCGGTAGCAGCGAGACGACTCATGTGACGATGGAGCTATTATTATATCCCCAGTCGAAACCTTTTAAACAGACGTAGTAAGGAATCATCCAGCCCTCCATCTCCACCAGCAGCTGTTTCCCCCAAAGCCTTTGCCAGCCCTCTTTGTTTCTTGCTTTGAACGTTAGGCAAAGAGCCCAAACTGACACACCCCCCCCCCCCATTCGAGAGGGGAAAAGAAATGCGCCTATGGAGGAAAGGCTTGGGGCCCTTCCAGGCAGGCCCTATATCCCAGGATGTGATCCCAGCTTTTCTGGTTAATTACCCCAGATTATCTGGCAGTGGGGACTCAGCCAGGTTATATGGCTGTCTGGAAGAGCCCTCGATCTCAGCCACACTTTAACCGCCATGGCTATTTGGTGGGTTATTGTGAGACAGCTAGCCTTCTCAGCGACTTACAAACCCCAGGATCCTGTAACGTTGAGCTCTATGGCAGTTCAAAGCGGTGTCAATTGAAGCGGTAGTATAAAACGGGTTGGGGGGGGGATAAATGAGGGCCCTGCTGCACATCATCTCTCTCTCTCTCTCTCTCTCTCTCTCTCTCTCTCTCTCTCTCTCTCTGTAACCACACTCTCTCTCTAATCTCTCTCTAATCACTCTCTCATCATGCTCTCTCATCACTCTCTCTACTCTCTCTCTCTAATCTCTCTCTAATCACTCTCTCATCATGCTCTCTCATCACTCTCTCTCTCTCTAATCTCTCTTTCACCATTCTCTCTCTAACTCACTGTCTCTCTCTAATCTCTCTCTCTAATCTCTCTCTTTCTAATCTCTCTCATTACTCTCTCATCACTCTAATCACACACTCTCACTAATCACTCTCTCTCTCATCTTTCTCTCTAATCACACTCTCTAATCTCTCTCTCATCATTCCCTCTCTAAACACTATATCTCTCTCTAATCTCTCTCTCTAATCACTCTCTCATCATGCTCTCTCATCACTCTCTCTAATCTCTCTCTCTAATCTCTCTTTCACCATTCTCTCTCTAACCAGTCTCTCTCTAATCTCTCTCTAATCACTCTCTCTCTCTCTCTCTCTAATCTCTCTCTCATCACTCTCTCTAATCACACACTCTCTCTCATCACTCTCTCTAATCTCTCTCTAATCACTCTCTCTAATCTCTCTCTAATCACTCTCTCTCTAATCTCTCTCATTACTCTCTCTCATCACTCTCTCTAATCACACACTCTCACTAATCACTCTCTCTCTAATCTCTCTCTCTAATCTCTCTCTAATCACTCTCTCTCATCACTCTCTCTAATTACTCTCTCATCATACACTCTCTAATCACGCTCTTTCTCTCTCTCACTCTCTCATCACTCTCTCTTTCTCTCCCTCTCCCTCATCGCTGTCTCTCTTTGGAATGGTCACCAAGGGGGGAAAGGGAAAGGCGAGGGATTTTGGCCCGCATTCAACCACCTGGTTTGAAAACAAAAAAGAAAATGGGAGGAGGGTTGCTTGAGTTTGAAGCGCCTTGCCTTGCCTTGCCTTCCAGACGATCACCGAGCAAGCCTCCATCCCGCTTTCCCGCGGGGCCGAAGAGCGAGGGAAGTGCGGCACCAACGAGTCCGAGCTGCACCTCTCTTGGCTGGACAAGGCCTACACGCTCCGGCTTTATTTCCTCAAGGTAAAGCGAGGACACGAAGAAGTCGAGGCTCTCCACCAGGCATGGGCTCACCTCAGCCTTCAAGGTGTTTTGGACTTCAGCTCCCACTGTTAGGAATTGTGGGAGATGAAGTCCAAAACACCTGGAAGGAGGGGCAAAGTTTACCCTTTTTTTTGTTGAGAAACTGCAAGTTGCTTCTGTTGTGAGAGAATTAGCCGCCTGCAAGGACGTTGCCCAGGGGACGCCGGGGTGTTTGATGTTTTACCTTCCTTGTGGGAGGCTTCTCTCATGTCCCCGCATGAGGAGCTGGAGCTGACAGAGGGAGCTCACCCACGCTCTCCCTGGATTCGAACCTGCGACCTGTCGGGTCTTCAGTCCAGCTGGCACAGGGGTTTAACCCACTGCGGGGGGAGGGGGGGAGAGTCTCACAATACCCATGCCTGAAACATATAATGCCGATCCAGTTTAGGTCCAAAAGGGGATGAGTATATGAGTAAGCGTCCAGAGGCGGCAAAGGGAGGCTCACTTGCCTAGAAGCCCTCTCAGTCAGTGGCCTTTCTCTCGCCCCCACTCCCTTTTCCTTTCAACGGGTAGGAGAGCCGCAACACCAGCGCGGGTCCTGAGTCCTGGTGGAAGATGAGCAAAATCCAGTTCTCCTACGACAGCTCGGAGCGCACCTACTTCAAGGCCGCCGTCAACCGTAAGTGAAGCAGAAAAACATAGGGGGAGGTTGGGAAAGGAGAACGACAGTTCCATGCGACCCTTGATTCAGCAGGAATGGGTGTATTTGTGTGTGTGACTCCTTCCACACAGCTTGTCCGCAATGTCCTGCCTCATGCGCAGAGGAAGAATGGTTGGAGGTTACAGACAATGCAGTCCCTGTTGCCCGTTTTTGGTCAAAATAAAATATTGAGCTCCTATTTTTAATCAGTTTTATACTAATTCATGCAATGACTTTCATACGAAATAATTAAGCAAATAAAGAACTTGGAAAGTCGTTCGATTCCCAGGAAACTTCGTTTTTGTGGCTGCCACAAACTAGGTTGAATCGGTTGAGACTCTATGGGGAAACTATAGTAAAAAGTGCTGCAGGTTGTCCCACCCCCAAATTTTTTTTTAACAGTTTAATCAATTTTGTCCATTTTTAAATGAGAGAACCAATTGGGAAATGACCTTTATCGCCCAGGAACATAGTGTTTATCAACAGGAGCAAGGTTGGGGTGTACCTACTCCGTCGTGACACTGCTTTACCTGCCATGACTCAATGCTTTCAACTCCTGAGGCTTTCAACCCAGAGTATCTGCTTTAAACTGGATTATATGATTCTACACTGCCATGTAATCCAGTTCAAAGCAGATAATAATAATAATACTTATTATTTGGTTGCTGTGAGTTTTCCAGGCTGTCTGGCCACGTTCCAGAAGCATTCTCTCCTGACGTTTCGCCTGCATCTATGGCAAGCATCCTCAGAGGTTGTGAGGCCTGTTGAAAACTAGGAAAATTGGGTTTATATATCTGTGGAATGTCCAGTGTGAGAGAAAGAACTCTTGTCTGTTGGAGGCAAGTATGAATATTGCAGTTGGCTGCCTTGGTTAGCAATGAATGGCCTTGCAGATTCAAAGCCTGGCTGGTTGCTGCCTGGGGGAATTATTTGTTGGGAGGGGTTAGCTGGCCCTGATTGATTTTTGTCTGGAATTCTCTTCCTTTTTGAGTGTTGCTCTTTATTCATTGTCCTGATTTCAGAGGGTTTTTTTTTTAAAAAAATACTGGTACCCAGATTTTGTATTATTATTATTATCATTTAGTATTATCGTTATTATTATTATTATCAGTATTATTATTTTTATACCCTATTTTAACTCCCCTGAAGGGGACTCAACGTGGCTTAACATAAAAGCATCAGCATAACAATGGAAAAATATACAAATATATAAATAATGTGGGCCTGAGAGTTGTCTTTTGGTGAGGCATCAGCACACTTCCTCAGAGAAGGCTTAAGGCCTTGTGCTACAACTCACAGGATTCTATAGCTTTTAAAGTGGTAAATCTATGGGGCCTCCCATACAGCCATATAACCAAGAATATCAAGGCAGAATAACCCACGATAGCTGCTTTGAACTGCCATAGATCCTAGTTCAAAGCAGATATTGTGTGATTTTCTGCCTTGATATTCTGTGTTATATGGCTATTTGGAAGGGCCCTCTATCGAGAGAAAGCCATTGCTAGCATTCTGTACTGGGGAGGCTGCATTTCTGCTTCATAGTTAAGGTGTTTGTGTGTGTGTGTTTTGCATAGTCATCATAGTTGTTATAATAATACATTAGCTTTTGAACTGTGACTAGTATTGTTAAACCCCAGTGGGGAGTCAGAGCCCTTCCAACAGTTTAAATAATGTACCAGTAAGGCCTTTTCGCGGACCACCCTGAGAATTTCGGGGGGGGGGGGGCTGAAGCCCCCCCTGGCTACATGCCTGCTTCCAGGCATACCCTATACCCCAGGTTTTGTGTTTATCCCAGATTATCTGGCAGTGTGGACTCATATAATCCGGTTTAAAGAATAAAACCTGGGATCAGATCCTGGGCCTGTTTGGAAGAGCCCTCAGACACACATTAAGTGGTCCCAAACTGCATTCCCTTGACAGTGTAGTGACAGCCAAAATCCTTTTAGGATTTTAAGGGAGAAGGGAAGCTTTAGTAGGCCTATAGATTAGGATTCCTCCTCTGTGACAAGCCTGTCTCTTGCCTAGGCTAGACCAAGCCTTGTCCCAAGTCCGCACTGCGGCGAAAACAGTCCTCCTCCTCCTCCTTCCTTCCTTCTTCCTCATCCCTTCCCTTTGGGATCCCCTTGGTCTCCCTTCTCCTCTTGTCTTGGTGCAGGAGAGGGTTCAGCCGCCCTTTCCTCCCACCCTCCAGACTGCGGCAAATGTCGCTTCCTTCAACTCTCTCTCTCGCTCTCTTTTCCTCTTTGCTGCGGAAATTCCCACAATCTGGCCTCCATCTTTTCCCTTTAAGGCTAGGAAGGACATGTTTTAAAAGCAAGACCAGGGGCAGTTGAAGGCTGGCAGCCCAATGCTTTGGTCTTTTAGGGTTTCAGCTCATTTGTGTCACTTCTAAACCTAAAAGAAGGCTCCAAAAGATTGGTCTCTAACATTTGGAGCCAAACAGAAACTGAGGCCCCTTCCACACAGCTGAACAGAACCCCACACTCTTTACTTTGAACTGGAACATATAGCAGTGTGGACTCAGATACCCCAGGTCAAAGCAAATATTGTGGGATTTTCTGCCTTGATATTCTGGATTATAGGGCTTTGTGGAAGGGCCTTGAGCTAAAATCCAATTGGCAAGGACTCAGCAGTCCAGACTCCTAAGAAAAATACTGTATTCAGTTGCAAAGTGAATTAAAAAAAATATGAATCGAAAAATTTAAATGAAACCACAACAAAGCAGCCTTCTTGTGTTTATTAAAAGGATGTGCAAAAGGGCTGACTCCTTTTGCACAGTCCAAAAGAAATAGGTTTTCCCCAGCCCGGTTATTATTATTTTTGATGTACTGCTGGAGAAACATCCCAAGACTAAAGCAGAATTTAAAAATATTTATTTATTTATTTATTATTTCGATTTATATACCACCCTTCCCAGAAAGGCTCAGGGTGGTTCACAACCATGAATACACATTCTGGAAGTCCCAGAAATTCAAAGCTGGTCCCCATTGGCACACATGTAACTCAATATTTAGTTTCTATCAATAATTATAATATAATAATAAGGTAATAAGAACTCTGGTTGTTATTATTATTTGAAACCCTGGTGCATGACTGGACAGTGAAATGAGAGAGACAAGATTCCCTTCAATTTAGGTAGCAGAGGATTGACAGAAACAAATTATTATTAATATATTATTATAATATTATTAATAGTAATAGTAACTGCTATTAGTATGTTAATAATAACATAAACGAACAACTTATTAATATATTATTATATTATTAATATTAATAGTAATTGGTATTAGTATATTAATAATACCATAAACAAATAATAATAATTTGTTTCTGTCAATCCTCTGCTACCTAAATTGGAGGGAATCTTGTCTCTCTCATTTCAGGTTCAGTCGTGCACCAGAGTTGCAAAATGCTCTATTTTTTGAATGCAGAGGTTTGGGCTTCTAAAAGCTAGGCAAGAATATTGTCCTTTAGAATGTGGCCTACAAAATTCCTTCGCCTGCATTTTAAGGCTGATTTTCCCCCCAATGCAATACAGGAATGATAATTTTCCTTTCATCAAAATGGTGATGATTTCAAGACACTAGCAATTCCTTCACACATCTAAACACCTTAAACATGAATATGGCAGTGATTATAAATATGATTTTTCTTTTTTTGGTGTGGCTGTCATTACAAACAGAAAATAAAAATCATTTTCTTACTGGCATCTTTTAAAATAGATAGATAGATAGACAGACAGACAATAGACAGATTTCGTGTTGTCTTTGTTGCTCCTTATATCTGCAGTGTAGGATGTTTGGACACTTGACAGTTATTTTTTGGTTCTTTTCCTTAAAGTTATATATTTAAATTGTGTTATACAATGATTGGATGTGTTATTAATTGTTTATTCCATTCTATGTATTTTACTGTATTACATTTAATTGTATCACTTATGTTGTGAGCTGCCCCGGTCCCTTGGGGAGATGGGGCGGGGATATAAATAAAGTTTATTTATATTTATTTTTATATAGTATTTACCTTTTTTTAAAAAAAACAAAAGCTTCTGGATATTTTTTTCTAGCAATGTTTTCTAACATTTGGAATCTTTAAACACAACACTGTTTATTTTCATAGAGAGATACATATGAAGATTAAGAGCCCTTCCAGACAGGCCCTATATCCCAGGAACTGATCCCAGGCTTTCTGCTTTAAACTTGATTATATGAGTCCACACTGCCAGATAATCTGGGATACATGGAAAACCTGGGAGCAGATCCTGGGATATAGGGTCTGTCTGGAAGGGCCCCCTTTTAATTGGTGGGAAAAGTCATTTTTTCATATTCAAAGGAATGTAGGAAAAACACACCAATCCTCTGCTTTAATCTCATTGGGATTTGTTGTTCTTTGGTGATGTTGAAAGCACAATGACCCTTCTCCATACATTACCAATGTATCTTCACTTGTTAAGTGAAAGACATTCAACTAAATCCTGTAATGTCTACCAGAACAATAGATACATTGGGATCAATTAATTACACTCAATTAAATGGGCAAAGGATGTGAGCCTTAGCCAGGCCCGGATTAGCCCCTTTTGGCGCCCTAGGCCACACTTTGGAATTACGCCCCCAAACCAACCTCTACTGCACCCCCCCACCTTCTCCTCCTCGCAGCGCACCCTCCTTATTTGAGTCAAGGAAGGAGGGCGCGAGGAGGAGGAGGCGGAGGGAAGCCGTGCCCCCAGGGCTGCTGCCAGGCATGTGCAGCAGGAGGGCGCGAGCGCCTCTGCCTCCTCCGCCATGTTCCTGGGTGCTGCACATGCCTGGCAGCGGCCCCGGGGGTGTGTGGCTTCCCTCCCCCTCCTCCCCCTCACGCCTTCCTTCCTTGACAAGGGGGCGGGAGCGATGGCAATGGGGGGTGCCATTCCCTCCTCGCCCTCTCCCTCACAGCTCACTCCCCCCACCCTCCCCCGAGAGAGAGAGAGTCATCTTCATGCCACGCATTGCGGTTTTGTTTCAACTTTTTTTGGGTCCGTGTGAACTGCGCCTCCCCTTGGCTTGCGCCCCTAGGCCATGGCCTAGGGTAATCCAGGCCTGGCCTTAGCATTCAGCCTAATGGGTGGCCTTATGGGTAATCCGGGCCTGGCCTTAGCATTCAGCCTAAAGCAGTGTTTCTCAACCTTCCTAATGCTTTGACCCCTTAATACAGTTCCTCATGTTGTGGTGACCTCCAACCATAAAACTATTTTTGTTGCTACTTCACAACTGTAGTTTTGCTACTGAATTGTAATGTCAGTATCTGATATGCAGGATGTATTTTCATTCGCTGGACCATATTTGGCATAAATACCCAATACACTCAAATTTAAATACTGATGTGGTTGGGGAGGGGGAGGGTTGTAATTTGGGAGTTGTTGTGGCTGGGATTTATAGTTAACCTACATTCAAAGAGCCTTCTGTACTCCACATGATGAAATTGAACCAAACTTGGCACACAGAACTCCCATGACCAACAGAAAATACTGGAAGGGTTTGATGGGCATTGACTTTTGAGTTTTGGAGTTATAGTTCACTTACATCCAGAGAGTACTGTGGACTCAAACAATGAGAGATCTGGACCACACTTGGCATGAATACTCAGTATGCCTAAATGTGAACACTGGTGAATTTTGGGGAAAATACATCTTGTCTTTTGGGAGTTGTAGTTGCTGGAATGTATAGTCCACCTGCATCAAAGAGCATTCTGAACCCCACCAATGATAGAATTGGGCCAAACCTCCTACACAGAACTCCCATGACCAACAGAAAACACTGTGTTTTCTGATGGTCTTTGGAGAGCGCTCTGACACCCCCCTCCCAACCCTGCCAGCGGTCTCAACCCCCATGTTTGAGTGTGACATTGTTTAGCTGGCTTTTCCACAAGGTGAATTACCAGGCAGTCTTGGGATGATGGGAGTTGTAATCTATCAGGTTTGAAGGGTATTAGATTAGCATAAGATGAAGCTGCTATTAACCTGCCTGACTTGTAATTCCAAACAGGTTAGGTAGGTTAATGGAAGGAAATGAGAATCAGTTAGGTGCCATTTCTTTCTTTCTCCTTATTGAGACACCATGTTGTGTTTACTGCATGCTTACACTGTTTCTAAAAGCTCAATTGAAGGTTTTAATTAGCACAATGATAAAATTTTGGAAACAATTTCATTCTTATGGGGTGAAAAACCTACAATTTTGGTGTCCATAAATTATGGTATTGAACGTGATGGTAAAATATTATAGCAAATTCCTTCAGATACACCATACTTAGGCCCCTTCCACACAGCTGCATAAAATCTCACATTTTCTGCTTTGAACTGGAACATATGGTAGTGTGGACTCAAATAATCCAATTCAAAGCAGATATTGCGGGATTTTCTTCCTGGATATTCTGGGTTAGATGGCCGTGTGGACACACTCATTTTAAAGGGGTGAATCTATATAGAGGAAGTCATTGTTAGCATCCTGCATTTCTTCTTAACACTTGAGTTGGGAGGTTGTTTTGCATGATAATCATAGTTGTTATAATAATATGTTAGTTCTTGAACTGTGAATAGCATCACAGAACCCCAGTGGGAAGTCAGACACATATTAATTATACATGGAGATACACATGCTGTGAGCATCCATGATAGCTCCATTAAAGTGGTAAAGGATTGACAGGGGGAAAGGATGATATTTCTGACCACACACAATCATGTTTTATAAATAATTTCACAAAATATGTGACTCTATATCCAGAATTTCTCTAAATGTTTACTATTCCTCATGCAAATTTTGAGAGATTTTGAGGCACATATAGCTAAGAATATTTTTAAAAAAATAGCAAAAACTTCTTTAAGTACATCAGAAGCAGAAACCCAACTAGAAAAGCAGTTGGTCCACTTGACGAAAATGGTAAGAAAGGGACAATAAGTGAAGACAAGGAGATTGCTGAGCGGCTAAATGACTTCTTTGCCTCCGTTTTCACACAGGAGGACAGACAACATATGCCTGCAGCTGAGTCAGTTTTTTCAGGGAGGGAATTAAATGAATTAAACCAGATAGAGATAAACAAGGAAGATGTTCTCACATGCCTTACTAAACTAAATGTCAACAAATCACCAGGGCCAGATGGCATCCACCCCAGAGTTCTTAAGGAACTCAAGTGTGAAATTGCTGAAATTCTAGCCAAAATATATAACCTTTCTCTAAGATCAGGCACTGTACCGAGGACTGGAGGGAGGCAAATGTAACTCCAATCTTCAAGAAAGGATCCAGGGGTGATCCAGGAAATTATAGGCCAGTTAGTCTAACCTTAGTTCCAGGCAAAGTGATGGAAACCATTATTAAAGAAAAAAATTACTAAGCACATAGAAGAACAGGCATTGCTGAAGGAAAATCAACATGGTTTCTGCAAAGGCAAATCATGTCTTACTAACTTGATATAATTCTTTGAGGGTGTAAATAAACACATAGATAAAGGGGACCCAGTTGATATTGTTTACCTTGACTTTTAAAAGGCTTTTGACAAAGTCCCTCACCAAAGGCTCCTAAATAAGCTCTTCAGCCACGGAATCAGGGGACAGGTCTTGTCCTGGATTGGAACCTGGCTAAACTGTAGGAAACAAAGGGTGGTAATAAATGGACACTTCTCTGGATGGAAAGAGGTGAGAAGTGGCGTACCCCAAGGTTCAGTTTTAGGACCGTTACTTTTTAATTTATTCATAAATGATCTGGATGTAGAAGTAAATTGTGAGGTAACAAAGTATGCAGATGACACTAAACTGTTCAGGGTAGTTAAAAATGAAACTGACTGTAAAGAGCTCCAGAAAGATCTCTCGAAATTGAGTGAATGGGCAACAAAGTGGCAAATGCATTTTAACCTAAACAAGTGTAAAATCATGCACATCGGGGCAAAGAACCCCAAATACACTTATCAACTGATGGGATCAAAGCTTTCTGAGACAAACCAGGAAAGGGATCTTGGGGTTTTGGTGGACAGCTCAATGAAGATGTCAACCCAGTGCGCTGCAGCAGTGAAAAAAGCAAATTCTATGCTTGGCATGATCAGGAAGGGAATCGAAAATAGGTCGGCAAATGTTGTATGGCCTCTACAAATCTATGGTGAGGCCACATCTGGAGTACTGTGTACAATTCTGGTCACCGCACCTCAAGAAGGATATAACGGAACTGGAAAAGGTACAAAGAAGGGCAACAAAAATGATCCAAGGGATGGAGCGGATCCCTTATGAAATCAGGTTGCAACGCCTTGGTCTTTTCAGCCTTGAAAGACAGTGTTTAAGAGGTGACTTGATCAAAGTGTATAAAATCATGCATGGGATAGAAAAGGTGAATAAAGAAAAAATATTTTCTCTGTCACACAACACTAGGACTAGGGGGCACTCCCTAAAGTTCCAAGGTAGGAAAGTTAGGACTAATAAAGGGAAATATTTCTTCACCCAGAGGGTCATCGGGTTATGGAACTCACTTCCAGAGGAGGTTGTGACAGCTGTCAGCCTGGACAGCTTCAAGGCAGGATTAGACAGATTCATGGATACCAAGGGAATCAGTAGTTACTGAAATGGACATCCAAGTGCCACCTCTGTGTTGATGGAGGCAGACAGGATTTTCCCCGGGTACTGGTTGTGGGGGGTCGGGAGCAGGTGAGGGTTTTGCCCTCCTTTCTGCTAGAGATCCCTGTGTACAACTGGTGGGCCACTGTGTGACACAGAATGCTGGACTAGATGGGCTGAGGCCCGATTCAGCATGGCTCTTCTTATGTTCTTATGTTCTTACATATTTCTTACACACACACACACACACTAACAACAACAACCGTTTGCACTGTAACTGGAAATCTAGGGAAATTCTGTGTTTTTTCTCATCTCCACCCAAACCCTTAGAAAATGAGGAGAGTGCTTAATGTCACTATCCCTGGGATGTAAACTATTTTTTCTCAACCTGGTTATGCCCAGGTGTGTTGGTTCTGCCACCTGCACATAATGGGAGCTGTTATCCAACACATTGGGTTTGGGTTGCTGTGAGATTTCCAGGCTGTATGGCCATGTTCCAGAAGCATTCTCTCCTGTCGTTTCACCCACATCTATGACAGACATCCTCAGAGGTTGTGAGGTCTGTGGGAAACTAGGCAAGTGACGTTTATATATCTGTGGAATGTCGAGGGTGGGAGAAAGAACTCTTGTCTGTTGAAGGCAAGTGTGAATGTTGCAATTAGCCTACTTGATTAACAATGAATGGTCTTGCATCTTCAAAGCCAAGCCAGTTACTGCCCGGGGGACCTCTTTGTTGGGAGGTGTTAGCTGGCCCTGATTATTTCCTGCCTGGAATTCTCCTGTTTTCTTAGTGTTGTTCTTTATCTACTGTCCTGATTTTAGAGGGTTTCTTTTAAAATGATGGTAGTTATTATCTAGTTTTAAGAGACCTCACAACCTCTGAGGATGCCTGCCATAGATGTGAGTTAAACTTCAGAAGAGAATGCTCCTGGAACATGGCCATATAGCCCGGAAAACTAACAGCAACCCAGTGATTTCAGTGATGAAGGCCTTTGGCAACATAGTGGGTTTGAATTGGAGAAGTGTTATATGCACAGAAAATGAAGTTGACAGACTACAGCATGATACCCGTATATATGGGGTATACATTCTAAGGCCCCCTGTGTATACTCCAAACTGCGGATGATAGCACACCCTATATTTGGACTATACTTGGGCTGGAAGCATACTATAAAATCACACTGAAGGACCCAGAGAGGCCACAAGACTTCTGGGGGTTGGGGTGGGGGGATAATCTTGGAGTATGGAGAAGTGAAACAATGACTATTCTGTAGGGGGTCATTCTGTCAATCTTGTATTCACTTTTACATTTGTTCTGAGGACAATCGGCAAGGTTTTGTGACCATTAAATCAGAGTGGCTAAAGACAATGGTTAATTACATCATTTAAGTCCTGTATTTTTCCCCTACACAGAGAAACATTGCAAACATTATGAATGGACCCAATATTTTCATAGATACCATGTTTCAATGTCCTATCCCTTATTTTTTTTTTTGCATACATAGACCCCTTGGTAGCCATCCCCATCAAACTTCTTATCTTTGTTGGTGACAAAATGCAATAGTGCAGGAGAGGGGGCAAGGTTCTCTTATGATAATACAAAAGGCACCAATGTGAAACATGTGACTGCAGGATGCTGTTGAATTATAACTCCCACAGTCATTTATAATGGGCTATGCTGGCTGTGAGGCCCCTGGTGGCACAGTGGGTCAAACTGCTAAGCTGCTGAACTTGCTGATCGAATGGTTGGTGGTTCCAATCTGGGGAGTGGGGGTGAGCTCCTGCTGTTAGCCCCAGCTTCTACCAACCTAGCAGTTCAAAAACATGCACATGTAAGTAGATCAATAGGTACCGCTTCAGTGGGAAGGTAATGGCGTTCCATGGAATCATGCTGGCCACATGATCTTGGAGGTGTCTACGGACAACACCGACTCTTCAGCTTAGAAAGGGAGATGAGTACCACCCCCCAGAGTCAGACACAACTAGATGTAATGCCAAGGGGAAACCTTTACCTTTACCTATGCTGGCTACAAATGATGGGAACTGTAGTCTTAACATTTCTGGAGGGCCACATACTGTCCATTACAGATTTATGCCACTATCTGCCCACAGCTTTACTGTAGTGAGACTTTTCTATTTGATATTTCTTCTATTTATATTAAAACTCAAATTTTCATTTCCTAGAAGCACTTAATATATCTACAAAACAACATGTAGAACTGTTTGTCATTCTTAGTTGCTTGTTGAGCCTTATGATGTCTGGTTTTTCTCTTGTCAGAGGTCTGGCAAATCTGATCTCTTTTTAGCTTGAACTTAAATCAGACTATCCAAAATGCTGAAACTTGATTGGGAACAGAGTTTGGCACCTTGGATAGCTCTTTTAAAGTTTGGACTAAAATCCAGAACAGAATTGCTCAGCAGAATCAGAAGGAAACAGTTATTCCAGCAGCAACGTTAACAGCATTCCAAAAGTGGATGATTCTGAACCAGTATGAGAAGAGGCTGTGGGTGTCATTTCTCCCTCCTCCTGACTGCAGTAGTAATGGAATTGGTGCAGTGATGTTGATCAAGCTCTGCCATGCTCACATAAGAGCATTCACATACATCTAGTAAATTAAGCGTGGCTGGGTAGTAGATTCTTTAAGGTTGCATTCATAAACACCTTGCGAGGGAGTGATTCCCACTGTACTCAATGGATTTTCCGTCTGATTGGACACATAGGATTGATTGCATTCCCCAGTATTATAAAATATTAGTAAAGTGGCATGACTAGGAGTTGCAGATAGTCTGGTCTGCACCAAGTAACTTTATGGAATAGGTGAAACCTATTATAATATTATAATGTAATACAATATACTACTACTACTAATACAATATTATAATTTTATATTATAATATTATAATTTTATGTTACATGTAATATTACTAATAATAATACAATATAATGATATACTACAATATAGTAATATATAATACTGATATTGTTGTCACGATGCAAGACCTTAGCCGGCCCCTTAATCACACACACAGAGACGGTAATCAGCTAACTACTTTATTGAAGAATAAGAAACAGTTGAAAAGGTAATTGTCCATAAAAGTATCAAAAGTAATCCAATAGGTAAAAGGTAATGTCCAAAAGCCAACTTGGCATGGAAGTTTCCAAAGACTTGGCAAGGCTCCGCTCAACACAAGCGGATCAGGGAACAAAGCAAAGTTGCAAGATCCAAGGCACTCCTTGGCAGGCCACTAGCCCAAAACTTAGCTACGTGATCTTGGCTCGCTACACGTCTGCATAGGATAGACGTGGCCGAGGTACTGAGGATCTGTTCCCACGGATCCTATACTTAATCCCCTTGGCGAGGCCCCCGACGCTCTAGGCTTCTCCTCCTCCAATCTGTGCTGTGGGACCTCGGCCGGTCTAGGCTGTGGAACCAACCCCTCCTGCTAGCCTCAATGCTCCGTCTCCTATCAAAGGTTCGACCTTGCCTCCCAGCACCTGGTTCCCTATCTTCGTGAGAGTCGAACTCCCCATCTGCTTCCCGGGCCTCTCCCTCGGTTGTTTCCCACATTCTTTCTTGTGAACCTCGCCCCCCCCGGCCGTTCATAATCTTCACTATCACTGCTTTCGAATTCCGTCTGGCCTTCCTGCATCTCGTAAGGATCAGGCCAGCCGTCATCCCAGGCCAGGCTTTCTGTGGGGGAAGAAGGCCCAGCTACCTCAAAATCCCCTTCTTCCAGCCCCTCCAAATTCTCCTCAGAATCAGCTGGCTCCAATGCAAGTGGGTTTCCTCCGGTGCTGCCCCATGCCCTCCAGGCACGAAAGAGAACTGGGTTGCTACAATTGTGCTATGCTAATCATAATATATATAATATATTATATATGTGTGTGTGTGTGTGTGTGTGTGTGTGTGTATATATATATATATATATATATATATATATATATAGTAAACCACAATGAGTCCCCTTCAGGGTGAGAAAGGTGGCATATAAATGTCATAAATAAATAAATAAAACCAATTTCAGTTGAGAGAGAGATGGGCAAGGCTAGAGGGAAAGTAACTGAGTAAAGATGAACAGCGGTCTTTACTCCTTAGAGCAGGGGTGCTCACACTTTTTCAGCATGTGAGCTACTTATAAAACAACCAAGTCAAAATGATCTACCTACCCACTACTCAGAGAGCCATAAAAGCAAAATATTTTGAAATTTATTTCAGTGAGAGCCATATAATATATTTTAAGACTGAATTCAACTAAATGTGAGTATAAAAAGGCGCTATATTTATTCATAATAATAATGATAATATTCATTCAGCCTCTGCTACTACTACTAATAGTAACAATAACAGGTTCCTAGAGTAGAAGGAGACCTCCAAGGGCCATCCAGTCCAACCTCCTTCTGCCATAAGGGAAAAACACAATCAAAGCATTCCTCACAGATGGCCAGTCAGCCTCTGATAATAGTAATAATAACAATAGGTTCCTAGAATAGGAGGAGACCTCCAAGGGCCATCCAGTCCAACCTCCTCCTTCACCTGGGTGGCGTCGGGAGCCTGTGGGGTGGGACTGAGCCTTCCCCCCTCCCTCCCTGCGATCTACCAGGATGCCCTACGCGATCTACCAGTAGATCGTGATCTACCTAATGAGCACCCCTGCCTTAGGCTTACTAAAGGCTGGGAAAGGGGAGCTTTGTTCTTCTCTAGACTGGATTTCTTTACAATGATTCAACTTGATCTCATCACTATCCCTTGAGTGTACTCAGATGGGCTCCCCCCATTTCTTCTCTCTCCTCCTCATCTTTTACACAGTGTTTCCTCACTTTACCTGATCTACTTCAACACCCTCCCTTATCTTTACACAGCAGATATTTTAAAAGCCTCTTTTCTTCAGTTTCCCTCTCCATTTTTTCCTTTCCCCTTCCACACAACCAACTGCCTCCATTGCATCTAAATTTTATTCCAGAAGTAGCTGGTTGTGTTTTTTTCCTATTGTATGCCATAGCATATGTTTATGTGTGACATCCTTTGATCTGTGAAGGTAAACATGGTCTTCAATTCACAATTCCAATTTCTGAGACACATTTCCTGCTAAGCATGCATTTTGAATGTATAGATCTTCCCCTGTTCTCTCACAGGTTGAACATGTTTTGCTGCTGTTAAGACAGCTGTGGTCCCTGGGCAAAATTAGGAGCAAGTTATTATGCATCGAAGTAGAAACACATGTACAATCTCAGGATATGGGGGGTGGGGGTTACAGATACTTGAAGATTCTGATATTTTAGCTAGAATATTGTGTTATGGTATGGGTTGAGGTCCATAGGACCTAATGGGTTACCTCATTAGGTGACACAAACCCTAGTGACACTTTGTGCTTTTCCTTCATGGCAGGGTGTTGGACTAGATGGCCCATGTGGTCTCTTCCAACTCTATGATTCAGTGATACTACTGCAATGACACTCATGTATTGATATTTCTTTCCTTTTGGCAGCTGGGAAGCACACAGTCACGACGCGTCATCTTTCAGCTTTAGTGACCCCAGCTGGAAGATCTTATGAATGTCAAGCTCAGCAGACCATCACCCTGCCTGCCAGTGACCATCAAAAATCAATACTTCTCTTGCTGTCAGAGGTCCACATACAGCCCTTTGACATCAGCTCTGATTTTGTTTTCAGTGAAGGTAAGAACCTTACAAGCTGAGTTATGCTGGGGAATATTTGGTACAATCTGGTACAATCTATAAAAAGCAGCAGCTTCAGATCTGGAAAGATGTCCAACGAAAAAACTGTGATGAGTTTAGTACACAATCCAGCTTTAAAAAAAGGCTCATAATTACAGACAATGAAATATCCAGATAACACCAGTCCATTGTTTCCATTCAATTTATGTTCCATAGGTTCATGTTCCATTTTCCTACCTAGTTTGTTTATCTTACTTGACCTCTAGCATGTATTTTAGGACTGGTGCATTGCGGACTCCCACAACTTTGATTGCAGAGCTGCCTTTTTGTTACAATTTATTGATGAAGTCTTTCATGGCCGGAATCACTGCATTGATGTAGGTTTTTTTGGAGCTATATGGCCATGTTCTAGACCAGTGGTTCCCAAAGTGGGTGGTACCATCCCCTGGTGGGCGGTGGGGCGATCTAGGGGAGTGCTGGAAGGCCCAGGAGAATTTGGGGGGCACTGAACCCCTGTAAGGAGGCAGTGGGGATGGTAGCATGAGCCAGGTGACAGGCTACCATCCATCTCTGTGTGTGTCTCTCTCTCTTCTTCCCTCCTCCTGCTCCCTCCTCCTCCTCTCGCCAAGCAAGGGATAATAATAATAATACCTTTGGGGTTCCTTTCCAACTGGTTGAGTCTTATAACAATAATAATAAGGTCCTTCAACATATTTAGTGGAACATGGATTCAGTGCGGTAACCAATTTATTAACGGAAAAAGCAACTGATTGCAAAATAGTCAATCGCGATGATTTGAGATTACTGCTGACGAAAATAGAACCGAGGATTACTAGATTGGTAGCAGCATACCAGGTTCACCCTTCTCATTAAGGTGATTTTGAATGTTTTAACTTTTTTGTATTCCCTTTCTATTCTAAGTTCAATAAATAGTTTCATAATTTCAAACTTCAATGATTCTAATTTACAAGTTTATTATATTTTACAAAAAAGGTAGAAATATTAATACATATATCTTTTTGTTTAATTGCTATTAATTTTTTTTAAATATTCTAGGGTGGGGGGTGAGTAAATTTTTTTCTGACAAGGGGGCGGTAGGCCAAAAAAGTCTGGGAACCACTGTTCTAGACAGATGACCATCCAGCCTCCACCACACTCCGGAACAGAGAGCTCCACAGCTGAACAGCTCTCACAGTTAGAAAGTTCTTCCTAATGTTCAGGTGGAATCTCCTTTCCTGTAGTTTGAAGCCATTTTTCCAGGTTCTAGTTTCCAGCATAGCAGAAAACAAGCCTGCTCCCTATGACTTCCCCTCATATATTTTCACATGGCTATCATGTCTCCTCTCAGCTTTCTCTTCTTCAGGCTCAACTTGCCCAGCCCTTTCAGCTGCTCCTCATAGGGCTTGTTTTCCAGACCTTTATTCATTTTAGTCGCCCTTCTCTGGATGCATTCCTGCTTGTCAGCATCTCCCTTAAATGTGTGTCAACATCTCCCTTTTGCCCAAATAGTGCAGAGGTGAATAGTGGTGGAAAACAGGCACAGGCTCACACTTTGAGCATTCTTACCCATACATCAATTGTAACTTGGTGGTGAAGGATGAAGGGAAAATGAAAAGGAACAGAGGGGGGGGAGTCTGAATGCCACTTTCACCTTTGTTAGTTTTCTTTCAAGAACATTTGAGCAGAAAATGTTTCTCACTTTCCATAACCTGTCTTTCCTGTATAATCAATATTCAACATTTTCCTCTGACCAGGCATGTAGCCAGGGGGGGGGGGCTAAGGGGGCTTCAGCCCCCCCGAAATTCTCAGGGTGGTCCGCGAAAAGGCCTTACTGGTACATTATTTAAACTGTTATGTTTATTCATATCATGAACTGATCACCATGCTCATTATATCCCACATTAATGGGGTTATTGGGATAACAATACAAAAGGTTTGCTAGGGTAGACCCTCCTCCACCCAGTCTCAGCCCCCCGAACCAAACTCAGCCCCCCGACTCAAAATCCTGGCTATGGCCCTGCCTCTGACACAAACAATTTGTAGCAGGACATGGAGAAATTCTTCCTTATGAATCTTTTTAGCTTTCTTGGTTGTCATGTGTTTATATTTCCCCTGAGAAAATACTCAGGAGGAAAAAATACCTAGAGTTACCCAGATCTGATCAAATGTTTATAAGCTATAAAAACACTTTTTGTGACTCTTCTTCTTCAATTTCCTTCACACTGAAGCCTGATTTTAAATAGATACTATGCAAGAATGGCTTCAGACCTGTATGTTTAGTTCATACTGGGTTTTGGTAAGCCAGTTTCATTTGCCTTTTGGGAGTTGCAGAATCTCAATAGCAGGACCTTGTTGTTGCTAATGTTGTTGTTCTTTTTAATCTTCCTTGTCTTGAAATGACTAGCAAAATCAAGGTGAGGTGTGTGTGTGTGCCTTCTAGTTGCCTGTTGACATATGGCTACTCAATGGGGATTAATAGAGTTCTAAGGCAAAGAGCCTATTCCTTCCTCTAAAATTTAGCCCTTTCCAGCTATATTTATTAGTGATCTCCCAACTAAGCCAGAGCTGACCCTGCTTTTCTTCCAAGGTCAGATGGGATGCAAACCAAATTTATACCACAAGGGTATAAATGAGCCTCCTCCTTGCACAAAAAAATTGAGCTTTTGAGTAAAAATACTAAACATTAAATAAGTTGACATAGTTATTTGGCTTAATCTCAAAGCTGATGTTACTCTTGCATTGACTGGTTAGTAATTATACTGAGAAAGAAAGAAAGAAAGAAAGAAGGAAAAGACAGACAGAAATAAAGACTATTGAATTGAAGCCCTTTTAGAGGGTCCTACTTTTATCTATAGGTAATGAGTTCTTATGTATATCCAAGGACAGAAGAGCAATTGATTATGGTAATTGTGGCAACATTAATTTTGACAACTAGAAATCATCACAATCTTTCCTGTTCCTTCTCTCTGTCCCCCCCCCCCCCCCCTGCCATTTATACCCTGCCTCAATCCTCTCCAAATTCCGAATAGTAATGCATGCTGGCCTATAAATGACAACAAATACAGTTACGTTAAACATCTAGCCAAGCTCAACAACAGTCCTCTGTACTTCATTAGTAATAAAGTTTAAGAACAATAACAAAAAACCCCTGTTAAAATAGATAAATACACAGGTAGAACATTCTTTGCCCAACCAATTGCTTCTGCAAATCTCAAATACAGGGCTCGAAGGCATACAATTCTGCTTTGTTTTGTTCCAATCTCAGAAAAAAAATTACTTTTTAGCCTGAAGAAGAGAAAGCTGAGGAGACATGATGTATAAATATGTAAGAGGAAATCATAGAGAGGAGGGAGCAGGCTTGTTTTCTGCTGTCCTGGAGCAGAACTGTATTTTATGGTTTTAATTGTTTATTGTCTATTGTTTTATATAACTATTGTATTAATTGTTTTGATTGTATTTTTATCTTGTTGGCATCTTCTGCCATATGTTAACTGCCTCGAGTCGCCTTTGGGCTGACAGGGGAAGTATAGAAATTAGAAATATCGTAAATAAATAGTAAATGATTAGCACTGGATTTGGACCAATGAGACTTAGATTCAAATTACCTAACAGACACTCTCTCAATCCATCCATCTGATAGGATTTTTTTTGATAATAAGTGTATGTTTCAAGCATGTATATTACTTATTCTTTGGGAAATACCCATCACAAGCACTTTGTTTGAAGTTTTGTTTATTATATAAAATTAACCCTCCTCCTCCTCTTTTATATATTGCAGAACATAAATGTCCAGTTGATGAAAGAGAACAATTAGAAGAAACCCTTCCTCTTGTGCTGGGCTTGATCTTGGGACTGTTGATTGTGATAACCCTCGGTGTTTATCATCTCCATCTCAAAATGACAGCGAACCAAGTCCAAATTCCACGGGACAGATCTGAATATAAGCATATGGGATAGCTGGCAAAATAACCAATCTGTGGTGGAGGGAAAGCACTTCTTACATAGATGTTGAGGAATTCTTGACTGGACTATGACCAAATAGAGGGGGCAAGGCTGGGATGGGGTGGGAGGGGTGGGATGGAGAAGCAGCCATTTCTTCAAAGCCTATGCTTAAAAGGGAGGGAGGTTTTCCTTCCCTGAACACAGAGGACAACTTTGGCTTCATTTGTCAAATTCCCATTCATTTATCAATGGAAGAATCTGGGAACATGGTAATTGTTTTGCTTTCAAAAATATTTACCTGCCATTGCTTCTGCTACTGCTCCTAACTAGCAGGAGCTGGAAACTTGTGGCCTTCCAGATGTTATTGCACTACACCTTCCATCATTCCTTACCCTTCTCCATGCTGGCTGAAGCTGTTAGGAGTGGAGTCCATCGACATTTGAAAGCTGAGTTTGTTTCATGGTGATGAAGGAAATTATTGCTAATTTCCCTTTTTTTCATGCAGCATCTTTGTTGTTGTGTATCTTCAAGTTGTTTCTGACCTATGGTGACCCTAAGGTGAATCTATCATGGGGTATTCCTGACAAGATTTGTTCAGAGGAGGCTTGTCTTTACCTGCATCTGAAGCTAAGAGAAGGTGACTTACTTAAGGTCTCCATGGAATGAGTCTCCATGGAAGAGCAGGGATTTGAACTTTGGTTCCGAGAGTGCTAGCCCAATGCCCAAAACACTACACCATGCTGGATCTACACCTTACACTTCTTAGAAATCTACCAGGAGCAGTTGGGAAGCCAGCAGAAGAAATCATGAGGTCTGTTGATGTTCACGTTTCTGAAGCAGAAATTCAACTCTGGGTTTAGCTATGAACATCAAAGATGATCCCAAAATGCTGAACTTACTGCAAAATATATGACATCTTGGACAGCTTTCTAAAGTTTAGACAAAAAGCTAGAATAGATTCGTTTCTTGATCTGAAACTATCAGCCATCCAAGCTCTCCAACAACTGCCAGAGCAAAATAAAATCAGATAAGAAAGGCCAGAATTAAAACTATAGGTGATGGGACATCATGGTTTTCTGTTCTGGCTTCTGTAGTGAAGAGTATCAAGGAGCCCTTTAAGGAAAATTGGTCTTAGTCCTTTCAAGCAAATGCTGTGAGACTGGAACAAGATGTGGGAGGGAATTTATATGTGTCACATAGTTAGATCTGCATCTCTTAAGTGAACTGTATCCCCAGATATGGTGAGAAAGTTGTCCCATCACAATGTTCAGATTTATGCTAGGCTGACTACTGTATGACACAATATTTTACCCTCAGTACCATATTTTGAGAGAGCCACACGCAATTGTGGTTGGAGTGTTGGACTACAAATTTGGAGACCATGGCTCTCTTAGCCATGGAAATCTAGTGGGGGACCTTAGGCAAGTCACACACTTTCAGCCTCAGACAACAATAAAGACAACACCCCACTGTCATGACAAACACACGCACACACACACACACACATACACACACACACTGAATAAATCTTGCCAAGAAAATTCCATAATAGGTTTTTCTCAGGATTGTCATAACTTGGAGATGACTTGAAGGAAAACAACACGTCTTGAGCCCACTCTTGATTCCAAGGAATAATACCACTGGGAAAGATCTGTTAACCTGGGATTCTTTCAGACTCCACAAATATAACACAGATTTTTAAATGCTTTGCTACATCCTATGAAATTTGAGGCCTCTAGTTTGGTCAGAGCCACCAGAGGAGCTTTCTGGATAAAAATTCTAAATGTGTCTCCTAAACTCCAAATGTCAGGATTCTATAGGATGGCTTGGTGGCTGTTAAGGTGAAACCAAAGTGCTCTAACTCTGTACTATGAAATGGTCCCAAGTCCTGTTCACCATGCATGAAATCTTCTCTATTCCACTGCAACTCCTTTGAAGAATGGTAGTTAGTTGTGTCCATGTTGGTGAATCTGCAAATCCACTCTGGGTTTAACTCTGAAAAGAAGCTCTTCAAAATGTTGGACCTGTTTAGCAATAGGGTCCAGCAACTTGGAGAGTGATGTTTTTGACTAAAGCCCACAATGGATTTGCCACTCCATGAACATGGAAGCCACCAGGCACCATGACATCTCAACTTCAATTCTCTTTTAATCAGGAAAAAAATAAGGTTCTCTGGTTTTAGCTCTATGAAAAATTGCTTCTGTTCTTTCTTTATCTTTTTTGGGAATGCTTCAGCACCAGGAGGACAGCATTAAGGCTGTTTCTACTTGAATCATAAGGAGCGTCATGCTATTGTGAAGTGAGAAATGCTTCTGGGCCAGGCACTTTGCATGTAGTGTGATTGAAAAAATTGCCTGCTGCTACATGATGATTTTATAAGACAGCAACAAGAAAATGTTCATATTACTATGCAGATACCTTCAGGTGTTATAAATATCAACGTGTAAATATATATATGGGGAAAACCCCAAACAATCCTAAAATATGTTGCTTTATGCATAATATTTTTAAAATGTATACAAAATATTTTGTTGGCATATGTAGTCACTCTGATGTGACTTCTATTGCTGTTCAAATAAGGAGATGCAAATAAAATGTTGGAGGATTCTCTAAAAGAGTACATGGACAGAGTGATGCCTTCAACAATAGGAAAATTTTGTGTTACTCCTGAACCAGGCTGCCATTTTTGTTGCCTACTATGTCTACCAGGCATGGTTTAGAACCCAAAAATCGGGATTCAAAAATCTAATGGGGGGGGGGGGGGATTTTTTTGATTAGTAATAGAAAGACTTACCAAAAAATTTCCAAAAAGTTCTAAAATGTAACGTGATTACTAACGAAATTCTTAATTAGTTCTAAAGTAGGCAAATCAGGGAAACAGTTAAAAGCACAGGCAAATCAAGGGGGGAACATTCCCCTTCACCTCTGGAGTGCAATTCACTGAAGCTGTAGATGTATAACATAAATATAAGAGGTAGTAGCTAGCTACTAGCTCTCAGGACAATTGTGAAAAGTGAAGTACGATTCTCTCCCACCCCTTTATTTTTCCCCTTCCCCTCCTTTCTTCCTTCTCTACCCTCTTCTTTCATTCCTTCCTTTGCTCTTTGGTTCGGTTCCACATCCCTTCTTTTCTCTTTCCTTCCTTCCCTCCCCCTTTCTCTACTTCTTTCTTTGTCTCCTTCCTTCCTTTGTTCACGTTTTATTACCCTAATAGCAATTAAACAGAAAGATATATGTATTAATGCAGTGGTTCCTCATGTTGTGGTGACCCCATCCATATTTTCGTTGCTACTTCATAATTTTGCTATTCTTATGAATTCTAATGCAAATATCTAATATGCAGGATGTATTTTCATTGTTACAAATTGACCAAAGTTAAAGCATAGGAATTAATCACAAAAACAATATGTTTGGGGGAGGATGGACAACGGATGATGGGATTCGCAGTACCTTCGACCCATTCAGCTCTGACTTTCACAGCTGAGACCCCATGAATGACAGACCTGGACCAAACTTGGCACACAGAACCCCCATGACCCACAGAAAATACTGGAGGGGTTTGGAGGAATTGACAGTGATTTAGGGGAGATATAGTTCACCTACATTTGGAAAGCAAACAATCCTGGATCAGGACCAAACTTGGCATGAATACTCAATATGCCCAAATGTGAACACAGATGGAGTTTGGGGAAAATAGACTTGACATTTGGGAGTTGTAGTTGCTGGGATTTATAGTTCACCTTCAATCAAAGAGCATTCTGAACTCCACCAATGACAGAATTGGGCCAAGTTTCCCACACAGAACCTCCATGGCCAACAGAAAATCCTGTGTTTTGTAATGGTCTTTGGCAATCCCACGCAACTCCTTGTGACCCCCAGGGTCCTGATGCCCAGGTCGAGAAATGCTGGCCTACCTGCTGTTAGGAATTGTGTGAGTTGAAGTCCAAAACACCTGGAGGGCTGAAGTTTGCCTGTGCGATGGGGCAAGACAGAGCAACGGGGAAGAGAGGGGGGGGAGAAGCCACCAGGAAAGAGGAGGGCAGAGAAGCATGTGAGAGAGTGCAGGGAGAGAAAGGAGGAGAAGTGTGTGTGTTGAGAGGGAGGCAGGGAGAGAAGCAGAGCGGGGAGAGGGGGACTGAGTTGGCACCCAAAACACCTGGAGGGCTGAAGTTGGCCCGTGCGATGGGGCAAGACAGAGCAACGGGGAAGAGAAGGGAGGGGGGAGAAGCCACCAGGAAAGAGGAGGGGGCAGAGAAGCATATGAGAGAGTGCAGGGAGAGAAAGGAGAAGAAGTGTGTGTGTGTGTGTGTGTGTGTGTGTGTAGTTGGCCCGTGCGGTGGGGCAAGACAGAGCAACGGGGAAGAGAAGGGAGGGGGGGGGAGAAGCCACCAGGAAAGAGGAGGGGGCAGAGAAGCATGTGAGAGAGTGCAGGGAGAGAAAGGAGAAGCGTGTGTGTGTGTGTGTGTGTGAATTTTTGCCCCCTGCGGTGGGGCAAGACAGAGCAACAGGGAGAGAAGGGAGGGGGAAGAAGCCACCAGGAAAGAGGAGGGCAGAGAAGCATGTGAGAGAGTGCAGGGAGAGAAAGGAGGAGAAGCGTGTGTGTGTGTGTGTGAAGTTGGCCCCATGCGGTGGGGCAAGATAGAGCAACGGGGAAGAGAAGGGAGGGGGGGGAGAAGCCATCAGGAAAGAGGAGGGGGCAGAGAAGCATGTGAGAGAGTGCAGGGAGAGAAAGGAGGAGAAGCGTGTGTGTGTGTGTGTGTGTGTGAAGTTGGCCCGTGCGGTGGGGCAAGACAAAGCAACAGGGGAAGAGAAGGGAGGGGGAGAAGCCACCAGGAAAGAGGAGGGGCAGAGAAGCATGTGAGAGAGTGCAGGGAGAGAAAGGAGAAGCATGTGTGTGTTTGAGAGGGAGGCAGGGAGAGAAAGCAGAGCGGGGGAGAGGGGGGACTGAGTTGGTGCCCAAAACACCTGGAGGGCTGAAGTTGGCCCGTGCGATGGGGCAAGACAGAGCAACAGGGAAGAGAAGGGAGGGGGGGGGGAGAAGCCACCAGGCAAGAGGAGGCGGCGGCAGAGGAGAAGCATGTGAGAGGGTGCAGGGAGAGAGAAAGGAGAAGTGTGTGTGTGTGTGTGTGTTGGCCCGTGCAGTGGGGCAAGACAGAGCAACGGGGAAGAGAAGGGAGGGGGAGAAGCCACCAGGAAAGAGGAGGGGGCAGAGAAGCATGAGAGAGTGCAGGGAGAGAGGAGGAGAAGCGTGTGTGTGTTTGAGAGGGAGGCAGGGAGAGATAGCAGAGCGGGGGAGAGGGGGACTGCGTTGGCGCCCAAAACACCTGGAGGGCTGAAGTTGGCCCGTGCGATGGGGCAAGACAGAGCAACGGGGAAGAGAAGGGAGGGGGGAGAAGCCACCAGGAAAGAGGAGGAGGCAGAGGAGAAGCATGTGAGAGAGTGCAGGGAGAGAAAGGAGGAGAAGCGTCTGTGTGTGTGTGTGTGAAGTTGACCCGTGCGGTGGGGCAAGACAGAGAGTCCCCACAGAAGACAAGAGCCCGAAAGCCAAGCCCAAGCCGGCCAAGAGCACCAAGGCCAAGACGACCAAGGCGGCGCCCAGAAGGAAGTGAGTCAGCCCGCTCTTCCTCAAGACCCCAAACCACCGCCGCCATGAAGAAGAGAGAGCAGGGGAGGGGAGAGGGAGGAGAAGCGTGGAGGACTACACTTTCCAGAATGCCTAGCAGCAGCGTCACTTCCAGTTCCCCATAGAAATGCGGGAAAAGAAGAAGATGAATGAAGGCGGGAAGAAATGAGGGGAGAAGACAGGGAGAAGTGAGTAGTACCATAATTAAGAATTAATTACGATCATTACGCAAATTGTTGGCCTCAAGGACCGTAAATGAAAGTCTACTTCCTGGTTAGCTGCCGTGATGCGTATAAACTAGAAAGTCCCATTACATATGAATCACTTACGATTTCTTTTAATTTTCATAACTTTTTTCTCATGCCTAATGTCTACAGTGTACATGGAGAACTCTTCAGTCTCATCTCTTGCTGGCATCTACCAAATTCAGTGTACTCCAGATGACTCTATATCCCAAACAGCCAGTGTGTACCACTTGAACATCCCATATCTGGAATGCTGAAATCCAAAATACTTCAAAATCTAAATGATCTACATGGATGGCCGGGATAGTGACACCTTTGCTTTCTGATAGTTCAGTGTTGTCAAGCTTTGTTTCATGCTCAAAAATATTTACAATATTGTATATAAAATTATCTTCAGGTTATACGCAAAAGGTCTATATGACACCCCATTACAGATATATATTCCAAAATCCAACCCCAACCAATTCAAAACTCTCCTGAACCCAAGAAGTTTGGATAAGGAAAACCGTATAAGTTGAGATGGAAAAGAATTTTTGTGGCTTTGACATTTTTACCCAAACACTCACTTTCATATCTCTTGAAACTTGCTGTGAAACTGGTGGTGGGGTAGAATAGCATCATGTGATAAGGGCAATGACATAAGCTGCAGTGTCATTTTGCCTGCCTCCTTTTAGCATTTCTGCTATTAAACACCATAGCTCTGTGGTATTAATAGCTCTACAACAGCAGTGCTGTAGCAAAGCTCAGGGCCAGATATTTTGATGCAGCTGTCTTGATTATGGTAGCTCTGTCTGGCTTTATGTCAGTTCATTGGGAACAATTACATTAAGACAGTAGGGTTGAAGGATTCAACAAGACCAGTGTTTGCTGCTGTCATTATAATGAGTATGCTGGCAAATATGACCGTTGTCATTGAGGAGGTGAATCCTAACTTTAAGTCAGTTATTTCAAGCAAACAACTTACTTTAGGGTTTCAGCACATTTGATAGCTCTTTACATTTCAATCAAAAACTTAGAGAAAATTCAGGAGCTCATCAACAGGTTGGTCATGAGCTGTCATTAGGAATCAATTCCCCTGGCTGCACAAATTTTGGATGGAGGTCCTCTAAGGGCAGCAATTTTGACTTTCCAGCTCTTGGAATCCCTGATCACTGACCAAGGCTTCTAGGAGCTGAGAAATATTCCACAATATAATCAGTCAAAGAGCCCATGATTTCATTTCTAGCAAGGAAGTGGGCAATTGAAGGGTGTGGTCCACATGTTACCTTAAGGCTATTTTAGGCTTTTGCTCTCTTGAATTTGCCTGCCCAAAAAAGTATGGAAGAAAACTAATTTTCCAACCCTTGAACCCTCCAGGAATGTCATTTTTGTTATAAAACCCTTGTTCCAGGCATGGTGAAACTTTTTAACTTGGGTGCAACATGGTGGGCTGAGGTGTGATGGGCAGGCTGAGATGGAGGGGGAAGGGGCGGGATGAGGGTCTTCAGTGGGGAGAGGCCGAAGGCATTTGGCACACAGGAGAGGGTTTTACATGCGGCTGGTTGCCTGGTCTACAGCCATGCCCACACCCGAGCTGCATATGCATGGCCTCAGCACCAGCCCCGGGCAGAACCTCTTCTTGGTCTTCCTGGTCTGTGCTTTGGGCTCAACCCCCGATGAAGAGGAGGGTGGCCCTCCTCCATCTTCTCTCCCTCCTCCTCCACTGCCTTCCTCAATAGTAAGTTCCACCTCAGAAAGAAGGGGAGTAAGAGGGAAGGGAAGGAGAGCCCTGGGCAACTGCATGTGCCTACAGGACATGTCAAACCTGTCTAGGGTTCACCTTCCTTCCTGCTCCTGCTCTTCTTAGGGAAGCAGCCTAGGCCACCTCCTGAAGGCACACTTCTTAGGGAGGTATTTCCTGGAGCGGCTTTCCGAGAATGAACATGCCCTTGAGGAAGGTGGCAGTGGCGGAGGAGGAGGAGGAAGAGGAGGCAGAGGAGGAGCCATCCTCCTTGTCGCCAGGGGAGGAGGCCCTGAAGAAGGGAGTGCGCTGGTGAGGAGCAGATGAGTTCCATGGCAGTGAAGCCAAAGGCGAAGGCCAGGAAGAGGATCTGAGGCAAGTCACGTGTGACTGCCCGGGCCCTCCTTTTATAACGAGAATGCGGTGGGTAGCATCTATCCTTCGGATTTGGCTTATTTGGAGCAGTGGTTGGGAAAGTTACTTTTGGAAGAAGTAACATCCAGAATCTCTCAGCCAATAATTATAGTCCACCAAAGTAACATAATTTTTAGAACCCTTCCCCCCCTCAAAGACAAGAAAGTTTTTGAAAACTATGCAGTTTTCATGAGCTATTATACTTTGGGACTTATTCTGTGAAAATTCACACATTGGTTTTTTGCATAGAAATTCCATTTTCTGTACAAAATATTGTTTTCCATATACAAACATTTGTCAAATTTGGGCAGAATTTTAATCAGTGAAAATTGTTGATACATTATTCTCTTTGTTAGATTTTCCCAGTACTTAAGGAAGAATGTTTTGTAATATCTCAACTCACTGCAAGTCGGAGCTTACAGTGCATTGAAAATGCAGGCCTGGTTTTTACACACAGGCCAGACAGTAGTATATAATGGTAAAGTCCACAGCACAAGTTTACTGTTTCATTTCCTGTTAGAATCAGGGGCATTTTCTTCCAAGGGATCATGATAACATTCAAGAGGCAAGAAAGAAATTACAGAGAATTTAAGGAGGAAGATCAGGTGGCAACAGTGAAGTAGAAGGAACTGATGACATAGTGTAGTGGTCCTTGAATTGTTTTGATGACAGTCCCTATGTATATAATTAGAAAAAGCGCGTGTATACCATAAAAGTGAGCAGAAGGTAGATCTGAGGTTAATGGTAGATCATTTGAGTTATTTATACCATAAGGGAAAGCTGTCATGACTCTCAATTCTTTCACCATTGTACCAGAATGTCCATTACCCTGCAATGAAGAAAAAATGTGGTGACCTGAGTTTGCATCCTGTTAGCAATACGCACAAGTGTAAATTCACCTCACATCTGCAATGCCATTTTGACCCCCCCTCTGAAATTGTTGAAATCCCCATGGCCATTCTGTGGCTAGTGAAGGCGAGTGGACTAAAGAAGTGTGTATCTTGATGGAACTTGGTGGAGGATGTTATCAGTTGTACCAGGCTGTCTAAGCCCCACCTCCATTATCATAGTAAGACCATGAGTTCTGGGGGGCTGAACAGGGAGCAGTAGACGAATTCCGCTCAGATTTGTAAAAGACCTTCATAATTACAACGAGCAAACCTCTCTGTAATTAGCAGCCTTCTTTTGCTTTTCTTTTTATTACAATAGGAAATGAACAACCGATTCATGAAGAAAAAAGAAACAAAAAGCAAAATAAAATTCTCCCATTTTCCACAATGATATGTTCAATTTAGAATTCGAGATTTTTTTTCAAGTGAAATCAGTAATAGCAAAACAAAAAATGGAAAATACATGGCTTTCATAGTATGCATACATAATAATAATAAATAAATCTCCCCATCACTGAAATAATTATGAAGACAAATCTCTATAGGCCTATGGTAAACATGCAAATCTAGTCAACAAGCAACACAAAATTGGTTGTAGCAGTTACTGCTGAATTCACATTCCAAGGAAGTTCAGAGAGCTTCTCCCTTTATGGCAAACACATCAACATAAGCTTACGAGTTGATTTTAGCTTGGAAAACGCTCACTTGCTGCCTGGATATCGTGAGTCTTCTCTTTGATTTCCAAAGCATGAATATAAATAATGAAGGTGAATGTTGGGACACAGGGGTTGGCAGAGATGGGAACAAAGATGTGTCTGTTTTGCCAGCTGATGACAATCACCTGCATACAAGTTGGGCACACACTCGTAGATCATGTGAGAAGGAACATTGTGAAACTGAAACTTGTGGACTCATGTGAGATATGTGGCTGCATGGGGGTGCAACCAGGAGTCTTTGTTTACTTTTGTTATCAAACACATCTGTAGTTTAAAACCAGTGTGTGCACCCACAATTCACATGTGACTCACCAAATGGAACCCAGCTCACTTGTTCAGTAATTTTACATTTTTTTTGGAGTACTACTCCAAAATCACTTAACCAGCAAGGAGAGTAACAGATATATCAAGAGTTGAAGTTTAAACCAAGCTCTGGTTTTGCTGTGATTTTTATTACCTTCTGTTTCAACAGGCAATGACAAGTAGGAAGTGTATCCTGAGCTTTCAGTATTTTGGGAATCAGGAATCATGTGGACCTCTCCTGAAAATATACCAGGGTTATTTAGAATTTGAACACAAGCAAACCACCCATCTGTCTGTGCATGCAACAAGATCGGAATGGAGAACCTGCAGCTCAAGGATCACAGGTGAACACTTGTCTATTTTCTAAACCTCATCCATTTTGTTTCCACACAGTTGGTCTCCAAACTTTTGACCAATGTCACATGGATCTCAACAAGCAAATGTCCCTACTCCTGCAGGAAAATGTCACTCAAATGCCTATAATATTGAGGGCTGATGTATGTATTGAACGATGGTTGTACCTACACAATGGCCAGCTTACCTCTTGACCAGCAAGATTTCACTGTGCTGTAGTACCTGATCACTTCTTACCACCATGGAACAGTTTCCCACAATCACATGAGAAATAAAGATTATGTGAAACAGCATAAATGCCTGAGTCTTTTTCAAAGTAGTACATATCACTTCAAGACAATAACAAAAATCTCCAAACTTTGTTTCCGTCAGGGAAAACTGGGATATGGCATTGCTCAGCAACATGTATGGTTGCAAAAGGAACATGTACATTTGACTGGCACCGATGAGAAATTCTTGTCAACATTCAGAATTGCTAGTGTGTGTGTGTTTGTGCATATGTGTGTTCATTCATGTTCCTTTCTTTTCAAAAGGGATAAAAAAGTAGGAAAGATCTCGTTCAAATGCTTGCTAAGTTACACTGATCACCTCTATTTGCACTATCACTATGACATTAAAGTACTGGAAATTATCAAAAGCAATGTACAGAAAATTACAAATTCTGTTTCAAAATACATCACACTGTTACAACGAAGATTAAAAAGTGCTTCTTCTCTTGTTTTGCATTTTAGATTTTGTCAGAAAAAAGGCGTCCTTCTGAAGTAGAAGTGTTATTTCACACTGCTTTTAAATAAAATTTTGATGTTTCATCTGGTTTGTGCTACATGTTTTTTTTATCTTCTTGCTCTCTCCTAAGTGGGATTTGAAGAAACATCCTTCTTTTTTGATAGCTGACAGACTGAAAACAGCAAGTGACTGGGGAAAGTGCGGCCCACACAGGAATATTAGCTGTCAACATGTCTGGCTTCGAAACCAAAAAGACAAAAAAATCTCTTCATAAGTCTCAGAGAAGTTTCCTTCATGGTAATGCTGAGCAATGGCAACAGTGGTACATTGCTCTGTTGTTTTTTTCTGCACTACCCCAGTGCTTTGTTATTTCTCAGCATGAGTCTTCTCAGAAACATTAATAAGCAAATGAATAAATACACCAAAGGATTCAGTGATGCCTGTACTGCCTCATGAGAGGCACTATGCAGGAAGGTGGCCCAGCCATCTTGAGGAATGGGTGTCTCAACAGTTCTTGGGCAGTTCCTCTCTGTGCAGGTTCCCGCACCAACATCACATCTAAAAAGCCACGGAGGACAGATGAGACCTACAAAAGAAAGCAAAACAAAGCAAAACAAAGCAGCATTTTAAGGAGACAAGAGTCCAAAGAAATAGCTGTGGTAGTTTGTATGCAAAGGGGTCTTGTAGCACCTTAGAGACCGAGAATGAAGTTGGTGGTACAGTGTTCCCTCACTTATCACTGGTGTTATCTTCCAGGACCACCCATCAAAAGTGAAAATCCGCAATGTAGGGATGCTATATATGTATATCGTATTCCGAGGGTGAGGCAGAAGCGAGGAGAGATTTAAAGACACTCTACCCCTCTTTTTGCTAGCTATCTCTGCTTTGCTTTGCAATCTCTCTTGATTGGCTGCCTCTCTCCCAAGGGGGAGGGTGAAACCTCTTTCTCCACTCCATCATTGCTAGGATGTGGGATTAGAGCGCCACTCAGGGCAATGACAACCATTCATAAACTGGGAGACAAAAACAGTGAGTCTGCAAAAAGCGAACCGCAAAGTAGTGAGAGAACACTGTATAAGCATATACTAAAGGCTATGAAAGTCCGGGGTAAATGTGATCCCAAACAGCCCCACAAAGGTGTCATTCACACAAGGTGTTAGGTACCTTGCTCCATGTTACCTCTGCCACTCCTAGTTGTAGATTCCCTAATCAAACAGGTAGCTCTGCTGATGTAAGAAGGAGGGGAGATAGTTTTGATATCAGCAGAGGTACCTGCATGGAGCTGCGTCACAGCTTAAGTGACACAACCAGGATCCATCTCTTTTTCCTGTGCAGGCTAAGGATACAGGCAAAAGATGATGCCACCAATGTTCCATCTGGATTGGGTCAGTTGAACCCAATCTAGTTGTTCAGATTGCCTCAAAGTCATGAGATACTTATTAGTTTCCAGCAAACTGTGGAGGGCAAAACTGGTTTGAAACAAAATATCCTGGGATACTCATTGGAAGTAGCTGGTCATCAAGAAGACAGTCAGTCTTCCATTCAAGGTGAATCTGGGTTTTTCATTACTGTAGCCAAGTCCTAAATCTATTTCCTCTGGGGAAGCAGATTTAGGCCATATCTACTCATGTGTAAAATCCAGAATGATGTGGATTATAAAAGATGTGTGTGTGCCTGAAATATAAGCATCCCTAATGCAAACTACAAAGCACATCCACATGGAACATGTGTTTAAAAAGTGAGGGGAACATCTGAAATTGGAGATAATATGTACTCCAGCTAGAGATGGGAAGGCCTGGAAAGTTGGGAAAAACTCTTTTTTTTCCCTCCTATTTTTTTCCAAAGCCATTTTTTCTCTGGAAAAAAATTGAGAAAAAGTGTGTAGAAACAAATCTTTAATTAAGGCCTTTATGTTATATAGTTTGAATACCGTGTCATGGAAATATTGTTTATTATTGGGAAAAAACCATATTTGACACACTTTTCAATGGGGGGAACCAACTTTGGCATTTTTTGGGGGAAACCTACTTTTTCTTCCAATTTTTTCAAATTTTTTTGGAAGTTGATCAGTTTATGGACACGGTACAGCAGGAATTCTGGAGGAACATGAGTAGCACTCATGCAAACAGTGCTCTCTGGCATGGAATTGGATTTCTTTAATCCAAATTTTGATCTGGATTATGTGGCTGTGTAGAAGCAGCTTTAGGGCTTGCCTATGAAGTGAACCAGATGTTGATCCCAGATGTCCAGATGATACCTAGAGAGATTTGATCTTTAACATGGGTTTCAGTTAGTACCATGGAAGTTTTCCATATGGACTGCAAAGAGTTCTGAGTGTATCCATAGGTTACGTTCTGTTATAACATAACACAAGCCCACTGGACAAAGCAGTAAGATGTGACTATTGTCCCAACCATGCCCCCATGTTGTTAGATCATGGTCTAAAACAACCTTCTTTAACAATATATGCCTTCCAAACACTCATACCAAGTTTGTAAAGAAGGGCCTAAAAGATCTAGATGCCTGGCCAATTTGCTCAGGGACTTGTTGCACATCAGATAAGCCTATCTACCAGTACAAGAAACCATAAGTACATCAACCACCTTACCTTATGTAGATCCTTCACTCTTGGTGGCAAGTTGTCTCGGATTCTGCGCATTGCCCGGAGAGGTGGCTCATTGAAATAAGGCGGTTCTCCATCTATCATTTCTATTACCATGATACCGAGGGACCATATATCCACCTGCAATATATGTCCATTTATTACAAAGTCAAAAACCCCCATCCAACAGCTTGTGTATAATTCACCTTCTAAGTATTGATGTAAGAAAATATTATTATTTAGTACTATTAAGAACATCATATATGTGTATTTTGTATATTTAATATGCTTTTTTAATACTTCTAATGAATTTGCCATAATCTTTGGCTAGAACACTAAACCCACTGAATTGTAAACAAATTGCACTGAAAAGTTCACAAAATTTGCACAATGAAGTCATCAAAAGTGAGTTAAAATTTTCATAATGTGCTATAGTACAAAATAATATTTATATGTTTTGATTCTCATGTGCAAGAACAAAATAAAGCTGCACATTTCTAATATATTGTTGAATGGAGCAAGCCCTTAGTTTGACTTACTCACCTCAGTTCCATAGGGGAGTCTGGAAATCACTTCTGGTGCCATCCAGTAAGGAGTCCCAACAAGTGATTTTCTTTTTGGAACATCTTTGGAAACTTGGGCACAAAATCCAAAATCTGACAATTTTATCTAAAAAAACAGTCAAACAGGATAAATCAGAAAAACAACTAACAATATAGTACATGTTGTAAATAGACAATGAGCAGATATCCATGACACTGAATGAGCAAATGTGGGGAATCTCTCTCCTCTGAAGGACTATTGACTGGTTAGAAATGTTAATCAGGCTGGAGGTCAATGTGGGAGGAGCTCGCAGCATTGAACAGCATTTCTGGGCAGAACCTAAGGAAAGTTTGTTTTCCTTTTTTAGATTGTAATTTCCATAATCTCCTCAAAACATGTCTTTAGCCTTACTGGTTAGGAGATTCTGGGGGCTGTAGTTCCAAAAAATATATTTACCAAGTTTTTATTTCTATTCTCTGCTACTGAAGCTGTATCTACAAACACACCCTCTCATAGACTCCATCTACACTAGTGGTTCTCAACCATTTTTTTGACCAGGGACCACTTTGACCAGAGACCACTCTCCAATATTAGTACCCAAAGGGTTACAAATCAGTCTTTGGACAACTTTAAATCCGGTTTGGATGCCGATTCAGAAAATTGCATTGGATAGATCACATCAGCTCTAGTTTCTGATACAGAACATATGCCATGGTCAGCGACAGCGAGGGAGTGACAGATGGTGTGAAAGGAGTGGAAATAAAATAAATAAAACAAAACAAATAAATAAAGAGGAAGGAGGCTGACAGACCAGACTTTCATCCTCATGGCCCACTGGTTGTCCGTGGCCCACAGGTGAAGAACCACTGATCTACACTGACCATTTAATGCAGTTTCAAATCAGAATTGAAGGAAGAAGTTTCATTGTGCAGATTATTACACAGAAAATCCTGGAATCTGTCTGAGTCTCACTGATGCATGTTCAGAGTTTTCTTTTGTCTGCTTTTGGGTGGGTTTGTTATCTGGCTACCACAATTTGAAGTCAGATTTGAACTGCATTAAGTGGTCAGGGTAGACGGGGACAGACATATCTCAAATATGGGACTGGCAGTCTTTATGACACATAACTATCTATTCAAAACAGAACAAGACTGCATTATGCAATACCAGCAAGAAATGATCCCACTGGCCACAGTACACTGAGAATTGTAGCCCCCCCCCAAAAAAAAGTTATGGATAAGTGTGCAATGAAAAAGAAAAATGTTCTAGGAGCATCCTGCTTTGTTCTATTTGATGGAAAGGGAAACTCACCACTTCCACTTTCCTACAGTGCAAAATTAACTTTTCATGACTTCCATCATTTTAAGCTGATGACTAACGCTAGACTAACGTCAAGTCCTAGTGAAATCACTCAGGGCTTAAGTCCCCTTAATTTTCTCTGAATTGGCATATTATCTCTGTTCTTGGTGAAATGAAACTGAATCAAATCTCATGGTGACTGTGATTTTTTCCCTACCTACCTGACTTCATTGTGTGGTGCTGACCTTTAAAACTATACTTCTGAGTAAGCAAGCCTGGTAAAAGGCTCACTAGAATTGTATTGTTAAGAAAGATTTTCCTCCTCCCCTCCCCCTCATATTCCTAAACAGGTTGATGTTGGTTTATGGTTTTATATATGGAGGAGGGATTTTTAAGGAAGGAAGAGGGAGGCTTAGCAAAGTTAGCTCCATTTCGCTCCTTTTCCCCCTCCCTCTGGAAACATTCTTTTCTTCATACAACAACTTTTTGACTGACTGTTCTGCAGCTTTCATCTCTCTTGGTTGCCAGCAGAAGTAATCCCTTTGACAGAGTGGGGGGTATTCAAACAGAGTAAAGAGTGGAAAATGAAATTTATATCTGGTTTTCGAATTTTTTCAATTTATTGCTGAGAGACAATAGGTTGGGATGATAGTCCTACAAGGGTAAGATCAAGAGTCATATGGACTTACATAGGCAGTATTTGTCTATAAGAGTCTATATGAGTCTTGGCATCCTCAAGGATTCCCACCACTGTGAAATGGCCACTAAATGTGTCAACAGCTACTAAACAGCAGCAGAAGTGGAGGGTGACATGTTTTCTCTGAGAAAACATTTTCATTTTCTTTTCTTTTTTTAAATAATCAATAAAATGCTGTCATTCTTCTTCAAATTTAGAAGAATCTGGTGATTGTTTGAGCCTAGTCAATTTGTCTATCTCTAATTTTTACAATATCTTCTTCAAATTTGGGAGTGTTTGGTGATTGTGTAAACCTGATAATTGTTTTCAGTTTCTGCCAAGTCTATCATTTTTGTAATGCATAAATCTTGAGTGGGAATTCATTTTTGTTTCCTGTAACTGCAAATAATGAAAAGCTCTCCTCCTCTTGTTTGGTGAATCCAATTTTAAGAAAGTATCTTCAGGGTCCTCATTCTAGAAATAGTAGATGATCATCCAATTGTTCTTCATCGTGTGGAGTAGCCTGCTTCTGTAATTGAATATCTTCTTTATCCAGGATCTATTGAGATTGCCATCTCCTCTTGCAATCCCAGATCTTTCCTTTGGATCTAGGTCTTTTCACAGCAGTAACAACAGCTGTCCTGGCAATCTGAAGGTTGCATGTTCAAATCCTGGGCTGGTTTGGACACCCAGCTGTGAGCCCTGTCCACTGTTCACCCAACAGTTCGAAAACAGCTCAGCTGTGATTAGATAAAAACTGGGAACTGCCAAGCGGGGAAGGATTTTTTCAAGAAGGACTTACAACACCTAAGATCAGCTGTCCGAAGGTGGAATGCAGAAAAACAGAGGCTCTCTGTCATGAGGATGAAGCAACAGCACTCCCTTGTGACGTAATGATGCAATCACACCCTGTGATGCAGCCTGAAGAAAAATCCTTCTAAAAATTGTACTTGTTATATGTTGTATGTTGTATGTTATTGTATGTGGAACCGACAGGGACTGTCTGCCGTATGTGTGATGAGTCCCCTTCGGGGTGAGAAGAGCGGAATATAAATAAAGTGTATTATTATTATTATTATTTCATAGAATTCCCAGGCCTTCATGATTAATGTTAACTAATACCAAAACCAAATAGACAGTACCTTTAGGATACAATCCCACTACGCAATAATGAATAAACTTATAAGAGATATGATTGTATGCTTTACAAGAAAGTAAGTGCAAGACCACAGCAAAGTTCCAATTGAAATAGAAAGTACCAGGACTGCAGTATTAAGGGAATGTTTATCTCAGACAATAAAGAAAAGAAGAGAATTTTTTAATTAACAGATAAACTTAAGAAGCAAGGCTACAGATTCAAATGGGGAAACCCAGAAGGACTGATGATATCTCATAAAGGACAAAGGTATTGGTTAATGAGGCATTCTTTATCAATTCCTCACAGAATTCAATTTGGCAGAATGCTCTTGTACAGCATTGTACACCCCACTCGTGATGCCCTATGCAGAATCATCAAAAGTGGGTGGTGATTGAGCCTTGAATCTTGGTTTGCATGGTAGAAACATAAAAGGAAATGCATCTCATTTGTCATGTCAGGCTGCAGCTTGGTATATATCACAGAAAGCTGTTTATCAGGAAGACACAAATCAGGAAGCACCATAAATTATGGCATTGTGGCAGCAGACATTGGCATCATCTGCCTTTTTTGGGCAATGATGCAAATATTATTTTTAATCAAAGGTTTCTGGCCCCTTTCTCCAAATATTCCTCTCAATTTTAGACTGGGGTTATAGGAGAATAGAAAGAATGGTTGCTATTTATAAAAAAAACTCAACTATGGCAAAACTTATTTTATATGATTATAAAATATATTTTTCTCTCCTCAAAAAGACTCATGATGAATAGATGAAGCAATGCTTATTTTGTGTGCGAGTTCCATCCTTTTTAATGTAGGAGTGCAAGAGGCGTTATCATATCTATTGCCTCCTTAAGAATGTAAGAGATTCAAAAAGAATGAAAAAGAGTGGAAAAATAAAATGATTATGCAATCTCTCTTGAGAAAATGTGTATTCAGGTAACAGGCATAGGAGTAATAAACATAATGAGGCATTGTATCCATATCTGCAAAAACAAGATCAGGTGGCTTTTTAACAGCACACCCATAAAAACAAAAAGGTGGGGAACATCTGTAACTGTGGAAACAATGTTCTTTTCTTTTTGGTGTTGGTTGGGATAGGCAACTGAAGCAGATGTCTTAGGGTTCTGGGATGCTCTGAGATTGCCAAAATCCCTCCCATAACTACAATAAGAAAAAGGCTGAAAATTCACTTCTGGCTTTGTAAAATGTTTATTTTTAAGCAAATTATATAGGAAGAGCTGTTATTTTTGGTTCAGCTGCCACTCTGTAGACCAGTGGTTCTGAACCTGTGGGTCTCCAGGGGTTTTGGCCTACAACTCCCAGAAATCCCAACCAGTTTACCAGCTGTTAGGATTTCTGGGAATTGAAGGCCAAAACATCTGGGGACCCACAGGTTGAGAACTACTGCTGTAGACAAAGTGAGGGGTCCTTGGGAGCATGGACCTGAGAGTATAAAGAAATATCCGCCTTTGCATGTGCATCGACTTTTTTTCAGCTTGTGTACAGGGCATGTAATGGTTCAAGCCTACATTTTCTAGAGGTGGTTAATATGCAACACTTTGGAAGCAATAGTATCATGCAAATAATACTATTACTACAACAAATAAGTCAACAAACTTAAGTAACAAACAACATGGCAAATACTTACTCTTCCATCACTTGTGAGAAGTATTGAGTCACTCTTTATATCCCGATGTATGACTCCTTGGTTGTGAAGATACGATAATGCTCGTAGTACAGAAAGACAAACAGTAGCTATCTGTTCTTCATTCATTCTAGAATTAAGCAAGTAGCATTAAGAACAAAAAAAGACCATAGCAATCACATAAAATTTAACATTTGGCTTCAACCCTGCACAGGGAGATGCAATTATGAGACTTAGCTATGATGGGCTTCCATCCAACCTACTCCAAAACCCACTTATACTTACCTTCAGCCTCCCCAAATTCTGTCATTTCTTCATCAGTAGAAAGTGGAAGGAGCAGCAGCCAAACATGCAGCTATTTTCCTGCACCTGGGTGCACAGCGATGGGCACCTTCCGGGAACTCCATCGTTCCTCCAGAAGTCCCTGCTGATTACTCTGTCTAACTATAAGAAGGGTGAGCAGCTGTGTCAGAGTTGGGGGCACATTAGGCTCCTAGGAAACCTTGAAAAGCTAGTTGCTCCCAGAAAAAGAAACATCTAACTTTTGACTCCAAACAATTTCCAGGGCACATGGGAGCATTTGTACAATATTGTCAGGCCTTTCTGGAACATTTTAGGCACAAGAAACACCTTTTTCAGTAACAATAAGCAGGCAGATGTCACTGCCTGCTCCTAAAAATATTTGGATCAAAATATATTTTTGACCTCATGATGTATGTATGGGAGCGGGGCAACAAAAACAACCCTGAGCTATAGGAAAACAACTGAATGTGTTGTCATACTTCACCTTCTGCTCTCCACCAACCAGAAAAAGATGATGTGTAAGGGCTGTGGCTGAGAATACAACTGGCAGAGAATTCTTACCCGTTAATGACCAAGAAATAGATATGTGTTGTATATCCAACAACATGACAAACATTGTTACCAAATGATATGCTGTAATTTGCAAATATATAACATTATAGGCTGTTTCACCAAGTGGCAGCATTTATGTATGCATTGTATTCAAATGCATATCAATATGAATATTCAGGGAAAAGTCAAATGCCTAAATTTAACTGTTAGTTTTAATTAGAGTAGGATTTATTTATCATGTATTTATTTATTACACACACACACACACACACACACACACATCCTGCCCTTCTCAACCTTATAGGGGAGTCAAAGCAGCTTACATATATAGGCAACAATTAGGTGCCAAAACACACACATAATAAAAACATAAGCATTAAAACAATAATTAAAACATAAGAAACCTTTAAAATCAATTATTTAAAATCATGCAATCCAATATCATAGTCCGTGGCCAATATTGTAGACCATTGGAATGTACATAAATGTTGATTTGCTGAGTTCCCATTGATTCAATGAATTTACTGTAATCAAGATTAATGATTAGATTTACACTAAATATAATATAGTAAAGAAAAGAGAAACTGCTGCCTGTTTCTCCTGCCTTTGCTTTATTTTATGTCCCTGAGCAGCCAGCCAATTTATATCCCACTTCCCAATGTTTTCTCTTGTAGTTTTGCAAACAAAGTGAGCCCCAATCCAGTTTTTAAAGTTTAGATTCACTGAGGCTGAAAAGTCTCTGAGAATCACTTTACTCTCCCCTTTGGGGACTAGATAACCAATACAGAAATACCAATGTCACAAATGCAGGAAGATAAATCCCTAGTAGGTATCTGTACTGTTTAGCAGAGTGGAAACTGGAAGAGTACAAACCGGCCTACCCCACAAGTTTACTAGCAAACTGAATTAAATAACTAAAATGCCACCAAGAAGAAAAAAAACCTACGATGACATGACAGCAAGCAGTCCTGAAGATGTAAGATGGGGCATAGCTCAATGGCAGAGCACAATAAGGGAATACTTTAAATCCCTGGCCTCTCTGGGAAGGGTTGATCCCGTTTAAAACCACTGTGAACCTATGTTGATAGCAGTGGGCAAGGAGGGCCGGTGGTCTCAGTATAAGGAAACAACTTCAGCAGACATGATAGGTGACAGCCAGGTACTTGAAGGGAATTCAGTGACTGGTGAGGAGGGGCTGTGGTAATATGTAGACAAGTGGACAGCCCATTGGGATCATTGACATCCACACAACACCAAAATATGTTTGCTGTGGTGCACTGGGCCACCATAATGATCAATATGGGGTCAATACAAAACATAACAATCTGGACTGGCCTCAGTTAAAGTGGTTGGTACAGGCCCAGCTGTCAATATCCAACAGCTTCTGATTCATGCACTCTGTGGCAACTGTTTCACTTTAGTGTTAGACAAACCCTTCCAGTGCCATCAACATTCTTCTCGTGACTTATACTATTTATGTAAATTCTGGAAATACTTTGGTAAGTCTTAAAGAGAAAGTCATAAAATGTTGGAATGACGATTAAGGAGTCTAATGAAGCCAACCCTAACGACAGCATTTAAGAAAGAGTTTTCTGGAATCATCTGTTTGCAATTAAATGGCTGTCAAAATATTTGGCATGGTGACTAGCATTACAGAAAATAGTGCTTAATGAAAATGATGGGAATTTTTAGTATGTGGGCGGCAGCGGTTCTTAAAAATAGCCATGAGTCCATGAAGAAAAGTCACAAAATAAACGAGATAATGGCCTATTTTAGAATTAATGAGTGTACAAAGTTCAATGTGCAAATGTACAAATTAGACAGAAATCCTCCACAGGCTGGAAGCTGAAAGATATGCAGGACAGAATTCTTATAAGTCTTATACAGACAGTATATACGAATGATGTGAAATACTGAAAGCTGGAGAAATATAGGTCCATATTTTTTTATAATTTCCTTAGTTTTCCATGCACAGCTAAGTAACATCTCTGGGACTAAGCTCATCCAGCCCCAGCTAACAGCTTCTCCAAAACATGGAGGTCTATTGGAAAATGAGGTGCAGGAGGAAAACATTTCTGATGAGCACAAGGAAAGGGTGATAGCAGCAATATCCATTCTGGAGAGCAGAGTGGGCCAAGTCAGACCCAATCCAGTTGCCCAGCAGAGTGGGCAAAGTCAGTTTAAAGCTCCCCCCCCCAAAAAAACAAAAACAAAAACAAAGCATGATATTCTCCAGAAGCCACTGTGCATTATGAGAACAACCAGCAGCCCCTATGGAGTTAGTCTGAGTTTTTAGCTCATATAGACAAGCTCTTGCCTATTCAAATGTAAAGCCTAATAAATCCAGTGGACCTTTCTCTGAAATAGATGTATGCATAGCAGGAACATGAAGCGCATGCACTAGTTTTCTTCTCTACCATGAGAAAGAATGGGTCCACATGTTAAGACACCCTAATGGAGAATCTATCAACTGTCACATTTTGGTTCTTCCTAAATGTGAAGAAAAATTATAACCTGACCTGAAAAGTACTACAGCTTTGTTTGTTGTTCTAATGTCCATTGCACATGCACATGCATCATTAGCTATGCTAACTGTGAAAGGGAATGCCTGACCTATTGAGAGTACCATAGTGCTAATGGATGCATAATCTATTGTGTACTTTGCATCTAAAGCTTTCATTTATGTCACATGGGTTTCACAGCTCAGGAAAAGTTATTTTTTGAACTATGAATACATTCCCTCCAAGTTTCCTGTTCAATTATGGTGATCCAATGAACGTCATAGCAAGGAGTATTCAAAAGTGGTTCCCTCTTTGGAAATGTAGTCTATAGTATCTGTTATTATTACTTGACAGTCTGCCATTCACATACTAACCAGGACTCAGGCCCATAGCCAGGATTTTGATTCGGGGGATGGGGGTGGGGGGTGAGTCTGAGTGAGAGATGATCTACCCTAGCAAACCTTTTGTATCGATATCCCAATACCCCCATGCATATGGGATATATTGAGCATGGTGATCACATCATGATATGAATAAACGTAACAGTTTAAATAATAAATATTATTTATTTACTTTCATTAAAAAATGTTTGGAATACGTTTTGACTTATTTTTACAACAGTCTTCTTTTCTTCTCCCCAACCATTTTGTCAATTGCTTTTTCTGGTTTGATAGTTATTGTCCTGATGGATGGAAATCATTGCTAGTCCACTAAGTCTCTGGTCTGTCATTAAACTTCTAGATACACTTTTCACTCTCTTCATGGTTGAAAATGATCTTTCCATACTGCACATAGAGCCAATGTGCCCATCAGTGCATACAGGCAGGGACTGGGGAATGATTGCCTTTTTCAAATGGCAGTAGTTGTTTACCTGGATCCAGAAAGCACTAAAGGCAGCCAACATCATATCTTGACCAAACATGGCCAACTGTGCATACAGGATTGGGGGTGATTGACCTTGGATCTCGGAGTTGCAGTGTGCCCTTATCCAGAGGGCATTGAACCAAGCCAACGCTGGATCAGGACTAAACTTGGCATATAGAGCCAATGTGCCCAACTGTGTATAGAGGCAGGGATTGGGGAATGATTGCCCTTTTTCAAATGGGAGTTGTTGTTTACCTGCATCCAAAGAGTCCTAGAAGGCAGTTGACAGGCTCGATGCACTCCACTCCCAGCCACAAGTGTGGTGAGACTTCAATGCACAGGCGCGAAGGCCTGCCGGGTGCATAAGTGTGAAGGCCTATTGTGGCCTCCAAATGGTCTGTGGTGCGGCAGCATGCACTTTTGTGCCTGGGCTGTCGGTGCACTCCCCTTCCTCTCCCAGCGCCGAAGGCTGAAACCAGGGGCACTGAAAAGGAAAGGGAGTGCGCCGAGGGCCCAGGCGCGGACAAGGACACCACCGTTCCACATACCAGTAAGGCCTTCAAAATTTCAGGGGGGGGGGGGGCTGAAGCACCTCAACCCCCCTGGCTTTAAGACTAAGGTCGACTTTTACTAGTCAGTTCCAGTGCCTGCCAGGACTGATCTTACTTAGCTTCCAACTTAGCTTCTTTAGAATACGTAGGCCATTTTGAACTACAAAACATAAAATGCTCCATCTAGCATGGCTGTAGTACAAAAAAAAAAATAAAACACATTTCCACATTATTATAGTTTGTATGGAGCACATATAAGGTATAGCCTGTGAGATTTTCAGTGAAAAGTAAATTGAATTGAAGAAAGACTTAAAATACAATTGTTAGACTTAACACGTGAGTTGAAGTTTAATTGAGTGGGCTAGTAAAATGGAAGTTTTATAACTATAACATACATTGGTCTTGAGCCTTTCTATATTGTTATTCTGATTAATAATTTTGCTTGTTTCATGTATTTAAAGTAAATTGATGCTACACTTTTTTTTCATGTCTGCAAGTACCTGTTGGCCCTAGCATAATAATTTCCAGAAATTTCAGATGTAAAATAATTTTCTGCAGCAGCACAAGAACATTGCACTTTGGCAATATTACCTGGCATGTTAACAAGCATCCTGTCTTCAATATCTTCTAAATGTTGGCACTAGTTTAATAAATTTAGTGAATTTCTAAGTTACCATAGAAACAGTGGAGGGAATTACCAGGAATTTGTTGCGAGGATGTGCACTCACTCCTCCACCTGTTCTTCCTTTGTTACCGCTCATAATAGAATGACTTTATAATTAATGCCTTTTCTTTTCCTTCCCACCAGTTCATCACCTCCACCATCATCTATAGTTGTGGAGGCACTCAGATGTACCCCTGGCACTTCCCTGTATAGAGGTTTACTTCGTTCCATAAGAGGAATGATATGCATTCCAGCTGGAAAGAATTTGGAAACCCTAAATGCCATGAAGATTAGCAAACAGTTGGATTACTAGAAAAAGTCATTTGTCTGCAACGATGTCCACTGTACACTAACCAAGCTCACCTTGTATGAGTCACGATGTCTGTCAAAGCACCACCTTCCAGAAATTCCATCACAACCCACAGCTCATCCCCCACAAGGTAACTGTTGTACATGTCGACCACATTTTCGTGATGGTAGTCTCTCATTATTACAACCTGTGAGGTGAACAAAAGCCAAGAATGAATCACTTAGTTATGGATTCTTTATTAGAATGTGCAAATTCTGTAGATCTTTCTTCCTCACACATACACAAAATAGACACACACACACACACACACACACACAAACACACACCAGACTCACATATTGTTTTGAAGTACTGACATTATAATAAGCCTGAATTTAAAAAATGTGTTTGTGGATCTTTGGATGAAATAAGTGTGTAAGTGTGGTCAAGGAAGACCTACACTAAAAAAGAAGCTGAACTTCATTTAGATTAACAATAATGCCCTGGGCTATGACAATACAAAGGGTTACTCTTCTTGCAGCCAACAGGAAGGACTGGAGATGGAGGCAGATACAATTGTTTAACAGGTGTGAGGAACACTGCTGCAATCCCTTTTTGTTCAACGTTAAGAAGAATAGGAAAGGATGAAAAAGTGTGGTCTGGCTGGCCCTATAGTCCACCAGAGTAAAATAATTTTTTTAACCAGTAGATAGTGATGTGATGCAGTTATTTCTCTTGCATATGACTGTGCCCTGGCTCCCAAAATTGTTCTCTTTCTATCTGGTGTGTTCTGGGACATTAGGCCATTACCAGTGTTAGAATGGAGAAGGGATGACATATTTTATCTCAGGTCCAGGATGAAAGCATTATTTATCATTATTTGTTTCCTAGCCACCTGTGTAACCCAATAGGGAAGACACAGATATGAATATTGTTCAGTTTTCAACCAGTATGCACACTCCCCAAAGTATTTTGTAACTTATTCTGTTCAGAAATACATGCTAGTTGTTTATGGGTGATGCATCCTGCAACTTCCCTTTTATTTCTGAAGAAAACGGGCACTATTCCCACGATGAAACATTTTGCTGAGCAAAAAGGTGTGGGATTTATGCACAATATATTTATGCACATCAACCCAAAATGTATTGTCAGAAAAAATGTGCAACATATTCAGGTGACAAATGCTAAGAGGGCCACCCTTGTCTGTCTACAAGTCACCTGTTGACTTTTAGTAACCTCATGAATTTCACAGGGTTGTCTTAGGCCCCTTCCACACATCTAAAGAAAATCCCATATTTTTTGCTTTGAACTGGGATATATGGCTGTGTGGACTCAGATAACCCAGTTAAAAGCAGCTATTGTGGGATTTTCTGCCTAAATATTCTGAGTTATATGGCTGTGTGGAAGGGCCTTTAGTAAGAGACAATAATGTTTTCCCCAGTTTCTTCCTCTGAAATATAGCCAACAACACGTGGTATTTGTTGATGGTTTTCCATTTAAGTACTAACCAGGTACCATTTAAGTACTGACCATGGTTAGCTCCCAAATGAATCTGCTTCCCTAAGATCTGGTAGAGAAAGATATCCTATTCTTAATGTTAAAAGAATATCCAGCTTTCAGTCCATCTGGCCTTTGTAGTCTAAATGATGTGACACTAGTGATAGTAATGTTGAGATTTTCTGCCTTGACCCATTGCACCTTTCTCTAGTCCTGAAACCTGATTCAAGAAAGTTTTCCAGCCTCCAAAGTAAATTTTTACCACTTCAGGAGGAAAAAGGAATAGGATGCGTTTAACTATGCTATTGAAAGTTGCTTTCCCAGAAGGAAAGCTAGTGTTTAATACTGTCATTAAAACTGAATGGAAATGCTCCATTTGCATCCCGCTTGACCTGGCATCTGGGAGGAAAGATGGAGCAGCAGGGTGAATTTATCACCCTGCATGCAGCTCCCTCTCTGTGATGCTTTCTCCATCACATGGGGAAAACGTCACCCTAATGGAGAGGCCCTGTGCTACCTCCATTGGAGCCAACACAACACAGGAAACCTCCCATGTTGGGGGAAAGTAACAGGTGACACTTTCATCCAGTTGGGGGCGGGGTCTCTGCTGGAACTCTAACAACATTGTGTGATGTCTGGTGTGAGGCACCGGCCTCTAGATGGGGTAAAAGCATGTTAGGATGCTGAATTCACCCCATCCGTTGAGACCCAGGTCTCCAGAGTCATAGTCCAGTGCTCAAACCACAACACTATATTAGCTCCTGATGTTTGTTCCTAAGCACAATTTGTAACCAAAACGAAATTGGGAGCTACAATGGATTTCTGATTAGACATTAACTATGTTGCATTAATTGCCATTCAGGTGTTACACAAACAATAGTAACCTTGACCCAGGCAACAGAAGCAAAAATCAGGTAGAGGAAGAACAACAACAAGACTGCAAAACTCACTGCCTGGGAAGATTTATCAAGCTTTCTCCATCCTTTCTTTTGAAGCACACTCAAAGGTCCTGAATTATTTATTTATTTATTATTTAAACTTATATACCGCCACTCCCCGAAGGTTCGGGGCGGCTAATGAATTTGTTTTTGTTTCACAGTAAACTCCTAGGTTTTATATTGTGCTTTTATTTTTTAGTCATTTGTTTTCATGTTTTTCAATTTTATGTATATTGTTTTATTTATTGAAGTACCCAGCAGAAGACTACCTAGACACAAAGTATAAATATTAAAAATAAATTAATAAAAAGAAGCCTGCAATATATGACAGTGTGCCAAGCCATTGTGCACTCTCTCATGCTTCCTTTTTCTAAACTGAAGAAGAAAATCATGTCTGACACTGGATGAAGCTTGACAACCTCAGTATATGCAAAGCAGGGTTGAAGTCTGTTATTTTGAGCCTGGCAAAGAAAAAATAACATTCTGTGACAAATGATCCCCTTTGAAATCCCAAATCAAATTCACACACTTGCCGTCTTAAGAACAATAGCCAAAATTAAGCTGTCATTCTTAATCACTTTGAATCTTTAGTTTGGATTTTTCTTTCCTTTTTAGTAGGAATGCAATTCACATATAAGCTATGGTGATCAAGTGATTGAGGCCTTAAATCTATTATTCAGTTGTTAAGTTGGCTCCTTAATGGCTCCTGGACTCCTGGAATGGCTCCTGGACTATGGTTTTGGATTGTGTGATTTTCATAATTATTGGTTTTAATGTTTAGATATTTTTAACTTTCTGGTTTTAATATATATGTATTTTATGTGTATGCCTGTTTATGTGGCATTTAATTGTTCCCTACTTGTAAGCTGCTCTGGGTCCCCTTCAGGATGAGGGCAGGGTATAAAAACAGTAAATAAATAAACAATAAATTAAGTTGTTCTCAAAGGTGATGAATTTAGGTTGTTAACAACTTGTAGTTTGTGTGAGAGAACACCTCTCCCAGAATGGCAGCACCCTTCATTTAGACCATACTATGTTGTTTGTGGTTAAAACATTGGAATGGGAAATGAAGAGAAGATGCCACGGTTTAAGTCCTCACTGAACTCAAGGGGTTACCTTGAGACAAGGTTTTTTCTTTCTCATCTTGTCCTACTTCATAGCATTTTTGTGAAGCTGAAATGAAGACACAAAGGACCACACAACTCATTGGAAGGCATCTAACATTGATGCCTTCCAATGAGTCTGCATTTAAGACATTTAAGAAGATTAAAAATGCTCCTCAAATTTCACAGTTTATTGGCGTACTTAAGTCTAGCTATAGTTAATGGGATGGAAACAGACACACAAATACATCCCATCTGATTAGATCCTGAGTGGCTCTTACCTCATTGAAGAGCAGCTCCCGCCTCTGCTGCTTCCGGAGGTCCATTTTCTTTACAGCTACTTGCTTCCCGGTGTGCTTTTCTGTAGCAATGCAAACAATACCAGTGGAGCCTTCCCCAATTTTGATGAAGTTGTCCAAGTACTCTCGGGGGTCCCCGGGGCTTACCACCAGCTGCAGTGCAGCTCGGAACTGCTCATGAGACACCCGGGAGGTCTGCTGGTCTGAGGAGGAGCCCCAGCTGGGTGGGGGGTAAGCGCCTGAGGTGATGCTTGGGGAGCTGGGGTAAGAAGCGGTGGAAACATAATGAGAACTGGATGGCAGAGAAGGCTGCTGGTGGTACTGAGAGAATTTGTGATAGACGGCTGGATACTGGTAGCTGCTACCAGAATAGCTGGCTTTGCTCTGGCTCTGAGGTAGCTTTGTTGGCCCTCGAGGGTAAGTGTCTGATCCAGACAGTGGTGGACTTACTACCATCTGGGCCCGGTCGTAATCCAACTGTGGAGAAAGGCAAGTCAACAAGTAAGCTTGGTTTCACAGACATGACATGCCTCTTCTGACAAAAAACGAAAAGAGAATGAGAATTTTATTTTTGCTCTTCTGGTATCCCTCTCATGTTGGATAGTTAACGCAGCAAAGAATGACAGAAATAGACACATGTAGCCCTCGAGATGTTGAGCTGAAATTCCAGCATATCCAAAAAGCATGGCCCTTGGGGATAGATGATGTACATCACAATGCAACAACATCTGGAGATCTAAATTATTTTCCATCCCCACTCTATTAGATACATTTTGAAGCCTCTGTATTGATTTGTTGACTTCAATTGTTTCAGTGGACAAAAACATAGCCCCATTAACAGAAATGTCTCTCAGAAATGTCTCAAACAGGGCTAATACTACAGTTTGGGCGTTAGGAAAGCCACAACAGGCATTTGCTGACCCAAACCTCAGGGATGGCTTTCTCAGACAATGCTGCAGAAGTATTTATTCATTTATGATGGTTTTATCTTAATTTTTCTTCAAGGTCCCCCTCCTCATTTTTTATTTTATCAGCCCAGATAGACACGGTCGTCAGGGGTACTTACTACCAGCTTTGGCTGATAAGCCAACTATGCCACTTCGTAGAATTGGAGGACCTAAAGATGGTAGTGCACACACTGCTAACTTCAAGGTTGGACGTCTGTGTGCACTTTACATTGGATTACTTCTGCACCAAGTTCAGAAACTCCAATTAGTTCTTAACATGGCAGCTAGACTAGTTACAGGAACATCTAGGAGTGAGCACATTATACTTATACTAAAGCTACTCCACTGTTTACCAATTAACTTCCAGACAAAGTACAAAGTGTCAGTTTTGACATTTGGAGCCTTACATTATTTGGGCCTAGGTTACTTACAGAATCGCCTCCTCCCGTACAATCTGCCCTGAACACTTGGGTCCTCTGGGGAGGCGATTACTCCAACCAGCCAAAACCTGACTGGCGACCATCACTGAGAGGTGGAATGACCTGATGGAAAACCTTCCAAAGCTAAACCAGCTGTTGCAATTTAAGATGCAACTGAAGACCTATCTCTTTTGGCAGGCCTACCCAATCAATTTTAAATTGTGGATTTTAATGTGTATTTCATCAATGGAGTCTAACTTGCATGTTAATTCTGTGTATCTTGTTGCATGTGCTTTAATAGTATTTTATTTCTTACAATGTCTTGTGCCCCAGCCTGAGCTACAGAGAAAGGCAGGTAATAAATGTATCATCATCATCATCACCACCATCACCACCACCACCACCACCACAGTGCTGTGAGATAGGGTAGACATAGAGAGTTGGATTGGCTGAAGTTCGACCTGTTAGTTTCAGGGCTCAGTGAAGAGCTGAACCTTGATTTCTCCAATTCTAGTCAACAATTTAACTACACATGGCCCTCCATTCTCTAGCTGTACAAACAGAGATTTCAAGTGACTACATATCACAGTGGTTTGCAACCTTTGGTCCTTCAGGTGTTTTGGACCTCAGCTCCCACAATACCTAACAACTGGTAAATTGGCTGGGATTTCTCGGAGTTGAAATCCAAAACACTTAGAGGGCCAAAGGTTGGGAACCATTGACTTATCGGGGAAAAGGAAGAAGTTGTGACAGCAAGGCAGCTCAAATGCCATGCATGCATGACAACCTAGATTCCAATCATGAGATATATAGGTAAAAGGATCATGGGGGATAAGCTCTTGACTGAACATATGGATGAGAGCTATGAATAAGACCTCAATGATCTCACTTCCAATAAGGCTTTTATCTGTAGATGTCTTGCACATGTATTGGTTTTAACTACAGAAGTTGTGGTTTTCCAAGGTGTGCAATTCTCTTACAAATTGAACCCAGAGATATCTTACAAGATATATTCTTCAAATTGTAGGGATAATCCAGTAGTCAATATACCTGTGCCAGCCCCACTAAAGTAATGCCAGCCTTGATCATTTAAATGGGATTTGCCAAGGAAATGAATTTTAGCATTCTATGATGCTGCCTGATCAAAAGGAACAATCTTGTGCAGAGCAGGGCAGCTTCAGTTTGAATTACATTAAGTGAGAATATTATTCCCTTCATGTTGAAATCAATCTGCTCTATCTTTGCTGTTAAATTATTATAACATCTATTGTTGTACGCTCAGCTATAGGTAAAAGTAAAGGTTTTCCCCTGTATTTAGTCGTCATGTTCGACTCTGGGGGTTGGTGTTCATCTCAATTTCTAAGCCCAAGATTTGGCATTGTCCATAGACACCTCCAAGGTCATGTGGCCAGCATGACTGCATGGACTGCCATTACCTTCCCGACTGAGCGGTACTTATAGATCTTCTCACATTTGCATGTCTTCAAACTGCTAGATTGGCAGAAAACAGCCCAGAAAATTCACAGCAACCCAGTGATTCCAGCCACGAAAGCCTTAGACAACACAGTATAGCTATCATATAAGACACATTATAATTGAGTGAAAACGCTCAATTATAATGTGTCTTATATAACAGCTATACTGTGTTGTCAAAGGCTTTCATGGCTGGAATCACTGGGTTGCTGTGAGTTTTCTGGGCTGTATGGCCATGTTCTGGAAGCATTCTTTCTTGACATTTCACTCACATTTATGGTGGGCATCCTCAGATGTTGTGAGGTCTCACAACCTCTGAGAATGCCTGCCATACATGTGGGTAGAATATCAGCAGATAATGCTTCTGGAACATGGCCATACAGCCTAGAATACTCACAGCAACCCAACAGCTATACTGTCTGTCAGTATAAGTCTGATCACAGTTAGAAAATGTCTGTGAAAATGTCCTTTCACCCTTTACAATTTGGGGAGGCACAAAATCTAGATTTCATTTGCTCCCAAATGTAAATATATGAGTTGACTTTTAACCAAATTGCATATTTGGCTTGGGGTTTCGATGCTCCAGAAAGTGTCTCGCTCTATGTATGCCTACTCAAGAATTAAGCTCTATTGGAAGGCTCCACTTCTGTCCCACCAGCAACGTATGAAGGACATGGAAAAGGATCTTCTCTGCTGAGGCACCCCAATTGTGGAATACTCCCCTATTGGAAGTTCAATTAGTGCCCATGCGAGTATCTTTCAGAACTTTCATTAAAACTTTCAGGCCTAATTGATTTTATCCAGGCTGTGCATGCACTATGGTTGATACTATTTAAATGATTTTAACTGGCTTTAAATTGTGAACAAATGCTAGACTTGCTGCATAGTCTGCATAACTGAGTAATACCCCTGACCAATCACGAGTGAAAGAGGTCTATTCAGCTTCTGACTGAGTCACAGGGAGGTGGGTATTTCCATTTTCAGCAGGTTTTGCTCCTGTTTGTTACATCCTTCTTGCACCTAAATCAGAAGCTGAATGGGCCTCCTTTGTCCAATCCAGTGATTGGCTCTTAAGGTGGGCTGGGGTGGCATTTATGTAGGCTAATAGCAAGGCTGTGTGGGTTTACTGACTACAGATCAGTTATGGATCTGTAACTCTAGGTTATGAATGTGTGGCTGCAGTGCTGAACAACAGCTAGCATTTTAAACTGATAATTTAATATATTTTAATCTTTAAAAATTATTGTTGGGAGGTTTTATTAATTTTATTGAAAGCTATCTGCCTTCAGATATAGGATGAAATACAAATACACTAATAAGTAACTGAAGAGCAGTAAGAGGAACATCAACATTTTTGTACACTAGAAAAACCAGCATTCGGGGAGGGGTGTTGTCACTGTTTTGGGTCAATTTTGCCTTGGACTTGGTGTAAAAATATTTTATAGGTGGTGCCAGGAAATATCTGTTTATTTTAAACAGTAAGTGAAACTATGATCACCAGCTTCGTGAATACCAAGGTTTAATTGGTTTATGTATTTTTAATGGATGAAATGTGTGGCAATTTAATATGTCGTTGTTCCGCATTTCAACACAGGATTCTTCCGAACAGCCACATGACCCAGAATATCAAGGCAAAAGATCCCACAATATCTGCTTTACATTTTTACAAATTTGTGTGAGTGTGTATGTGTAGAGTTATCTCTATACTTGACAATCTCATACACACTGCTTGATTGGAGTGATGCTGTCGAACCAAAGAAGATTGATGAATATACCGGGAAGATCATATTGAGAACCCATTCAGGAGAAAACCTTACAATATTGACATAGAAGCAGAATTTCAGCCACTGATTTTTAGAAGGAGTTTTATTGTAAAAACGAGAGTACTGGATCCTTTGCTTGGATTATTATAATTAAATAATAATTAACGGTGGTGCCACAAATGATTCCCCTTATTCATCTACAATCAGCATCAGACTTGGAGAAAAGTTATATCAGTAAAAGAAAACTTAATCAAGTTTTTTTGGGGGGGGGGGTTGGATAATTCAGAATAGGGCTTTGTACGGGTCAATTTCTATTTTTGTAAAATAATAATAAAATGCCTTGCCCAGCTGTTTATCTTATCTATCAATTCTTAACTTTTATAAATATTCTTCTAGACCTTTATAATGAAATACAATTTTTTTAAAAAAACCCCCACTGCAAGCCGTTTTCTGAAAAGAGCATTAATTTTCATCTTTGTTCAGAGTCAAAGAGCTTGAGGTACGTGGGTAACATCTTCAAGGTGGGTGGAGGATCAGACACAAGGCTCACGATGTAGCCCAATTACAACTAATTATAGCAGTGAATTTATTTAATCAATCAATTTCAGTGGTGGAGCACAGGGGTGGACGGAGCATACAGCCTGACACTGCGCTCAGTTGCTAGTTTCATCGCTGGCTGCGAGCCAGAAGTTCCCTGATCCATGTTAGTTAAATGCACATTAATCTGAATTTGGCAGTGTAATCAAGGACCCAACTGAACTGTGAAATTGAATTCTTCAGTGGAACATCATTTGACCATTTTATGCTACGACTGCATGAGAAGGGGGAGGAACAGGAGAAAAGCTGCTGCAGTATCAATTTGTCACTGCAGGCAGCTGCATGGCAAGGGAGTGTTTATATATTTGCGGCCTGTTCAGTGGAGGGAGATGGATTCAAAGGAGAAAACCAGACCCGTGTTCGGCAACCTCCTGCATTTAGTGCACTCCCGTTTTTTCATCTCTTGGGAAGGTGGTTTCACTGGCTCTCGGAAGGCATTTCTCAAGTGTGGAACTGCCAATTTCTCTCCCTTATTTGATCTGAGCTTTCTGAACATCTCCAGCAAAAAGTGACAGCACCTTAAGACAGTAGGATTCCTAAGATGCATACAATTGTCAAACTAACCAATAAACAAAAAATATCTCAATGGAATAGCTCAATCTGCCAGCAAAAGCTCACTACTTCTAATCAAATTAAAAAAGAAGGTAAGTTCTCAAGGGATTTTACTCATACTATAGTGTCCATGGAAGATTGCTGGTTAATGGAGATTAAGAGCACATATTGTGACTCTTTTGATTTTTCTTATGTCATCAAATGTCTCACTCTCGGATCTAACTGTAACAGTGATGACAGTACATGAATAACACCTTCAAGGGATTTGATAACCCCGCCCCCAGGCCTTGCAAATATGAACCATGCTGACTGGGTTTATAGAAATGGTAGTTCAAAGCTGCTGGTAGGTACCAGGCTGATGGGGTTTTTTTGTCCATATTATCCCACAATCTGTTACTAACACATTGGTCAGTATCACATCAAAACATATGTAACACAGAACAGTGACCGCATACAGAGGAACAGGTTTTTGTGTCTTGCTCGTTCTTTCTCTTAATCATGTGAAACTCAGGTTTATGATATGCAGGAAGTATCTATTTCTAAGTTTTCCCTGAAACCATGAGAACAGGTGACTTGATGTATATGAATGAAGGAATCCAAAAAACCTGAACTGCATTCTAGTGTCAAAACTAAGTCTTCATTAAATATGCATCTCTTTCGTACTGGCATATCAAGGTGAATATGTAATTTATTTGCTTATTTTCATCCCATCAGATTGCAGTGATATCCCATAAGATTGCATGATTCTTATATTCCCAATTGTTGCATAAAATGTAAAGATTGCTGTAAAGAAGCTTTTATATATCCCACCTGCGCAGAATATGGGGGTGTTGGTTTTTTGGACTAAAATGCCCAGAATCCTCCCAACCATGGTGGGAAATCTCCTTTGCTGGCTTAGGTTTTCTGGGGGTGGTACTAAAAAAAAGCTAACATTGCAAGTAACATAATAATGCTGCTTTCCACAACTGATCTCGATACAGTTAAGTAGGCCACTACATTGAAGCATGAATAAAAAGGTTGAGGGATATGGCAATCTTGAGAGAGGTGGCATTTTCATACTTGTGACTTCTAATGTGATACTGACCAATGTGTTAGTAACAGATTGTGGGATGATATGGACAAATAGAAAAATGGACCTCAACTTGAACATTCACACATTAGAATCATAAAATTGGAAGCACCATCTAGGAAAAAGAATAATCAAAGGAAAAGCATAATCAAAGGACAACTGAGAGATTGCCATCCAGCCTCTACTTAAAAGTCTCTAAAGCAGTGGTTCTCACTCTGTGGGTCCTCAGGTATTTTGTCCTACAACCCCTAGAAATCCCAGTCAGTTTACCAGTTGTTAGGATTTCTGGGAGCTGGAGGCCAAAACATCTGGGGGCCCACAAGGTTGAGAACCACTGATCTAAAGAGTTCCCTGTTGAACAGTTCCTACAGTCAGGAAGTTCAGGTGGAATTTCTTTTCCTGTAATTTGAACGCATTGTTTTGAGTCCTAGTCTCATGGGCAGCAGAAAACAAACCTGTTCCCTCTTCCTTGTGACATCAGTTGAAATATTTAAACATGGCGATCATGTCTCGACTCAGCCTTCTCTTTTGCAGGCTAAACATAGCTATTTAAGTCACTCCTCATAGGGACTCATGGTTTTCAGACAGTTGATCATTTTAGTCATCCTCTTTTGGACACATTCCAGCTTGACAATATCCCTCTTGAATTGTGGTGCCCAGTATTGGACAAAGTATTCCATGTGAGCTTTGACCAAAGCAGAATAGACACAATACTCCTTTTGATACTTCTTTCCTTAATTTAGACACAATACTCCTTTTGATGAAGATCAAAATTCCATGGCTTTTTTAGCTGCTGCATTATATTGTCAGTTTATACTCAGCTTATTGTCTATTAAGACTCCAAGAGCTCTTTCACATGTGCTGTTGTCGAGCCAGCCATCACCCTGTATCTGTGCATTTAGGTTTTTTTCTGCTTACGTGTAATATCTTACATTTGGCCTTGTTGAAATTTATTTTGTTAGTTTTAGCCCAGCTCTCTAATCTGTTAAGGTAATTTTAGATTCTTATCCTGTCTCCTAGACTATTAACTAGGCATGGACAATCCATGCTTCTAAAGTCCTTACAAAACTAAGAGGGCACTGGTGCTTTGCTTCTAAAGTGTTGATAATGTTCTGGTGGTGAAAATTTCAGAACTCTAGCAAAACTTTCTAAATTTCATTATTATTTCATTATTGGTGATTTTTATGACAGAACAAATTAGGAACCACCATTTATAGCGAAATTTTGAAAGTTTTGTTCGAGTTCTGAAATTTTCACCACCAGAACTTTAGCAACACTTCAGAAGCAAAGCACCAGTGCCCTCTTAGTATTACAAGTACTTTAGAACCATTTAAAACCATGGATTGCCGATGCCTACTATCAACTATACCTCCCAGTTTGGTGTCATCTGCAAACTTGATAAGCATGGCATCTAAACCTTCATCCAAGTAACTAATAAAGATGTTGAACAGCACCAGATGCAGGACAGAACCGTGCAGCACTCCACTAATCACCTCTTTCAGGGGATGAAAAAGAACCATTGGTGAGTGCCCTTTGGGTTTGGTCACTCAACCAACTAAAAATCCACCTAACAGTAGTCTTTCCTAGTCCACATTTTACAAGTTTGCAAAAAGATCATGGTAAGTCCTTAGTGGATAAAACAATATGCTATGTTAAAATGGGAACTAAAGTGACTATAATTGAAAGAGTTTGAAGAAACACACTTTAGCTGTGGGGGAGGAGTCTTATGGATAAAGTAAACAATGGAAATAAATGTACAACGAATTAAAATGTATAAGGATTATGTGCATTTTAGTTCAGAAAACAAAGTCTTCCAATTTGATACCAGACTTTCACATTTCTACTTTGAGAGCTGAGATCCCCAAAATGAGAGGTCCAAAGGTGAGAACAACTGCTCAAGGCAATAGATAATTATATGGTTTGTTTAGTTGTAAGATATAGGCTAATTATCTTCCCATGTCAGTGATTTGAATTTTTTTAATGAATCAACACATATAGCTATATATTTACATGATAGACTACATTGACAAGTTGAAGGCAACACTACAAACAAAATACGTGTTTCTTTAAAAAGGTACTCATGCATATATTTTACTAACAAATTGCACTCTATATGCTCCAATCTCTGACATATGTAATAAGAAACATAAACTAAACCAGCATGCTAGTAAGGTCCAAATAGATATCCACAGCATCACAAAATAAGATAGATAGCACATTGTGTTTATTTTTTTTCATAGCATGTTTCTTCTGTTGCTATTTTCCCCCTACTCTTTGTTTTACCATTTTGAATGGTTTCCTTGAAAGAGTTAATTAATCTATATAAATTAACTCTTCTAAAGGAAATCATTTTAAGATTGAATGCAGGGAGAGTAGAGGCAAAGGGATTTGGATTCCCAGGACTAGGTCAACAGAGCAGATTACATTCTGACAAGAAATCCATCAAAAGCACAGCAGTGAAACGGAACATGCTGCTACAGACACAGCTGTGCGGTCTTATCTTAATGCAACTCTGGTGTAGACATTCAGCCTCAGCACAAAAGGAGGTTTAGGCCGCAGTCCTATACATGCTTACTCGGGAGTAAGTCCCATTGAATTCAGTGGAACATGCAAACAATTGGACTGTTAGCTGCTATGGAATGTTTATCCCCACAATGTCTTTCAAAATCTCCTGGTTTTGGAAGGGGACAGAGACAGGGAATGTGGCAATGAAGAATCAATAATCTGGTATATCTCAGGAAGGAATTAGGCATGGGAGAAATTGTTTCAGGAGAAAAGAAACAATTCTGGATGTAAATGCAAAAAGGCATTAATTCTGGAGTTCATAGTACAGTGGGGTCTCGTTTATTCAACCTACGCTCATCCAGCATTCTGTACTATCTAACGCAGTCTGCCTCCTGCCTGGATTTATAGCTGTTTCAATACATTGCAATATTTGGGTGCTAAATACATAAATATGGTAATTACTACATAATGTTACCACGTATTGAACTGCTTTTTCTGTCAATTTGTTGGAAAACATGATGTTTTGGTGCTTAATTTGAAAAATCATAACATACGTTGACATTTAATAGGCTTTTCCTTAATCCCTACTTATTATCCAACATTTTCGCTTCTCCAATGTTCTGCTGGCTTGTTTATGTTGGATAAGTGAGACTCTACTGTAAATGAAAACTTGCTTCCCCACAGAACAGTACCAATCATGCTCTCTCCACACAAAGAAAGAAAGAAACAAACAAAAATCCCTTTTAGAGCTCTGGCAGCCAGTGAAACATAATGAAGTGCTCTCTCATTCCTCTCTCACTGATTCACGGAACACTTTTATTACATGGAAATGATGAATGGATGAATCGAATGGGTATTGCAGACTGCAGTTTGGTCTGTGATGAAATGGCTGTGTAGCGACACTACTGTGCTTCAATCTAGGCTGAATTGAAATACGAATCAGGCTTGGAGTAGACAAAGGATGGCACTACTCCACACAATGCGTAATGAATTTAGGGAATTTACTACGGCGGAAAGCAGTAGTGACTCTTGGGTTAGAAGACTTTAAAAGGGGATTAGTCAAATTCATGGGGAAGAATTTGTTTAATCACATCAAGAGCTATTGGTTGTGAAAGACATACTAGTTGTCAATGAGAGAGTTTGGTGAGAAAAAAGCAGAGAAGGGAGATGAAAGCCATATTTAAATATTTAAGAGGATGTCACATTGAGGAGGGTTTTCTACTGCTCTGGAGACTAGGACATGGTGCAATGGATTCAAATAGCAGGAAAAGAGATCCCACCTAAACATTAGGAAGAACTTTCTGATGGTAAGAGATGTTCAGCAGTGGAATATGCTGTTTTGAACTGTGGTAGGATCTCTTTCGAGGTTTTTAAGCAAGGGCTGGACAATCATCTGTTGAGGGGGCTTTGATTGTATTTTCCTGCATGGCAGGAGGCTAGACTGGATGGTTCTTGTGGTCTCTTTCAGCTCTATGATTCTATGGCTTCTAGGCAAAATGGGAATGGATTTTATTTTCAATAAGTGTGCATCCTTGAGTGCATCTGGATGGCCAGTACTGCAAAGGAAAGAATGCACAAGAGAGATGTTACTTCAACTTGTCAGGTAACTTGTAGGGCATAGATAGCTCCCTTAATCAACTAACTAACTGACTCTATATTTTACTGGGAAATGAAATCTTCATTGAGTTTCTTTCTTTAAAGGAAACGATAAGTGCTTTTCCTCCTATGAGGAATCTTTGCAACCACACTGATTTCAAAGCCTAGTCACAATTATGCACAAAATTTGCATATGGTTGGTTTGTACAGAAAAAGTATTTTCTGAGCTGAAATATTATCTCATTCGCATAAATGATTACTATTTTGTAGGCAAACCCACCAGGTGCAAATTTTATGCAGTATAAATTTCTACTAACAGCAATTTCTGCACAAAACATAATCATTCAATTTTTGCACAAAATAAATTTAAAAATGGCAAATTATTATGAGTCCAGGATGTTTCTGGTCTTATGAGTCAGGGTTTTTCAACACCTAAAACACGTTCTTCAATCATTTTCTTAATATTGTGAATAATTTTTCCTGTTTTCTACAAAGTTTTAAAAGAAAAGTTGTACAATCATGGAATCTGCATCACCAGCAATACGACTATTACCACTGACGTTTCTGCTATTGTTACCCTTCCATCCAAGAAGTCCATGAGTGACAGAACAACAAGGAGAAAAAGCAGGTGCTCAATATGCACTTGAAACATACCAGGAACGAAGACCAATGTAGCTTAGATGACAGATTATTGCACATAATGGTTATTGCACAGAGATGACCTTTCTCTCCATTGCTTAAGTCAGCATAGGAGTGAATTTCTGTAGTCTAAAGTGCGGACAACAAGGTGTCTTTAAAATCTCAAATTGACATAATAGGTTAGTACAAATGTTGAGGACGAATCCAAAAAGGTACCAAATCCACAACTTATTGGCAGCATATTGTTTGCTAGATGCAGAATATTATTTATGGATCAAAACTACCAAAATGTATCAAATCACTTCAGTCCAGGACTGGGAAAGTTGCATTTTATAGCAAAAAAATGCATATCCTGTAAAAATTTGTTCAGTGGATTTCATATCTTTTGGAAACGAGCTCCACAAATGGAGAAGCTCCTTGGGATAACCTTATCCCAAGTTAGCTGTACTAGGGATACAAATCTTTGCTTATTTTTTTTCTTCACAGAATTTTTTTCCCTGCATAGGTGGTGTTTTATCTAATGTTTATGTATTTCTGTGAAAATTTCATTTGTAAGAGAAACGGTCCTTTTTGTTCAAAACCCAGACCATTTTACGCAAAATACGGCCTTCTAAACAAAGCAATGTTTTTGTGTAGAAATCTGAGGTTTTTTGTTGCACAAATATGCATTGTTTTCAGAAATAGACTTGTATTTGTGCTGTTCACTTGCCTCAAGCCATGGGGAGAGGCGGGTAAGAAATAATAATAATAATTTGTGTGGCAAACAATGCTTTTGTTTGAAGGATGAGAATTCCATGAGTACTCTTTATACACCTATTGTGTATTACATTAAGCATCATAAAACTACATTGGTAGTACCTTAACAGCCAATATAGACCCCAGGTTGGGAGAAGGGTGAGACATTAATTAACTAAATAAACTACATTTCATTGCATAATGTCTGCCATTGTATAACAGTCACACCCCCATTCTCTGGGTGACAAAATTGCTATTTTAAAATTCCCCGCATAATAATCACACCCTTAGTTTACTTGTCTGGGTGTGTAAATGAAAGGTGTGACTATCATTTTGATGCTACGGTTCCAGCCAAGTCAAGTCCCGTAGCACCAAGGAAAGGAGGCAGGAGCACAGGGGAGTGAATTCCCTCATTTACATGCGTACATCCCCTCTTTGGTGCTACAAGGCTTGACTTGGCTGTGAGCTGAGTCAAGCCCCATTGTGCTGGGAAAAGGAGAATGGTACACGGGGAAATTAAGCTTTGCTCCCCCGATGTACCCACCCAGTTTCCAGCAATGGAACTTCACTTGACTGCTCTCTGTGTGAAGCCCTGTGGCTAGATTTTTTTCATCACATAATAGTTACATCCCTTTTTTGATTAAAAATGGGGGAAGAGTTAAAATTATGTGATGATATATGGTAATTTGTATAGGTGTATGTATGAAGTAGTAGTAGTAGTAGTAGTAGTAGTAAGCATTCCAGTTAATACCTGAGCTGCTACCTTCCATACCAGAACCACTTTTGAAACCAACTTAAAAGACAGGTCAACACACACATTACAATAATCCACTCTCAAGACTACAGATGTACAGATTGCACTGGCCAACCTAGATCTGCCCAGAAATAAGTGTAGTTGAGATATCAATCTACCCTGAAAGGAGGCAAGTCAAAACATTAAAGTCACTTATGCCTTCAAAACTACTTCCAAACTGTTAGTTCATCCAAGGAGGGCACAGTCCAAATCAGAATGAGTGACTCCACTCAATCCCAGATCCAGAAATCATTCACCTCTAGTGTGACCACCCTACAGTACTTGAAGCGTTGGTTAAATCATAACCAAATGCAATAGCATTCTTCTGTAGCTTATGAAGTCTGGTTTTTTCCCCAGGCTGAATGATGTTTGCATAGTTTTTGACTTTCATCCTCAGCTAGGGAGATGAAATGAAGCTTACCTGTATGTCCATAACATATACACCGACAGGATGGCTTATTGTGTATGTTCAATTCCTTGGTGAGGAGAAAGATTAATTTTAGATGTACATATTTGCCAAAATACTGGATGACATCTGTGATTCTAGCTATGCCACTTAAAAGTGTAGGGGGATCTTTATAAATAAGAGTACAAAGTTTGGATTTTTATTTCTGCAGATGAACACAAACCAATCTATTTTTTTAAAAAAAGAAATCAAGAGAAACAACAGAATATGTTCTCAACTAAATAACAAGATAAAAATTGCCATGTTTCTCCAGGGAAACCTCCTCTTTTTAACTGCAGTGTACTATGGAAATGTCATGAAGGTTTGGTTGCAGCAAGTGGATGAATCAGAATCATTTATATATTATGCCCAAATATGACAAGTAATTTGAGAAGATTACATTTTTATATTATCTGCTTAAATCCTTTTCATGGAAGAAGGATTTGAATAATGCTTCATGCAAGGCACAGCATTTTTCTCCAGAATAAGTTATATAGTTTTGGTAGCAGGCATGGTGGACTTGAAACGCTCCAGATGTTTAGGATGACAACTCTTGTCATTGGCTATGCTGAATATGGCCAACAGGGATGGAAGACCCAAATACTGTATCTGGTATGTCAAAGATCATCAATCTCTGATCTACAGGCTTAACAAGATGTTACATTAAATATATGTAATGTAGCTAGATGTTACATTAAATATATTGATGTTGCACAAAGCAGTAGCCCATGTAGTACTCCTCCTGGACTGGACTTACACTGAGGACAATATACATATTCCTGCTTCTCTTCTACATCACAAGCTACAGTATGTAGCAGGAAAATACTGGAGTGTCGTTTTTACAGCACTTGTGAAATTAGTGTGATGCGGATAATTACGCAGTTTTGGAGTTTCCTTACTCATATTTCTTCAATTCTCTTGAATTTACTTCCTGTCGGTAAAGGAAATGACTGTTCAATTCCTTGGGCAAAACACAAAGCAAAAAGAGGCAGCTGGATGTGGAAAACTCTCCTGAAAACTGGTTGAAATTTCAATGATCATTATGTAATGCACATAATGTGAGCGCAATACAAATGTGCTTCCCACAGAAAATAATGAAGGTTGCATCCATTATTTGCTGCACATCCTGGCAGAGGGAGGGATGGTGTAATGCATTAATAAGTGAATGTGGATTAATTACTGAAGCTATGGGATTGGTACCTGAAAGTATGGACATACCGGGCACTCTGTAGAAACCAGGATCATGAGGCAGAAAAATGGAAATTTTTCTAGAACTATAGGGAAAGTTTCACATTTTTCTTTATATATAATTGAATTGTTTTTACATATATGAATAAAACTTCCAAAGCAGAAAGTTTCACATTTTTCTAAGCAATTTTCAAACTATGAAGTTCTATGTAGCTCCAGAACTATTCTGGAAAACCCATATTTTTATGTATTTTGCCTCAATATTTTGAGGGTGGTGTAAAATTACAACAAAGTCTTTACATATGACTTTAATATGTGGTTACTTTTAATTCATTTTAGATATTTCTAAGCATGTATCCTTTGCTAGAGAAAAATATTACTGTCAATATCAGTTTTGCGCATATTTTTATTTTTCGATAAATTTGGTTCATTTTATTTCTCTATTATAGCCTACTGTGACTTCTAAAAAATCAACACAAAAATTTCTATGCTTTTCCATGTATGTTTCTTAGTATATACATATTATTGCAATGCATTTTGCCTACTATTTCCATTTTCTACAAGCAATGTCTCCTCACAATGCATTTTTACATAATATATACGAGCATGCATATGTATGTGAGTACATTCACCTAATGCATGCATTTTGTATACAGTTTTAACTGGAGAACTATATTACAAACTTTGGAAAATGTCGTCAGTGCTTTAAGTTGGGTATTCATGTGTGAGATGAAAACTTGGTAAATTTGCATTCAAATACAGATTTCTTTCCCATAATTGCCTTTTGCGTGGTTGTAATATTAGCAGGAAATACAATGATCTTTTAGAAGAGACTTACTGGGAATAGGCTAGAATGAAAAATAAGTGTTTAACTCCAAATACTGAAATGACCACAATGTTGAAAATGTCGACCTGTAAACATTTACCTTTGGAATGCCTGCTGTTGTTTCTGACAATCGAGGGTAGGTATATGAACTATACGAATGACCTTGCTGACTGGACTTAAAAACACTTGCTCCATAGGGCATGATTGGCTCTTGGAGACCAGAGCCTGACTTGGACCTCTGTCTCATGGCAGGTTGAGGGCTGGTCTGGTTTACATAGGATGACTTGGGTCTTTTGTCAAAATCGTCTTTAGCCCAATCGCTGTCACCATATTCTAATCTCTCTCTGGAACACTGGCTGTGAATTGAAGTTCGAGAAGGTGTGTAATGAAAAGATTCCTTGTAATCCAGAGAAGAGCCACTTGCTCTCTGGTATTCCAGCTTCAAACCACCATATTCATTCAGTTTACTTTTGGTTTCCATGTGAGCATGATAATCTGGCAAGAATCTAGATATATCCGACTTCAGGGGTTTGGATTCCAAAAAATACATTTCGCTGGGTTTCATTTTCACTGCATGCCCATTCTGTTTTGCAGCACAGCTGCCCTTGGAGTATCTGTCCAGTTCTTCCCCATGAACAGTTTTGTCTCTGTATTTATCAGTGAGGAAATCTGTAGCAGTGTCTGATTCACTTGAATACTGAGAGTACGTGATGTAGCCATTTTCCTGCTGGTGGATTTCTAAGTGGTTGGAACGCCCCAGGTGTGGGGTAGGAGGGCTCTCCTTCCGAAGGGAATTGGATCGTGTCACGGAGATATTGTCAAATTCTTCAAGCAAGCCATTGATTGAAGCATCCTTGCAAGGTTTATTTCCTCTAACGATGGTCTGGGAACAGAAGATAGCTTTTGATTAATAACTGTCTTGGATTTAGCATCACAGCAATAAAACTCTAGAGCAGAACAATTTCAACAATATGGCAAGGAACAGACTGACCATTCACCATATCCTTCTATCAAATATACCATTTTAGGACAAAAAATGTCATCCCCCTTAAGACGTATTGTTGCATAGTCTTCCGAATTCTACACGCAGCTATAGGCTATTACAATAAATTGCCATTTGATGCTTAGGAACCATTGTCAGGCAGAGCTAACAACTAGTTTACTGGCATGTGAGCGAATGAAAAGACATTGCTCACCAGATTCATTTCCACTTTGTTACGTGGAAAATAGGTGCATAATACATGATGTACTGCTTATTACTGTGCACTCCATTCTTCTGCAAAAAGGTTATTGAAAATAACACTACTATGGGCTGGAGGGAGGAAGGGAGGAAATATACTTTGATTTTCTGCTGTAAATGCATCTCATGGTATCTCAACTTGAGCTAAAAGGGTTTTCTACCCTCTGAAGGAGCCAAGAATCTTGGAGTAAACAAGAGTGAGTCTCAGTCTCTCATATCTTGTGTACTACCAATCACCCCATCAAAGTGCGAGAGTCTTAATATAATAGAAAGTCTTTTTAAGGACATATAATTTTGTTCAGTTGGTACATATATTTGTCACTTAGGAAAATGGTTAAGACATAAAACTGGCAGTAGGTTTGTTGAGAGTGAACTTAAATACTGCTAACTGTTGATGAAAATTATGAAAATATTGTTTGAATATCTTTCACAGCAACACTAGCTGTAAAATACAACGGTAACAGCAGATTACACTTGCATGAGGACATGGAGAATGGGGGAGAGTGAATTCTTACTAATGTTTATAAAAATTATCTCTGTTCCATGAAAATGATGCACTAGTAGAAAACCAATAAACTTGAATAAATGCTATATGGGCAAATTGATGTAATAATCACATACTGAATATTTTAAAAACAGGTCAGTGGTAAATTGGTGCTCTGAATTTCACAGCGTCATTCTATTACTGTCCTGTCATTAGGGACTTTTTTGGGGGGAGGGGGAAGAGTAGAGATATATTTATCAACTGCTGTACAACCTGCAAAACAATTTTGTGGATTTCATGGACTTCCATCTATTCAAGTAGATTTTTGCAGCTCAGAAAACTGACGACAAAACCTTTCAGGGTGTTACAAAAGGCTCTTTGACAAATCCAACTCATCTGTCTGAACATATCTCCCTTTATGAGCCTTAAGATCTGCTGAGGAGGCCCTGCTCTCAGTCCCACTCCTTCACAAGTGGGATTGGTGAGAATGAGAAACAGGATCTTCACAGTGGTGGCCCCTCAGCTGTGGAACTCCCTCCCCAGTGGCATCAGATTGGCCCCATCCCTTTAGTCTTCAGAAAAAAGCTAAAGACCTTTTTACAGAGGTGTTTGGGGGTTAGTGTACTTTGGAATTCGACCTCAATTTGGCAGCTTGAATAATGACTATGGAAAAATCAAGAATTATGGGAAATCAAGACTTGGCACTATGTATGTTTTTAATCAGCATTATTGTTTTATATGATTTAGCTGTTTTAATTGTTTTATAATTTGATGTTATATTTATTGTTGTGTATTTGATGTGGCATTGAATTTTTGCCATAATCTATAAGCCACTTGGAGTCTCCATTGGAATGAGAACAGGGGAGTATAAATATAGTAAATAAATAAATACATTTTATTGCATTTATCCTGCCACCCTCCAAGAAGCCTTTAATTAAAAAAAAACAAAAGAAGAAAAAATAAAGAAAACAAGCAAGCAAGCTTCAAATAGATTTTGGAATATTTTTAAATGATGGTTCAGAAGCAAAGGCGTCAAGTTTCTGGTTCAGACTGTCATCTGAAAGTCCACAAAATGAAGACTGTGCTACACAAAGCAGGACATATATCTGTATTACAGGGTCCGTATTCTTCATCCAAAATGCTTGGGAACAAGATGTTTTAGATTTTTGATTGTATTGTGTTTTGGAATATTTAAAAGTTCATCATGAAATCTCTTGGAAATTGGAACTAAGATATTCATATACAGGCAGTCCCCAACTTACAAATGTTTGACTTACAAATAATATAGTTAAGAAAGGGGGTCAGACAAGAAGTGAGAGAAATCTACCCTTAGAAAGGGAAATCTACTCCTGAAATAGTTATCATGGGGAAAAGGTGTCTCTACTCAAAGTTAATCAACGATCTTTGTTTCCACAACAAGCCAAATATTTCAAAATCCAATTATCCCAGGGAATGAAAGGGAGGTGAAATCCTCTGAACAGGTACCAACAGCAAAACAAACACCATAGGGGTGTTAACTCTTTCCTATGCTATCCGAAGCTACATATTTGGCTGGAGTTAAACTTAAAAATGTTCCTGTTCCAGCTTACAAACAAATTCAACTTAAGAACAAACCTATGAATCCTATCTTGTTCTTTACTTGAGGACTGCCTGTATATCATATACACACAGGCTGAAGTCAATTTTGCATGCCCGTTTTTTTGCTGATGCTTCACAGACTTGTGCTTTCATGGCAGTTCATTTGATGATTACACAGCTTGTATGCAAATAGCATACAACTCTGCCCTTTCCTTAGACCTTATACTGATTTCAGCTGCCTTTATAAGCTCATTGAACAATTTGTAGTTACTGATACACGAACAACAGGTCAAGCAGAAGCATTTGGAGTTGCTTCCTTTGGACTTTAGAGCCATTCAATGACAAGCATGCCTTTCATGATGCACTTGCCTTTCTCTGACAGGCTGTTTCTGTGCCATTCATATTTAATTATCACATCATAAAACAACATGATTGGCATCGAAAATGCTTTACTATTTAATGTGAGAGGGAAGCGACCATGAGGCACCCACTTACTCTGTGCAAATATGCAGCTCAGAGACAAATACTGATTTAATATTCTCTCCGTGTACATACTTCAAAGCTGAGAGGATGCTTCTCTCCTCCCAATAGTTTCCCTCTATAGGCTGACTTATGCTGTCTGAATTTGTGGATTCCTGATGCTTGCTTGATGAGAGAGGGATCTTTCTAAGAGGAATGTGGTTATTTTGAAGACACCCCCCCCCCCCAATTCCAAATAATTATTGCTCCATTTGGATAATGTTGAGAGGAAATCGCTTAAGGAAAATAGTAGGCAACATTAGTTTCGGTTCTCGCAAGTACCAAAGATACTCTCACAAGTACTCGCAAGATAAGAAAATATAATTTTAATAGATTTTGCCAGCCAAAGAATTGGTCAACTTGGGAAGTTTTTTCGGTACTGTTTCATTATCTGGCGAAAGGCCACTAGTGGGTGCAAGCAAGAGAAGAATACTCCATTTTACAGGGAGGGAGTTGAAGGAGGAAAACCATTTTCCCCATTTTCGCTGGTTATGCCCCTCCCCACTTCCCATTTCATAATGGAGGGCTGTTTCCATGAAGGGGGCATGGGCGCAGAAAACAGAGGGAAATTATTTTACTCCTTCAACCCACCCTCCACCCTCATAAAATGAACAATCCTTTTCTCTATATAGCACCCCCTAGTGGCTTCTGGTCGGATAATGGAACAGCACCTTTTTTTGGACAATGATTAAAAACCAACCCCCCCCCCCCCAAAAACCAGGTATTTCCACCAAGTTCTTATTAACAGAATGTATGCAGAAGATTTCAGCCTGTTTCTGGTACCTCTGTCATTAACTAGATAAAGGTAAATGTTACCCAAAAACATTTACCTTTAGGTGTTAGACTAGGATTCTAGAGAGCAGTGTTTGAATTTAGAATCAGCCATGGAAATCTATTGGGTGACGCTGGACAAATCACCTTTTTTCAGCCTCAACCACAGACAAAGGAAATAAACAATATTTCTAAACAAAATTAGCCATGAAAACCTCATGAAAGGTTCACCTTAGGTTTGTCATAGATTGGAAATTACTCGAAGGCACACAACAACAAATTTTAGCAAAACATGAGGAAAAAAGGCTGCTGACACCCTGGAGGCCCAATACCAATCAGTTTAAAGCAATATTAGACAAGATGGACAAATGGGCTAACTTGGTTTCTGCACTCCTTCTAGAGTTTTGAACAATTATATTTTTGTACTACAACACCAAGCGTCTTTCAGCCACATAACCTTGGGGGGACTATGTGAATTCTAGGTGAAACAATTCACCGTCCAAGCACTGGCTACAATATTCAGAAAACTGCAACACATAGGATATTGTGATTTATGACCATAATCTTCCTTTTATTCTATCTCTCCTTCACACACACAATTCACAGTAATTTACTATGTTATCCAAACACTTTCCTTAAAGACAAGGTATTTCTACCTTTTATATGTATTTCAGGTACATAGGTCTATTTAATTTAGTCAAACAATGGTCCTTGAATGCAATGTGCAATGGGCATACCTGCAAAACTGTCATAAATGCAATTTAAAAATGGGGAGGGGATAGAAAATGCCCCCTTCACCACAAAGGATCTGTGTGTAACTTGAAAATTGAAACAGACACTCACACAAAATTTCAGTTGCTGCTTGTTATCAGGTGTCATGATCCGATGAGAGTTAAACCGCATACATTAATGCAAAATGGAAAGCAGCTTGGGAGAAATCAATATTACAATGGGGAATTTCGGCACGTCTTTCTGTCATAGAAACTGTCGGACATTAAAATCAATGAAAACCAATCTCTTTGAGTTAAAGCCCGCTTCTCCGCAAGAGCAGATATCCTCTGCTTTCTACTCCTTTCCAAGGAGTTCCGGCGCTTGTTCTGGCTTACGGTGACAATAGCCATATTTCACAGTATTATGTTCCTGGTCTGTCCTCTGGTGATAAGCTATAATGGATCTGTCTGTAAGAACAGCTGTCTTCCCTATTAGAAGGAGGAGATGAAAAACAGTTCCCCTTTGCAGACCACTGTATTAAGGTTGACTATAATGAAGTAGGTAATTAACCGCATTGCCCCAGTCAGACCTTGCATTAAACAACTAATTCTATATTTCATGTTGTTGCGGATGGATCCTCTTTCTTTATTGAAAATGAACAAACAAGAGTATTTTGTGCATTTAAGTATACACTGTATTGATCAAAGAAAAAGTGCATGCACACATGCCTTTCTTTAAAAAGCTGAACCCAAACTAGATATCTGACTATTTTTCTCATTTTATCTGAAAAATGATTCTTTCAAACAAATAGAAAGGCATTCTGTAGTGGAGATGGGAAATGGTACAGTGCTCCAAATATGGTTTCCTGCAGCATCACCCATAAACGTATATAGCATAGTGAGTGAGTAGTATGGCATGATGGATACTGTAGTCCCCGAACCCACACATTCTTTCCATACTCAACTTTTATATTCTTATGGACAAATCCACACTCTGAGGAAATGTCTTACCATTAAAAAGTTCTTCCTAATATTCAGGAATTCAGGAATCTCTTTCCCGTCACACTGAATCCACTGCTTCATTTCCTAATCGTTAGAGCAGTGGAAAATGAGTCTGCCCCATCTTCAAATGTTTAAAGGTGGCTTTAAACTTTCTCTTCTCTGGGCTAAACATACCCTGCTTCCTAAGCCACTCTTCAAAGGGCTTGGCTTCCAGACCTTTGACCATCTTGGCAACACTCTTCTAGGAAATTTATTTTTTTCTTGAACTTTGTGCTCAGTTTGTTTCCAATACAAAACAACCTTATTTTCATTCATCTGGGCATGGCTTGAGCCAATTATGAAACATTATGTGCTCCTTTCTCTGCTTTTCACCAGTATTTGACAGTAGATGAGTTACAAGACTGGGGAGCATTGGCAGAACAACCTTTAGCTGAAGCACAAGAGAATTGCATGGCTCTAGTGTTAGTGAAGAAGTGACTGTTCTCAGTTTTAGTGTGCAAGTTATAGGAGCTGTCCAAATGATAAAGCCTTTCCTCAAAATAAGTACAGCACCTTGGATAGCTCCTTTAATGTTTAACCTGGAGGAGATATTTGGATACTGTAATATTTGGAGGAGTTCATTCTTTATATAAAAAAATAGAACTCACTTTTTGAGCAAGGGCATTAGTTTATTAGGACAGTTGTGGATCAATTAAATAAAATTGAGTAATAATTATGAGTTTTATTCTATTTGTAGATTAAGATACCTCTTGCCAACCTTGCAGTTCAAAAACATGCAAATGTGAGTAGATAAATAGGTACTGCTTAGGCGGGAACAAGGCTCCAAGCAGTCTCGCTGGTCACATGACTTGGAGATAACACCACAGGTTCCTTGGCTTGAAAATGGGGAAGAACTCCGCCCCGAGAGCCAGAGCTGAACACTGCCTCCAGAAGCTGGAAATGAAAAAGGAGAAGCCTTTGCCTTGTCTGTGTTTGTGTGTTTCACTGTATCTGACTATAAGGCATTGAATGTTTGCCTATGTCTGTTGTAATCCACTCTGAGTCCCCTAGGGGAAAAGGGCAGAATATAAATAAAGATTATTATCATCATCATCATTGTTACCATTATTATTATGGAAACTAGTTGTTTCCTTCCATGAACAAAAAGAGACCCTTCACTTTTGTAAGATCAGGACTCTGGTAATAATAGAGCACTCTGAGGAGTATCTGACAAAACAAGAGTCCCAGTGAGCTACTGCAGTAGAACAGAAAGGAGGTGAGTATAGAGTTTATACTAACCCTTTCCTCCTCTTTTTTTGCTTTTGACTATGCCGTTCACATTGTTTGGCATGCAAGGGAAATAATAGGAAGCCACTCAGGGGACTATACTGGCAGGGGACAAGGGCTCAAAGAACTTTGGAGCTTGTAGATCCAAGCTCTCTATCAGAGTAGGTAGAATTTGACCTGTAGGTTGCATGCACCCCAGGATGCTACTTTTGTGGCTTTCAGAGACTTCTATCAATCTCCCAAAGGTCTTCTAACTGCCCACTTTTGAAAACAATTCCATGTAACCTTCAGACACTTTTTGCCAAATCATGCAGAACATTTCCCAACGTATGAAAAGATGCCAACACACACAAAGCAATCCCGTGAACTTAATGTTTTCCAAATCCATAATTTTTCTTTTCAGATTCTCCAAACAGCAATATTTTGAGAGGATCTGCAGATGGAAACCGAGATCTGTTGCAACCATGGAATCATCCTGGCTTTCAAAATTGGTGTACAAGTTAAATATTAAGTTAATACTAAGTTTAAAATGGAAAATGTAGAAAGTGTTGATATGTGTCTTATTTTAAGAAGGCAAAACAGCATAGAGAAGTGAGTAATTTTATCTGCTTTCTCCCTGCTGCATGAGACTTTGAATTTTTAAAAAACTATTTTTCAATCCCTTTCCTCAATTTAAACATGTTTTGAATGGAATAGTTTTTTGTACAAAAACATTTTTTCCACAAAAGGTACAAATGATGAATTTTTGATGTAATTCAAAAGACAAGAAAAGTCTGAATAAACTTCATGTCCCTTGTCAATACTTGCACAAACATTTGAAACATCTTATGAACTATTCTAGAGACATTAATGGCAAACTGGTGGACATGACCCAATGCTTCTATTATGGACAGAATACGGTTTTTAACTTATGTGAATGTATATGATGTATTTAAATGTATTTTAATTTTGACTGTTTTTGGTTTTCTATTATATGTATACTGTGTTTTTGGCATCAAATTGTTGCTGTTGTTAGGCCGCTCTGAGTCCCCCCTCGGGGGTTGAGAAGAAGCGGGGTAGAAATGGTGGAAATAATAATAATAATAATACAAATTTTCCAAAGATGGGATTCTATTCCATCTTACTTGGGGATAATCCTCACTGCATTCATTGTCCTCTATTATGTGTAGAAATGTATATGATTACAGTACAGAAGATTAAACATGGACATTTACAAGACAATAAAGGGAACAATTTGTACTGCATTATTTCTCAGGTCTCACTGCAGTTTTAGAAGTTAGTTGCCATAACAACAAGAGTAAAAGTTGATTGTAATAACATTTCTTTTAGTTCTTTTGACTTTCTTCAATAAAAAAACATTTAACAAAATATCTGCCTTTAAATCTTGCAGGTAGTTGGCTTAAAATAGTTGTTTTGAAGGGTAAATGTAAAGCCTTAAGTAAATAAGCTATTGCCAAGAAAATATGAAACATAGTTATCATGCATTCTTACTGAATCTAAGCTTCAAAACAATGCAATGTTCATATGCATATCAAGATAATCACAGGTTTTTAAAAGAGAGACAAACATGTACTTTAGATATATTTACATGGAAATATGGTACTAGTCTTTGAGTTGAAGGGGGAAAAGATTTTACCCAGGTTATATAATGGTACGTGTTTGCTAATGTACTAGGAGAAAGGGGAGGATAACAAAAGCAGGCAAAGATGAAAATACCAACAATATGATCTACGTTTTTTCCCTCATTTCTATCTCTAGAAATTTCTAGGAGTATTTTTCCAAATGAAACTTGATTACAATAAAACTGTGGAGCTTTGGATATGGATCTTCATCAAGAAGACACAACACTTCAAATAATAATTAAAAACAAAATCAGAACATAAGCCCAATACAGTAAGATGAATAGACAAGAGCCATGAGCCTCATCACTCCAGCAAGTTGCGTATAGGACATGCCTGCACAACTTGGCAGTCATAAGGGACAAAAATTAAAAAGACTAAACCTCTAGGGTTTTTAACTTTTTTGTGCATTACTCATGACACCCCAGCTCCCCATTTCTTGCCTTTTCTTCTCTTTTTTCTTTTCCCTTTCCCTTTCCTTCTTACCTTTTGTACATTCTTCCTCCCACCTATTTCTTCCTTCCTCAATTTCTTTTCTCCCTCCCTCCCCTCTTTCCTACCTACTTTTTTATTCCTTCCTTCCCTCCCTTGCTTCCTCCCTCCCTTCCTTACATAAACCAGAGTGGCCAAAGGCAGGAGAATCTGGTGAGCCTCACCTCAAATTTACATCATCGCCTCATCAGTTTCTGGTGTTATTTCTGGGGGTTTCACCATCTTTTAAAATAAAGAGGACCAGGAGTGGTAACTGAGAAAGTAGGAGGGAAGCCAGATGTTCTGGCCAGCCTCTAGAAAGCCTTCCCAACCCCACATTGCTCACAACATCTTTCATATTGTGAATAATCTGTGTGGCTTCTTCATCTGGACTGCTGCCGTCGGCAGTCTCTCACTGGAGGCAGCAGTGATTCTCCAGTGCTCCTGGAACATGGGGCTTCTTCCTGTCTCCCCATACTCTCTCTACAGAGAAGAAAAAAGAGAGAGGGAACCCATCTGGAGGGCCTGGAATCCAGATCTCTCTTTCACTCTGTGCTGGGATCTAGAGTCCAGGCCTCCCAACTGGCTTCCTCTCTCCCCTTCTCTTTCTGGAGGTATAGTGGTAAGGGGATGGGAAATGGAAGGAAAAAGTTCCTGTTGGGATAACAAATCACACTCACATATCCCTACCATTCACCTCCTTCGGTTTTTGTCTTATTCTACTCTATATTGCTTCTAAAATTCATGAGGCACCAGGCATCTTAGAACAACAAGCCAATCATATGGTCTCTTCCAGCTCTATGAGTCTATATGATTCATTTCATCCAATCCTAATCCTTCTCCTTTGGTCTTGTATTGATATGTATGATATAATGCACCCAGTTCTCAACCAAATTAGGTTCAAGGGTTTATTAAAATAAAACAAAATCACTGATGGTACAATTTATGGATTGCAAACAGGTGGAAGAGGGATGCAGTATCAAGAAGGAAAGCAAAATAAAATATTCCTATATCTGTTCAGTTGAATGGTGGCACAGCTTAAAAGATATAGGTGATCCCTGAGCAGGCACGGTAAGGCGGTTCCAATGATCTCCAATTGACTTCAGATTCTCAGACAAGGCACTTCCCTCCCCCCTTTCTAAGTGTTGAATCAAAGGGTAAGGGAAAGCTCCTTTGGAAATTGAAGGATCAGAGGGCTGTGCGTGTTGGGGAGATGGGAGAGCACACCAAATTCAGTGAAGTACACAAGGTGAGATTTTACAAGTACTTCTGCAGATGCAGTTTCATGTCTTCCTACAACCTGACAGCTGTCCAAATGCATGGTGTGTACATTTGTGTTTTTCTGCTGTTGTTGCTTACCAATAAAGAAAGGAGGGAGTGGGGAGGCAATTCAGACCACAAAGAGGCAGTTGGTCGCAGTCCCAATGGGAAGAAGAAATGAGAGTGTGTTCTCAAATTGAGTATAACTTCATTTTTTTTCTTCCAGGAGCTTAAATCAGTCAGGTCCCTGTGGTCTGAATCCGTTGGATTTGTGACAATCCTTTTGGTTTTAAATGTTTGGTACTGGGAGAGCATCCTAACAATATGGAGCAGCTGCAGTCATAAAGCTGAAAGATTATTCTTGGTCTCCTTGGGGAAGGACCCAGAAGCTGCCTCATGAAGCTCTTCACCATAGACTAGTTTTGAAGACTCCTTCTCATGCATGGATATATGTGGAAATGATGTTGTTTCCCTTTTCTCATTATCCTTGCAAATACATTGTAGGAACTCTGCTTTAGCCAATCTGAAGGGCTGGCTTGGTTAGAACAAGGAATAGCACTAGAATAATTTGAACAGGAATGCTTGATTCGGCAGTGGTATTTGTGCTGGCTGCAGGTTTCTGTATGCAGCAGTACAAAACAGTTACTTTGACGATTTGTGTTTCCATTTCATAACCCCAGGATTCAATACTCCAAGGGGGAGGGGGGAGGAATAGACTTCAAGGGAGACAAGGAGAGTGAGTCTCATATTGCACGGACCTTAAGTGACTCCATTTCCCCAATATTCCTGAATCCACCACCATCTCCTTATTCTGTTATAGGGACCATCCTTTAAGGATACTAAACTAACTAACTAACTAACTAACTTTATTTCTTATGAGTCGCCCTCCACCAAAGGTGCTCTGGGTGACTTACACAATTAAAATAAACAGGTTACATAGTCACCACTTGTTACTAACAATCATAGGCTCTTCTGAAAAGCCATGTCTTAAGTGCCCCTAAAAATGTATGTAGATTGGGAGTGGCTCTTTGGTCTGGCAGTAGGGAGTTCCACAAAATTGGGGCTACAGTGGAGAAGGATCTCTGTCTTGTGGACAGTCTCTTAGATATGAAGGACCCTGACCTCGAAAGGCCTTGAATGCTAGGACCAGGGTCTTATAGAGGACTCTGTGTTCAACCAGCAGCCAATGCAAGCACTGCAGAGATGGCATTATATGGCACCTCATTGATGTTTTTGTGAGGAGTCTAGCAGCTGCATTTTGCACAATTTGGATCTTGTGAATCACTGCTCGAGGTAAGCCCACATACAAAGCATTGCAGTTATCTAGCCTCAACGTAACCATGGCATGGATTACCATAGCCAGTACCTCTGTTGGTAAATAAGGCGCCAACTGCCTCACTTGGCGTAGATGAAAGAAGGCCCTTTTGGAATCCAGGATAACACCGAGACTCTTCACAGTGGGGGATGGAACTAACGGTTCCCCTTCAAAAAATGGTAATAGACCGACCAATTCTGATGGGCAGCCAGGCCACAAGATTTCAGTTTTTGCTTGATTTACTTTAAATTTATGGGCACGTAGCCATTTTGTCACCGCTCTAAGACACCGGGTGAAGTTATCTGGTACTGAAGTTGTTCCAGGTTCCAAAGGCTCCATCTCAGAAATTATAGCCAATCCACTATCCTCTCAATTTTTCCACAATCAACATTCACAGAACTTGCTAAAATGCACATTTGATCTACTGGCAGATGACAGACCAAGCTGCAATCTATTTATATGCCAATGACTTCCGTCTACTATGGATGCCAATTCCAATCTCTATTTTTCTGAATACAAAACCTGAGTTACATGTGGAGCTGTCCAATGTCCTGATTATAGTGGCTGAATCTCAGCAATGGCCTCCATCCCACTCTGGTTGAGCTCCTTGTCTGGAACAAGAGGCTTTGCCTCAATTCTCCACTGCTTCCCCTTTATTAAATAGCAGCAAAGTACCATGGGGCAGATAATGTTACCGAAGTTTTATAAACTCCATCTTCTGAGAGGGAGATGAACAAGTCCAAAAATCTCGGGAGAATGAGATATGGAGCCAATTTTTTTCTACTGGGTTTTCTGGGACTTGGAATTCATCTTCCAAGTGGAAGATACTTAAAGGACATGCTTCTGTTGCCTTCTACAGCTTCAAGGTTCGTCAGACAGGTGTACATAGGACACATAACAGGCACCTTGTCACATGCTGAACTGGAACACAAAAATTCCCTTTTGAGGCAGGAAGAAAGCATTATCCCCCTGGCTCATCCACACAATCAAATTTGATCACATATTTCATAGGATACATACTGAGATTCCAGTCTGATATTGCGACCAGAGAGAGCAGTTCCCCTTTCCATTAACAAGTAGGATGATCCTGTTCTAAAAGAAAGCCCATCATTCAGATTTCTCAAAGAAAATTCTAATGCCTAGCAAAATCCTCAAAATGTACATTTAGGGAGAAAAGAAATCTTCTCAAACAGACTAATGAAATGCTTTCTGCTGCCACCTTGTGTTCTGTACTAAGGCTGACAACAGTGTCCTGTAATCTGTAATATTTCCTTACATAAATAAAGAATGGCATGAATGTCTCAACAAACACTTCAAAGCCAAATTGATTTTTTTCCCATCAGAAAAGAAAATCCAAATCTCATTTCAGAAAATTCACTTGAGATTTGCTTTAACAAAAACAAGCAAGAAATTTATTTCCAGATTTTTATATCATATTTTACGAAAAACCAAGTCTTACTACATTGGACCAGTTGTTGTCTTAGGTAGGTGTGCTTAAAATTTCTCAGTTGGTTATATATAGACATGTATTAACTTGCAACCAAAAAACTGAATGGTGGGTTTTGAATGCCTATGCAGGAGAAGGAACTTTGTTTTTCATTGTCTTGGCCAACATCCTCATGTACAATTACTTTGAAACCGAGTGATCGACCCTCCAAATGTGTGTATGTGTGTGTGTACACACACACATACTTTATCTCTATCTCTATCTATGCATATTGCACAACAGCTCACTATTTCAAAAAAAAAAAAAAAGACTGAAGATTCAATTTCGTGTTATTGTTCTATTATGCCGGTGGAGGCCACTAGGGGATGCTAGAGAGGGTTGTTTATTTTACTGGTGGAAGGGGATTTGAAGGAGTAAAACCTTTAAATACAATAATAAAAACTTGATTTATATGCCGCTCTATCTCCCTGAGGGGACTCAGGGTGGTTTCCAAGTAACAACATCAGAACATACAGAGTCACACACAAGGAAAAATTACAGTAACAACATAAGCATATAATTACTCAATAAGACATATATATTCAAATAATTCCTGCCTGTTCTTCATGTCTATTTGTTAGGGCATGGGAATGGGTCAGGACAATTTAAAAAAATCCAGGCCAAGACTGGTACAAATTAAAATAAGATGTGTCTGGCATTTGGGTACAGTTTTCCTGTTATTCCCCCCACCCATGTCCCCGTCATAGAAAAAACCCTTGTTTATGATTTTATGATATGGTAAGGGGTGAGGGGGCATAACCAGTAATAATGGGGAAAATTGTTTTCCTCCTTCAAATCCCCCCCCCAAAGGACTATCCTTCTTTCTCTAGTGCCCCCTAGTGGCCTTCGCCCAGATAATGGAACAGTACCCATTTACCTTTGGAAAGTTTGAACACAGATCTCCAGATCTAGACCACTACTTCTTGATAGATTTATTCGAAACTTTTGCTTAAGCACTGTATAGCTTGGCAGGTCTACTAAGAAGTAAGTCAATTAAGTATAGTGGGGCTCATTTCCAAGTAACTGTGTATTATGGTTACACTTTTTGGCAGGATGTGTGGAGCTTAGAAGGCTCCACTGTTCCAAAATCAGCCCCTGGACCTGCTGTTTTTGCCTATCCCATTTCGAAAATACCCAGTGTGAACCTGCCACAAAGTTTTACAGAGAGCGACCAAAGTTTTCCTTAATAGCATTTCTCTTCCTATTCATATTGTAGCTAACTTTCAGAACTTGTATTTTTATTTTTTCAAAATAATTGCCCATAGCACCTAACTGCCTTTTTAGGGTGAATTAAAAAAACATTAACTACATTTCCCAGAATGCAAAGCTGCTTAAGAATGATCCAAGGGATGGAGCGGCTCCCTTATGAAACCAGGTTGCAACGCCTTGGTCTTTTCAGCCTTGAAAGACGGCGTTTAAGAGGTGACTTGATCGAAGTGTATAAAATCATGCATGGGATAGAAAAGGTGAATAAAGAAAAACTATTTTCTTTGTCACAAAACACTAGGACTAGGGGGCACTCCTGAAGCTCCAAGGTAGGAAAATTAGGACTAATAAAGGGAAATATTTCTTCACCCAGAGGGTCATTGGGTTATGGAACTCACTTCCAGAGGAGGTTGTGACAGCTGTCAGCCTGGACAGCTTCAAGGCAGGATTAGACAGATTCATGGATACCAAGTGTATCGGTAGTTACTGAAAAGGACATTCAAGTGCCACCTCGGAGTTGGTTGAGGTAGGCAGGATTTCCCTGGGTACTGGTTGTGGGGGGTCGGGAGCAGGTCAGGGTTTTGCCCTCCCTTCTGCTCGAGATCCCCGTGTACAACTGGTGGGCCACTGTGTGACACAGAATGCTGGACTAGATGGGCTGAGGCCCGATTCAGCATGGCTCTTCTTATGTTCTTATGTTCTTATGTTCTTAAGACTCAAATGAGGCTGAAGGACCCAAGTGAGGGCTGGCCTCACCAGGCACCATTTAGACTTATTCTAAATAAAATAAATATCTGCAAAAAGGACTAAATTAAGTAATGATAGCTGTGCTAAGTTACAGTTATGTGTTATAAAGACAGACAGACATTCAAGGGGATTGCTGTTGTCACTTTTCGGAGGGATAAACTGTTTTGGTCTAAACTTTTTATAATCCCCAAAAATCTGTAAATGTGTGAATCTTTCTGAAACTTCCACGGAATTCTGCCCTCATTATCTTGTACATTGTAGATAAAATTCAAGTAGATAGCTCTTGTAGATTTTTTTAAAAGTTGTTTATGAAAAATTTGAAAATTTGCCTAAATTCCGTGGATAAGTCAAACGTTATGAATTTTTGTGAGCTAACTGTGATAAAGGTGTTCTACCACTGTAGCAAGTTTCATCAGGATAACTCAAAAATAGGAGACAGAGAAGTCCCTCAAGTTCCCCCACTATTATTTCCCCTATTACACAATAGCAATCATCATTGATGAAATGCTTATGAAGATTCATAAATTTCATTAGAGTTCCAAAATTTTTACCCCAAAAATTCAGAAAGAACTTTAGCAACAATTGCAAACCCCTTTGACTCAAATATTCCAAACTCACATTCTATATAATAAAACAAAAAAACACATTAAAAACTGTAAAACGAGATATAAAGCCAAGTTTAATAATGCATTTCAACAACCTCTCTTATACACATACATACAGTACATCCACACAAACTTCTGGTGATGTTGTGCTAGAGCAAGAATATGAAAACCTAATGCCACAATAAATTAATTAAGATTTAAAAGGCTGTTGCTTTATTTAACCTCTATTCATTGTTAGAGTTATCTGCTGCCACTAGGTGGTGAACTAACACTATTCTATGTGAGTTACAAGATACGTTCTTCTATTATATATGCAGGCTGAGTATCTCTTATCTGAAATGTTTAGGACCAGAAGTGTTTTCGGTTTTGGAATATTTGCATAAAGCTATCTTGAAGAGGAGTCTCATGTCTAAATATAAAATTCCTGCCTAAGGTTTGTTAACTGAAATAAAGGCAATTGATTGATTGATTGAATATAAAATTCCTTTATGTTTCATGCAAACCATATGCTCATAGCCTATTTTTTTTATTGTGTTAGAAGCAAACTGAGAATATACTGTGTGTGAGGGAATTGGCTGTCTGCAAGGATGTTGCCCAGGGGACACCCAGGCTTACGTTTCCAAAAACACATTGTCCTGAAGCTGATGTTTATAAAATACTTGTTCACAAGCGGTGAAAAAAATGAGGAACACTTACTTTTTTTTCAGTTGTCAGGTAAACAGAGTGTCTGGAGCAAATATCAGCTTAGAGAAACCAATACATGTCAGATATACAGTGAATTACTTGGTGTCGAACCCATTTGGGACACAGAGAGTGGTTTCGGAATCTCTTATTTAAACGTTGGACTAAAAAGCAGAGCATATTCTCCCATGATATATAGGCCAACAGTTTCCACTGGTGAATATTAGATCCAACACTTCTTATAATAGAAGGAAGAGAGGATAGTGATGAGGTTGATGAGGTTGACATTAACAACAACAACAACGATGATGTGGATTATTAGTTATCAGTCTGTTTCTGGGCACCATTCAAAGTGCTGGTCATGATCCATAAAGCTTTCTATAGATTAGGTCCAGATTCCCTGAAAGCCTGACTATTCATTATGTGATGAAGAAAACAGTAACTAGGCTATGGAATTCCCTGCCATGGGAGACTTGATATGCATCTGTGATGTAGAATGGATGTGGTTTGACAATACTTTAACTGCCATGGCTCAATGCTATAAAACCATGGGGGCTATAGTTTGTTGAGTCTCCAGCACTCTGGCAAAGAGAGCTAAAAACTACAACTCTCATGATCCCATAGAATTGAGACATGGCAGTTAAGGTAATTACAAACTGTTTGAATTTTGCAGTGCAAATGCATTCTAGGTTGATCTATTTCCTATTCCTATTGTATAACTTTTTTTTTGCTCAAGCGCAATCTCTGAATTAAAATATCCAACATTTTACTTGCATTTTTAACTCATCTTCTACCCTGGAAATTCAAGATAAGAGTATCATTTCTATTGAACTCCCACCATGAAACAGAATGCACACAGAAAATTGATATTCTGGCCACATTTCTAAATTTTCCATACTCTTCTCTTAGCTGAATCAATATGGTATAGTTATTTGAATCTTGGATTAGGATTCTGGAATACCAGAGTCTGAATTGCAGCTCAGTTACAGAAAGCTAATGGGTGACCTTGAGTAAGTCATGCTCTCAGTCCTAAAGGAAGTTTCTCTAAATAATAAATTTGCCAAGAAAAGACTAGGATAGGATCAGAGTAGACTTAAAATTATGTAACAAAATCAATGCCAATTCTACCCTTTCCCACCAGGGAGAAATAATGTCGCAAATAAAAGGTGAGAGAAATTGCTGACAGTGTTGTTTGAGTAGCCAGGTATGCCGAGAAGATGGGATAATGAATTCTGCTCCTAGCCAATGTACATAGCAAGCTATCCCTTACTGGACGATGGAATGTTCTAAATGTCCACTAGAGAGCAGCAAAATGTCATGGTTCTGCTCTCTTCCATTGAATCCTACTCATTGCAAATAATGACTGGCTTAGTCAAAATGTCCAACAACTTCTTAGCTCAGGGGTGGGCAATTATTTTTTCCAAGGGGCTACAGGAGAGCCAAAAAATATTATGGAGGGCTGCACCTAAAGGCTGAACTACATTCTAACCTACATAATTTATTTATTTGCTATATATTACACATCATTATTATTAACATATTAATAAATCAAGAAATATTTATATATTATTAGTATTAATATCGTAATTATTATATTATAGTATATATAGACATTATAATATATTGAAATTATAATATAATATAACATTATATTATATTATTTATATTATTATTATAAAACTATTATAAAATAAGAAAAACCACTAAAATAAAATAAAATGAAATGAAATTCAAGAAGACAAGGTGTGAACCAAGATAGAGGCTGACATCCTCAAGAGAGGAAGGATCCCAAGATGGAATGGCCCAATGGACCCAGCCCAGAGGATGACAAAGCGGCCACAGCAGAGCAGAGCAGCAGACGATCAGAGACTGCAGGCCTTCGCCCACGCTCGCCGCCAGCCGTTCCCCAGCTGATCGCCCTGCCATGGACTGCCTGCCATCCCGGCTTTGGAGTGTCTGCCATCCTGGGAGGCGACCCGGGCCTGCAGCAGGAGCAGTCGGCGACCTGAGATGGCTGATTGCCCTGGCGACTGGAAGAGGATAAAATCTTCCAGGTCACCAGGGCGATCAGCTGCCGCAGGTCACCAACTGCTCCCACTGCAGGCCCGGATTGCCTCCCGGGATGGCAGGCACTCCAAAGCCGCCGCTCCTCCGATTGTTCTCCGGAGCGGCGGGCTGTCTGTCGACGCAGGCCCCACAGCCCGCGATGGGATGGTGGCAGTGGCACCCCTTCCTCTTGGCCCCGCCCCCAACGCCCTTCTCCCCGGGCCGGACAGAATTGGCTGGCGGGCCGTAGGTTGCCCAGGTCTGTCTTAGATCATTACACATTTGTTCAGATGCACCAATATCTCATTTCCTTAAAATTACCAGTAAAAGGGATTCTTAGTTATTTTCTAACCTACATGTACTGAATCTTGCTAATACTGGTGCTGGTCTGCATTTTTTATATTTTGCGACCTACCCCTCCATTTTTGTTTTTCATGCTACTATTGAAAAGAAGACAACCCTCTTTTTGATCTCTTACACAGATGAAAATGTATGTAGTAATCAACACTTCTGATTGCTCATCTGTCCTTTATCTTGACATGTTGAGACATCAATTCTTGTTCAAATGAGAAAATATGTACATCGTTTCCACAGTTTTCTTATACAGAAAATGGATTCCTTTTGGTTTCAGCTGGCGCTTTTCATTCAATGACTGTGATTAGAATTCTAGGATTTTAGACAGGGGTCTTTCCTGGTCCTTCCAGGAGATTTTAGATCCTCTTACATGTGAAAAATAAAGTATTGTGCCAACTAACTACAGTGTTCCTTCACTACTTCGTGGTTTGCTTATTGCAGACTCACTGTTTTGGGGATTTCAAAAAATATTAATTTAAAATATATATCATGGTATTTTGCTGTTTTGTGTGGTTTTTGTTACGCAGTGGTGTGGTCCGCCTAACGCTCATGTCCATAAGCTCAAGAAATCCAGCAGAGTGCAAATCTTTACTCTTGACCTTTACCACCACCCCACACCACACTCACAAGCAGTTATAGGCCCCTCTAGGTTGCCCTGTTAACCAGCACAGCATTATTACATACATAGCAGACATAGCATTTTCATTCACACATAATCTTGGTCCTGCAACCGCCGCTCTCCAAGGTGCTTTCCCCCCTCAGTCCTCCCTCCCTCCAGCCTTGAAGGGGCTTTTCTTCCTTTCCTTCATTTTATTTTGTTTATAAAGACTTAAAATAGTGTATAACAACTAAAATAATGTATACATATTAAAATAAACTAAATAACCTTACATTACGGTTGTGTTACTATACTGGGTATGCCGGGACAGAAGCAGAACAGCCTCATTTTGTGGGAATGTTGCAGGATCTGCAGCTATAATGGCTTTGCCTGTCAATAGCAAGGGATAAGATAATCAAGGAGAGTGGGCATACTCGTAGCAGGATATATATGGCATTGGCTGATTGGTGATGGTCCTATTTCAATGACTTCTGCTTGTGATAAAGTCCTTAACTTTAACTCCAAACTTTCTTATCTTCCCAATTTCTCAAAAGTAACTAAAATAGTTGCCTTTAGATTCCTGAAATCTCATCCATGCAGATGAGATAGTTTAGTTATCGAATGTCATGTTTTGTTTCATGATTCCCACAGCACTAGATCTACAAAGTTGACATTGCCTGATATTGTTAGCTAAAGAGATATAAAAGAAGATCCCTTGAGTTTTAGTTACCACACATGTGCAGGCTTTGTCCTCTTCTGGGCAAAAATATGTGTATGGATGAAAATGTTCCAGTGAACCTACTGCACGTGTACTGGTTTCTCTTCCCACTCCCTATAACAGACCTGGGCATTTTGCGGCCCGCCAGCTGATTCTGACCGGCCCGCGTAAGGGCCCTGGCAGGCAGGCAAGCAGAGTGGCCAACAGAGTGGAAGGGAGGGGGGAGAAGAGGGGGAGAAGAGGAGGAGACCAGGAGCAAGTGCCGTCGCAGAGCATGCCTTCGCTCTCCTCCTCCCCCCTTCTCTTCTGCCTCGCTCTCCCCCCCCCCAATGGCAGTCCTGATAGGCTCCTCCTCTTGTTCTTCCCACAGACATGTGGGTAGTCAGGAGGAGGAGCTGCGGATGCAAAGCCACGTGGAAGAAGAGACTCAACCTCTGTTCTCTCCTGCACGGTGAGTGGACTTCTTCTTACCGACTGTCCCTGGGTGCCTCCGGGCTTCTCTCGCCTCCACCCGAGCTTGCGTGGGTGTGTGGGAAAAACGGAGGCATCCAGGGGGCCTGGCCTCTGTACCTGGGTGCCCCTGGCCTTCTCTCGCCTCCACCTTCCCTCCCTTTTCTTCTTTCCTTCTCTCCTTCCTTTCTCTGTACCTCTTTCCTTCCTTTCCCACTTTCTTTATCTTCTTCTTTGTCTCATTTCTTCCTTCTCTACCTCTTTTCTTGACTTTGCTTCCATCCTTCTCTCTCTCTTTCCTTCCCCCCTCTCTTCCTGTTTCCCTCCTCCCTTTGCCCCCTATTTCCTTCCTTCCTTACCCTTTTTCTTTCCTTCTCTCCTTCATTCGTTCTCTACTTCTTTCAGTCCTTTCCCCTTTAGGGATGCCTTGCTCCATATCAGGGGAGCTGTGGAGGGTGGTTTTTTTATTTTGTTTTTATGGTGATTACTCACTGCCTGTTTTTATATCTGTGGAATAATGTCCAGGGTGGGAGAAAGAACCCTTGTCTGCTTGAGGCAAGTGAGAATGTTGCCAGTCCCTGGCCACCTTGATTAAGCACTGAATGGCCTTGCAGCTTCAAGGTCTGGCTGCTTACTTTCTGTTTTTATGTGGTCTAATGAGAGCTGTTCAGCAGTGGAACTCTCTGCCTAAGATTATTAAAGAAATTCAATTGATATTATGTAGAATGTAGTTCAGCCTTTAGGTGCGGCCCTCTATAATATTTTTTGGTTCTCATGTGGCCCCTTGGAAAAAATAATTGCCCACCCTTGCCCTAGAACAAAGAAAAGGGTGACGGCTACTCAAAACCTTTTTTTTTATTTTACTCTGGGTATTTGAGTATTATGGAATCGACTCCACACTGCATCACAAAACATTCCTGTTGACATAGGAGTTTTCAATCTCCTACAATACACTGGAAATTTTTACTGATGTTGAAAATGTCCCAAATGTCCCTTCTGCCCAGCTCAAACCACTCTCATGTGACAAAACATTGATTTATGTTACAAGCATTATAAAGCCTTTCAACTTATTGTCACAAAAGAGCACGAGACAGCAGCCTAAGTAACAATATGAGACAAAACTTCAACCATGCTATATGCATCCTTCACTATTAAATGAGAACATGTTGCCATGATTAGGAAATATTTACAAACTTACAATAATGAAGCAAAGTCGTAATTTCTGCCTCAATTAACTGTAATATTGTGCTCAAATTATTGCAAAAAATGGAATGTATATCAAGTAGCTAATTATTTACAAATTCGTGCAGATCCTTGTGTATGCTGGTCTATGACTGTAATAAAGGTTTGTTTGAGTATACATTGAGGGCAAGTTTTGGATCTATATTTATGGATTCTGATATGATCCATGGATAACCCAAGGCCCATTCAGCAGAGAGGAGAAAATTGCAGGACTGCTTACGAGGGCTGCTATTTTCCACCCAGGCATCCCAAAAGCCCAGAAGCAATATCAGGACAGAGAGAGAAGAGAGGGGCTTGTGCTTCATTTAGGTTAACCTTGGACAGACTAAACTCTTGTTTTTCAATACTGGATTTAAACAAGCAAATGCTTCACTTTTTATAATAGTGAAGGTAAAATACTTACAATGACCCATGGATAAGTCAACCCAAGGGATTTTTTATTGAGTTCTGAGCTACAGTTCTAGACTGACTTCCGGTCAGCGCATACTGCAGGTCGGACGCACCCTCGGGAGCTCCGAGGGCGACCAAGGGAAAACAAGAGGCGGTGGGTATACCACCTCTGTCAGATCAGAAGAGAACTGACAGACAAACTTGCCAAAGAAGACCCTCCAGCTGGGGAGGGGGTGGAAGCTCCTCTGAAAGGAGAGACTTCGCCGCGGACCCAGAACTGGGGGAGACCGAGAGGCAGAGGCCTCCTTTCCCTGGTAAGCGGGAGTCGACCCGCTTAAGACCGCCAGCGCTGGCAATTTTTAGGGGCAATCAGCACATCTAAGAAGAAAACGAATACTTGCCCCCAAACCACCCAAACACAATCTCCGAGGGGAGAGAAAAACGGTGAGAATTCCAGCCGAAGAGACAAGACAGAGCTTGTCCCAAGCTTGTCCCAAGCCTCCGGGGGAGCCCGTAGAAGGCACAGAGCAATATCAAAAATATATCCAAGAAAAAGTATACAGAAATATACAAAATAGAAGCATAAAGGAGTGTTACCGGGTGCCCAGCAAAGAGGCGAGTGGTTCAGCGGAGCGGTCAACATGGCGACGGAGGTCTCCCGGTGAGTAGGGGACGCCGAGGGAAACAAAAGAAGAAGGAGGAGGAAGGAGAGGGGTGGAGTCTCAGGCGGACCATTACGTGCTGAGTCAGCGAAACGCCGACCGCCCAGACGTAAGAGGGCGGGACAAAGCGAAGAAGCGCAGCAGCAGACCCGGAAGAGAGACGAAACGAGGAGAAGCTCCACGCAGCGAGAGAAAAGGATACTATCTGAGCGCCACGCGAGACGCAAGAGGAGCTAAAGAAGCTAGAAGTGCCGGTAAGGTCCGGGAAAGCGCAGAAGTTGAATCTCTCAGAGGGAGAAAACCAGGGAAAGAGTGCGGCAAGCAGCGCAGACGAGAGGAGGGAAGGAAGCAGAACCCCCATGCTGAGGAGACACAGGAACTAGGAACGGTCGGCGGTCAGGCTAAGGGAGTGCAGTAAGGGGAAGCAGAGGGAACGAAGAAGAGAAGTGCAACCTCAACTAAAAGAGCCATAATCTACTGAGAAGGGACAGGCAAAGAATAGAGCACACCCAGAGAAGGGTATAAAGAAGCTAGAATAAGTGGTAAGACCCAACAGAAAGAGTAGACCATCACCTCCAAAACCTATAAAGTAATATCCTGAGAGAATCCACATCAGAACCAAAATAGCTGCAAAAATGACATCAAAAGGGAATGCAGGAGGATTGAAAGAGCCAAACAAAGCGGGTAAGACGCCGGGCAGGAAAGAGTCAGGCCAAACGGAATTGACGCTGGAAGACCTCCTAGCTGAAATAATCAAAATAGGCAAAAAACAAGATGATATGGCCATAAGGCAAGGAGAACAGGAAAAATTACTTAGAAATCAGGAATCCCTAATCAAGCAAGAAATATCCAATTTGAAACAGGAATTAAAGGGGGAAATTGTTTCAATTAAAACCCAATTAATCACAATGCAAGGAGAGATACAAGAAACAAAACAGAAAGGCCGGGCGACGGAAGCAAAATGTGACGCCATCGAGTCTACTTTGAATAAGAAGTATGGGACATTGGCCAGACTAAGTAAAAAGATAGAAGAGCAACAGGAACTGATGGAGCTCAGAGAGAAGGAATTCCAACTCAGATTCCGTAACGTGGACGAGGAAGAGGAGGAGGACATTCGGGAGGTCATGACGGGGATCCTGGCGGAAGCACTACAAATCCCAGGGGAGGAAATGGGAAAAGAGCTCGACAGGACCTTCAGGATTACAACTAACTACTCTAAAAAACACAACACAGTCCGGGATGTATTAGTCCACTTTAACAGGAAATCAATAAGAGATGAAGTGCTTAGACGAGGCGCCCAGACCCCGCTAACCTACAACAGAAGGAAGATACTCATCTTTAAGGAAGTCCCAGCGACCACATTAGAGAGAAGAAGGAAATACTTCTTCCTTACCGATGAATTAAAAAAAAGAAATATAAAATATCGCTGGGAAAAGAAGGAAGGTTTAATGATGACACTAAGAGATAAAAGGATCTGGATAACGACAGAGGAGAAAGCGAGAAGTATGTACAAAAAGCTGGCTGATGAGGACCAACACCCGAGAGGAAAAGGAGAGAAAGAAGGCTCAGAAGAGGAGGAAGAAGTGGAGGAGGAGGAGAAGGAAGAGGAGGAGGACGAATTGACCCCACAACCACCCCAGGAAATGAGACAGGAGGACCTGAGACGACAAACGAGACTACAAACACAAAAGAACTCAAAGAGGTCTTTCTATGCATATTAATTGTTTGGTTAATAATGTGAATGGGATTAACAACCCAAAAAAAAGGAAAAGAATATTTAATTTCTTAAAATCAAAAAAGGTAGACTTAGTGGCGTTACAGGAGACGCATATACGGGGAAGAGATATGGCCTACCTCAACCAGAAAGCCTTAGGCAATATGTATTACTCAGGGGGGGGGACAAGAAAAAAAACGGGGTAGTAATATATATTAGAGACTCCTGGAAAAGCCAGATGGCCTTCAGAGATATGGAAGGAAGGTATATTGCGATTAAACTAGAATGGGATAATAAAAGTATCCTTGTGTGCAATATTTATGCACCTAATGGACCAAAAATTAAGTTTCTGAGAGACCTCAGGAGGGACATAGAGAAAGAAGAGTACGATGAGCTCATTATGCTAGGGGACTTTAACGGGGTGGTGGAAAGGGAGTGGGATAGATCAAGGAAAAAGGTAAAGGACAAGAGGACAGGACAATTACCAAAAGAGGGTAAAGAGATTCTGGATGCACTGGGCTTGGTTGACGGATGGAGAGAACAAAACCCGGGAAACAGGGACTATACCTGCTACTCCAGCAGATATAGCTCCTGGTCGAGAATAGACATGGTATGGACATCAAGAGACCTATTAACCAAATTGGGAAAAATAAAAATATTACCACAAGTATTCTCTGATCACAATATAATTCAATTTCAAATGGGCCAGAGGAGCCAAGGAATGAGAAACTGGACCCTGAGAGAGGATTTACTCCGAGAGGAGGACCAGAAGGACAAATATAGAACCCTCTTGAAGGAATACTTTGAGATAAACACTGCCCAAGACACCCACACCCATATGGTGTGGGAGGCAAGCAAAGCAGTAATGAGGGGGCATTTTATCTACCAGAGCATATTAAAGAGGAAAAAAAGTCAAAAAAAGGAGAAAGACCTCCTGGAAAAATTGGGAGAAATGGACAAAAAACTAAAATTACACCCCAAAGATAGGCATTTAAAACTGCAACGGAAACTTCTGCAAAAACAAAAGGAGATGCTAGATCTAGGAAAAATAGAAGAAAACTTGAAATTTATAAAGCAAACCCATTTTCAAAACGCTAATAAGCCAGGGCGTTGGCTCGCGGCTAAAATCAGGAAGAGGAAACAAAGGAATCATATCACCCAAATTATTGAAAAAGAGAAAGTCTATAATACAGATACCCAAATAAATGAAAGGTTTAAGAAATTCTATAGACGGCTCTATTCTAGGGATAACATAAAGAAGGAAGAGGTACAAGCTTACATAAGTAGGCTCCACCTCAATAAGATTACAGAGGAACAGAGAGAAGACCTTAACTACCCGATAAACAGAGAAGAACTAAAATTAGCCATAAAAAATCTAAAGAGTAACAAGGCCCCAGGGCCAGACGGCTTTACAGCCCTATATTATAAAACTTTCGAAAAGGAGTTAGCACCCCACTTGTTAAAATCAATGAACGAAATAATGCTCACAAAGAAATTTCCGGAGACTTGGTCGACAGCAAGAATAATAGTAATACATAAGGAAGGTTCCAAAAAAGCAGAGATGGGGAACTACAGACCCATCTCGCTTTTAAATGTCGATTACAAACTATATGCAGCAATCTTAGCGGAGAGATTAAAAAATTTCTTAAAGAACTGGATAAAACAAGATCAAAAAGGTTTCCTGCCGGGCCGCCAACTCAAAGATAACATCAGAATAATAGTGGATGCGATGGAATATTATAGAATAAATATCCAAAAAAAAGTGGCCTTTCTGTTCATAGACGCAGAAAAGGCTTTCGACCGTATTAATTGGGCCTTTATAGAGCTACTAATGAAAGAACTAGATATGGGGCACTCCTTTCAGAATGCAATAGAAGCCATTTATTCAACACAAACAGCAATAATAACTACAAACGGGATAAACTCAAATAAGTTTATGATACAGAAAGGGACACGTCAAGGCTGCCCACTCTCTCCGCTCCTATTTATCTGGGCCCTAGAAGTATTGCTAGAGAATATAAGGAGGGATGAGAATTTGAAAGGCCTGACGATAAAAAAGGAAAAAATAAAAATTAGAGCTTTTGCAGACGATCTTGTCTGCATAGTAGAAGATCCGAATGAAAAGATAAAAGTATGGGTAGAAAAATTGGAGGACTTTGGGAGAGTATCGGGGTTTAAAGTGAATAAAGAAAAACTAAAATGCTGACAAAGAACCTGAATACAAAAGAGAGAGAGAACTGGAGGATAGCTCAGGGCTAAAAATAACGAATAAAGTGAAATATTTAGGGATTAATATAACAGTCAAAAATATAGATCTAATTAAAAATAACTATGACCTTAAATGGCAGCAAATTAAGCAGGATTTAAAAAGATGGACACATCTGAACCTATCGCTTCTTGGGAGAATATCTCTCATTAAAATGAATGTTCTTCCCAAATTTCTCTTTTTATTTCAATGCCTTCCAATCCTTTGTAACGATAAACACTTCAAACTCTGGGAGAGAGAACTGAGAAAATTTATTTGGAAAGGGAGGAAACCCAGGATATGTTGGAAAAACCTCATAGACAACAAGGAGAGAGGCGGACTAGGCGTTCCGGACCTCCCTTCATATTTTGAGGCCAATGTACTAGACTGGATTATTAAATGGACAACACTAGAGGATACCCAGCTCCTGGCGCTGGAAGGCTTTGACCTCAGGACCGGGTGGCATGGGTACCTCTGGTATGGCAAAGCAAAAATTGAGAGGAACTTCAACAATCATTGTGTGAGAAAATCGCTACTAAGAACATGGCTGAAGAAAAAAGACTGGCTATTCAGAAAAACCCCAAAATGGTTATCGCCCCAGGAGGCGCACTTTAGGAGACAATATGAAAAAAGCAACTGGTTGAGGTATGAGGCAATACTTAAAAACCCAGCCTCGGGCCCAAGTATGAAAGACCTGGAAGAATTCAAGGAATTGGACAATTCCTTGGACTGGTTCCAATACAAACAGATCGGGGAGATCTACAAGAAAGATAAGGAGATAGGATTCGAGACAGAGGGACACTGGTGGGACAAAATGGTAAGAAAAGAGAAAGGCAAGATAACCACCCTGTATAATCACCTCCTCCAATGGAAAACAGAAGAGGAGACTGTTAAAAAATGTATGGTGAAATGGGCCAGGGACCTGGGCCAGCCCATCCACATGAGATACTGGGAGAGGTATTGGAAAGTGCATCTAGGATATCTTTATGCTTATGACATGAAAGAGAACGGCCTCAAAAATTTTTACAGGTGGTATTTAACACCATTTAGCATAGCTAAATTCAACGATAAGGCCAGCAACAAATGCTGGAGATGCCAGAAAGAGATTGGATACTTCTTTCACATGTGGTGGGGGTGTAGAAAAATAAAAAAATATTGGGGGAAGATTTATGACGTAATAAAAAAAGCCCTGGGGTTGGATGTTGCCTTCAAAGCTAGATATATGTTATTGGGTTTATTGGACTTTAAAATAGAGAAAAATAAAGAAAAACTTTTTATTTACTGCATCACTGCAGCGAGAATGGTGATAGCCAAACGCTGGAAAGAGGCGCTACCCCCGAAAATTGAGGACTGGATAGAAAAACTGATGGAAGTCAGAAATATGGACTGCCTCACAATAGCAATGACAAAACAGAAGGAAGCCACAGACTGGACACCGATAACAAACTTTCTAAGAGAACTTGAAAGAGTGGAAGCTATATAAATTAAGTTGTATGTTAACAATTGAAAAAGCTACGGCTGGATATATCTGAGTTCGGGGATTGTATGAAGGTTGATAACGACTTAAGCTGTATTAGATAAAGCGGGTGGAGGGTGGAAAAGGAAGTCGGGATCGACAGAAAATGCCTCTGGGAGGGCAGGGGTGGGGGAGAGGGGGATCGAGGATGGGATGGGAGGAAGGGAGGGGGGAATGACTGTTATTTTAATTTTGTTGGAAAATCTAATAAAACATTTATTAAAAACCTTTTTTAAAAAAGAAAAGGTGGGATGTGCTTGCAGCAGCAATACAAAATGCATTTTATGCAAAGTTAGTATTATTAATTTTCAATTGAAAGTTATACTTTTGCACAACAATTCTTTGCAAAAGATTTCACAACAATGTCCCCTCAAATGTGAAAATTCATTGAAAACTGGATTGAAACCCTTGTTTATCTTGCCCAGTAGGGAGAAAACATCAAAATGGTTAGCCCTCAAAAGCAACAATGAAAAGTCTAGATTTAATTCCTATGCTGCAGTGGCACAAGGGGTTAAAACCGCTGAGCTGCTGAACTTGCTAAGGTTGACACTTCAACTCTGTGGGACGGGATGAGCTCCCACTGTTAGCCCCAGTTTCTACTAACCTAGCAGTTCAAAAACATTCAAATGTGAGTAGATTTATAGGTACCACCTCAGTGGGAAAGTACGGCACTCCAGGCAGTCATGGCAACCACATGACAGAGGAGGTGTCTATGGACAACACGGGCTCCTCCGCTTAGAAATTGAGATGAGCACCACCCCTCAGAGCTGGAGATGAAAGGAGAAGCATTTACCTTTATCTATGTATCTGTGTTTCATTGTTTCTAGGCATTTAATATTTGCCTTTTTGTCTGTACATGCTGAATTCTGCCCTGAGTCCCCTCGGGGAGATAGGGCAGATTACAAATACAAATAAATTATTATTATTATCTTCAACTAGCTACCTCCCAGCTCGGTTCAGCATCACCTACAATGTGCTGCATATTTAGTAATGCTGGCTATAGTCAAGCTGTAATAACAGAATAATTCATCTTCCCCATACCTCAGCATTGCATTCAAAATACAGACTTTCAGAGGTATTGTGTTTGTGTGTGTGCGTAGTTTCAAGTAAAAGGGATAATCCAGTCAAGGCTGAATAACCTTTGCTTCTTGCAAATGAGTAATAGTTATAGGCTTGGGAAGTTTGCTTGGACTTAAAGCACCCTCAACAAATGGAATTACAACCCTTTGCTATTTAATTTTCTACATGTTTGAATAGAAAATGTAACTAGCATTCATTGAGAACTGCAGAAGGGAAAAATGTAAGCAGAACTGAAGTTCAATTTCAAGGTACACATGAATTTATTCAACCCCCTTATTGTCTTTAAACTTAAAGCTTACTAACAATTGGGTGAGAATGGAAAACAGTGCACATAGATTTCTGCTTGAAGTATATTTTATAAGAAATGGCTTGTTAAAAATAACCGTTAAGAATATTGATTTGAAAGGATAAACTGATGCATGGGAAATGAGCTTTGAAAGGGCATGAGGAATTATCTGTTTTCTTGTTGCTGGAGGGGACAGTGGCAGTTTGAAGTCAACTAGATTGTTTATACATCACGTTTTCCTCTGCTACAGGGGACGATGGCTGTTTGTGTATTCCTAAGACTACCTCCCATGGTCTCCAAAAGCTGTCCCGGGAGGAAATACTCTTTAGGTGAGAAAAGCATTCACGGAAGGGTGTGCCTTGTTTTTAAAGCCAAGCTTTTTGGAGACTGATTTTAACAAAACAAATCAGAATAAAAACTTTTATGGAGTAAGACTTTAATTGGGATTAATTCTGTAGTTATTTAATGGCACCATAATCTTGATTTTTTTGTTTTGTTTTTAACTACATATGTAGAGATCCACAAAAGTTAAACACACAAATATGCCACACTGAGTCCCAGCCTGGGAGAAAGGCAGGATATAAATATAATGAATGACGGATTGTGACCCTAAATCTAATTTGATTTTATAACAAGATGCACACTCCCCAAAGCTATAATGTAAACAAAATTATGTTTAGATGTTTAAATAGATATAGATATAGAGCACAAAGTACTACTTTCATTTTTTTAAATGGTTCAGAAAATAGAAAACCATTATAAAATGTACAAATAATCTTATAAACTCACCCAAAAGGGAGAAAACTGAATTGGGTTGCTGTGAGTTTTCCAGGCCATATGGCCATGTTCCAGAAGCATTCTCTCCTGACGTTTTGCCCAAATCTATGGCAGAGATATGGGTGAAATGTCAGGAGACAAAGCTTTTGGAACATTTATTTATTTTTATTTTTATTTGGACTTGTACACCGCCACTCCCCAAGGGCTCGGAGCAGCTTACAAACATATAAAAGCATCACAGGAGTAAAAACAACATATTACACTAGACCAATAAAGACTTTGCAACTTAGCGATCAAAGGCTAGCCAGAAAAGGTGGGTCTTGCAGGCCATACAGCCTGGAAAACTCACAGCAACACAGTGATTGCAGCCATGAAAGCCTTCAACAACACACAAAACTAAATTGTTTAATGTATCGCACATGAGAATGAAATAAGTGAAAGAACTGTGTACACTTTGGTTCCACAGTGATTCAGGTGCAGTTGCTGAATTGAACTTTTAAAATGTCAAACTGAACTGATGCTTCTGATATGGTCACCATTCAATCACTCAGGAACAGATTTGCTTCACTGCAACTCCACCCACATAGGACATTTACTTCTTTAGATATGTCAATTTTCTTAATTTATTTCTTTTAAAGTGGATATATCATCTATTTCCCACATATCAAAATCAAGGTAATGCACCGAAATAAGCATAAATATTTCAAACTAGTTGTCCCCTGCCACGCGTTGCTGTGGCCCATTCTGTGTATATGTGTTTTGTGTGTGTGTATATATATGTGTGTGTGTGTGTATGTGTTTGTGTATATGTGTATATATATGGTTTTGTGCATGCATTGTAATGTATTTTTTTGTTTTTTAAAAGTCTCTTCCACTGTTTTTTTCAGTGTTTTATGAGTGATTGTCACTCGTTGGCCTGATAAGTGTATTGTGTCCAAATTTAGTGCCAATTCGCCCAGTGGTTTTTGAGTTGGTTAATCCCACAAATGAACATTACATTTTTATTTATATAGCTAGTAATGCCACCACATAGTAAGCAGGTGACAATGATCTGTGTGAGTTGCATTTCAGCACAAAGACCATCCTTTTACACTGCCAGATAAAATCCAGATCATCTGTTTTGAATATGGCAGTGTCAACTCATACAGTATAATCTAGTTAAAAGCAGATAATGTGGATTATCTGATTTGATATTCTGGATTATATAGCAGTGTAGATAGGACCATAGACTGTAAATTCAATTTTTCAATGGCTGAGTTTAATCATCAAACTACCTTTGAACACACCTGGTTTTGAAAGCACAACATACATGACTAGCAGTTGGATTGGAGACCAATAGAGAACATGTGAGGCTAGGGGTCCTTCCACACAGCCCTATATCCCAAATATCAATGCAGAAAATCCCACAATATCTGCTATGAACTGGTTTATCTGAGTCCACACTCAGACAATGTGGGATTTTCTGCCTTGATATTCTGGGATATAGGGATGTGTGGAAAGAGTCCTGATTGAAACCTTGGCAAGCCATTGGCACCAGTGAGAATTAAAACCATGAAACTAAATGGACCAATGATCAACATATTTCTACATTTCAGGGCATACAAACATTAAAATTGAATTTTATTGTCAAAGCACTTCACAGTGCCAAAGTATGCCTATGAGCACAACCACAGAGAAGCTCTAAATGAGATGGTAAGGAATGTGTAGCTTTCCAGATATTACAGCAGTTTGTATAATCCCTAGCCAAGGTATCCCGTGACTGTGGCTTAGCAACATCCTTGGAGCCATACTGTTCCCATACAGGGGCGGTCTAAGGTAATTTTAAATGGTAGGCGAACATTATTTTGGTGCCCCCCCCAAAAACATTATTTTGGCGCCCCCCATGTAAAACAAATATACAATTATAATATCACAATACCATTAGTAGTATTATATTGTATCTATGTATATACAATATATTATACCATACTCATACTATATTATATCATAATTATATTATACTACATTACAATATAATTATATTATAATATATTGACATTATAATACAATATAACATTCTATTATATTATTATAAAATAATAAATAAAATTATTTATTTCAATAAAATTATCATCTACTAAATATTTTCATGACTCCTATAAAACTCAAATAATCCAAAATAAAGTTTAAAAAATTTATGTATTACTATTTTGTACAATACCACTATACTGCAATATTGTTTGTAATATTACATGTAATATAAAATATATCATTATTCTATTGTTATATTGAATTTTTATTATATTGTATGACAATATTAAGCAGAACTGTATAATAATCAACAAGAAATGCAATGTAAATGCATCAAAATCAGAATATATTACCTACCACCCGTCTCATAATTCATAGGAGTCTCCCATAAGTCCAAAATTAGGATCCCAATGTAAATGTAAATAGAAAACAGCCAAAATTTTCAAATGAGGTCGAATACAGGCAGCGCGGCCTGGGCAAACTTGGGCCCGCCCACCCTCTAGGTGTTTTGGACTCCAACTCCCACAACTCCTCATAGCCTCAGGCCCCTCAGATCTAGACAGAAATAGTGCCAAGAAAGGAAGGAGGGAGAGAAGAGGTCACAGAGGAGGAGGAGGAGGAAAGCCCTTCATTCATTCCTTCACTTACACTTCCTTCACTGATTCTTTTCTCCTTCCCTGCAAATGCGCGTGCGGCGGAGACAAAAGGAGAGGGGAAGCACTCCCTGCCTGCCCAATAGGGAGTGCTTTGCTTACAGGCTTCTGCGCAAGGGAGCTACTGGGCATGCGCGGAGGTTTTCGCGGATGTGCAGTTGCTCCTGCCCTCAACTTCAGCTTTGGAGCAACTGCGCCTGCGCAAAAACCTCTAAGCATGCCCAGAAGCGGCGTCGGAGCACACAAGGCCGGGGCCCAAAAGCAGGCAGCTGCGGCGCTGTCTGAGGAACATCAGCAGGGCCAGGATGGCGCCCCCTTCCCAGATGGCGGCCGCCTAGGGGCCCATCTGGGAAGGGGGCACCAGGATGGCCATCCTGGCCCTGCTGATCCCAGATGGCGCAGCTGCCTGCTTTGGGCTGCCTACTTGGCCTACCTTGTAGGACCGCCCCTGTTCCCATACCAACTCTGGAATTGTGGCTTCTTTTCTGAGGTACCTAAGGCAATGGCTCTTGTAATATAATTGTAGGATCAGGCAGAAGAAGGGAATCTTAATAAACCATGTCTTAAGACAATTAGATATTTAAAAGCCAACATGAAATACCTTAAAGTGGTCCTGGAAAGAAAGACATATATGCACACACACTTCTACTAGATGTAACAGAATTAGATTGAGCTAATGATCTGACTCAGGAAGTTACAATTCAACCATATTCTTACTATCAACATACGCATATGGAAACGCAGACAACAAACATCCCATAATCAAATGTGTTTCCTTTTTCATACTGCCTTTCTTGGCCATTTCACTGCACTTGACTCATTGCTAAATTGTCCCTGTTCTCCAATCTTAAATGACCATGAATAACCTTTTGTAAATTTAAAGTCTATATAAGCAACCCCTCACTGAACCCAGAAAACATCTGTGTCTGCATGAATGCTTCCTGCCTTTTAAGCATTATCAATTCCAGGGAGTGAAAAGTCAATTAATTAAACCCACTAAAAGACTCCAAGGGCCATTGTGCAAAACACCCATGGCAGAAAAGCCTCTTTCAATCCCCTAAAATACAATTCAGGGTAATCTACTGGATCAGGGCTTTTCAAACTTTTTCTATTCATGAACCCCTTTTGTTCAAGAAATAGGTATAAAATACTGATAATATATCAGCAATTGCAAGTCTTGGTAAAACAGGCTGATTTTCCTTTTTTGGAGTACAGCTGAAGCATTTTCTGTAGAGTCCACTGTAAATGCTGCACATGGTTGCCAATAGGTTTGTTTAAATCGGTGATTTTCAACCTTTTTTGAGCAGCAGCACATTTTTAAATATTTACAAAACCCTGAGGCACACCACCAACCAAAATGACACAAAATGACACTCTAACACAGTAACACATATAGTTAATATGTTTTTAAATTAGTGCAAAACCTGGCTCTGTTTCGATGAACACAAAATAGATATCCTGGCAGGAATGGTAGAAAGACACACACGAAGCTCTTGCTCAACAGCCACACCACTCATATTACGGCCTTCATCTGTGTCATAATTTTGTCCAGGGCCCTGTTCGGCATTTGCATTTTCCCTTCTCAAAAACTTCTCCATCACTGTCACTCGCTTGCCTTGCTGTGATCCCAAATTGCCACTGTCACTTGACGCGCAGCTGCAGCACTAACTCTAACTTTGTTTACTTAGCCGCGTCTGAGCGAATCCAAGATGGCGCGACAATAGCACTCTCACGTCACTTCTTAGGTGACGCGAGAGTGCTATGGTTCTATTTCTTAAAGGGACAGATGTGCCTTATAGTTTATATATGAATGAATTTCTAAAACAATTTCCCATGGCACACCTGATGATCTCTCACAGCACCCTAGTATTTCCACGGCACACTGGTTGAAAATCACTGGTTTAAATATCTGGGTGGTGCTCAGAAGCCTTTTACTGTTGTCACATTTTTCATGGCCCCAACATTGAGTTAAGGGGACCACATCTAGAAGCAGTATTCTAGATCTTTTGTAGCAATCACAGATTGGAAAAAGTACTCATAGTACCACATGGTGTTGTCAGGGTTTTGTTTTGTTTTTTGTTTGCTCATATCAGCCACACTATTAGCTAAGAATGATGACATTCCATCTTCTTAGAAGCATCTACATTGTATTGGCATCCCAGAATGGCTGGAGAATATCCACGGCATCCATGTGGTTATAGCCACCACGTGCTTAAGCTACCAACAGGATATTTTAGTAGTTCCTGGTGATCTCTTTCTATGTTCTGCAGTCATTCCATTACATACTAACAGAAACTGCTTCTAAATCTCATAAGTAAAACAGTACACATGTGGAAACAATAAGTAAAACAGTTTCTTAAAGGAACACAGAAATATGCTAGCATTTCAGAAGCATCTCCATTTTTAAAATCCTGATCTCATTTAGTTGTTATCACTGTTACTGGTGCCACCTAAATTAGCCTGTCTGAGAATTTAGGGCATGCAGTGTTAATTCCTGCAGGGAAGACAAACTTTATAACCCATATAATGTGATGCTGCTTTGGTAGAGACAGAGATTTTATGAAGGCAGAAAAGATACTCTCAGATATACTCAAGAAATTGCCTCAATGTTTGTGCATAGCCTTGACAGGTGTCAAAGGATTCCTCTGTAGTTTAACAGCTTTATGTATGTTAAGATCTATTTTAGGCTTTTCAAAAAAAAGGTGCTTTAAAATTATCATTTTGAGTGTTGAAAAGAAATTCATTATTCTAAGGATATTGTCAACAGCAACATAACATATGTATTTAGACATGAATGAAAATGGCTCCCTCTTCAACAGCAGCCACATCCACAATTGGTGAACTGAAGAGGGATGTTGGAGTCCATTATAGGAGAAGGAAAACATTCAACATTGTCCTCAAAACTAAGGATCTCATCACACTGATCCCTAATTCAGGCAACAGCAGGGGAATTCGCCAGGCGACATGATGAATCTGTGGGGCAGCAGGGGAAACCATTTGTCCCATGCCTCACATTGCTGACTTCTCCATCACATGGGGGAAACCGTTCCTGCCTGGCTTCTCCCTGCACTCACCCCTTTTGTAGGCTATGAGAACATGGGCTCCATCCAAGATGCATCCAGGATGGAGACCTGTTAGGAGTAGCCCTGCATCATGTGAAGGGCTCTGTTAGGCACAGCCTGGGAGCATCCTAGGATGGAGCCAGAGGACCATATGATGAGGTCATAAATCTTATGGGAATAAGAAATCAGAAACAAATGCCTGCCCATTTTTGTCACTGCAATCCCTAAATTGTATAACATAGTAACAACATCCATACTTTGCTTTAAAACAAGGCATATAGGAGTGCACATATCAAATTACAAAATATGGGTTCTTATCTATGACCAATCAACAGAGTATGGGTTCTATGTGCCTCGTTTTCATGCAAAATTACTGGGTGTTATTGGAGGCTGCGCTGTTAGTAGGGGCGAGTCATGCATGAATATTCTGAGGAAGGGTCAGTCCCCTCTAAATTACCTATTATTTAACCAAATTGTTGTGAACCTTCTTCTGCTGTGTGAGTTTGGTTTCTCGTTCTCACAGTTTCTCACAGTTTTTTCCTATAGTAGATTTTTAACAATGTTATAAATGACAGATGAGCCATAAATCACAGAAAATGGGGAACTAAAGTCAAGAGCAAATTAAAGCCAAAAACTGAAGCACTACCTTCATAGGAGCAAGCTGGATGGGTGTGATGCATGAAGGATCCACCATAGGCTTTGGCCTATTTGCTGTATCCGCAAGTAAACTATGCCACTGCTGAGGCAGTCCTGTGAATTTTTGTTCTCTGTGATCAAATCCAGTGTGTACCCTGTGTTCAAAATTCGAAGGTCCAGAAATTTCTATCTTTTTCTTCTTCTTTCCAAACATGGTGGAAAAACCTGGAGGGGAAAAAAATCAGCATTAAGATGCAGTAAAATACACATCATGGATAGCAAAGACACTGAAAAGACTTCATGCATCTGTTGAAGTGGACTCTTGTCCAAAAAGATTTATACTATATTATGTGTATTAAGCATTAAGATAGCTGTACACACCTTCCACAGATAATGAGAATATTTTTTGCTCAGAGCCCCTAGGAATCTTATAGCCTGCTTGCTCAAAACACCCAATGTAGGAAGAGCGGGGAGGTTGAAAGTAATTGCAAGTTGACATCTAGAAGAGATTTTTTTAAAAAACCAAGCCATTCAAGGTGGGCCATATCAATATTTTTTTAAAAAATCATCACTTTTTGAGCTTTCCAGAGAAGGTGGTTGAGAATAATTGTGGGGAAAAGGGAGTCGGAGCAACAAAAAAAAGGAGCTTTGAAAATTCACATTCTGCTCACAACAGATTTTAAGATGTCACCAGATTATTTGTTGAGAAATCCTCGGGCCTATTCATACTTCCTAGTTATAGCTCTGTGATTCCACTTTAACTGTTGTGCCTGCACCCTAAAAATCATGACAATATATGGAAGAGTGCTGTGGATGAGGATTCAGCACCTCCCTAAACCCAAAATCTCAGGATTCTGTAGGACGTTGCCATGACAGTTCAATTCCAATAAAGCAGGGGTGATCATTAGGTAGATCGCGATCTACTGGTAGATCGCGTAGGGCGTCCTGGTAGATCGCAGGCAGGGTGGGAGGAAGGCTCAGTCCCACCCAGCAGGCTCCCGGCGCCGCCCAAGTGCTGCCAGCCCTGGGTTATCTGAGGTCATTTCCACACAATTGAATAAACTCCCATGTTATCTGCTTTGAATCAGATTATATGGCAGTGTGGACTCAGAAAACCCAGTTCAAAGCAGATATTGTGTTTTATGTTTCACATTTTTGTAGTGGGTAGGTAGATCATTTTGACTTGGCTGTTTTATAAGTAGCTCGCATGCTGAAAAAGTGTGAGCACCCCTGCAATAAAGGATCTAAAAGTATTAGTTTTCCAATGAGCCTTCCTATGCTGCCTTCCCTTCAATGGGGGGAATCCGGGTGGCAATGCCTCCCCCCATGGGATGAGGAGAAGGTAAAGTGGACAGTGCAGGGCATTGAACAGCGGCTTCTCCACACACCCCACTGGGAACCCATGAATTCACCCCGATATGAGGTGAATCCTTGGGTCTTTATGATAAGAGCTTTAGTCCAGCAAGAGAGATGAAAAGAATAATGGGATTTCAAGATTTTGTTGAAATTTAATGCTGAGAGTAACTGTAAGACAAAACATACCTTGTCTCAGAAGTACACATATTTGCAGGCTCCATCTATGTTTAGTACATACTTTTGAAAATGAGGATGGTCAAAATATACACGTTTTAAAATATGCACAGATACAGACAAATGTATATAGAAAATGAGGATGCATTCCCATGCCAGAAGTAGAAAAAAAAACACTGCTTGAAATTTTTTATAAGGAAAGGATCGGATGCAAATAAAGGATAATTTAGAGAGGCAGAAGAAATTTTGACTGGGAGCTGTTCACACCCTCAATGAACACCAAGAGACCCCAGTTTGAGAACTGTTATTGCAGATGAGAGAACAAGATCACAGTTCAGAGGTAAATTACATGTTTTCTGTGCAGACAGTATAAGACTTAAACCCTTGCGTATCCATTTGAAGAATTCAGGCAGCAAGGGAGACCTACTTATGGGACCTTAGAGAAAGGGTGGAGATTATGTAGAATGCTCCCATAAACACCTCTCCACCAACCTCTTAAAAACATTGGCCCAAAACCTACAGAAGAGATCTGTAACTGACTCTCTTAGCCTTTTAAAAAACCCCCACATCTTGGAACATTTGACAGCAGACGAAACGGACTTTGAGTTCACACTGCGAATATATGGGGATTGAACTTTTTCCCCCTTATTTGATCCTTAATCCCCATGCTCAAAGCTTCGTTTAAGATCAAATAAGATCAAAATGAGAAAAAGACAACTGGAATAAAACTACCCCCATCTGTACATATGAAAACCATTTAACTGCCCAGGTTATACAAAAGATGACAAAACTCCTGTTGGGCAGTTACAAATATGTAAGTTAGAATACACACTTGCAACTGAATTCAAAGACATCTGTTTTAGTCAATCAATCAAAACTTTATTACGATCACTGACCAGCACAAAGCGGGCACAAGCGCCCTAAGAGGGGAAGGACAACTCCCCAGTAAACAGTTATTTAAAATTAGATTAGAAATCAGTATAAAAATATATTTTAAAAGACAGGATATTGTAACAGGTATGGAACCAAAGGGGGAGGGGAGTGGTTGATGAGAGAGGTCGAAAACACTGGTGGGGGGCACTAAAGAGGAAGGGAGGGGCACACTGCGAATCTAGTAGTTTTAGTCTGGATTGGTATGCAAAGGGATATTGTAGAACCTTTGAGGCTGAGAGAAAGAAGTTGGTAGCATAAGCTTTTGCAGGCTTATGTCAACTTTATCAGATACATTTAATGAAGCAGATTATGTCAGTCAGGAGGATGGTCCTACCCACCCTTTTGCAAGTAATTTCCAACATGAGGGGAAATTGCAAGAAGGCTCTTACTTCTGTCTGTTGTTCCAAAGATCATTCATGAGAAGGCAAAAGCTTGTGCTACTAACTTATTTCTCTTAGCCTCAAAGTAGCTACAAGGTTCCTTTGCACACTTATGACTATTTCATATTCACAATCCATATGTAGTACCTAGTTAGGGGCTGCATGGGGACCATCAAAGTCTTCCAATTCTTACTTACCAGTCAACAGCTTCTGGAGTCTGTTTCTATGTCAATCAGGAGGATGGTCCTACCCACCCTTTTGTAAGGAATTTCCAACATGAGAGGAAATTGCCAAAAGGGTCGTGCTTTTGTCTGTTGTTCCAAAGATCATTCATGAAAAGGTCTTGGAATATCGGTCAGATTTCTGATGTAAAAATGAACAGATTCCCATCAATTGCAGTAGCTGCTGCCTGACAAGTAGGGATTGAGACAGGACTATAAGGAACTTATGGAAATGTATCTCCTTAACAGGATTCTGGCTAATATCTTGAACAATCAGAAATAATAGTTTTCTGATGGCTTGTAAATATTTTCCTAAAGCAAGCTTCCTTTAAAAAAAAGCCTTCCATCCATGTATGAAGATTTGCAATCCATGTATTGCTGAATCTATGAATTTTGATTTTACATGTCTTGTCTTTTCCACTTTTAAAAAAATATAAGTTTATTCAGTCTTGTTTGAATGGCTTTTATCATATTTGTGAAAATTTGTATGCAATTTCTATTTCTACATAAAATTGGTTTTTTTAGTTTGTCTGTTAACCATTTTTTGCAAACTTGTGGCACAATGATTTTCATTTTTTTATTGACAAAGACCTATATTGCGAAAATCAGAACAATATGAATACCAAAGGATATTGCAGTTGAGATACTGATTCAGGAAATAATCAATTTTGCAAAGTCCCATTAAAATATAACACACATGAAATTTGCATCCCACCTTGAACTTGGTGTAAACTGTCCTTGTCATATTATTGCTATTGTTTTGGATTGTTGTTTTTCCATAGATATTCTTTAATTTAATTTTTAAATGATGATGATGGCAGGGTAAAAAATATTTGAGGTAAATAATTATATCTTTGGAGCCAATGCCACATCGGTTCTAGTTTTTGGTAATTGTGGGAGAAATGAGAGTCCTCTTTCTCGTTACACTGGCAAATGTACTAGCTTCCATATCTACTTGTGGCCTTGAAACTATTTTAATCACTATGTTTGCCGTTCTTGTTTTGTTAATTAGTTGAAGTGAAAATCTGTTAGAGGCGACTCATGTACAATTCCAAAGCTTTAGAAAACAAAATGCAGTGACAGATCCTGGAAAATCATATGACAGGTCTGCATGGGGAACTAATTCAAGAGATGGATGGGAAAATAGGAGGAAAGACAATTCTAAATGACAATAGCAAGACAATTGGGGGGAGAGGAGAGGATAAAAGGAACCCAAGTTTGGCAAGGCTTAGGGCTAACTTATGTAGTTATAAGGTTATAGCTACAGGGTGAGGGGTGGGGGGAGGAAGAGATGAGGGTTTTGACCTCCATATAAAAATTTCATCCCAATGAGATTTTCCTTCAATCTCCAAAACCTGCTAACACCTCCCAGCAAAGGATTTCCCCAGGCAGGAAGCAGCCAGGCTTTGAAGCTGCAAGGCCATGCAATGCTAATCAAGGTGGCCAATCGCAACATTCACACTTGCCTCAAACAGACAAAAGCTCTTTCTCCCACCCTGGACATTCCACAGATATATAAACCCCATTTTCCTAGTTTCCAACAGACCTCACAACCTCTGTGGACGTCTGCCATAGATGTGGGTGAAACATCAGGAGAGAATGCTTCTGGAACATGGTCATACAGCCTGAAAAACTCACAGCAACCCAGTGATTCTGGCCATGAAAGCCTTCGATGACACATAAAATTAAACTGTTTGCAAATTTGTGTCTCTACATATGAGTTAGTATAAGCACAATGTATGGCAATCTGTGCCCTCTTTGAAGACGTGTTTCTTATTTTTGAGAACCTGAGCAAATCAGTAGCCATGAGAGAAATTCACTGTACTACATTCAACCAGACTGCTGAGCTAGTTGGACCATAACAGTCTGAGTAGGGAAAGTCTTTACTCCAGAATAAAATGTTGCGCCAAGCAATGTTGTTTTAGACTGAAGACGACTTTAGCAAGAACTGTACTGTAATAGCAAGAAAAGAGGGAAAAGAAGCAGGAAATTACACCTAGAAGCCATCCTCATCAGTCATCAGCAGAGCTGAAAGTGACTGGATAATATCACATTCACTTTTTGGAGCAGATGCTCCTATTTTCCTATCATGTGGTTGCCTCCTGCAGAATTCTTGGAAATGTAGTTTAGGGTGAGATCTTTGAAATTCTCAGTTAGGGAGGTCCTCGGCTTTCCTAAACTACAAACCCCAAAATCCTGCAGGAGGCAGCCACATGATTGAAAGTGGGAACACCGTTTGAAAACACTAATGTGATATGTAAACACAATAAATAGATTCTGGGAGAGGAAAATAGTACCAGTTCTGTACCTTCCAGGAAACGGTATGTAGCTCATGGCAGCAACAGGGGAAAGAAACCAATTTAAAATGAACGATTCCTTGCAGCATTTTATAAACCTGCCACACATACTCACTGTATAATTAATGTAATACTACTATCCCCATATTACAGTTTATTTTGCTTGGAAATAGGATGCACTATTAAATCTAAAATAGAATGGGTTTCCTGTATTTCTGAGAATTCTAGAGAGAATAAGGTCTGCATTCTGAGATAACAGCAAGAAGGAAAAGCAAGGATAGCACATAACCTCAGGACTGTCTTTATGTGACCATACAAGCCGGCACCAAGGGAAGTTGTACAGTTATATAACTTCCAAGTGTGCTTTGTTGACTTCTGGAAACAAAAACTACCAGTACTCACCATTGTTTTGTTCACTAACATTGGATTTATGAAAACTGCTTTGCATGAACGAACGATGGGGTTTCCTGTGACATTCCAGTCATTGCGCCTGTAGTGTCAATAATTCTTCACCACTGACATGAGCTGATGGGCACTGTAGTCTAACAACACTTGAAGGGTCATACATTCTCTATAACAGGGATGCCCACACTTTTTCAGCATGCAAGCTACTTTTAAAACAACCAAGTCAAAAAGATGTACCTGCCGCCGCGCTCCCTCGTTCCTGCTGCCGTCTCCTCCCACGGGGCATTGAGAGAACGAGGGAGCTCCCTCGTTCCTCACGCTCCCTCGTTCCCACTGCCGGTTTCTCCCACGGGCCATTGCAGCCTCTGCTTCCGGACAAGAGAGAGGTAGGCCAGAGCGCAAGGCGGGGCCTCTGGAGGCCTCACCTCGCGCTCCCTCGTTCCCGCAATGCCCCTCGGGCAGCAGGAGCGCCGCGCACAGGGTGCGCACGCGCAGGGCAGAAGCACCCCATCCGCCTGCGATCAACCTCATTTGGACTCGCGATCGACTTCGTGGGTGGCCCTGCTCTATAACATAGGAATGTAGAAACTGTGGCCCTCCTATTATTATTTTTTAAATACAAGCCCTGTCATCTTCAACCTTTAGCAATTATAGGTTGGGTATTGGAAATTGAAAGTAAGCATTTTCTGGAGTTCTATATTGTCCCCCATCCTTCACTGAAGGACTTAGATTATTAAATTACACAGTAAGAGATAGTGAGGGTTTGCATGCTCACACAAATTAAGTACAGGCACTCATCACTTCAGACGGGTTTTGCTTCTAGGTTCATCATGGAAAACACCTTACTGTTCACTACCAAACTTAAGTTTTTAATGTCAGACTTACATTTATCACATATCTATGCAGGGCAACTTCTGAAATAAACATAATTTTCTATCGAGAAAAGGAATGATGCAGTTGAAAAATCAATCAGTCACAAGAGAAATATCGACAGCCATGATGAAGAAGCAATACTGCTGTGAATTCAGCATTTCCTAAGTGTAGAACTTGTAAAAAAAGCCCCTTCTTTCCCGGGCAAATATCAGTGACATATTAGATCTCAAAGAAGAATATATCCCAAATGGATCCTGAGGCTGATAGAGATGTACGCCAGATAAAAGATTTGATTTGAGCCTCAAATTGGGTCTTTGGAAAATGGCCTTCTTCATTGTGGTCTGTTCCAGAACCAGCCTACTTCAACTTGGGCACTGAATTTGAAGGGATGTTTAGAAATCCAAACATTCATGATTCCCTTTCAATCTTTTCCCTTCTTTGTCAGACTCTGATTGCAATTTTCAGTCACATCGGAACACCCTTAAAAGTGTACATCTCACAAAGTGAAGACAAATAAGCATAAGGATATTTGTGTTATATAACTTTAATTTTTTTATCTTAGGAAAAAACCCTTTGCCAGCAACTAATTATTAAAAAAAGAACTTGATGAAATCTGCAGTCATTTTCACTTCTACAGAAGGCATCAAAGCTGTTATATTTCAGTTTGTTTAATACAGGAATCGTTGTGTAAGAACAGTCTTTCTATTGTGTGTGTGTGACAGAGACAGAGAGACAGAGAGCACATCTCCCTAAATTTCCTCTTTATGAGGCCTGCAAAACTTCTTTGGGATGCACATAGGCTTTTAGCACCTCACTTTCCAAGTAAAGGTATAATCAAGGAATAAACTATTCTGCAAATAAACCATATTAAAAAGAGATTTTTCAATTAATATCAATTAAACTTATTATGTAAGATTTTCAGTATGAAATCACATTAATGTGAAAACTACTTTGCTAATTAACTAAATGTAAACAGTAAGAAAATCTGAAAAAATGCACCACTTACCCATCATAAAATTATCATGCTAACAATGAGTATTTCAAATAATTAGAATTAGAAAATGCATACCTGGACAACACTGAACACTTAAGCTAGTTATTACAGTATTTACCCAAATCTAATGAGCTTATTTTTTGGCTTAATTGTTTAACACAAATTGAGATGTGCATTAGATTTGATGGCACATTACAACTGAACACCATCAGGCTGAAACTAGCAAATTCACCAGCTTCAGCCTGATGGTGGAGCGGGGGCTTTCCTTCCCATGCCCTTTCTCTCCATCTCCCAACTTGAGAGATAAAGAAGAAACAGCACCCCTTTCCATCACTGGAAGCTTTGGTATTCTAATACTTTTGTTTTTAAAGAAGGAGGCGAAGCGTACAGCAGTTGTTAACATATACATTTTTGTCATATTACAAAGAATGAAGATTTTGTTGCTTTACATTACATTTGCTGGCAAATACTTTTTTTAGTTTCAAATAATTGAAAATTGAGGTGTGAATTAGATTTGATTGTGCATTAGATTTACATAAATATGGGTAATAAATGGGCAAGGTGCTGAAGTGGGTGGTCGCCTCGCAGCTCCAGGGATTCCTCGATGACCCTGATTTTCTAGATTGGTCATAGTCTGGTTTCAGGCCTGGACACAGTACCGAGACGGCTTTGGTCGCCTTGGTGGATGACCTCTGCAGGGAACTGGACAGGGAGAGTGTGACCCTGATGGTTCTCTTGGACATCTCAGCAGCTTTTGATACCATCGACCATGGTATCCTGGGTTGACTCTCCAGGATGGGACGGGGGTACAGTTTTACTGTGCCTCCAGTCCTTTTGGGAGTGTCGTTCCCAGATGGTGAAGCTAGGTGATACCTGGCCATTGACCTGTGGAGTCCGGCAAGGTTCCATTCTGTCTCCCATGCTTTTTAACATCTACATGAAACCGCTGGGAGAGGTCATCCAGAGTTTTGGAGTTGGGTGCCATCTCTACGCGGATGATGCTCAGCTCCACTACTCTTTTCCACTGGAATCCAAGGAAGCCCCTTGGATACTGGACCAGTGCCTGGCTGATGTGTCAATCTGGATGAGGGCGAACAAGTTGAAGATCAATCCTAACAAGACAGAGGTCTTCCAGGTCAGTCGTACACCTGGATGTATTGGATGGCAACCTGTGCTTGATGGGGTTGCAGTCCCTCTGAAGACACGGGGGTCCTCCTGGATTCAGTGCTGATGCTTGATGCACAGATGTTGGCGGTGGCTGGGAGGGCTTTTGCACAATTTAAATTTGTGCGGCAGTTGACTTGACCACGGTGGTCCATGCCTTAGTTACCTCTAGATTGGACTATTGCAATGCACTATATGTCGGGCTTCCCTTGAAGATGGCCCAGAAGCTTCAGTTGGTTCAACGTTCGGCAGCCAGACTACTAACTGGGGCAAAATACAGGGAGCAACCAACCCATCTGTTCAAGGAGCGCCATTGGCTGACGTTCATCTTCCGGTACCAATTCAAGGTACAGGTCAACACCTATAAAGCCCTGAACAGTTTGAGATCTGCCTACCTTTGCAACCGCGTCTACCACAAACCTGCACAATCTCTTCGATCTTCCGGAGAGGGCTGTCTTTTGCCCCTTCCTCTATCACAGAGCCTCCTCCGCTGTGGCCCCCTGGCTCTGGAACTCGCTACCTGGTGAGATTAGGCAAGCTTCTACCCTAGCAGTCTTTAAGAAAGATCTAAAAATTTGGGCTCTTCCAATGTGCCTTCGGAGAGTGAACATTTAACCCATTTTTTTGTTTCCATCTACATCTGTCCTCATGATACACCCTCCCCTGTCCTTAATAAAGGCCAAATCCCACTGTTCCTCCTTCTTGGGCTCCTCCCTTACAAATATATACATTTTCATTCCTATCACACCCAGGGTTTTAACGTTTTTAACATTTTATCTCATGCATTTGGCCCGCCCTTTGTGTTTGATTTTTATTATGTTATTTTGCACTGTTCATTTTATTTTGTTTATTTTATATATTTTGTTGTGATGTATTTTTGTTGCTTTGTGTCTAATTATGCTGTATTATTTTTGGGCTTGACCTCATGTTAGCCACCCTGAGCCCCCTTTGGGGAGATGAAGGCAGGTTATAAATAATAATAATTATTATTATTATTGTCGAGTGACTTACTTTATCTTAGCCTTGCGTCACACTATCTGCCTCAGGGAAAAATCTCACTTTTTAACTCACTTCTTCAAGGGAAGCACATGCAGCCGTTAAATCCAAGTGGCTGCAGTTAATGGCAAGGATGTCACAATCTACAGCGGGGAACTCTGCTTCTGATGATAATGATTGAGGTGACCAACCCGCCCCCTCCCCGCCCCAATGTAGTGACCAAATTCCCAGTGACCTTCTTCTAATACATTTATTCCTAGGGCCTCTGCAGTCTGCAGAGAAGCCCTTTGTGTACCACATACGGCCTGTGAACCACTTGTTCCTCTATATCCATATTTTGAGAATGACAAAAACATAGAGATTTCCCTAAAGTAAAATTTTTCAGACATATGTGTCATTTATGTCTTGGAAGAAGGAAGGTAAGTGTGATTCCCCTCCCCCGCTATGCTTTTGGGGTACACTTGTATGAAACTAATAGTAAAAAAAATAGGGCCGAAGCTGTTAGAAAAGGTATGGGAAGGAGAACAAGGACCTCTGGTGGACCTTGATTGGAAAAGGGTTCTAAAGTGGTGAGTGCTCAAGAATCTGGCAGCTTAATGTTATCCATTAAACTGCCAGATGTTGATCTTAAAAAATAACAGAAATTAGTCAATGAATTTTGTAATGGAACTAGAAGATCTAGGCTATCGAGAGGCTTATGGTAGATCCCTCAAATTAGGGGGACTAGGAATAAAAGAACTAAAAATCTACCATCAGACACATATAATAAAGAGAGTGTTTAGGCCAGGGGTGGGCAATTACTGGCCCTCCAGGTGTTTTGGACTTCAACTCCCAGAAATCCTAGCCAGTTTACCAGCTGTTAGGATTTCTGGGAGTTGAAGTCCAAAACACCTGGAGGGCCAGTAATTGCCCGCCCCTGGTTTAGGCTATTCTCGGAACCTAAATTATTCTGAAGGGAACTGGAAGGTAAATGTTGGCATAGAGATTATGGGGTAATGTTTTTCTTGTCAAAAACAGGCAAAATAATTAAGGAGTGTAAAAATAAACTGGCTAAATTTGTTATGGAGACATGGGTTAAGTTAAAAAACAAGATACTTTCAGGAGTTTCTTCCCTAACCCCAATAGTTTACTTTTCCAGGAGACCTGAGAATTAAACTTGGTTATAAAAAAATAGTGGTGGTGGAAACTTGTATTTTTTGGAAGGAATGGATAAAAATTCAACGGGCAAGTTTAGTAAGTTAGAAAAACAAAATGTTCTGATTTGGTTTGAAAGGCATACACAAAAGCACAAGGCGGGGGTGCTTGCACAATAAACAAAAACAAATAGTAAGAGCAATCCACAGGGTACACAGATAACCTATGATAGGGTCTGGGTGAGTTCACCTCTCCTGGGAGCAATGCTGTGGTTCCTATGTGAACAATGATGCTAGAGATTCCCAGTGTGCCTGAGAATAATAGATATCATAGCCAGCATGGATAAATAGGGAAAAGCCAATGAGATATTATCAAAATCATTTATCAAAAACACACATAGACTTACACATATGGTGCAGTTATAACACGGGGTTTAGGGCAGAAATACAGTACAATATGCATGGATATAAGCATGAATAGTAAGGCACATGGGTTACAATCACGATAATGGGTGTGAATTCACTCAATACACATGTATGTATCACACATAGCAATAAAGTACATAAAATATACACATAGGTTGTTAGAAAATCACTGGATAAACAAAAGAATATGATGAACCATGTGTAGGAGTCCCTGGGTGTGTTATTGCAAGCCAAGCGGTTTGCTGGAAGATGCAAAGCGGCAAAAGCCGCGGCTTTTCCTGCTCCAGTTGCGGGAAAGTTTGTTTACTTTCTGCAGGGGGTGGGACACGGTCTATCCTAAGGTGTCCAAGGTCTAAACTTCAGCTTGGGGGTCCAAACTTGGATGTGGTACTCACTCAGAATATGGGACAGGCGGGTAGTCTGCCGCGGGGTCCTGAGGTTCAACTGGCTTGTTAGCCATAAAGGGGAACAAACGTCGTGAGCTGCTGCAACGGAAATCTCATTGCGAGAATGGCGCGAGGCTTCCTCGTAGTAGCAGGGAACCTCTGCCAGGCGGTGTAGTGTAGCGTGTGGGGCAACTATGCTTCACACCGATGGTGGAAGCCTTGCCAACGGCTTGGAGTGTCGTGGCACCAAGGGGTTTCGCCGTTTCGCTTCTTCAGGGCTATGATGGAGCTGCTACACAAATATCACACAGCGGGGCGTTCCTACAGTGAACAATGTGATACAGGGATCAGCAAAACTAAAAGCAAGCTAGTGGGGAACATGGGCTTCCTGGCCATATACATACCATGGTAGGTTCTATCAGGTCTTCACCAATAGGAGATCCTGTGGGGCTGAATCAGCAATTTGGACAGGAAGAAGGGAAGATATTATAGGGTCAATCGTTAGAGCAGGTGATTAGGTAAGAAGATGAGGGATACTTAGTTGGTCATTGAGACCAGCTGGAGCTTCACTAGAAAGAAGGAGAATCCATTTGCATTCAGCCTGTAAAAGGGCCCTCTGCAAATTTCCATGAGCATTTATTTTAACCCTTTCCAGGCCATATACTGTAAAAGAGTCCGGAGAATGGTTTTTTTTAACAAAAAAATGGTTGTACAATGTGGAATCCTGAGAATGGCAACGAATTCTGGATTTATGTTCCAGAATTCTGGACCTCAACATTCTGGAGGATTCGCCCACGTAATGGTGCCCGCAAGGGAATTCTAAACAGTACACGATGCCAGAGGTGGCACACGTGATCTCATCGTAAAGTTTGAGGTTTCTAGAGGTTGTTTTATTTTGAATGATGGTGGATTTGTTGATCTGATTGCAGATACTGCATCTGGCACAAGGTTTTGTGCCAGGATTTCGACACTTCTCTGGTGTAGTAGATTGGAAAGTGGATTTTATAAGTGTGTCTTTGATATTTTTTGTTCTTTTGTATGCTAGTAATGGGGGTTCTTGTAGGCCTGGTATGGATGAGATCATGGGCCAGAATTTATTGACAATTTTGCGAATCTGATTAGAGTGCTTGGTCAACGTGAGGGGCCAAATGACTCTATTGTTTGTGGGTTTGGGTGTAGGTTTTAATAGAGAATTCCTGGGTACATGGTGGGCTTTTGATTTACATTTATGTATCACGGATTCTGGATAATGACGTACTCGCAAGTTGTCCTCGAGTCTCGATATTTCTGATTCGTAATCGGATTGGAAAGAAGAGTTTCTTTTGACTCTGATGAATTGGCTATCGGGGAGATTTTGTTTTAATGAAAAGGAGTGGAAGCTGCGGTAATCAAGAAGGGAGTTCCTGTCAGTTTTTTTTGTGGAAATTACGGACTTTCAATTTATTGTTATTATTGAATATGGTAAGATCTAAAAAATTCACCGATGTGGTACTGGACTGTATAGAAAACCGTATGCTGGAGTGCCATGAGTTGAGCCATTTACCAAAATTGGTGATATTGGCGTCGTGGCGTAATATAATAATTACGTCATCTATATACCTCCAATAGCCGCGTATGTATTTAGACATGGGGCCTGTATTCAGGTAAGTGTGTTCCAGGTGGTTCATGAATAATATGGCTATGGTGGGAGCTACGGCCGTTCCCATGGAAACTCCGTGGCGTTGTAAATAATAGTTGCCATCAAATGAAAAATAATTATACTCAGTGACACAGTCATAAAGTTCCAGAATGAAAATGGAAGGGGGGTGGAGATCAGCACGGGAGTCCAGGATGTTGGCTATAATGTGTCTAGCTTGGTCCGTGGGAATGTTCGTGTAAAGTGACTCCACGTCTGCGGTGACGAGGAAGTCACCCTGGTCCATAGGAAAATTCTTGATGATATTTATGAAATGCGTGGTATCCTTAATAAAGGTGGGAGCTTTTGCCGTGTAGGGTTGGAGAATGTGATCTAGGTATTTCGACAGGGGTTCTAGTAAACCCGAATTTGCCGAGATTATTGGTCTCCCAGGTGGGGGCCGGTTGGATTTATGGATTTGTGGCAGTAAGTACAGCACTGGAAGTCTTGGAGAATTATTAAACAAATATTTGGCTAATTTGGCATCAACGAAACCCATAGTTTCGGCATGATGTATGATGTTCCGAATTGTGTTGGAATATTTGAGAGTGGGGTCACTGGGTAGGGGCTCATAGTAGCGTGTATTATTGAGTTGGGAATGGACTTCCGTAATGTAGTCAATAGTGTCAAGACACACTATGGCCCCTCCCTTGTCAGCGGATTTGAATATAATATCCGGATTGTTGCTCAATTTTCTAAGGATAGCTGATTCTTGATTGGACAGGTTGAGATGTTGCCTATCCGAAGTATGATTGATTTTATGAACTTCCCTAATAATTGTTTGTTCGAAAGTGCGAATGGTGGGGGAGACAATTTGGGGAGTAAAATTACTCTTGATGTAGAATTTACTAGGTGTGATGGCAGTGGATGTGTTAGATTAAAAAAATTCTCTAAGCCTAACATTGCGAAAAAGTTGAGCAAGATCTCGTCTTATGTCTAAATTAGAGCATCTGGGGGTGCCAACAAAGGACAGACCTTTGTTGAGCGTCTTCAATTCAAACGCTGTGAATTGATATTGGGAAAGATTCACTACTAGGTTTTCCTGTAGCGTCCCCTGCCCCTCCGAAAATTTCCTGGCCTATTGGATTGTCCTCTGTTTCCTCTATTGTTTCTCAAAAAGTAGTTGTTCCTGGGAGGTTCCTGATAACTGGTGCTAGGCTCTTCATTAGGAATGTTGGACTGATTGGAGTCATTAGAATGGTTAGAATTGTTAGAGCGAGTGGAGTGATTGGTTTGAAAGGCAACAGCTATATAAGTGGGGAAAGGACTGGTTAGGTAAAAAAAAACAACCAGATGTAGAGAGTTGAATAAATATGAAGAATGGCTAAGTAAACTTAAAAAGCAAGAAATATTGGGGAAAGGATTAACTGGGAAAATATACAATGGATTAATATACAAAGAAATAGTGCTGAAGCTGTTAGAAAATGTATGGGAAGGAGACCTCTGACGGACCTTGATTGGAAAAGGGTTCTAAAATGGCGAGTGGTCAATAATTTATCAATAAGATTAAAAGAAAATGTGTATAAAATCATATGGAGATGGTATTCCACACCAGTTAAACAACATCAGAGGTATAGTAAGCCAAGTAACTTCTGCTGGATATGTGGCATACACAAAGGGACACATTTTCATTTATGGTGGGAATGCCCCCAGCTGAAGAGTTTTTGGAATAATATATTTATCGAAATAGGTAACATTCTAGGACTAAACATCACCCTGGATGAGAGGTTAGCATTACTAATGGATGCCACAAAATTGAATTTTAAAATGGAAAACAAAAAAATGGTGGTTATTTTACTCACAGTGGCAAGAATTATAATTGCAAGGCATTGTAAAATAGTAACTAATCTCACACTGGAAGAATGGTATGGGGTGGTATGGAACGTGGCCTTAAATGATAAACTATCAATGGGAAAGAGGGTGTTCAGGGGGAAAACACCACATCAGATTTTGATTTATACTGGTCAATTTTTATTAAACATGTATTAGAGAGTGAAAAAGGAGAACAATACAACTTTGTTGGTCAGGAATTCTGGATATGGCATTTGGTTAATGGTTGACTCAAAAATATATGGCAAAGGAAAGGATAATTGTTCAGGCCTTGGTAGTGGGAGGTTATGTGTTTGTAAAAAGTTCATTGTTTCGTGCTCTGCTTACACTGTAAGCTGTTAATGTATGTAAATTTTTAAAAAGTGATTTGTTAAAAAAAAGAGGCATGGTTTCAAATAGCAATAACTACTATAGACCAGTGTTTCCTAACCAGTGCACCGTGGCACACTAGTGTGCCGTGAGCGATCATCAGGTGTGCCGTGGGAAATTGGCACTCTTCCCCCTCCTAGCAGCTCTTTCTCCCTATTTTGCTCCCCAAAGATCCTCCCTTAGGCAAAGGAAGGGCTCCGCCGAATGCCAGGCCCGCCTTGAGGAAGCCTACAGGACCCTCGATTCTGCATGGCTCCAGCTCCCGCTCAGGGCTGCTTCAGCCTCCCGATACGTTTCATAGATCTGTGTGGCTCTTTCGCTGCCTCCTCTGCAAAAGCAGAGCACTGGGCGGAAGTGATTGAGTCGGCATTTTTGTGTGGCTTGGATTTCTTGCGAGAACAAAGCCAGAAGCTCCACGTCGGTAAATTGGGCAGTGAGCGAACCTGGGAGCATCGGGAGGCTGAAGAAACAAATTGAGCCTCTCCGCTTGGAAATGTTTTTTTTTTACTATTTTACTGGATTTTCCGAGAGTTGCTCCCCCAAGGAACTGTTTATAACAGCTTCGTGACATCCATAGTTAACTGGAAGCAAGTTTCACTCAGGGTGAAATTTCACAAGCGTCTGGAGAACAAGCCCTATGAGGAGCGGCTTGAAGAGCTGGGCATGTTTAGCCTGAAGAAGAGAAGGCTGAGAGAAGACATGATAGCCATGTGTAAATATGTAAGAGGAATTCATATATATGTTATGTTGTTCATCGAAACAGGCCCAGGCTTCACATTGAGTGTATAACTACACTTAAAAACATATTAACTATATGTATTACTGTGTTAGAGTGTCATTTTGTTTCATTTTGTGTCATTTTGGCTGGTGGTGTGCCCCAGGATTTTGTAAATGTAAAAAATGTGCTGTGGCTCAAAAAAGGTTGAAAAACACTGCTATAGGCCATTGTTGCCTTTGATAATATTATTCAGAAACATACATAAGCAAGGAAGTAATACACTTTTACAAAATTAAATGTGTGGTACACTTCTATGTAGTGAACAGGTTTGGACCAAGGATACAGTACATCTATTGGAATTCATCCAAAATAATTCTTGACATTATTTTGGTACTTCCCTCCTCAGCTCTTGCTATTTTATGCCAAAGTGAATGAGCTGTGATTCCTGTATACATTGTGGCATATAAAATGTTTAAATATTGACTAAATATTCTTTTTGGTGTATCTGAGTCTTTTCTTGGGATTCTATGTACTAAAATAGGTAACTGTTCATGGAAAGGGCTCATTCCTTCCTCAATATATCAATTTTCTGAAATCCATCTTAAGGTTATAATGTGAGACTCTGCTAAAAGTTAAAACAAGCTATTATTTGAGGCCTGGTAGTTTGATTGTGCCAGTGTCTTTGCTTCAATATAGCCTCAACCTATTAAAAATCTTGGCTTTCCTTATATTTTACCAACGTATCTCAAATATATTTATATTTTTGATGAATAGGTATGCATTCACAACAGTGCCACATAATCTGTTCCCATCAGCAGCCTTGGAAGGAAGCCATGAAAAGGAACCTTTATCTGAGATACAGCACAGTTATGATGCTCGACATGAAGCTGAACATCTGCAACACATTCTGCTACATTACAATATTTACCCAACTATCAAAGAACAATATTTGAGCCAACTGAGATTTCCACACCACAAAACACTGAATCACTTGCTCTAAATGTCTGACTAAGACCATGACGATAAAAGCATACTTATTCATGACTTTATCCCATATTTATTTGCATCTTATCTTTTTCTCAGTCCTTGGACTGTCACCAGTGGTGATGATAAATTACCTCTCCCATGCTATTTTTATTTCATACTCATAGCATTCTTTACAGCAGTGTTTCCAACCTTTTTTGAGCCGCGGCACACTTTTTACATTTGCAAAATCCTGGGGCACACCACCAAACAAAATGTCACAAAATGACACTCTAACACAGTAATACATATAGTTAATATGTTTTAAAATGTATTTATACACTCAGTGTGAAACCTGGGCCTGTTTCGATGAACTCAACATAGATATCCTGGCAGGAATGGCAGAAAGATACAAACTTCCCACACAGAACTCCCATAACCAAGAGAAAATGCTATAAGAGTTTGGTGGGCATTGACCTTGAGTTTTGGAGTTGTAGTTCACCTATATCCAGAGAGCACTGTGGACTGAAACAATGTTGGATCAGGACCAAACTTGGCATGAATACTCAATACGCCCAAATATGAACACAGATGGAGTTTGGGGGAAATAGACCTTGACATTTGGGAGTTGTAGTTGCTGGGATTTATAGTTCCCCTACAATCAAAGAGCATTCTGAACCCCACTAATGATAGAACTGGGCCAAACTTCCCACACAGAACCCCCAGGAGGCAAGAGGGGGTCTCTACTTGGGGAAAGGGAGGCGGGCCTTCCCAATGCATGGAGAGGGAGAGACCAAGTAGACAACGGGTGGAGGGGGGGTGTTTGTAATTTTTGGCCCTTATTGAGGTAGGTTTCTGAGGGTTTTTATACTTCAACACACTAGACTGTCCCCCCCTCCTGGAGGTTCCAATCTCGCATGGCACACCTGATGATTGCTCACGGCACACTAGTGTGCCCCGGCACACTGGTTGGAAAACACTGCTATACAGGATAAGCCCATATCCTCAGTACTAGTATCCACAGTATCATTAACTCAGATTTAAAAGTTAGAGGCATTTCCTAGGTCATCCAATGCAATTCTATGGTATAGCTCTGCCAGACGCTGATCCTAAGTCATGCTGGAGGACCTAGAAATGCTAGATAAGATGTCTCCCCAGGAATGTTTAGGTCTTCTGTGGTATGCTTCTGCCAGGCGTGTTTTTTCAATAGTGATCAAAATTATACTGTATGTGATTTTGCATGCCCATGGAAAGTCCAGAAATATACTGCCCCCCCCTCACCGAGCCCAATTCAGTGACATAGGCCTTCATAACATACAGTTCCTGGTCAGCATTTTTAGCATAATATTGGGGAGAAATTGCAAGGTGCTGGTTACTTAAACTGCTTGGCTTCTGAAGGTTTGCAGTGCTATCAACCAATCCTTTCCACCCAACTGGAATTTCTAGAATAATTCTACTATGCTTAATTAAAAACATTGCTAGGTATTACAGATGCTAAAATATTGTCACTGAAGCTGTAATGGGTGGAATTGTTTGGATTCTTCAAAGGTCATGCTTGTAGGTACAGAGATTGGAGGAGGACAGAAGGTAGAAGAAAAAAGAAGAACAATTCTTGAAAGCCAAATTAAACATATAGAATCTTTAGGTTATGAATGAAATAATTTCATTTACAGTGTTCCCTTGTTACTTTGCGGTTCACTTATTGCAGACTCACTGTTTCGCTGATTTAAAAAATATTAATTTGAAATATACATCATGGTATTTTCGCTGTTTTGTGGGGTTTTGCCACAGCCGCGCTCCAAGGCGCTTTCCCTCCTCAGCCCCCCCCCCCAGCCTTGACTTTAAAGACTTAAAATAGTGTATAACTACTAAAATAATGTATAAATATTAAAATAAATAAGAGTATCCCTACATCACGGGTTTTCACTTATTGCAGGAGGTCCTGGAACCTAACCCCAGCAATAAATGAGGGAACACTGTACAATCTCCCATTCATCCAGTGAGCATAAAGTGCTATACATGGCTCTCTTTCTTCCTTGTGCTTTATCATCACAACAGCAGCTGCCTATGAGGTATGTCATGTTGAGAAAAATAGCCCTGGTCCAAGTATATCGACTAACTTTCATGGCTCTATGGGGACTTGTACAGGATCTCCAGAGCCCCACCATCCATAGCATTTAAGTACAAAATCATGCCCCAAAGACTTTGAGGGGAATTGGAAGATCAATGGCCACATGGGACCACATGCAGACTATGAGCCACACAATTTCCACCTCGGTTTAGGTGAGGAGCAGCATGCACAATCCCATATCTGATTTCCCTCTGCATATTTGATGTCCACATAGAGAGAAAAGATGCTGCTAATGCATGCCTGAACTCGTTTTCCGGGGGGGAACCCCCATTTTATAAGTTATTCTTTACCCCACTCCAATACAAATGTCACTGTAGTCAATGTAATATGGTGAGAAGAAAACATTGACACACTTCCAAGCTATCTGAGTCTTGCCATTGTCAATGTTTCTTCTAAAGCACACAATACCTTGTTTATTGTTGAAAATGCCTTCACTGGTCACACCACAGCACAGCAGGGTGTCTCGGGATGGCTGGCCCATGAGAAACATCTAATAGAGATGCACAATGAAATAAATTCAACTGAATAAAAAGCAAAATCAAAGACAATGGGGAGTTGTATAGCAGAAATAGCAAACACTGGCAGAGGAACACCAAGGAAACACTGTTGTCATTTGGGGAACATTGGCTTTCCCTGAATGATACTTTTGTATTCCCTGTTGTAATGTACCAACGGACACAATAGTAAACATATCCTATAATATGTCTCTTCCCCCCCCCCCCTTTACAAATAAGACCTTCTGTCAGAGGTCAGTGGTACAGCCAGACTCTAGATTGTGGATTCCAATCTTGGGCCTACAAAAATTGTTGGACTGCAGCTATCATCATCATCAAAATATTATGCCCTGTCCTGTTTCAAAAGATATCAGGGTGGCTTACAAGTAGCATTAAAACAAATTGAATAGATTAAAAAAAACCCAATTGAAATACAACAAAACATATTTAACTTTTCATGAGTTAAAACAGGTTTAGAAGATGTTTGCAACAGTATTTGTGATGAATAAATGTGGCCCAAAGGTCTTGGTAAACAAACAAGTGTTAACATCAAGCCTAAATGAGATGAGTGTTATTGCTAATCGGGGTTTCAAGCATTCTGCAAATGGGGTGCCCTGGCAGAGGCACCTTCATATGATCCAGATTATCAAATAAAATAATGCAGATTATCTGCTTTGAACTGGATTATATGAGTCTATACTGCCATATAATCGAGTTCAAAGCAGATAATTTGGATTTTATATGGCAGTGTAGAAGGGGGCTGAAAAAGCATACCAGGACATTAGCCACACTAGTTACAAGATCTGAAAAAAATGAGATTTAGCAATGTGTGGGGGTACAAGTTTAGGAGTTGCTGCTAAAATCTATATAAATAAAAATGTAATGTTCCTTTGTGGGATTAACATAACTCAAAAACCACTGGACAAATGGACACCAAATTTGGACAGAATATCCAATCACTCAAAAAATGAATATGTCATTTGGGACTTGTAGTTGCTGGGGTTTATAGTTCACCCACAATCAAAGGGCATACTGAACTCCACCAACAATGGAATTGAACCAAACTTGGCACACAGGACTCCCATGACCAACAGAAAATACTGGAAGGGTTTGGGAGTTACAGTTTACCTACACCCAGAGAGCACTGTGGACACAAACAATGAAGGATCTAGGCCAAACTTGGAACAAATACTCTCTATGCCCAAATATGAACACAGATGGAGTTTGGGGAAAATAGACCTTAACATTTGGGAATTCTGGTTGCTGGGATTTATAGTTCACCTACAATCAAAGAGCATTCTGAACCCAACCAGCGACAGAATTGGACCAAACTTTCCACACAGAACCCCCATGACCAACAGAAAATACTGTGTTTTCTGATGGTTTTGACGACCCTTCTGACACCTCCTTGCGACCCCCAGGTTGAGAAATGCTGCCTTAAGGCCATCCAATACAACTTGTCAGATCAGAGTGTTGTAACAGAGAATTATGTGAGTTGTAGTCCTCTGCACGGTAGAAGTTATATGTAGATGGACCTTGTATGTTACAGTAGACTGGAAACATGCAGCTGTTCTCCCCACACAGAAGGCAATGCAGGCAAGACAAACAAGCAATTCTTCTTGCCAAAAACGGCAGGCAACTTTATTGTACAGTTTCTTGCAAAAACTTTCAACAAAAACATTCAGCCACTTGCTTCAACAAAAACTTGCTTACACTTCAGCTTTTATAACAGTAGATAACATCAAACACAAAAAATGACTTTGCCCTGCTTCTTCCGCCTCCTCAGAAGCTTACTTACAGTTGAAGCAAAAACAATGAAGTCTTATACAGTTTCTCCTTAGTCCATAAACTGTTGCTTCTCTTGCCTCGATTTGAACAGGCAACAAACACAGTGAGCAACATGGGGAAATTATAGCCCCCAAACTCCACCCATTCAATTGGCCCAGGTGAGCCTGGTTAATTAGCTGTACTCAGACTTTGCAACTAACTGTAAAACTACACAGGCTAGGATTTCCTTACACTTGAGCATACAGTCACACAAACTCCATTTACTCATGAGTATACCCAAGCAATCAAACGCTCATTTATTTTCTTTATTTGGATTTATACAAATCCCAACACAACTACCTTCACCAGGGCAAGAAAACATAACCAAAGCCCTGCTGATAATGAGCCATCCAGCCATAGATATAGATAGACATATACGATTCACACGTATGACAGATACAGTGTGATAGATTTGAAAGGGACCCCTAAAGAAGAATTCTGTTGCAAACCAGACAATCTCTAGATCAACAATGACAAAGAAACAACAAGAAATACTGTTTACCCACAAACATAAAGAAATTACATATATTGGAAACCAACACTTTCTCAATCCTCTATTTTCCAGATCACCAGACTGAGCCACAGCAACGCATGGCAGGGGACGGATAGTCATTGATAATGTTTCTGGCTGCATTTCCTGTCTCTGAGGGCCCTTCCAGACAGGCCCTATATCCCAGGATCTGATCCCAGGTTTTCTGCTTGTCCCAGATTATCTGGCAATGGGGACTCATATATAGGATCTGTCTGAAAGGGCCCTTAACTGCCCCATAAAACCATTCCATTATACAACCCAAATCTACACCACTAATTTATCTGGCATTGGTCTCCATAGTTTACAGAAAAGCACATGGAGAAAAGGATGGCAATGTCTCCTAGTAAAGAGGGTAGTCCCCACCTCTGATTTAGGACTGAAGCTCATAGCACAACAAGCAGACCTATACTGTGCCCACATCAAGCAAAAAAAATATATCCCGGGTGCAATCCGGAGTAGTCTGCTCTGGACATACCATGGGAGCACCTCAAAGTTGTTTCAAAATCTAGATAATTGGCTAGCCTGAATTGGCACCAGTGCTCTGTTCTCTGGTTGTTTTGAGGCAGTTGCTAAAACAGAGATGGGAAATATAACCATCTGCATGTGGGGTGGACCTTTTGGTGCCCCCATTCTTCCTGTTGCAGATTCTGCTAGAAAAATACATCTGTCATCGTTCTTTCACCACCCAAAAGCAGCTTCTCATCAAAGCCTTGCTGGCAATGTCACAATGGTGAGGTCACAATGAGATGCCTTGCCACGGGATCTCCAGAAACAATGTCACCAGCAAGGCTCTGTCAGGGAGCTTCTTCTGGGCTGTGAAACAATGGTGGGTTTTTTTTGGCATGTAGACAGTGGATCACTCTGGAGCCAGCTGAATTGATTTGTCCACACAATAAAAACACCAGAGGTCACTCTAAAGGTTCTTCTTGTGACAGATTAAAGATGGAAGAAATTGCTACTGGACATATGTCATCTATATTGATTACAGCAGGTTTGAAATGAGTACAGGTTGTTCACATCAGCCTACCTAGCACATTTGGCAGAACTAGTTTCCATAGACATATCAACCCTGGATTTGGTCTAAGTCATTTTGGACTGAAAAGAGAAATGCGGATAGGTAAATGCTCTCCCAAACAAACATCCGGCCACAGATAAAACTATCATGCCTAAGAGAGCATTAAACATTGGAAATGGATCATGTAAAAGATAAAACCACCAATACTTACTAATACTTATATTTTTATTTATTTATTTATTATTTCAATTTCTATACCACTCCTCCCCGCAGGCTTGGGGTGGTTTACACAATATAAAACAACATAGGCAGTAAGCATGAACATCAATAAAACTACCTCTAAAATACAAAGAATTCTATACTAAATTTTAAGAACAAGTGTTACAAGGAACCGCACAGACTGAATGCTTGCCGAAAGAGAGCAGTTTTACATGCCCTCTCTAATCGCTCGTACTTCATCAGGCAGAGCATTCCAGAGTGTCGGTGCCACCACAGAGAAGGCTCTTTGTCTGGTAAATGACTGATGGTAAGTCCGGACCGCTGCGACATCAAGGAGATTTTGTTCTTTCAACCGAAGTGATCTCTGGGGAACATATGGGGAGAGGCAGGCCCTCAGATACACTGGCTCTAGACCATACAAGACCTTAAAGATTAAAACCAACACTTTGAAAGTGATCCGATACTCTACTGGCAGCCAGTGCAATTGCTGCAAGATCAGATTGATATGATCTCTCATCGGTACTCCGGCAAGGAGTCGTGCCACAGCATTTTGCACTAGCTTTAATTTCTGGATCACGGCCAAAGGAAGGCCAATGTAGAGGGTGCTACAGTAGTCTAATCTCGAGGTGACAGTCGCGTGGATCACCGTGGCTAGGTCACTCCTGGATAGGTAAGGTGCCAGCCACCTAGCCTGTTGCAGATAAAAAATATGTGGATCTGCTGACAGCAGAGACTTGAGCCTCCATTGTCAACAGTGGGTCCAATTGGACCTCCAGACTGTTTACTGAGGACGACGGGTGTAGCACAGCAGTTCTCGTTTGTGCCTGGGGGCCAGGGAACAGCACCGGGAGTTCCATTAGCATTAGGACCTGCACCAGCAGAGATAGATTCTGAAGAGGATTTGGAAGGGTTACCTGAAGGTGCGTTTCCCCTCACTGGGCCCCCTTCTCCCACCGAAAGTTTGGCTTGGGATGAAGGTTGGCCTGACCCCTATGAAGACATAGATGATAACCAGGTACAAATGGAATCTAGTGATAGCGGAAGTTATGAACACCCGGGTGGGAGAGGATCACAGGAGTTTTTAAGTGAAAACATGGAAGAAAGCGGCTGGGAAGATTCTAGGGAGGAGAGCTCTCATGGAGATAGGGACCCAGCTGCTGAGAGACAAGGTCGAACCTTTGATAGGAGAAGTAGCATTGAGTCCAGGCGAAGGGGATGGCACCGCAGCCTAGACAGGCCGAGGTCCGTCAGCAAAGATTGGAGATGACAAGGCCTAGAGCGTCGGGGACCTCGGCAGAAAGATTAAGTATAGCATCTGTGGGAACCAATCCCCAGTGCTTCGGCCACGTCTCTTCTGAGCAGATGTGTAGCGAAGTGGGTCTACGGAGCTAAGTTGGCTAGTGGCTACCAAGTCTTGCCTTGCATTTACCTTGCCTTGTTCCTGAATCCGCATTGCTGCGCGGAGCCCTGCTTAAGCCTTTTGGATTGCCTTGCCAAGCTGTTTTGGACATTGATTGCTTCAAGCCTTTTGGATTACCTTGCTATTCTGATGGACATTATACCTTTTGAACTGTTTTTATATACAATAAAGTAGTTAGCCTTCAGTCCGTCTCTGTGTGTGTGATTAAGGGGCCGGTCAAGTCCGTGCATCATGACAGTTGGCCGAAGCACTCCAAGAACCCGTTTTTCACACCACGGGACGCCGCAGGAAACGCGCAAAGAACGTTGCCGCCATGGCTCAGCTGACGGATGCCCAAGTGGCCGCGATGCAGCAGGAACTGGGGGAGCTAAGGACCAGGGCCGGACAGCACCCGGAGTATCACGCCTGCACGCTTGAGAGGCAATCCGGCTCAAGTTGAGGTGTTCATCGGCCAAGTGGAAATGTACCTGGAGCTGCGGCCCAACGAGTTTGACAACGATCGGGCCCAGGTGGGCTTTGTCTACAACTTGTTGGAAGGAACGGCGGCAGTGTGGGCGACTACATTGCTTCGGGCCAGATCTCCCCAGGTGGCCACGTTGAGAGCCTTTCTGGATGCCATCAAGGCGACTTGGGGAGCCCCAGTGAATGTGGAGTTAGCCGACCGGGATTTGGACCGGCTATCGATGAGGGACCTGTCCCTGTCCCAGTATATTTCCCGTTTCCGTGTGCTGGCTGGCCAGGTGGATTAGAACCCCTCTGCCCTCCGGTACCAGTACATCAAAGGGTTGTCATCCGAGATGCAACAGGAGATGTTGAGAGGGCATGGCCGTCCCGCGGATCTGGAGGCGGCAATCACCTTGAGCTTACAAGTGGAAGCGGGATTACAGACCCGGAGGCATTGGGACAAAGGGGCGGTGGAAAAACCGGTGGCGAGGAAGGAGTCGGGGGCCGGCCAGTTCTTGCCCCGACAGTTTGCCCCGACTCCCCAACCCATGGATGAGCCGGAGCCCATGCAGCTTGGTACGGTGCGGCCTAAGGTGGATTCGGCGGAAAAAGCACGCCGTCAACGTCTAAATCTATGTTGGTATTGCAGAGGAGCTGGACATTTTGCTAGAGAATGCCCCCAGAAGCCGCGGGGGAAGACTCCTTGGGCTTCGGCCGCTCTTGGAGGGGCCCCAGAGGCCGAAGAAGCAATCCAGGCGACGGGGGAAGGGCCCGGCCGGGTGTCAGAGGGTTCGCTCACTCGGCCGACGTCGCTCATATTCCCCTGAACCCAAAACTGGACAATTGTTTTTAGTCATGGTTACCCTGTGGTCGCTGGAGAAGGGTCCTATGATGGTCCATGCAATTATCGACTCAGGGCTACCAATAACTTCATCGATGCAGACTATGCCAAGTCTGCTGGATTACAATTTCTTGAACTCCAAGAGCCAAAGGGTGTGCAGACCATTGATGGGAGAACGTTAAAAACTGGGGCCGTGACTCACTATACAGCCCCTACCAAGATGAGGACCAGTTCCCACAAAGAGGACATTTCCTTTCTTTTGACCAAGTTACAGTTCCCTATCGTCCTGGGCATTGTGTGGCTCTCACTCCATGATCCACAGATCTCCTGGGCCAAGAGACAGTTAATTTTTTCTTCCAACCATTGCCAGAGCCACTGCATGACGGCCCGGGCTTGCCAGGCTCAGGAGGTGGAAAACGTTGCCACGTTGCCCAAAAAAGTATGCCGGTTTTTGGGGATGTATTCAGTGAAAAGGAGGCGGAACGTCTGCCTCCGCACCGGCCCTATGATTGTGCCATTGAATGGAACCGGGAGCCCCTAGTCCGCGGGGGAGACTCTACCCTCTCTCGGAACCGGAGCAACAGGCTCTCCGAGACTTTCTGGATGAGAATCTGCGGAAGGGCTTCATTCGGCCTTCTCAGTCCTCGGCCGGGGCGCCCATTCTTTTGTCAAGAAGAAATCAGGGAACTACGGCTATGTAATGACTATCGGGAGCTCAACAAGATCACGATTCGAACCGCTACCCCTACCCCTGATCCCTGAGCTGTTGGAGCGGATGCGGGAGCCAAGGTGTTCACTAAACTGGATTTGAGGGGTGCTTATAATCTGGTGCGGATTCGTCAGGGCGACGAATGGAAGACGGCGTTCCAGACCAAGTGGGGAAGTTTCGAATACCTGGTGATGGGATTCGGTTTGTGCAACGCCCCAGCCTGTTTCCAACATTTCATGAATGACATTTTCCGAGACCTATTGGATCGCTATCTGGCAGTCTATCTTGACGATCTGCTGATTTTCTCTCCGGATCAGGCAACCCATGACCTCCATGTCAAGGAAGTGCTCCAGAGACTGAGGGCCCACGGGCTCTATGCCAAACTGGAGAAATGTGCTTTTGACCTGCGTGAGGTGGACTTTCTGGGCTATCGTATCTCACCTACGGGCATTGCCATGGATGACACCAAGGTCCAAGCTGTGGCTGACTGGACGGCTCCGGCCAGCAAAAAAAGACATTCAAAGATTCCTGGGCTTTGCCAACTACTACAGAAAGTTCATTCCTGACTTTGCCAAGTGGGCTGATCCTATCACCCAGTGCCTGCGGGGAAAGGCGCCGTTCCGGTTGACGCCGGAGGCGGACGTGGGGTTCCGCAAGTTAAAGCAGCTGTTCACCACCCAGCCGCTTCTGCAGCATCCCAACCCCCTCACCCCTTTCATCGTGCAGGCTGGCGCTTGGATGTCGCCGTGGGAGCGATCCTGTTACAGCCACAGGGGACGGACTTGTTGCCCTGTGCCTATTACTCCCGGCAGCTCACGGCTCCGGAAAAGAACTATACCATTTGGGAGAAGGAGCTCCTGGCCATCAAGGTCGCCTTTGAAGTTTGGCGACACCTGCTTGAAGGAGCCAAATTCCCGGTGGAAGTTCACACTGACCACCGGAATTTGGAGCACTTGAAGACCCAGCGCAAATTGAACCAGAGGCAACAGAGATGGTCCCTGTTCTTTGAGCGATTCAATTTCCGCATCCACTATGTGACCCCAAGCAGACCAAGCAGCGGATGCTCTGTCTCGGAAGCCGGAGTATGTTCGTGGCGGAGAGGGGCTTTCCGAGGCCCGTTTGCTTAAAGCGGAGAACTTTGCGGCTGCTCGGGCGGCCCCTGTGAACCCTCCAGTGGCCCCTCCGGCCCCTGGGGACAAGAGACCTCTGAGTGACCGGGTCCAGGCACGCCAACGGACTGACCCTTGGGTGCAAGCCCCTTTCCTGGTAAAGAACGGGGTGCTCTACCACTGCGACTCTGTCTATGTTTCCCCTGGGCCCGAGCGGGCGGACATTCTCAAACTTTGCCATGATAGCCGGGCCGCAGGGCATTTTGGGCTATTCAAGACCCTTCAGTTGGTGCTACGGGATTTCTGGTGGCTTAAAGTGCGGAGGGATGTGGAGGACTATGTGGGCTCTTGCCCTGTGTGCCAGTGGGCCAAGAACCAGGGGGGCAAGCCGGCCGGTTTGCTCCAGCCGCTTCCGACCCCTTCCGCTCCCTGGAAGATGATTTCGGCCGATTTCATCACCGACCTGCCCAAGTCAAAGGGTTCACCACGATTCTGGTTGTGGTGGACTGTTTCACCAAGATGGGACACTTCATTCCCTGTGTGGGGTACCTTCTGCCAAGGAGACTGCTGATATGTTTGTGCAACATGTGTTTCGGCTCCATGGACTTCCACAGAGTTTGGTGACGGACCGCGGCACCCAATTCACTTCCCAGTTCTGGAAGGCTGTCCAGAAGCTGCTGGGGGTCGATGTGCGGATGTCCACGGCACATCACCCCCAGTCCGACGGGCAAACCGAAAGGGTTAACGCCACCTTGGAACAGTACCTCCGGTGCTATGTCAACTATCAGCAAAATAACTGGGCGTCCTTGTTGTCTTTGGCGGAGTTTGCTTACAACAATGCGACGCAGGAATCCATCAAAGAGACTCCTTTCTTTGCTAACTATGGACACCATCCTCGGTTCTACCCTCCGGTAGACCCGTCTGGGAAGTGCCGGCGGCAGAAGATTGGCTTCGGAGCTCACTGAGCTCCAAGACTTGCTACGTACTCAATTGGACCAGGCTAAAGCGGATTACAAGCGGATGGCTGATCGGCGGTGCCAGGAGGGCCCGGAGATCCTTGTGGGGACACAGTTTGGCTGTCTACCAAGAACCTGCCTACGCAGAGGCCCAGCCGCAAGTTGGATGCACGGTTTTTAGGCCCTTACAAAGTGTTGGAGAAGGTGGGGCCTGTTGCTTTCAAACTACAACTCCCAGCGGACATGAAGCTCCACCCTGTGTTTCAGCGTTCTTTGCTCCGCCCGGCGAAGGGTGCGGCCTGATGTGACGCAGCCGCCCCTCCCCTGTGATGCGTGACGGCGAGGAGGAGTTTGAGGTGCAGGACATCCTGGATGCGCGCATCAGATACCGGAAGCTGCAGTATTTGATTGACTGGAAAGGCTTTGGGCCGGAAGAGCGTTCCTGGACGCCGGCTTGAGATGTTCACGCCCCGGACATTGTTGCTCGGTTTCACCGCAAGTACCCTGACAAACCCAAGCCTCGAGGGAGGCCTCGGAGGGGTCCTGAGGGGGGGGGGATAGTGTAGCACAGCAGCTCTCGTTTGTGCCTGGCGGCCAGGGAAAAGCACCGGGAGTTCCATTAGCATTAGGACCTGCACCAGCAGAGATAGATTCTGAAGAGGATTTGGAAGGGTTACCTGAAGGTGCGTTTCCCCTCACTGGGCCTTCTTCTCCCACCGAAAGTTTGGCTTGGGATGAAGGTTGGCCTGACCCCTATGAAGACATAGATGATAACCAGGTGCAAATGGAATCTAGTAATAGCGGAAGTTATGGACACCCGGGTGGGAGAGGATCGCAGGAGTTTTTAAGTGAAAACATGGAAGAAAGCGGCTGGGAAGATTCTAGGGAGGAGAGCTCTCATGGAGATAGGGACCCAGCTGCTGAGAGACAAGGTCGAACCTTTGATAGGAGAAGTAGCATTGAGTCCAGGAGAAGGGGATGGCACCGCAGCCTAGACAGGCCGAGGTCCGTCAGCAAAGATTGGAGACGACAAGGCCTAGAGCGTCGGGGACCTCGGCCGAAAGATTAAGTATAGCATCCGTGGGAACCAATCCCCAGTGCTTCGGCCACGTCTCTTCTGAGCAGATGTGTAGTGGGCATAATGCTTCGCCATCCAGGGTAGGCAGCCGGCATTCTCCCGCACCCGGGTGACCCAGGCAAAGAATATCCGTCTTCGATGAGTTCACCCTCAACCGGCTGGCCCGCAGCCATCCAGTCATGGCCTAAAGGCACAGGTGGAAATTATCGGGTACTGATGGCACTCCAGACCAAAACTACATACCAGTTGGGCAAGTGGACACATATAGATGTTAAATAATAGAAAAATATCACTTCTAGAAGTACAGGGAAGATGGCTCCAATCAGTGGTATTACTAAGGTTGGTGTTTCCTTGTGTGGCAACTCATGGTGTCGCTTCTTTGGGCCTCCTGCAGTACCTCATGAGTTGCCACATCATAATAATGTAGCTAAAATACCAGAATCTTAAAGTATTTCTAGCCTTATCCCTCTTGCATCCGTACCTCAACCCTCCTACCAGCCCTCAGTAGCCAAGAGAGCAAAGATGATCATTCAGCATTATTTGGCTGCTTTCCTTCCCTTCTTGTCCATCTCTCTCCCAATCCCTTTCGATGATGTTACCTGGTACGACCCACACTCTCTGCACCACTGGCTCTGAACCAAAGAAGGTTGTAAAACAGAAAATTAAGTTTCTTTTTAATGTCTCTTTGTGAGCATTCCATCCAGTAAGCCAACATGGAAAGACAAGGCTGGACTAGCCAGGCTTTTGATCAAATGCAACATGGCTCTTTTTTCCATTTAGGAATGTAATTCTTTTTTTCTTCTTCAAAGGAAGCAACGAGTAATTTTATCAATTTTTTCCTTGTTGAAAGAAAGCTTTGACAACACCGTTTTAAAAGTGATTCGCAACCTGAAATTCATTCTATACAACATTTGCACGTGGGTGTTTTGCACAGAAAAAAAGTACTTTTGGCATAGGAAAAAAACTTTTTCTTTACAAAAACTATTAATGGTATATTTCAGGAAAAAAATCTGCACAAAAAATCTTGTTCTCTTATCAAATCAACCATGTGCAAATTTTGCATGGAATATGTCCCAAACAGGGCCGTAGCCAGGATGTTGGTTCGGGGGCTGAGTTTGGTTTGGGGGCTGAGACTGGGTGGAAGAGGGTCTACCCTAGCAAATCTTTTGTATTGTTATCCCAATAACCCCATTAATGTGGGATATAATGAGCATGGTGATCAGATCATGATATGAATACACATAACAGTTTAAATAATGTACCAGTAAGGTCTTTTCGCGGACCACCCTGAGAATTGGGGGGCTGAAGCCCCTTAGCCCCCCGGCTACATGCCTGGTCCCAAACTGTAAAAAAAAAGCCAGTTCAGGATTCTTCGAATCCTGAATTCTTTGACACTACGGCTAACATATTTTTACTCTTATTCAAATAATTTTGGATATGCTTCCATCCTTATTTACACCTCATTTTCTAAATTCTTTTATTTCTTTAAATGGCATTTAGTTAAATGAACTGTCACCTGTAGACTCAACTGGTACATGACAGACACAGATTTACTACCTCAGTGAAGCCTAAACCACTGCATCTTCAGCCAAATCCACACGAAAGGGACACTGGCTGTGTACACATGATAGGTGTCCTTCATAATTTGGTCCTGTTCCATTATTTGGGTGGAGCCCACTAGGGTCCACTAGAGGGAGAAGGATACTTTATTTTATTTGGGGGGGGGGAGTTGAAGGTAGAAAACAATTTTCCCCATTTTTGCTGGTTATTCCTCCTCCCCCCTTCCCATATCATAAAGGCGGGTTGTTTCCACAATGGGGACATGGGTGAGGAGAATAACAGGAAAGCAGGGGGAAATGGTTTTCCTCATTCAACCCACTCTCTATGCCCATAAAATAGACTATCCATCTCTCTAGTGCCCCCTAGTTGCATCTGTCAGTATAATGGAACAGTACCTGTAATTTATTCTCCTCTGTGGCCCCCCGACTCTGGAATGCCTTGCCTGGAGAAATTAGGAAAGCCGCTACTTTGGAAACCTTTGGAGAGTGCCTTTGGAGAGTAGTTCCTTAATGCCCTCGTTTCTGGCCTATCCCCCCCCGCCTGAAAAGGATGTTATTCCACTTACCTCACTCCAACTTTTAAAAAAATTTCTATGTGCCTGCGGCCCGCCCTGTCTCTGTGATTTGAGATATTCAGTTGTATAGTGTGTTTTTATTTATATGTATGCATTTCTATTGCATTTATTGTTGATGTTTGATTTTGTATTGTAATTTGTTGTTGTAGTTTGGGTTTGGCCTCATGTTAACTGCCCCGAGTCCTCATTGGGGAGAGGGAGAGGGTTACAAATAAAGTTTATTATTATTATTTATTAGATTTCTACTGCTTTTTCAGGAAAGTAAATTCTTGATCAACATAGAACAAACTTTTTTCTTTCATTTCTTCAAAATATTTTGTTCTAAAAGTTACAATCAAATTAAACATGAAAGACTACAGATAAAAAGCTTCATTGCCTGTAACAGAACTTATTCCCAGGTATTTTTTTAACTTTATTTATGTCCTGCCTTTTTCCCCAAGGGGACTCAAGGTGGATTACAACTACACACTTTGATCCATTTAAAGCAAAGCAAATACAAAAATTTAAAAACAATTAAACAGTACTGTATGTATTACACTAAAATAGTGTTAAAATACAATAAATACAATTAAAATGAATTTAAATCCCACCCACAAGCTCCCCAGCAGCATGCCCTTTATTCTTCCCCAAATGCCAGCTGTTAGAGAAAGGTCTTGACTTGCTTGTGGAAGGCCAGCAGTTAAATGAATATAACAATGCAGTACATGTTTCTAATAAGTAAAGGTTTTCCTCTGACATTAAGTCATGTCTGACTCATCTCCATTTCTAAGCTGAAGATCCAGCGTTGTCTGTAGACACCTCCAAGGTCATGTGGCCAGCATGACTGCATGGAGCACCATTACCTTCCCACAGAAGTGGTACCTATTGATCTACTCACATTTGCATGTTTTCAAACTGCTAGGTTGGAAGAAACTGGGGCTGACAACAGGAGCTCATGCCGCTCCCTGGATTCGAACCTGCGACCTTTCGGTCAACAAGTTTAGCAGCTCAGTGCTTTAACCCACTGCACCACCAGGGGTTCTGTGTTTCTAACACAGACTTGATTTACAAAGTATTAAAGCCCAGTTCTGCATTTTTAAATCGATACATTAAGAATACGATTTACCATGCCATGCTAAGCAATGCAGCATGCAGTTGCTAGATCTGGGAAACTTGTCACTATTCATTTTCCTGGCATGTGTTAAAAGAAGAAATGTTAACGTCAAGGTGTCAAGGACATGAATGGTGATTTCTCAGGGGGGAAAGTGTGTGTGTCTTTGAGCATATGCAAGGGGAGGATAATGACTACACTATGCAAGTTGCCTACGGCTAAAATCTATACCAAAAGTCTGAGATTTATTTCTGCATTAATTAAAGTTATTAGCATTAATTGAGCCTTGCTCAAATTGGAATGATGAAGATATAGTTGCTGCAGATGGGTGAAATTAATTTGTCTTGCGTTATGTAAGTCTTGAAAATACACTCAGTTTGCATCTTCTGTACAAAGTGACCAGACCAGTTGATGGAAATTAGCACAGCTTCACTAAAACCACTGGTTTTATATCCATGGAGGACCCTGATGCTTTGGGGGCAATTTCCCAAATTAAAGCTTTCCATCTTTTACTGAACCGGAAAATAGTACAGCTGAAAGGATCAAGCCACGTTGATCTGCTCCAATGCCCTCAACCAAGAAAGACACTCTCCTCACAAAATGTCCGCTATGCTCAGCTGACTCTCTTCTAAAGTTGCAATAGTAATTAAACACTCTTTCTTAAATAGGAACGAAACTCTAGCCTGTAATAAAACCACATTAGACAATGATGCTAATAAAAAGAATGAATGGGCCAAGGGGGTGAAGTAGTATAAAAATCTGTCTGGATCAAACAACTATCTCACCTCTCCAAACAACGCAAACCTATGTTTACATCATAGGACAAACATACAACACAAATACTGCATGAATAGCATCAATAATTCAAGTCCTGCCATATACTTCAATGAAAGGAATTTTGCTTACGTTACATTTCAATGACAAATGAAAAAAAATGCTATATTTTCCTTGAAATGTAGGGAGTTCATTGTCAAACAAGGATATATATGTTTAACAAGTAACCTATTTTCCTTCCTACAATGGGATTTTCTTAGAAGGAAGGGTCTCAGCAATCCGCTTTCCAAACCAACACTCTGTTTACCTTCTAATGACTAATCTCAAAAATGCATAGGTGAAGGCTCTCACGAGCTATGACAAACAGATGTCTTTTACCACTTGAGGTACACTGCTACTAAAAAATGAACACAGGTATAATCCACTTTAATCCCTAACCACCTCTATTTCCCATAACCAACAACCAGTGGTGCTTAACAAGGTACTGCACAGAATGATATATCTTATATTGTTACAGCCACAATCCATGCAGGACATTTTGAAGCAAATATAATCTGGTTGATGACTGGCATTTTGCATCTCGCAATGGATCTCTCCAAAAGACGCAATGATACAGCCAACTGAATGGTTGGAATGTATTGAGATTAAGTTCAATGAGCTTTAAAATGTAAAGATTTCCCCTTGACATTAAGTCTAGTCACATCAGACTCTGGGAGGTGGTGCTCATCTTCATTTTCTAAGAAATAGAGCCAGCGTTGTCTGTACATGCCTCCAATGACCTGTGGCCAGCATGACTGCATGGAGTGCCATTACCTTCCCGTCAAAGCGGTACTTATTGCTCTACTCACATTTGCATGTTTTCGAACTGCTAGGTTGGCAGAAGCTGGGGCAAACAGTGGGAGATCACCCCGCTCCCTGGATTCGAACTGTCATCCTTTTGGCCAGCAAGTTTAGCAACTCAGTGGTTTAACCTGCTGCGCCACCGGGCTTTACTACTGGGTAAATGTACGTAGAATAATAGTTGAATCTAGGGTGCATCTACCCTGCAGAATTAATGCCATTTGACTCCACTATAAATGATAACGGATTGAGCCAGATTGGGGATGCATTTACACTGTGGAATTAATACAGTTTAACTGCCATGGCTCAATGCTAGAAAATCAACGAGGTTTGTAGTTTTCCAAGGTCTGCCAAAGAGTGCTGGCACTTCAACTAACCACAATTTCCATGATACCATAGCACTGAGCTTTGGCAGTTAAACTGCATTAATTCTACAGTGTAGATGCAGTCACCATCTTGCCCAATTAATTATCATTTATAGCAGTGTTTCTCAACCTTTTTTGAGCTGCGGCACATTTTTTACATTTACAAAAACCTGGGGCACACCACCAACCAAAATGACACAAAATGACACTCTAACACAGTAATACATATAGTTAATATGTTTTTAAATGTATTTATCCACTCAGTGTGAAACCTGGGCCTGTTTCGATGAACACAACATAGATATCCTGGCAGGAATGGCAGAAAGACTGAAAGTACTGAAAGGGTTTGCTTGGGCATTGACCTTGAGTTTTGGAGTTGTAGTTCACCTCCATCCAGAGAGCACAATGTTGGATCAGGACCAAACTTGGCATGAATACTCAATATGTCCAAATGTGTACACAGATGGAGCTTGGGAAAAATAGACCTTGACATTTGAGAGTTACAGTTTCTGGGATTTATAGCTAACAAACAAAGAGCATCCTGAACCCTTGCAACAATGGAATTGAACCAAACTTGGCATATTGAACTCTCATTACCAACAGAAAGTACTGAAAGGGTTTGCTTGGGAACTGACCTTGAGTTTTGGAGTTGTAGTTCACCTATATCCAGAGAGCACTCGGGACTCAAATAATGATGGATCTGGACCACACTTGAAATGAATACTCGATATGCCCAAATATGAACGCAGATGAAGTTCAGGGAAAATAGACCTTGCCATTTGGGAGTTGTAGTTGCTGAAATTTATAGTTCCCCTACAATCAAAGAGCATTCTGAACCCTACCAATGATAGAACTGGGCCAAACTTCCCACACAGAACCCCCAGGTGGCTCCCTTCCTGAATGGCTCTCTCCCTCTTCCACACCAGAAGGGAAGGCACTCAGTCCGCAGTTGCCTTCTTTCCTGCGGCTCGGAAGAAGAAGCCAGTGGGCCTGCCTCTGACTGCGCTCCTCACTTCCACTTCTGTTCCCCGCCCTCCCTCGATTGGAGGCTGGCTGGGGAAACGGCCGAAGGAGGCGGCGCCCTGGCCCCTTCTTCTTCGCCACCACCTGGCCCTTCCTCCTCCTCTCCCAAGCAGCAGCAGGAGTTCGGCAGGAGGGGGAAGAAAGGGGGGAAGAGAGGTTTTCCCGCAACACACCAAGTGATCGCTCACGGCACACTAGTGTGCCGCGGAACAGCGGTTGGGAAAGACTGATTTATAGCATGCAACCTTAACACTCGAGAATGGCATGAACACAGATTTCTGCATGAACCACTTCTCCTTAGCACATACACACAAAGTAAGGGATAAAAAGTGATAAAAATAGCAACATGTAGAATCAGCATATCTTACTATCACTTGGGAGCTTAGATATTTTGCTAAGCATTGTTTGTGTATTTCCCCAGTGTGGGAACTATACTTTTGCTTTGTTTCCAAAAAATTAACAGTTCCAGCTTTGTCTCATCCCATGCATCTTCATGTTTAAAATTGTCATATTGAGTGATCTCGTAATATTAGCCTCACAGGAATCTTTTAACTCATGCCAATCAATTTTGATCAAAGTCTACTCTTGCAAAAGAGAGGGCTACCTGTGGGGCTTGGGGAATTAGCTCAAACTACAAACATCTGAAAAGAGGGCAAGGAAAGCAGACAAAATCTTCACTGTGTGACTTGAAAAGCCCAGTTTGCTCTTTAAGAGGAAAACCTGGGGGTCTCCTTCCTGTACAAAGCTTTAAAAAAACCTTCCTTGCCTTAATAGAAAACACCAGGTACTTGAACACTGTTGCCTTTTCTTTTCCTTGTCAGCAGCGACTTGAGAAACTGCAAGTTGTTTCTGGTGTGAGAGAACTGGCTATCTGCAAGGACGTTGTCCAGGGGATTCCCGGATGTTTTACCATCCTATGGCAGGCTTCTCTCATGTCCCTGAATGAGAAGCTGGAGCTGACAGGCAGGAGCTCACCCCGTTCCCTGGATTTGAACAGTTCTGCCGGCACAAGGGTTTAACCTGTTGTGCCACTGAGGGCTCCAACACTGCTGCTGTAAATAAATAATTTAACTACAGGGAAAATAACCACATATAGAACAATACAGGTATGTGAAAACATGTGTAAGAACTGTTTTTTCCAAGTGGCAAAAATGATTATGGTGTTACTTACCTCCTGAATAGCGACAGCTTCTAAACCCAGAGCATTCTGGATGGCAGTTGTTTCTCAACATCTATAACGGGACCAGGCAGAATGTATGGTTTCCAATATGTTCTGACTCCCAACAGTTTAGAAAACTGCATGGGAAACTGCAAGTAAAAAAAGAATTCTCTGCCTTGGCTGACTTTGTACTTTTCACTTCTCTCTTTCCTTGTCTTCTTTGCTTAAAAATAATGTGTTTCCACCATGCTATTGGACCACTACATGTAGTAATTACGGCTCCAACTTGTATTTGTATACATACGCAAGATCAAGGGAAGGGGCAATAGGTAATGAGACTCATCCCCTAATTTAGCACTTTCAATTCAGCTCCTCTTCATGGCTAATATTTTGTCTCTGGCTGATTTCTCATTTCCGGGGGTCACCAAACCCCTACTGCTTTGGGGTCTGTCTCCCAATGACCTAAGCACAACTAGGCTTCCATATTGAATATTTTCTTCTAAAATCTATGTCCAGAAGAATAAGATCATAGTGGTTACCCAGAGAATGTGGGCAGCATGCTCTGTTTTCCTTGTCTTGTAAGTACAAACTTTGATTGTTCTCTCTTCAGAATGAGATAAGCACAATGATGCACACTTGCACAGTTCCTGCTAGAAACAGTGTCCTTCTCCAAATATGAAACAGAATGCTGCTAAAGCTTAGTACATTATCCCAAGGCTGCAATCTTAACCGTACTTGCATGCCGAGACTTGCTTCTAAGTAGCCCTCTGAAAGCTCATATTGAAACACTGCATTGCTTTACAAATCCTTTATAAAAATGACAGTGCAATTCTTTTCAACTCTTAGGGAGTACTCGGTTTTTTACTGAGAACTATTTGATTTATCTAAGACATTTTCCATGACCAACTGATGAATGCACCGTTAGTGCAATCCTTTCACCAAAATATATTGTATTTAGAAATGTTGTAACACAACTGGTAAATTATATTTTCTGCGAAAAACAAATTTGGAATTTTATGGAAGTACACACGGATCGATGCACACGGGTCTACCTTTTGGACTACAAAATGATTCAAGTCGTTTTCAGAAGAGGAAAAGGTGACCAGTTTAATTAAGTAACTGTGAAATAAATAGTAACTCCTATTTACATTTTGGGCTTAATTTGACAAAATCTAAGTGATAGGAAATAAGAACTGTCACAGATTTGTAGCACTATAAATTTTGCAGCTTCTCAGAAAGCCTTCTGCTTGGCTATGCACGCATAAAGAAAAGCCTTCAGGATTGAGGTCATATAGGAAGGACTTCCACAGATAGCGGCCAAATGAGTAAATCATGCTGTGTCCATTTATATATATATATGTCTTTTTCGGAATGGGACACATAATACTATCCTCTAGACCAGTGTTTCCCAACCTTTTTTGAGCTGCGGCACACTTTTAACATTACAAAAATCCAGGGGCACACCACCAACCAAAATGACACAAAATGACATTCTAACACAGTAAAGAACGGCTGGGGGATGGTGGCCTGCTGGGAGCAGTTTCTGGGAGTGCCAAAGCCAGGGGAGGGGGAGGAGCCAGGCCGTGCCATGCCCCACCCCCTCCCCCCGGCTTCAGTTCTCCCACAGCTTCGCCAGCCTTGAGGGGGCAGTGCCAAGCCAGCATTGTGCTGGCTCTGCCACTGCTGGCTTGGCACTGCCCCCTCAAGGCTGGCAAAGCTGTGTGAGCCCCCTTCCCCGGCTTCAGCTCTCCCACAGAGGAGGAGCATGAGCGGTGGATGGGCTTCAGTGGGCAGGGCTCCTCCTCTGCGCAGCTTCAGCGAGTGAGAGGCAAGAGTCATGGTGGGAGTCATGGCGGATTGGAGGCTGGCTGGGGAAATGGCCAAAGGAGGTGGCGCCCCAGCCCCTTCTTCTTTTTCTTCGCTGCTGCCCGGCCCTTCCTCCTCCTTCCACAAGCAGCAGGAGTTTGGCAGGAGGAGGGGGGAAGGAATGGGGGCAGAGAGCTTTTCTCGCGGCACACCTGATGATCGCTCACGGCACACTGGTTGAGAAACACTGCTCTAGACCAGGGCTTTTAAAACATTTCCATTCAGGACCCTTTTTCAACCAGAGAAATTTTTGTGTGACTTTAGAGGTAGAGGTATATAAAATTTACATCAAAATCAAATATTTACTAAAGCTTTCCATCCGCACACTTCTCTGTCTGGGGAGAGGGTGGCCCACTGTTTTTCCAAGTGGAGAAGAGGAGGAAAAGGAGACAGGCCATTGCTGGAGATCTCTCTAGCAGCAGCCTGCCTTTCCCTCTGCACTCTTCTCCACCTGAGGAGATGATGGTCCGCTGCTTTCCCAGGCCCTCCTCTTAGCCTAGAGATGTGGGACGCCGCATCTGCATGCTGAGAAGTGGGCTGGGGAAAACGAGATCTGGACTTTAGACCCCAAAGGGCCTCATCTGACCCATATGCCTGGGTTTGCCTATGCCTAATTTAGAGGCTGTTTTAGAAATGTACCTTAATTTGTTAGCAAGAATGTGCAGTGTTTACAGTGGATTTTGCAGAAAATGCTTCAGCTATACTTTATAAAAAGAAAAACCAGCACCTGGAATGTGGCGCAGCTGGCTAAGTGTCAGCTGCAAAAGATCTCTCTGACCAATAGGTCATGAGTTCGAGGCCTGCACAGGTCAAGGTGGGTGCTCGACCTTTAGGTGTAGCCTGCTGTTGACCTTTGCAGCCCGAAAGACAGTTGCATCTGTCAAGTAGGAGATAAAGGTACCACATTAAGTGGGGAGGCAAATTTTGACTGAATTATGAGGCCATTAAAGAACTCCAGGAACGCTGAGGAATGCAGAAGGAACAACAAGGGACGCTGGGAACGCTGAGAGATGAGGAGTGCATCAGCTCCCCCTGGTGGCCAGAGTTTGCCTCTGTTTGTCTATATGTGTGTACTGTGTATGTGAAACGGCAGGGATTGCCTGCCAAGTATGTGTACCTGTAATCTGCTCTGAGTCCCCTTTGGAGTGAGAACAGTGGAATGTAAATAAAGTAAATAAATAAATAAATATTTAGCAAGTCTTGCAAATGCTGATTTATTATCAGTAAATGTTTTGAATTTTTGACTATTTTATATGCCTATCTTGCATAAAAATTTCTCAGGCAGAAAGGAGTCACAAGTGGAAAAGGTATAAAAGCCCTGCCCTAGACCAGGATTTACCAAACTTTGTTCTTCCATATATTTTGGGCTTCAACTCCTGGCTGTTGTCCAACTGGCTGGGGCTTCTGGGGATTGGAGTCCAAAAGGCCTGGAAGACTAGAGTTTGAGAGCCCTACCAGACAGGCACTATATTCCAGGATCTGATCTGAAGTTTCTACTTTAAACTAGATTATATGAGTCCTCACTAACAGATAATCTGGGATAAACAGAAAAACTGGGATCAGATCCTGGAATATAAGGTCTGTCTGGAAGGGCCCTGAGAATCACTGCTCCAGAACTTGGCACTCTCTCCAAAAACTCCCCTTTAGCACCTGTCAATCACTGAAAAGAGCCACCCTTCCTGCTGCTGCAGTGCTTACTAGCGGGGAAGGAAGACATTAGATGAAGCTAGGAAATCAGATCATTTTGGTTTATAGGGGGAAGAAAATGGGAGAGTGCTCACAAATGAAGTGCACCCTCCTAAAGTTCCCATGGTACAAACAGGATTCTGAGCACTATGTAATCTCCTCTGGTAAATACATCTTACTCCATGCACATGCTTGTGTTTTTTGATCATGCATTTTTGTATGTAAGAAGGATGTATATAATATATATTCCTTTGCTGCACAAGTGTTTACTTAGCCAGTAAATCCCAACTTATTTCACAGGAACTTGGGGCTGAATAACGATAAAAGCAATTTAAAATCCATTCATTTTTTCAATGTGGGCTTATACCCAAGTGCACAATGAATTAGTTAACAATTCTAGGCATTTGCAGCTAAGATGAAATCTCACTGAATAGAATGTGATTTGATATATGTCTTTCCTTGGAGTGTGGTAGACCTAGTGTTGCCAAGCTGACTATGTGATGGAGCTCATGTAACTTCAATGGGGATGGTCAAAGGAGTATATAAAAATATGTCAAACTGGATGAGCTTGATACCACTTTAAATGCCATGGCTCAATGCTATGGAATTCTGGGAGTTGTAGATTTCCAAGGTCTCTAGCCTTCTCTGCCAAAGAGTGATTGTTCCTCTCCAAACTACATCTCCCAGAATTCCACAGCATTGTGATTCCATTATATTGAGCTAGGAAAGTTCAAGCATAGATGGTAGAAAGGAGGTGTCCGCAGTTCTTTTCTTGTCACCAGTACCTCTGTGTCACTTTGTTCTGTTCCCTGATCTGTTCAGAACCCTTGTCCCATATCAAACCTGGCCACCCTCCATAGACCAGTTATTGTTTGTTTCATGTGACATGTGTGGTATGCGTGCAAAGATTGCCTTGACATTTAAAGGGCTCAAAGCTGTGACAATAATTTTGTCTGACTTTGACTAATCCATCTTTGTATTGATGTGTCATCATACCCAATCAAAATATATTAACTGGATGTGTGTACATGGCTTACATTGCAAGAGTCGACTCTACTACTCCCCCAAGGGGATTCTCACGTTTTGCTCTTTGAACCTGTCCCCTTTGGAAAATGGCATGAAATATTCATCCATACCACTATTTCACTGACAGCATGTGCTTTCGCTTTTAACACCATATTGTGCCAAAATATGTTACTATTAAAAGCATGTGAAATCATGTAGCTACTCCCTGTCAAATACTACAAAGATCATTCATATGATGAGTGCTCACCTGAGCAAAACACTAAAGAACAGAAATTCTTTTCTATTTCTTCTAAGACAAATAGGCTCTAAGTTGTAGTATTGTATGACATATAAGTCTATTGAAAGAGTAATGGTATCAGTAAATCCTTAGGTATTAACCAATATGTACATATCAGAATAATAATATAATACATTTGCATCTTAGGGTGTGTCTACATTTTGGAATTAATAGTTTGACATACTCAGACTACTATAGCTCAAAGCTACGGAATCATGGGCAATGTAGTTTGATAAGCAGCACACTCTTTAGCAAAGAAGGATAAATTATGCTCTTGCATAATGGATCCTTGCTGTCCATGGCCAAGTGAACATGCTGCTGACCAACCCGGCTGCCTTGTGCCACCGGACCAGCGGCCGAGAGACCAGACATGCCTGGATGTTACTGGCACTCTGGCTTGGGCACCGGGGCCCATCTCCGATGTCGTGTCAGCCTGGTGTTGAATCGGGAACATGAGGGACGGCTCAAAATGGCGGACGACCTTGATGACGAAGAGAGGTGGAGTTCTTCCTTCTCTCCCCCCCCCCTCATCTCAGGCCAGAAGAGGCAACTGCGCAGGCGCCAGAGGACACGCCGGAAGAGAAAGGCAATTGAACTTCCGACTTCCGGCCACTCAGCGGAGCGTCCGGAGGCAACAGTCCCCCAGGAAGCATGCGTTCCTAGGATGATGGTCTTCTCTTTGGCTCATCGAGTTCACCGAGCCATCCCTATTAACCCTGGGGTGACCATTGGAGACCGGACAGCTTTGGATCAAGTTCAGACTTCACCTTGAGGAACAGTAAGAACAAGAAATATAGATCCAGGACTTTTGGGGGAGTGGGGTTTGGGAGCTGGGTTAGATCCAGCTCCCATAGCCTTATGGCTGGGAGTAAGAAGACCCAGGCCACCAAGGTTTCCCCTAGACTACAACCGAACCCTCCTTGAACCCTGCAACCAAGGTCCAGCTTGAAGTAGCTAGGAATGACACAATTTGTTTGTTGTAGTTAATAGTATATGTCTTGTCTTGTGTATTTTATAGCTGTTATATCTGCTTGTTCATGTTTTACTTCTATTTTGTTGTAAACCGTTCCGAGCCCTCTGAGAGTGGTGGTCTAGAAATTTGAAAAAATAATAATAATAATAATAATAATAATAAAGACCTTGCAAAACTACCATTCCTGTGATTCCATTTCATTGAGCCAGGGCAGTTAAAATGGTGTCAAACTGAATTAATTCCACAGTGTAAATGCACCCTCAGCTCCAAGAACTGTTGAATTAATGCTGTCTGACACCACTTTAACTGCCATGGCTCAATGCTGTGCTGAATTGGGTAGTTTTACAAGGTCTTTAGCGTTCTCTGTCAAAGAGTGCTGGTGCCTCATCAAATTTCAATTTTAAGATTTCTCAGTAAAAAAATAAAAATATTAATAAAAATAAAAATAATAATCAAGCCACAATAATGAAACTTTATTTATATTCTGCCCTATTTCCCCGAAGGGACTCAGCAAGTGTATTCCACCATCTTGATACTGTAGATTGGATGCAGCTTTCAGCTGCAGGAAAGCAGTTTAGGATAACCGAGCAGTGTATTTCACAGTGAATGCTGTAAGCCAAGTTCGGATTGGATTGCGAGTACTCTACATTGAGAGATTGCTTACGAAAAGGGGGAGTTGATGCTAAGAAAAGAAGTCACAAAACCCCAGTTTTCATATCACTTGATTTTATCACTATGCTGCAGGTTGGGATGAAAGAATAATACACAATGCCACTCTCTGCTACACTGTCACTGAAGATGCTTCCAGCAGCCAGCTAACATAGTTCAGTGTCAATATTGCAGCCCCAACTGGATTATTTAAATCATCCTTTCAAATATTTTTCCAAGCCAAACCAAGCGCACCACTGCATGCATAAATCTCCTTGTCCATTGAGTTTTGTGCAGGCTGCTTATATTTTTAAATGCTAAAAAATGAAAAACATAAACAAAAATATCTCACACATGAAATCCTCTTTTTTCTAAAGTTAATTGTTGTATTTTCAGTATTCATAGCCACAGGCTCCGCTAACACACACAATGAAAAGCACATCGCAACATTTTGTGCCATACACAAATATCGCTTTCAGCCAAACATTGCTGCATTATTGTAGTCTAAGCGGCACCAACTGTGCACATCTGCATACTCATGGGAATCCTGAGGTTTATGGATATTTTAAAAAGCTTTAGAGAGAGAAATTATAGTGAGGAGGAAGGGAATCCCTCATGAGAGCCTACTGAGGAATAAGCATACCCAGTGGGAAGGGAATGCTGAGCGACTGTTTTAAAAAACCACCACACTACAAGATTATACTGCAGGTCCCAGAGAAACAGAATATTTGCATATTGTATACAAGTATTTACAGTGAGCATCAGCAAGGTTGCACAAAAGAGAATTGGGGAACATGTGGTCCCCCAGATGTTCTTCCACAAATCCCACCTTCTCTCACCATTGTCAATGTTGGCTACACCAGATAGTCCAGATCAGGGGTGCTCATTAGTTAGCTACTAGTAGATCTTCGGCCCTCTTCCAGTGATTTCGGGCCTCACCAGCCGGATGGGGTGCTCCTGCCATGCGCGCACACACCCTGCGTGCACGCGCGCTCCTGCTGCTGTCTTCCGCTCTCGCGGTGCTTCTTTCACCTGCGGGGCATTGCAGGAAGAAGGAAGCACGAGACAGGGCCTCTGGAGGGAGCACCCTGCCTCTCTCTCGTCCAGAAGCAGCTGTGCAGCCTCTGTTGCCGGCGAGACAGGCAGGGCAGATCACTCCCTCTGGATGCCCTGCCTCGTGCTTTCTCCTTCCTGCAATGCCCCGCAGGCGGAAAAAGCGCTGCGTGGGCAGAAAACAGCAGCAGGAACACACGCAATGGCAGGAGCGCACGGGAGCGCACGGCGGCGGGGCAGGTAGATCTTTTGGTCTTGGTTGCTTTAAGAGTAGCTCGCATGCTGAAAAAGTGTGAGCACCCCTGGTCCAGATTGTTTGAATGGCTATGTGTGACCCAGAAAACAACAACAACAAGGCCATGATGGTACAATCGGTTACATCCATGTGCTGCTGAACTGCTGACCTTAAGGACAGCAGTTCAAAATCACAGGATGGGATGAGCTCCCACTGTTAGCCCTAGCCCTGTTAGCCCTAGCTCCTGCCAACCTAGCAGTTCAGAAGGAAAAGGCAAAAAGATGCTCCAAGCAATCATGCCGGCCGGCCAACCAGGAGGTGACAACGCAGGCTCCTTGGCTTGGAAAAGGAGAAGAGCACCTCCCCCAGAGCCAAAGATGAGCATCACCTCCAGAAGTAAAGGGAGAAAGCCTCTGTGTATGTGTGTCTCATTGTAACAAAGCATTGGATGTTTGCCTGTGTTTGTTTATATACTGTAATCCGCTCTGAGTCTCCTTGGGGAGAAGGGCGGAATATAAATAAGGTAAGCCACCCTGAGTCGTCACCCCCCCCCCCCTCCCTGGGTGTTGAGAAAGACAGGGTACAAATGTTTGAAATAAATAAATTGAAATAAAATAAAATATTAATATTTCTCACCTGCTACTCCCCATGGCTCAAAGGACTCAGAAAATATTAATTTTAAAGTGCTGTGCAAAGTTGAGCACTTTTTCCATATATTCTATCTGTAGAAACACTTAAAGTAAAACTGCAAGGGATATAGGTACACAAAATAGTGGAAAAGCCAATAGTGCAAACAAGTGGTTTTTCTCCTTCTCACAAAAGGAACACCTCAATTTAAAAATGTTATTTTCTGATTTCCAAATGAGTGCTCTCAGTCCTTAACATGTTGACTGTGGATCCCAGAAGAGAAGTGGTTGTGGTGCTTGATCTGGTCAAATTGAGCCTTCAAGCTTCTCATAACACTATGGATTCAGCCTCCTCAGAAGGATCAATTAGAATCATATTAAATAATCAAGCTCTTAGAAAATGACAAGACAGATACAATCACTGAGCTTTTCCCCAAGGAACATTAAAGACTTCCTGCAATCTATCAGATGCACCTTTAAGTGGGAAGTATGATACTCTGATCACATGGAGGGCACTTCCTAGTATGTAGGCATTTTGCTTGCAATAATCTTCGATTTAGGGTTGTTTTGTTGATAATGGAAAATTATCTCCACCTGCAATTTTCTGCAAAGTTAAGAACAAGGTACTTATCAATCTTGAACTATCCACCTTAAAAATAATTCCAGGGGCATTGATGTGGATAAGTACGTAGAAAATCTTTGACTGGCAAGCATTTCACTGTTGTTGCTTGGTTTGCGTACTCTATATGCAGTTCACTCTCATAGCTTGGCAGTACCAGCAGAGAAGTCAATGAAATGACTTTCTGAGCTCGATACCAACATTCCACTGTTGGCTAAAATACTGCAGAATGAAACATAATCTGTGGGATCAACCAGATCTCTATTTGAAGATGTTGCTGGTTTGGTTTGACTTCCAGGTGCAGCTGTGGCTAACTGAGACCTTTTTATCCAAGCACTGCATGACAGCAATGATAACTGATTGGAGGCATGTTTCAACTGATGGTCCCCCCCCCCCTGGATTAAAGGGAGAATAAAAACCACCAACATGTGTTAGCAAACCCCATTAGACTCCTGGGAACTGCTACAGTTGATTAGGAGTGAAGTGAGGGGAAACGAAGAGGTAAAAGTCATCAAGTTATCCTACTGCAAGCAAGCTTAATGGACATTAAGTCACCTCTGCACTTTCTTTTTCAATTATTTCATTGACATTGTCTGGAACTAATGGTTAAAAAGGGATCTTTGACTCAGAGGTTATATTAGGCATGGGCAAATTTTGGCACTCCAGGTGTTTGGACTTCAATCTAAAATCCCAGACAGCTTACTAGTAGTTAGGAATTGCGGAAGCTGATGTCCAAAATTCCTTGAGGGCCAAAGTTTGCCCATGTCTGGGTTATATTAATGTTGAGGGTGGTTCTACATAAACAGTACAATGCAGTTTAAAGACAGCTTGAGAGCAGGGTGTCTATAAAAGATACACCCCAATACGCACTGCAGCACACATCAAGCCAGAGACAGGGCACTTTTAAAAAAACTCACCAGAAAGTTTGGAACAAGGCCAAAAAATATGCGGAAGTCCAGTGGTTCTCAATCTGTGGGTCGCAGATGTTTTGGCCTTCAACTCCCAGAAATCCTAACAGCCTGTAAACTGGCTGGGATATCTGGAAGTTGTAGGCCAAAACACCTGGTGACCCACAGGTTGAGAACCACTGCTATTGTCAATTACAGTATATCCCATACAGGGGACGAATCTGGGACTGGAAAGTGTGGAATGCTTCTCAGGACATCCCTAGAACTGAAGCACTTTTAAAAAGTGAAAAGACAGCTATCTGGAAGATAAACAATTACTTCACTGGGAGATAAAACTACATCATTTTCATGGGAGCACTCGCTTTCCACCTTTTTGTTCTCCTTTCCTGGGCCCTGCTGTGGTTCAGTGAAGATTCTGAATGGACAAGGATATGTGCATCAGCTCATCTCAGCAGACTGGCTGTGGGCCCTTCCAGACAGGCCATAAATCCCTGGATCTGATCCCAGGTTTTCTGTTTATCCCAGATTATCTGGCAGTGTGGACTCATATAATCCAGTTTGAAGCAGAAAAAACTGGGATCAGATCCTGGTATATAGAGCCTGTCTGGGACTGAGAAAAAAGAAAACCCACATTTTCTAGTGGCTGTTTATCTGCAGATAGAGCAATTCCTGGATTTGGTTTGATCCACATTTAGCAGATACTGTGGTCACCATCACAGCCACTAACCAATTCCTGGGTGTTTGTGTAGACAGTGCTCACCAAAACTGATTCCTTTTTATCCACTTCCAATTGGATTGTTTAGTCTGTGTAGAACTGCCTTGAATTTCTGCCTTTCAGATTTTTACATGAGATATTAGGGCAATGGTGGGCAATTACTGGCCCTTTAGGTGTTTTGGACTTCAACTCCCAGAAATCCTAACAGCTGATAAACTGGCTAGGATTTCTGGGAGTTGAAGTCCAAAACACCTGGAGGGCCGGTAATTGCCCACCCCTGTACTAGGAACTATTTCTAAGAAACTTCAAGATTGGGTTCTGAGTGCAGAAAGTCTTATAAATCGGTTGAGAGGGGGAGGCAAAGCTCTAAAGTGAATAAAGAACACAGAAACTGGGAGCAAATGTATCACTTTGGCTCTTAAATGTAAATACATTAATGCATTAATTCAGTGTTTCCCAACCGCTGTGACACGGCACAGTAGTGTGCCATGACGGACCTCCTGCTGTGCCATGAGAAAAGCTCTCTGCCCCCTTCCTTCCCCCTCCTCCCGCCGAACTCCTGCTGCTTGGGACCTGGCTCCGTCCCCTCCCCTCAGCTTCAGTTCTCCCACAGCTTCTCCAGCCTTGAGGGGGCAGTGCCAAGCCAGCATTGTGCTGGCTCTGCCACCACTGGCTTGGCACTGCCCCCTCAAGGCTGGAGAAGCTGTGGGAGAGCTGAAGCCGAAAAGGCATGGCGCAGCCTGGCTTCTCCCCCTCCCCAGCTTCAGCACTCCCAGCAGCTGCTCCCAGCAGGCCAACATCCCCCAGCTGTTCTTTACTGTGTTAGAGTGTCATTTTGTGTCATTTTGGTTGGTGGTGTGCCCCTGGATTTTTTTAATGTTAAAAGTGTGCCGCGGCTCAAAAAAGGTTGGGAAACACTATACTAGTAAATCTGCCTTTTTTCTTGTGCTTTACATCAATCTATCATAATAGATGTATTTTCATTTAAGAGCCAAAGTGAAACATTTAGTATTAACGTTAGAAGTGTGTTAAAGTTTGCTAACACTACTTAATAAGTATGCATAACTATTAGATTTTGATGAAGAAGAAATACATGGTTACATTATTTTGGTTTAGATTACTAACATTTGTAAAAATTCTTTATTTCTTTTGTTGTATCTATTTTTCTCAGTATATCTTATATTTCATACTGATATTTTATTTTAAATATTTGGAAATATCAATTAAATATTTGTTTTTAAAGATGTTGCTGATTTGAAGGACCGTAAAGAAAGATTGCCAAGGTCCTTGAAGTTGCTCATCAGCAGTTGGCACCTGGGCAATATTCTGAGAATGAACACACCTTCCCTTAATGCATTTCTATTTAAACTGGAGCAACTATTTTTACATATGTACCTGTGAATTAACACATGCAAATATGATGCTATTCTACTTCTTTTTGTGTTCCTTTTTGGTGATAGGTTTCTTCTTTTAGGATGTAAGTGGGCACTCAATGTTCAGGTAAAATAGAAAAATAGCTTACAAAATAGACCTGGAGAAGCAGCATAATGGTGCTCTAGAATTGGTTGCACTAATGGAGCTAGAAAAGCTGAGTAAATATGCACAGAAATGTTTTCACTTGGTTTGCTATTTTAAAGTGTTTTGCAAGGTCTTTAGCAGCCAAATAACTCATTACCAGGACAGCTGAATGCCTAATTCCCCATTTCAGCTTAATTAAATCTTTCAGCCAATTGTTGGCAGAGTTTGTAGAAGAGGGGTATTAGGGACAGTGAACAGCTATGCTAGTGTCTCACCCCCAATGGTAACCTTCTAGAGCAGTGTTTTCCAACCTTTTTTGAGCCGCAGCACATTTTTTACATTTACAAAATCCTAGGGCACACCATCAACCAAAATGACATTATAACACAGTAATATGTTTTTAAATGAATTTATACACTCAGTGTGAAACCTGGACCTGTTTCGATGAACACAATATAGATATCCTAGCAAGAATGGCAGAAAGACACAAACTTCCCACACAGAACTCCCATAACTAAGAGAAAATACTATACGAGTTTGGTGGGAATTGACCTTGGGTTTTGGAGTTGTAGTTCACCTATATCCAGATAGACTGTGAACTGAAACAATGTTGGATCAGGACCAAACTTGGCATGAATACTCAATATGCCCAAATGTGAACACAGATGGAGTTTGGGGAAAATAGGTCTTGACATTTGGGAGTTACAGTTTTTGGGATTTATAGTTAACACACAATCAAAGAGCATCCTGAACTATTGCAACAATGGAATTGAACCAAACTTGGCACATTGAACTCTCATTACCAACAGAAAGTACTGAAAGGGTTTGCTTGGGAATTGACCTTGGGTTTGGAAGTTGTAGTTCAACTACACCCAGAGAGCACTGTGGACTCAAACAATGTTATGTTATGTTGTTGTTTGTTTTCTATCCAGAATCACAATGTTGGACGGAGGCTCACCACTTTAAGGTCCCTAAAACAGGCATGGGAAAAGTCGGCCCTCTGGGTGCTTTGGACATCAACTCCCACCATCCCTAACAGCCTGAGGCCCTTTCCTGCTTAAATGGCTGAGAGGGGAAAAGGAAAAGAGCCTGAGGCTGCTAGGAATGGTGGGAGTTGGAGTTCAAAACACCTAGAAGGTCCAAGTTTGCCCATGCCAGCTTTCGACAGAGACCTCTTCCTCCTCTTTCCCCCTTCGTGCCCTTTCTTCCCCCTCCTGCCAAACACTTACTTTTTCTTCTACACTGCCGCTTCTGCCACCATTTTGATCTGAGGGGGCAGTGTGAGCATGTTCAGGAGGGGAGGGGGGAGGGAGGAAGACGTGACCCGTGTGAGTGCTACTGCGCAGACTCGCCCCAGAGCAAAGCAAGGCAAAGCGAGCAGAGCAAGGCTGGGAAGAAGGGAGCCCGAGTGGAGAAGAAAAAATGTTTGGCAGGAGGGAGAGAAAGGGTTTTGGAGGTTCCAATTTCCCACGACACACTGGTTGGGAAACACTGTTCTAGAGGGAACTGTCATACTGTTGCCCACAAAAGTTCAGGAATTTTTCCAAGAGTAACCTCTCTTCTAAAACAATCTAAGATCTAAACATCTCAGAGTTTTATTTCATTCCTTGAGTTTTTGATGAGTCTCCGGTGGTGAATTGGGTGAAACCTTGTGCCTCTGAACTGCTGACTCAAAGGTCGGTGGTTCGAATCCAGGGAGCGGGGTGAACTCACATCTGTCAGCTCCAGCTTCCCATGCGGGGACATGAAAGAACCCTCCCACAGGATGGTAAAACATCCAGGCGTCCCCTAGGCAACGTCATTGCAGTTTCTCAAGTCATTCCTGACATGAAAAAAAAGTTCCTGAGGATATATTGTTTTTCATAAGCCACATTTAAAGATCACACATACATTTCTGCTTACTAATAAAGAAAATGGTCTTCTGGGTTTAACACATAAAATTGTAAGAGCAATAAAATCATAAAAAGTACAAAGCTGGCTATTATGGGTCCCAGTTCTTCCTGTACATCAAGGTTCCTGTAATGTTAAGAACATCCTCATAACATGGGCTACTAGTGAATTTTTCAGTATAGCCATGTATTTCGACCCATATGCAGTTTGAGCTGATTGTAACTGAACTTGGGTTTGCGGTGGTCAAATCCAAGAAAACTATGTTGTGAAAAACACTAATTTCATGTTACAGATTTTAGGGAAAGACAAATTAAAAATAAAATTGCTGATATCCTAATATACTTTCAACAAATTATGGTATCTCCCACACACCCCTTGAAACAGTGTGAACAGTTTTGATCAGTGCAGCTCAAAAAGGATATTTTAGATCTGGGAAAAAGGAGGCAAACTGATCAAGGGACTATGGGCCCTTTTACACAGCCATATAACCCAGGATAGTAAGGCAGATAATCCACAATATGTGCATTGAATTGGATTATCTGAGTTCACACTGACATATAACCCAGTTCAATGTGGATTTTATACAGCTGTGTGGAAGGGGCATACAGCTGGGAAAGATGGCTGTGAGTGTGGTAGGGTGTGGTAGGGTTGGTCTGGGTTAGTTTGATAGGAGTGTGAGAGTGCATGCTCTTGCAATGAGCACCATGGAAGTCTTCACATTTGGTGGGTTGAAAGATGGAAACCCTACACTTGGCCACATTGGTGGGATTACCTGCGTGAAACCTTCACAATTGGTAGAATGGTTGGAGAACCCCAGCTGAAGAACATCTAGTATCCCAAACACAGTGATCCAACCCCACTCACCATTCTTAAGAATATACTTGCAGAGTTCCTAAATGTGGGATTAATGATTATATGATCAATTGGAAAACAGAAGGCTACGGTCATTCATTTATTCATTCAGTTAGTAAAGCAGTAATTATTATAAGTGTTAATAAACTAATTTTAAACACTATTATGACAATAAAAGTGTACCACTCACACCATTAAAAGACCTTCCAGCAACAACCAATTACTCATCACAATCCAGCCTAAATAAATACATAACTTAAAGAAGACTATTTTCTGTGGCAGAGAGATAGAAGAAGGGGACAGTACATCTTGTTATGGAAGAGAATCTTGTAGACTAAAGAAGTCACCATGAAGACCCTCAAAACATGTCCATACTAGACAGATGTGTGACTCGTGGGACTGAGAAAAATCTTTATCCAAGGATCTTGAAACTCACCCAGGTTCACATAGGGATACACCATCTATCAGATAGTCTGGACCCATGCTGCATAATGTAGCATCAGCAAAACAGAAGCACGATGAGCAGGAAGAAGACAGGATATTTTCCAATAAGTCCTTGGAGATAAAGCTACAATGATTTCCACTGCCCAAACAGGTTACTGAAAAGCCCTGCAACTATAAGGGTGGTTGACAGGATGGTGTGGAGAAAATGTGAGAAAAGGATCACAGCATCATTTTTTTCTTTATCTTGCCTGTCATCCCCTTCTCCACCCACTGTCTCCGCCATCATAATTTTGATGGCCGTTCTTTGCTGCACATCTCTCTGCAGGCTTCCTCCTCATTCCTCCCTCCTGTTCCTGTTACTCTCGATCATGCCTCTCATGCTGACTGCAGCTGCCATTGCCTACCATGGAGTGAAAAGCTCTGGTGAGACTGCAGGGGAGGTGACAAAGTGTGTGCTAAAGTGTGCATGTGAAGGGGAACAGTACAGAAACAAAAATACTATTCCCCCAAATGCTTCTGGGGAAATGTTCTCAAAAGTACATTCAATTTCATTGGAGAAGAATGTAGCTTATACTCAGCTTTAACAATCACCACAAAGCCAATTCAACATAGTTAACATCAATACTTTCATCCCAGTCTCTGGGAATGAATGGGAAAGTCGTGAGTCTAGATATTTTAGTAAAAATCATTGATCAAAAAACTTGGTTCAACTTACCCACCACTCAATATAATTACTGTTTCCTATAAAATATAAACTATCCCTTCCTCTGAGTAGAGTGATGAAAGGCAAGAGTTTAGCCTATATTTGAAGAACTTAAGAGAAGGAGCTACCCGCTCCATTCTCTCTTCCACAGCACTGCTTCTAGCTTTTTCAAATGCCCGAGTGGCAAAATATTGGAGGTGACAAGGGGCTCCCTGAGACAGTGCTGGCACTTTCTGCTCTCCATTGAGTTGAATCCCTTGATTTATTGTTGGGTTATGTCAACATTCATAATTTGCAACCAAGCCTGCCCTTGACTTACCTGAGGTCAACTTAGACACAAACATATATGGTACTCTATTAGCACCTCGGGTAAATTTATGTAGGATTAAACATTCTTTGTCCAGAAATCAATATATTTTCAAGTTTGCAAAGCCAAAAAATAAAAATAGCATCCCAAAACATGCACACACACACACATTCCAAATGGAGAAGATGCACAGACCCAAAAATGAACACTGGCAAACTTTAGTTAATATATACAAATAAGCATATCAAAAACTGTAATAAGAAGAAATGAATAAAAATGTGTATAAAAAAGAGCTCTCACAAGACAATGTGGAAGTGCACTAGAAGGAGCTTATCAGTGGAATAAAATGGAATCTAGATCACATTGACTTTGATAGATTTGACCACTGCTATATGGACTACTTCCACAGCATATGGCAAAAAACACTAACTTAGGTACCTTCAAGAGGATTGCATAAAATCAGAAAAGACTAGCAATACCTTCTAGTCATGATGGCTATAAGCTACCTCTCTAGGCCTGGGCAATCATGATTCTAAAGTACTTACAAAACTAAAGTTCTGGTGGTGAAAACTAGGTGGCGCTTTGCTTCTACAGTGTTGCTAAAGTTCTGGTGGTGAACATTTCAGAACTCTAACAAAACTTTCAAAATTTCATTATAAATGGCAGTTCCTAATTGGTTCTGTCTTAAAAATCGCCAATAATGAAATAATAATGAAGTTTTGAAAGTTTTATTAGAATTCTGAAATGTTCACCACCAGAACTTTAGCAACACTGTAGAAGCAAATCACCAGTGCCCCCTAGTTTTCACCACTAGAACTTTCGTTTTGTAAGTATTTTGAAACCATTTAGAACCATGATTGCCCAGGCCTACTCTATACTTAAGCAGCATGTTTCTGAAGACCCTCTGTTGGGAAGCAGACAGGAGGGAAGTCTATTGTCCTTGTGTCCTACTTGTAGGTTATCATGGGCAATTTGACATGTCAGCATCTATTTATTTATTTATTTAAAACATTTATATCCCGTCGTTCTCAACCTGCAAAGGGGGCTCAGAGCAGCTTACAATTGGCAATCATTAGATGCCAACAAAGAACTATTACAGCACAGAAATTAAAATAAACAGGTCAACAACAGTAAATTTTTTAAAAAATACATTAAAAATAATGGCCCTTAAAATATTAACACAACCAAATCTGAGTCCGCAAATCCAAATCATAGTCCAGAGTTCTAGTCCAAGGTCTCTTCGTTGATAATTCTCACGAGTCATTACAGTTGTTGCTCAGTCAGCTTCCCAAATGCTTGCTCCCAGAGCCAAGACTTGAGTTTTTTCCTGAATGAGAGGAGAGATAGAGTCACCCTGATTTCACTGGGGAGTGCATTCCACAGACAGGTGGTCACCACCAAGAAGGCCATGTCTCTCAACTCCGCCAGTCACACTTGTGAGGGTGGAGGGATCAAGAGCAGTCTCCCCTGATGATCGTAAACTCCAAGGTGGGTCATAAAGGGAGATACGTTTGGACAAGTAAACTGGGTCAGAACTGTTTAGGGCTTTTTACGTCAAGACCAGCACTTTGAATTGTGCTCGGAAGTACACCAACAGTCAGTGGAGCTGCGTAACAAGGGGGTGATGTGCTCCCTGTAAGTTGTTCCAGTGAGTAATCTGGCTGCTGACCATTGGACTAGTTGGAGTTTTCGAACAGTCTTCAAAGGCAACCCCACGTAGAGTACGTTGCAGTAATCTATTTGGGATGTAAAAGTCACAAGAATGTGGATTTCCCTCTTAGCCGAAGGCTAAAGAGGGAGAGGAGTTTGCCCTCTCCCGGGAGAAAGAGGAGGTTCTTAGAACCTCTGGGAGGCAGGGGGCGTGGCCTCCCTTTAGGAAGGCCAGCCCCCTGAAGAGCTCAGTCGGAGCTCAGCAAGCGGAGGAGACGGTCGGTCTCCTCCTGAGGTGAGCCCGCGGTTCGGGGGAGCTGGGCCTCGTCCCCCCCCCTCCTCCCCACTTATGGGGCCCGCGCTTCCCGTCAATACGGGGAGTCGCGGGCTACTCCGGGGGGCTCCGCGGGGCTGCTGCCGCCATTTGGCGGAGCGCGCCTTTCGCGGGAGCCATCTTCTCCGGGGCGGGGGCTGGCGGGAGGCGAGCTACCGCCGTGGCGCGGAGGCTCGCTTCCCCGCATGGCCTCCGTAGTGGGGAGGGCGCTCCTGGCTCGCTGCCGTCGTTCGGCGGCAGAGCGCCCCCCCTTTTCCGCGGCTCGCCGGTGGAGAAGGCCGGGGATTGTCCCTGGGCGGGAGCCATGCAGGCCTTTGGCCTGCGGCTGCCGCCTTTGGCGGGAAACCGCCATTTTTGTTTGCCTCGCCGGTGGGTGGCGAGCCACGGCCGCGGGCCGGGCTCTTGCCTCCCCGCATGGCCGCCTTGGTCGAGGGGGCGCCCCCCCCCCCTTTGAGGCAGGGGGAAGCCGAAGGTCGGGGATGGGGCTTCTAATTTAGCCCCCCCTTTTTTCGGGCCCGGTTGCAGGGGTGCTTGCTGGGTCGCCCCTGCACCCGGCCCTCCCCCTCCCTGTTGGTTTGGCACAAGCCACTGTACCCCGAAGGCACCGGGTCCCGCCTGACCTTGGAAGCTAAGCAGGGTCGGCCCTGGTTAGAAATTGGATGGGAGTCCAAGGAAAATCAAACGTGGGTTGTATTAATTGCACTGTAGGACAGTGGTTCTCAATGTGGGTCACTGGTAAACTGGCTGGGATTTCTGGGAGTTGTGACCCACAGACGGGGAACCATGGCTCAATGCTATGGGATCCTGGGATTTGCAGTTTTATAAGTGCATAGGGAGGCGCCATGTTGGCCGCATGGCGTTGCTCCCCCCTTCCCCCTTCCTTTTTGTTACAGCTCTGTTGGGGCTAATTGGGCCATGGGGCGGGAGTTGGTTTTTTCAGCTCCCTAGACCCCCTCCCCTCCTTTGGGTGGCACTGCATAAGGATCCATTGGTCCTGAAGGTTATGAGTTCGAGGCCTGCCCGATTTGGTGGGCTCTCGACCTATGGTGTGGCTAGCTGTCGACCTTTGCAGCCCGAAAAATTAAGGTGCCACTTAGGGGGGAGGCAAAATAAAACTTGTTTAAGGTCAGGCACTGCCTGACAATTTTATTCCTTTGGCTGGGTTTGCAAATAGCAATAATATCAATAAAAATAAGGATTAAAATGAAATGAAAATAGAATGGGATAAATGAACTAATAAAAAGGCTTATGGTTGTTTTATGTTGGCCAACATTGGCAATAGGGATTTTGATTCAGCTATGCGGTTTTATTCACCCGGTTTATTGTAAAATTTAATTGGAAGGGGGAGTTCATGATCCGGCGTATAGCGCATGATTGACCCATGGTTGACATTAGCAATTGAGTTGCTAACTTATACAGTACATTATCATCTTACCTGGGTCATTTTTTAATTTTAATTTTAATTTTGATAAGCTTCTGACCCTTAGTATAGCTTGCTGTTGGCCTATGTCTGGCAACATTAGCAATGAGGGACCGGCTACAAGCAATGCATTTTCATTTCACCTGGGTCATTCTAATTTTAAATGGAAGAGTGGCTTCTGATTTTGATATGGCCTGCCGTTAACCCTTCGCCGACAACGTTAGCAAAAATAATAATAATAATAAATAAATAAATAAATAAATAAATAAATAAATGGCTAATTCCAAGCAGTGGCTCTCAAAAAACCCCTGGTATAGGGTTGACCTATTTGTTAACATTGGGAACTGAGTATAATGTCAAGCAATATTTTGATTCTTTTATCGGGTATTTTATAAAAATTAAAAGGAAATAAAAATAAATAAATGGATAATAATAATAATAATAATGAGTTAGTTTGAGCGAGATCCCGACCTTTGCCGTAGCTTTGTTGACCTATGCCGTCAACGCTAGCAATCAAGTTACTTTTCATCTGGGTCAGTTTAAATTTCAATGGGGAGCAGCCTCTTGACCCTTGGCATGGCTTACCATTGACCTTTCTGGTCTACAGTAGCATTTGAGTTAGAATTGCGGGCAATATATTTAATTTTCACCGGGCCCCGTTTTTAACTTCAATTGGAGTAGATTCCGACCCTTGGTATAGCTTTGTTGACCTATGCCCGTCGGCACTAGCAACTGAGTTATTTTTCACCTGGGTCATTTAAATTCCAACTTGGCGAGTGAGCTCCTGACACTTGGTAGGGCTCACGGTGACTTACATTGTCAACAATGGCAGTTGAGTTACAATTTCAAATAATATATTTAATTGCTCTGGGTTAATTTTAAATTTTGGCTTGAGTGCGCTCCTGACCCTTGGCATAGCCTACGTCTGTTGACCTATGCCCGTCAACACTAGCATTGGAGTGCCTTTTTACCTGGGTTATTTTAAATTTTAACTTGGCAGGGAGCTCCCGACCCTCGGTATGGCTTACAGTTGACTTTTAATTGTCAACATTAGCAATTGAGTGATAATTTCAAATAACGTAATTAATTTTCACCTGGGTCATTTTAAATTCCGAATTGAGGGAGCTCCCGACCCTTTGCATAGTTTACTGTTGACCTATTCCGTCAACACTAGTAACTGAGTTACTGTTTCACCTGGGGATTTTAAAATTCAACTTGAGGAGTGAGTTCCTGACCGTCGGTACGGCTCACCATATACACGTTTGTCAACGTTAGCAATGGAGTTACTAATTTTAAACCAGGTGATTGTTCTTTCACCATTTTACCTGAGGAGCCCCTGACCACGGGGTAAATGACCATTGACCTACATTGGTCTGGACCATTGGTGATTGGGTTATGATTTTAAGCATCATTTGGCCTGTCACCTGGGTCATTTTGAATTTCAACTTGAATCTTAAATATCAACTTCGGTGCGAGCTTTCGTCGCTCGGTATGATTACTGTTGACCTATGTTGTCAACTTTACCAGTGAGTTAACAATTTCGCAAGGTAATTGTCACTTTACCTGGGTCATTTTCAATTGTGACAAAAGGGAGGACTCCCCATTTGGTATAGCCTACTGCTGACCTATGTTTGGCAGCTCTGGCTGTTGTGTTATGTTTTTCAGCCAACGTATTTCTTAATTTACCGGAGTTGGAAGTACGGTTGTCTCCTTGGAGACACGCTCTCCAAGCCCTTATACATTGCTAGAGAGTTAAACGGTTAACCTTTTCTTAAAAGACCGTACCGTCAGGCCTACACAGGCACACTCTCTCAGCCTTTTAAATGGCGGAAGAATATGGAGAGTGGTTTCCTTTTTTATAAAAGATGACTAGTTATTGCAGTCACACCCTCTCAGCCGTATAAATGGCTGCCGGGTTCGAAAGCGCCTTTTCTTTAAAACTAAAAAGACTGGTTATGAAAGTACACCCTGTCAGCATTATAAATGGCTAGAGAGTTTGAAAGCGCTTTTCTTTAAAAATACAAGAGTAATAGTCGTTGAGTCACGCCCTCTCAGCCCTAAAAACGGCTAGAGGGTACGAAAAAAGGGGCATTCTTTTAGATTACAGGAAGATTGGTCGTTTCAGTACACCCCCCTTTTTTGATCCTATTAAAGGCGGGGGAATTTTACGAAGCGCATTCTATTGAAATATAGAATAGTTGGTTGTTGAGTTCACCCTATCGGTGTTATAGAGGCCTTGGGGAATTTTAAAAGCGCCTTTTCTTTACACCCCCTCAGCCTGATAAAGGGCTTGGGATTTTGAAAGGCGTGTAGCTTTAAAGCATACGTTGATTACTTGATTAGCCTTATGATGGGCTGGAGAGGTCAGAAAGCGTTTATTAATACACGAGGGTAGTTGTTTTAGGCACACACCCCTTTTAGCCTTATTGAAGCCGCAGGAGGTCATTAGCGCTTTTTTCTTTAAAGCATACAGTAGATTAGTTGTTCGATTATACCATCTCAGCCTTAAAAAGGGCTGGAGAGTTTGAAAAGGGCGTTTTATTAAATTATAAGGCGATTAGTATTGGAGGCTCACTTTCTTTGCCTTATAGCGGCTAGGGAATTCGTAAACATGTTTTCTTTAAAAGATAAGACGTTGTTAGTTTGAGTTATACCCTCTCAGCCTTAAAACGGCTGCAGAGTTTGGAAAGCTCGTTTTCTTAAAACATAAAAGATTAATCTTTAGAATTATGCCCCCTCAGCCTTAAGAAACGGCTGGGGGGATAAAATAAATATATAAATAAAAGAAAAATTTAAATGGCGGGTCAGTTGATTTACACATCTCTGCCCGGTAACCGGCGGAAGACATTGAAAAGGCGTTTTCTTTAAAAACACGAGATTACTCGTTTGGTTAAACATCTCAGCCTTAACGTGGCTGGAGAGTTTGCAATTGCGTTTCCTCTTAAAATAAAAGAAGATTAGTCGTGAGTTACCCCTTCTCAGCCTGACCCGGCTGGAGATTTGAATGGCGCGTTTTCCTTGAACATTGAAGGTTGGCTATTGGATTGCATTCCTTCGGCCTTATAAATGGCCTGGGAGTTGAATGCACCTTTTGTTACATTATAAGATTAGTTAGTGAGTTTACCCTTTCAGCATTAGGGACATCCTCCCAGCCTTATATAAGGCCGGGGAGTTTGAAAAACCGTGTTTCCATTAAAGCAGAAGGAGTTTAACTATTTGAATTACATCCTCTTAGCCTTACTGGGCTGGAGAGCTTAAAAGCGCGGTTTTTTCTAGAAGGAGGTTAGTAGTTTAAGTTACACCCGCACAGATTTATAAACGGCTAGGGATTTTGAAAGCGCGTTTTTCTTTTAAACAGAAGATTCAGTCATTAGAGTTACACCATCTCAGCCTCTTACTCGGCTGGAGAGTTTGAAAGTGTGTTTTCTTTTAAGCAGAAGAAGATTAAGTGGTAGAGTTACACCCTCTCGGCTTTAAAATTGGCTGTGGAGTTGGGAAGTGAGTTTTCTTTAAAATATAAGAGGAATAGTATTTTGAACACACCATTTCAGCCTTATATAGGCTGGTAAAGTTGGACAAATTTATTTCAGCCATTGGCAGTTGCGTCCAATGCATACAATGGATGCTTATATAGTTAGCTACTAGATAGTGGGGGGTTAGTCCTATGTGGCTGACACTCAGGTACCACCTTCGCTGTTTTATGTAATGTCCACTTGGCGGAAATGGGAGCTCAAGGGAGTCCCGATTGCCAGTGCTGACTCTGGCCCCTATTGGGGCTAACCAGTTTCAGAAATTGGCAGGCAGTGCCCGAGGTCACAATCCGTGGTCGGCCATCGACCCACAGCCCAGTCGAAGGGAAAGCGTGAGGGTGGCTTAAAAAGGGCCATGTGGGCGAGTCGGGCCTGTCTGACGGTAGTGACCAGCCGTCAAGGGGTCCTACATTTCATTTTGGCCAACATTTGGGCCTGGACTCCATTGCCTTTTGGAATGGAGTGGCAGACGTGGTCTGCAGCAAACTTGCATGCACGGTCCTTACCCCCTGTTGGTTTGAGACTCTTAGCTGAGACTGGCGGAGTTCCACATCAGGGGGAACGGCTTGGGCTTGCGGACGGGCAAAGCGTCTTACAGGCCCGAGCAAACTTGTACTGGGGGGCTGGCATGGCCCTGCATACACATCGTCCGGTCCACCAATATGCCATCTTGTTGGTGGTTCGGTGTGTGGAGATGTGAGAGTCCTCATAAGTGGGGAACAAGGAAGGGGCCATGCGCTCAACAGTACGGGGGGTAGCACTCTACCTCCTTTATCCAGGGCTCGCGACAATGCTTTGTTTGCTGAGCGGTTGGATTGTAATATCGGAATTGGGCAACGTTCCGTTCGTCTAACAGGATAGGGGTGTTAGGACTCTCGGTGGGGATGGGGACTAGGTGGACACCTGTCCCCATCGGTGGCGGAAAATAGCTAGGGAAAGCCCATTGTCGGTGTGCACCTAAGGCACCTCCTTCAGGGGTGAGGGCCATCAAGTTAACATTCACCTCAAAGTTCAAGTTGAGGGGTTAACAAAGTGTAATGGCCCTGGAATGAAAGAGGCTGATCTCAAGATCTCGAGTACAGACCTCTCATTCATTTCCCTAAAAGGGGTTGCCCTGGTTGGATAATCAGGGAATCCAGGTGTTTCGCCCGAAATCGATGTCGTTAGCCGAGGGGGCATGATACCCCGGCTAGAATACACCTTGATTCCTGACACCTTCTGAGTTAGACTTAAGGAAAATTAAATAGGTAACTTTAAATAAAAGTTGCTCAATTTGAACCCAATACTTTGTGTCTCGTCTCTTTTGTTCAGGGGGTTGGAGGGCAAGTGGATTTCCCTCTTAGCCGAAGGCTAAAGAGGGAGAGGAGTTTGCCCCCTCCCACGGAGAAAGAGGAGGTTCTTAGAACCTCTGGGAGGCAGGGGGCGTGGCCTCCCTTTAGGAAGGCCAGCCCCCTGAAGAGCTCAGTCGGAGCTCAGCAAGCGGAGGAGACGGTTGACCCACCACTCCCGCCCTGTAGCAGTAAAGAATTTTGATCGCTCTTTAACTAAGAGGATCGGGTGAGGAATTTTCTCCCCTGCCACCTTAACTGTGGAGGGGAGTTTTTTGCCTACCCCTTTACGGTGTAGGGGCTAGTAAGGGGAGCGGTATGTATTAAATAGGCTTAGCGGAAAATAGCTAGGGAAAGCCCATTGTCGGTGTGCACCTAAGGCACCTCCTTCAGGGGTGAGGGCCATCAAGTTAACATTCACCTCAAAGTTCAAGTTGAGGGGTTAACAAAGTGTAATGGCCCTGGAATGAAAGAGGCTGATCTCAAGATCTCGAGTACAGACCTCTCATTCATTTCCCTAAAAGGGGTTGCCCTGGTTGGATAATCAGGGAATCCAGGTGTTTCGCCCGAAATCGATGTCGTTAGCCGAGGGGGCATGATACCCCGGCTAGAATACACCTTGATTCCTGACACCTTCTGAGTTAGACTTAAGGAAAATTAAATAGGTAACTTTAAATAAAAGTTGCTCAATTTGAACCCAATACTTTGTGTCTCGTCTCTTTTGTTCAGGGGGTTGGAGGGCAAATCATGTTGCATAACTAATGCTTATTAGTGACACCCAGAACCATTACTAATAGCAGAGCTAGCCCTGCTTGGGATAAAGAAGGAGGAGGAGGAGGAGGAGGAGGAAAAAAGAAAGAAGGGCAAGAAGAGAGTACAAATAACAGGTGTACATTTTCATAGGTGCTGCTAAAAATCATGAAAAAAGGGAGGTGGGGAATTGTTCCTTAGTGCTGCTGAAAATATTCTACAAAGACAGTGAAAAGTTCTGGCTTAGTGACAGTTTGAACACTCTTATTTTAAAATGTTGATAAAACCATGTTTATACTTCATGTTCAGCAGAAAAGTAATATATTGTGAGACCTACTTAGAGTGCTATCTCCTTCCCCCTGCTTTGTAAACGTATTCAAACCTATCTTCTGAATATACAATGAATACATACGTATATAGGTAGTCCCCCTGTTACAAACATCTAACTTACAAACGACTCATAGTTAAGAATGGAGGTGAGACAACAGAAAGTGAGAGAAACCGGCCCCTAGAAAGGGAAATTCACTCCTGGAAGTGTTATCATGGGGAAAAGCTGTCTCCACTGAAGATTTACCATCAATCTTTGTTTCCGCAACAAGCAATTTTTTTCAAAATGTCATTATCACAGGGACAGAAAGTGAGGTGAAATCTTCTCAACAGGGGCACAGACAGCAAAACAAACTCCACAGGGCTGTTAATCCAACCCTATGCTATCAAAAGATACATACACACATACATACACATGCGCGCACACACTTTAAAAATGTACCTGTTCTGTCTTACATACAATTTCAACTTAAGAAAAAACCTACGAAACCTATCTTGTCCATAACTTGGCGACAGCCTGTACTGTGATGAATAGATATGTGCCATGTGCCATGGGGTTACAAGCCTATACATATTAATATGGGAATAATTTCCATTTAACTTGATAGTACCTCTGAGCAGACATGCACGGAATGAAAGAGCCAAGCTGATAGAAATATGTAATACAAGGGAGAAATGTAAACTTGGAGAGATTAAGGAGATGAATGTTTCCCATTTTCATTTCTGGGTATCTTGTCTAAGATGTAATCTGTTTCCTTATCAGGAAATATATCTGACATTTTTGAATCATAAACAGTATTACATAATTGAATGTATTCACCAATCTCTGATTATAAAAGACATGCTCCAGCATTCCCAGTGAATCAGAGCTTTCTGCTCTCCAGAAACATAGGTATTTGGAGGAAGAGTTAACAAATGTGCCTGCCTGTAATGAGCCATTCTTGCAGTGGAGCACAAGTTTAATTTCCTGTGAAGCTACTTCCTGGGCTTCAGATGCAGAAATATCTTTGATATACACCCCCTCCCAATCTTTTGCTCACTAGTGAATGCCCAAAAATAAGATTACAAGAAAACATTAAGGAGGTCTATTAGAAAAAAGGGGATTGTTTTATTTCCTAGGTTCCATTTTTTGCTTACAGGTTTATAAATCAGAAATAATCCCCCTCTCCCACCATCAAAGCCAGATCTAATGAATTGCCAAGCAATGAGGTTCATTTAATTTTCTCTCCACAATAAATGGGAAGTGCCAACTGCGACTGGATAAAACAAAAGAGTCTGGAAATCAGCACTCTGTCTGGCTCTTTTGACTCATTTATTGGCTGAATATAGCTTTTTAGACATGACAAGTGGTAAGTGAAACAAGGCTAACAGGAATGATAGAATGAAGGAGATGCCATGTTGTCTGGACTTTCTCAACTAGTTCAATTTGGTGGGAACATTGTTCTTTTACAATTGTCACCTACCTGACCTCTTTAAATTAGTACATGTATTATCTCATCACTATTTCATTAGATAGGGAATAGGATAGATACCAAGGTTTAGTTGAAATGGAAATACAATTGAGAGTTGGCACTGTTTATTGCTCCTGCCAGTTGGTCAAGTGATGTCCAAGGGGTGGGGGTGTGAACTAGATGAAACCATCTGAGTGGGTGAAATGAAAATCACTGTTTCATCTAGAAGCAGTACCCATTCGGGCCCTCCACCCACTGCAAGGGGCAAAAGAGTGTAGGCCTCCCCTCCCTTCCCCTCTCCTTTCTTCTCTCTCCCTAATAGGCCTAGATCGGGGTGGGCAATTATTTTTTCCAAGGGGCCACACAAGAGCCAAAAAATATTATGGAGGGCCGCACCTAAAGGCGGAACTTCATTCTAATCTACATTATTTATTTATTTATTTACTTACTTACTATATTTACTATTAATATTAACATCATTAATATTAACAATATTAATATTATCAATTAATATATTTATTATAGTATAGTATATATAGACATTATAATATATTGAAATTATAATATAATATAATATAACATTATATTATATTATTTATTATATTATTATAATAAAATTATTATATTATAAAATAATAATAAAAACCACTAAAATTAAATTACATTAAATTCAAGAAGACAAGGTGCGAACCAAGGTGGAATGGCCCAATGGACCCAGCCCAGAGGATGGCAAAGCGGACTCAGCCGCCACCGCAGCAGAGGAAAGCAGAGCAGCAAGCAATCGGAGTCTGCAGGCCTCCGCCCGCTCTCGCCCCCAGCCGTTCCCCAGCTGATCGCCCTGCTATGGAGTGCCTGCTATCCCTGGAGACGATCTGGGCCTGCAGGGGAGCAGTCGGCGATCTGAGGTGGCTGATCACCCTGGCGACCCGGAAGACTATTAAGTCTTCCGGGTCGCCAGGGAGATCAGCTCCCCGCAGGTCGCCGAGTGCTCCCGCTGCAGGCCCGGATCGCCTCCAGAGATGGCAGGCACTCCAAAGCTGCTGCTCCTCCGGCCTGTCTGCCGACACAGGCCCCACAGAGCCCGCGATGGGATGGCAGCAGCGGCACCCCTTCCTCTTGGTCCCGCCCCCGGCGCCCTTCTCCCCAGGCCAGACAGAATATAGGTTGCCCGCCCCTGGCCTAGATAGTTAAACTCAACTGGTGCCTCCATAGCCCCTGGAACTGTCCCAATGTCACTCTGTTTTCAAATGAAATCTGTCAGGAGGGAAGATCTACCCTTGGAACAACATGGGCACCGAAAGGGACTTCCATCCAAGACAAGCACCTTGCATTTCTCCTGCTCATACAATATCAGTAGTGCCTCACAAACTCCTGGCAGGGATGCTCTGGGGAAACAGCCAACCAGCTGAGCTGCCCAAAGTAAAATTCCCAGAGCCCAGTGCTGTGTGGGCACCCTGCTACCATGGGGTGCCTTCCTTCCTCACAGTAGATAACACCAACCCTAATGATATTACTGGCAATGCTTCTTTGTATATTAGGGCATGAGTAACAATTATGGAGACATGACCATTTCAAGAGCATTTGGGATCAATTATTTGTATCTCCAACCAACATGGCTAGTACTCAATTTTAATGAGGAACTCTAGAATTATAACTTTTGCTACTACAAAACTAAAAACACTCTATCTTTGCACCATGAAAATTCCTAGTCCTATATTTTTGGTAACGTTTCCCAAACTTTTAGGAGGTGTTACCTCCACTAATTTTACATTATCTTCCAGCTTGACGGCTTCTTCAGCAGCTTTTTACTTCTCTGTCTCATTGACACTGACCATTATTGCTTTTAAATGTTTAAAATGTTTTTATGATGTTGTTGGCATTGAATTGTTGCCTTGTGAACCGCCCCGAGTCACCTGCAGGCTGGGAGGGGTGGTATACAAATGTAGCAAATAAATAAATAAAATAATAAATTTAATGCAATTAAAAGATAGCTTCAATCTGCAGCAGCTAAAAAACAAACTTCCATGAAAGTGCATGAAAAAAAGTGTGCATCAGTGCTTTGTGGTTTGTGTCACAATCATCTAGGCTTCAAACCGATTCCAGGATCTCCTATGTAAACATCTGCACAGCAAAATCATTTCATTCAATTTCAATTTAAAACTACAGTAAATGGTCAGTGTAGATGTGCTATCTGTTACATTTCTCTTGAGCAATTCCAGCCAATCAGGGATCATATAAAGGATATAAAACTATTATAATAGTAAGAGTCAATTAGAGTAAGCCGTGTGCTTATGGCATTAAGAGTAAGTGCAACTCATCAGTCCAAGAGAAACACAGGAATTCCCTGAGTTACAAACATCTGCCTTACAAATCACTCATATCTGAGAATGGCGGTGAGACAACAGGAAGGGAAATTCACTTCTGGGAGAGTTATTACAGGGAAAGGTGTCTCCACTGAAGCTCTATCGCCAATGTCTCCACTGAAGCTCCAACACCGATCCATATTTCCACAACTAGCCATTTTTTTCTAAATCCACTTATCACAGGGACAAAAAGAGAACACAAATCTTCCGAACAGAGGCACAGACAGCAAAACAAACTTGGCATGAGTGTTAACCCTTCCCTGTGTTATCCAAAGAATGCATGTGTGTGTCTGTGGAGTTACACTTAAAACGTACCTGTTTTGATTTACATACAAATTCAGCTTAGGAACAAACCTACATAACCTATCTTGTTTGTAACTTGGGGACTGCCTGTGCTTCCTATATGTTATACAAGTGATCCTAGGGATCATTACAAAGTTTGAAAATCATCCCTTTCTAATGATTTTGAACAGTCATCAAAAGCCACAGTCCCCTTTTTCCTGATAAAGCTTTTTGCAATCCTGTACTCTCCATTGACTTCCCCATACATGTCTTTTTTTTTGTCCACTAAGTCATCCAGTAACCTAGATGCAGCAAACCCACACTGGAATTGTCCCCCCCCCCCAGATTACCTTTGGAACATCTGTAAACATACCTATAGCAGGAAACAAACTAAAAGCAAAACCTCTTTGGATAAATTTAATCAAGAGCTCTTTCCCTCTGATCAGAATGATTAAGGCACAGCCAAGAGTCATCTCTCCCTTCATTGTCTTTTGACATTGATTGATATGTGCATTGTGGGAGATTTGAAGCCTGATTATCTCTTTTCATTTATCTGCTCTCTTTGAAAAGAATTATTATTGTACTGTGGTTATCATTATAGCTGCACCAGAACTATTTGCTTTTTTAAAAAAAGGAATTACAGTTTCAAGCCAACAGGGGACTGAAATAAATAGAAAACAGAATTATAAGCCTAAAGCAGTCTGGAGTTTTTTTTGCAAAACTATTTTTTTTGTAATAAGAGAGACATAATAATGCTGTTTTCAATGCATCTTCAAACAACAGAGATACTTAAACTTTTCACACTGAACTTGGGGACCCTTTCAGTTCTTCCAATACTGTCTTTTCACTTTGGGTTTCTGTACAATTATTGATCAGTAGCTACTAGGGGTGGTTGATCCATGAAAAATTGATTCTAAACTCGTGTGGGGGGGAATTTCCCTTACAGGGTCGTTATAGAAATGATTCCAAAAATTTTTAAATACATTTTGTAATTGAAATGTAATTACTAACGAATTTTCATTTTTATTTGTTACGCCAGCTGGGAGGCTACTGACTAGAATGGAGGGCTTGCACTCCCTTCTTCCCTCCCTGCCCCTCCCAGCTGAGAGGCATCACACATTAAATATAATGTATGATGCTTCTCAGCTGGGAGGGGCAGGGAGGGAAGGAGGGAGTGCAAGCACTCCTTTCTTCCCTCCCCCTCCCCCTTCGGTCTGAGAAGCATTGCACATTATATTTAATGCACGATGCCTGTCAGCTGGGAGGGGCAGGAGGGAGTGCAAAGCACTCCCTTCTTCCCTACCTCCCCGCCCGCTTCCTTCCCCGCCAGCCACCTCAGAGACAGCCCGCATGAGGTCGCGGGAAAGGAAGGGGTGTGCTTGGATCCACACCCCTTCTTTCCAAGCCAGCAGCCACCTCAGAGACAGCCCACATTATATTTAATGCAGGCTGCCTCTGAGGTCACGGGAAAGGAAGGTGTGTGTGTGTGGTTGCGAGGGGATGCGAGGGGTGCGGACGGCATCCCATCACGTCCAAAGCGCCCGCCTCAGCTCTCAGCTGGCGAGAGGAGAAGGGCGGGTGCTGCTGCCCTCCAGTCTCCTTTTGCGAGTTGAGAACTGAGGAGGAGGAAAAACGACCTAATAATGGCGACCCTTGGTTCGGTTTTGAAATTTCTCTTCCGGGTTGGACCCCGAGGGTCGATATAAGGTCGAAATAATTTAAATACGAAAAATAACGGATTTCAAAGTATTTTAAACTGGAGATATCCACCCCTAGTAGCTACCATGAAACTGAGAAATGCAACAATGTTAAAGGATTTGAGCAAGCCACATTTACCCAGGAAGTCTGTAAATAGAGCCCTATTTTGTGGGGTTATTCCAGCCTTTCAAATCTTGTGAGAAAAATTCAATCATCACAAGTTATATATGCATAGATACTGAATGACATTGTCTTTATGTTGAATTATAGTTATGTTGAATAAAAAATTAGCTATGCAGTCTTTTACACCAAGGGTTCTGGTAGCACAATTCTTTTTGAAAACAAGCTGGACTTCTTGTATGCAGCTTATTAACATTTTTAAAAGATGAGACTTCTGCCATGATTGCGGCTGTAATATTCAGCAAGAATGGGTGCACTCCTTATAAATTTGGAGGTGGGGATTTTCAGTGTACACATATTCTAATGCTCAGTAGTTGACCACTGCTCTTCTACACAAGCAATTATTGCTAGCTGTTGCTGTTTTTCCTTTTCTTACAGTCCCGGTAAAGAATACTGCCACAAACGAAAGATGGAAATTTTGGATCTGTTAGCATTTGAAAAGCAAAGCCACCTAATCTGCACTTTTGAGACTAAGTCTGTAATTGCACCACATTTACATTGTACTCTTCATCAAATCTGTGGTTCAAACATACATATAAAAATGTGTATCTTCAAAAGTAATATGTAAAAAAATGCATTTTAGGGGAGCATATGTGTGTATTTTGATTAATTGTATACTATTTAAAAGATTATTAATCTGTTTTTATTATGTTTCAAGTATGTTGTGTTTTGTTTTTCATTGCTGTGAACCACCCTGAGCCTTTTCGGGAAGGGTAGTATATAAGTCGAAATAATAAATAAACAAATAAATAAATAAATAATCTATCAGATTTTTCTTAATTGACAAACCTATCAATTAAAAAAGGAATGGACTTACAATTGAACACAATCAAAATGGAACCAGATAGGAAATTGAATGGTCTGTCTGTTGCCAGTCACAGCACTGTTTTGTAAGCTGCTTTAACTGGTGATGAAGAAGAGGCTATCAAAATGTTGATAGACTTAAACTCTCATAAATCCTAGCACCTCATCACATTGAGAAGGGAAAGCATGGGTGATCATCCCTTTATGAGTAGAAAATCACCTCTTTTATATCACAGCCCAGTTTTGTGTTCTGCCCCATCACACTCACATGTGGAAACTTGAAAGCTGGCAATACATTCATTTTACATTCGTCACAATATTCAAAAACCAAGAGATCCCTTGCCCTGCCCAAAGCCCCTTAAATCAAAGAAAACTGACCCCAGTTTGAAACCCTTTCTTTCCATGGGATCTTATGATTCTGCATCAAAGCCCATAGGATACAAGAGACAGTGATCCAAGTTAAAACAATTGCTGATGTCTGGGCAATGAAACAGGACGGGAAACTGTAATGGTTCCCATCACATCTGTTTTTCAGTTGTAAACATGGGAATAAAGTGTGATAAGAGGTAGGAGCTCTGAACACAATTTCATGCTCCTTATTCACAGTTCTTTCCTCCTCCCTCTTTCCAACCCTAGATGAGCTTCGTGGCCCTCTATGCTAGAAAAGAGATTGAAGTGTCCTATTAGAGGGAAATTTCGCAATGTGATGAGGTTGATTGCTGGAGTTATCTACTTTCAAGACACTCCTTCCTCTCTTCAACCATGCATGACAGGCAGAAGTAGTTTAACTCATGTGATGAGCTCAGTGCCTCTCCATGCTTTGAAAGAGGCTGAAGTGTCCTACAACTGGGAAATTTGTCAATGTGATAAGGTGGCTAGTCAGCATAGCCAGTGAGAAGGAACTGTGGGAGTTGCAATAGAAAATGAATTTGGAGGGCCTCCAAACTTTTTAACATTGCCACTGGCCTATGTTGACCCTGCCTCTATATTATTCTCAAGTCATCTTCAACTTACAGAGATCACGTCTTTGGGTTTTCTTGGTAATATTTATTCAGATGAGAGATTCCATTGTCTTTCCTCTTAGGCTAAGAAGGAAAACATGCCCAAACAACAGGGTTTTAAAAATGTTTTGTTTCCTTTATACAGCCATAGAGAAAACAATAGCTCTTTCTAGAAGTACGATAAATCGATTCAACTGTAAAATCTGTGCCTTTCTTTTACAACATCACAGTTTGGTCTAGTACACATACTAAGTATATTTAGGAATGTAGCTTAAATGCATTATCTGTTCCTTTTATTTTCAGACAGGAGGAAAATCACACCTTATTCTTTCTATGGGTTTAAAAAAAGCTCATCCAGAACATCTTTTCTGAGATCTATTTCCCATTGGAAGAAAGAAGAATAATGCAGTTGTTCGCCTTTAAACAAATGTTATTGATTTTAGATTGTAAGGCTTTGGATTACCCATACCGGAGCACTAGTTCCACTGAGTTCAATACTGTGTGCATTTAAAGGCCATTGAACACCTGATTTATAGTGGTATAAATTTATTTCACTAAGCCTCAACCGTTTGACATGCTTGGGTATTCTCTATTTCTCCATACTAGAGCTGAGGTTCCCAACCGAAGCACACAGGATATGTCCATTTAGAACTTGGAATTTAAATCTCAATCTAAATGTGCTTACATGCATATGAATTTATGACTTTAGTTTAACTTAATTCTGAATTCGATGAAGCTGCTTCTAGGAAATATATACAGTTGACCCTCCAAAAACATGAATTTTGTATCCATCGATTCAACCAACCGTGGCTCAAAAACATTAAAGAAAACAATCCAAAAAAGCATATATATTTTTAAATTTTATCTCAGGAACACTATTTAACTACACTACTGTATACAATGGGATTTTTTTAAGATCCTTCTGGAGCCAAACTTGAGTGGATAACAAGGGACCACTGAAACTTCCTCATTGAAACTGCTCCCGTGTCTACTCATTTCTTTCAAAGTACAATACAAAGTGCTTTGTATGGTCTATAAATCCCTATAGAGTGAACGTCCAGACTATTTGAAAGCTCATATAATTTCATATGAGGTTGCCCAAGTCTTTAGATTTTTGAGAGAAGGTTTTCTCACAATATGACCACCCTCACATAGAGCGGGTGAGCCTGGTGTAAATATGCCCAGTTCATGCTGAATCCTTAGCCATTCTCTAGATCAGAGCTTCTGAAACTTTTTCAGCTTGTGACCCTGTTTTTGTCTGATAAATTTATGTGCAACCTCAGATATATATAATACGTATAAAAATTAAATATAAATATATGAATAATATAAATATAAATTATATATTTATATTAAAACATTTTTTGCATTTTAGCAATCTTTCTCCTGTACAAGTAATTTAAAAGGGGAATAAATTCTCACAACCATTATCTTCATGAGCAGTTATGTCAGCACTAAGTTGAGGCACTGAGGAAATAAGGAATGTGAAACACAAGTAGGATCTTGAGTCAGATGGCAAAATGGATGAAAGAGGAGATGAAGAATCCTATCTAAACTCTACACCTCTCTCACAACAGGATGGGGGAGAGATCCCCCCCAGCTCCCAAGATGGGAAGGAGAGACCCCCATATTTCCAAGGTGTGTCCTGGTCATCTCTGACAGTGATGACAAGGGGTTGTTGGAAGGTCCAGTGTTAGAGTTGGAGACCAGCTGCTCCCAGTCAGTACTGGATTTACCATTGTGCTTAGTTATGCTTAAGAGGGGGGCTCATCTTCCTGCCAAAAAATGACTTACAATGGATTTTGCTTATGTGGTGCATTTCTAAATTTGAAGGCATTCTGTTTTGGAGCGACTCCAAACATAATGATAAAGTTGATAGCGTATGAGAGTGTGCCACAAAGAAGGGAAGTGTAGGTGCTCCATTTCTTTTAGAATACAGATGAGAGCATGCTACATCCTGCAGTTACGCTCTATTAGCAAAGAAATTGACTCTACCCAAGCAACACCTGAGAACTTATGATGAAAGGTTCTCAAGGATTCATTCTTGTTGCAGGTGGCAACATCTATGCTTCATGGCATAATTCTAGACTCTTAGTTTTATTGGCACTGTTGACTCTGGACTGCTATTAGGACTTCTTTGTTTTAGAGTCTGACTTCAACCTCAGACTCTGCTCTAGTGACTAGCTAGCTTTGTTTACTTTGGATTGAGATTCTCTTTGCTGTTTGTCACTGCACAGACTCTGGAACTCTTTTGGTATAACCACAAAAATTTGGAGTTTATACTTGGAATTTATTTCACTCCCAACGGATTGTGTGTACTAACACTATAAGCTCACAAAGACTTTAACTATGGGCTGTCTATGTGTTAATATCTGAACTTTGTTAATGTGATAGCTTACCTTACCCAGTTCTGTGCCATGTTTGCAATTGGTGAGTATGTTTTATACATACACACACACACACTATTATAGCAAACATTTTGCTTGTCAGAAAATTGTGAGAAGTTTTTGTTTTGGGGAGCTTGTTGTTCCAGTCCCACAGCATTGCCTTGATAGAACTATTAAGGGTACTTCTACAGTGACCATTTAATGCTATGCCATGCCAATATTGAAGAGTCAGACCAAGATGGCCTCATTGAAAAAAAGAGAGCGACCAGGATGGCCTCATTCCTACTGACCTTTTGCAAGCAGACCAATACTTTTTTTATGTCTACAGGCATTTGGGGAAGGCAAAGGGGGTGGGCTTTGGGGGAGTTGGGGTGGGGATATGAGTTTCAAGACCATTTTAGCATATTTATTTACTGTATTTTAATTATGTCTTTACCGCACTATTATTCAATTGTTTATAAACTTTTGTATTGCACCTTTTAAACTTGTTTAGTGTGGAGTGTTAGCCACCTTATGTTCCCACAGGGAAAAAAGGCAAGGTATAAATAAAGATGATAATAATAATAATAATTTGAATCTAATGTGTTTTGTTTAACCAGGACCTGGCAAAACATGGCAGTGGGAATGGAGGGAAAGATCTCCAGGTCTCCAAGATGGGAATGGAAGGAAAGATTCCCTAACTCTCAAAGTAGAAAAGGAAAGGAAAAAAAATCAGATTTTCAGATGGATAGAAAAAGAAAGATTAACACACAAGACAGGAAGGTAGGTAGAGAATAAGAAGTCCCATAAGATGGGAAGGGAACACCCAGACACACTCAGAATTTTTTTTAAGGGGGCACTTCCTCATCTGCCATATAGGCCTCACAGTCTGGGTCCAAAACAAAGCCCTCCTTGTCCTGCTCCCTTTTCTCTCTCTAAGGCAAGCGGAGGCAACAAGGTTCCAGGGAGAAATGGTCCATCTCAGGAGAGGATGCCTCTTCCCTCCCTCCTTCTTCCCTCACATCTTTTCTGTTGGCCCCGCTCTATCTGAAAATTATCACAACCCCAACATGAAGCTGGGGTTGCAACCTACACTTTAAGAATTTTTTGTCTAGACGGCCTGGAACTATATCTGTTCCACAGTCACCTCCTACATGTCACTGCTGTTGGTTTGTTCAAGATACTGGTCATTGTGCATGCCTCTGCTGATGTCAGAATAGTATATGCACATGGCCAGCAAGAAGGAGGGAGAAATCTAGGAGCAGCAGTGACTTAGACATAATCCATCCCCTTTCTCTTCACTGATGGGCACAGGAAAAGGGTGATATCACCAGTGTCAATTCAGACAATGGATCTGTCCAAATCAGAGATGACCCCACTGTCCAGACTGTCTCAAAGCTTCAGGATACTCCAGAGTTCCCAACAAACTCCCAAGTATTGGCCAACTTTGGAAAAAACAGGGCAAAGTAAGTTTAGACAAAAAAAACCCCCACAATAGCCACCGTACATAATGAAAGTAACCTGTAGTCCATTGTGGATGAGTCTGGGGCTTTGTACTCATGTAGACAAGCCTATGGTGAGGCCATAGAAAATAGGCTTCTAAACAGTTGTTCCTAAAGTTTAGAACATCTTCACAAGGGAGACTCAGCTGGACCCCTCTCTGCTCTCTTTTCCAACCCCCCCCCCCCTGATTTAAATCAGGCCTTCAGCTCTAGAATACACTGTGTCTTTTACTGTGTTTTGAATATGTTGTTTATTGTGTTGGGTTCATGATTTACCTAAACTTGTTATTTAACGTTTTCAAACATTTGTGCTCTATATTGTTTTTGCTATTTTGTCTTTACTTATAATAGAAACCCTTTTTGGTTCCATTTTGAGAAAGAGAATACATACTGTATTAAGCTAACCAAATTAATGAACTAATTTTTTTCTTTTTGTGTGTATGTCTATTTATCTAACTACACACACAAAGAAAAAGAACTGATTATTTATCAGTAATTTTTTTTACATTTCTACATTGCATTTACAAAGTGGTTTCACTAAGTGACAACCAAGATGTGATATCACACCTTCCAACTATCCCAATTTGGCAAAAACAGCCCTGATTTATTTTGTCATCTGATTTTTTTTCCAGATGCTTTTAAAATGCCCCAGTTTTTCTATACCTCATTCTTTTCCCCTTGTCAGCCTGTTTCAGTTACTGCAAACTGAATTCAAGGTGCAAAAGTAGTTTGTACGCATTAACTCATTTGGGGTGAGATGATGAGATGAAATCTTTCCTTATCCAGTTGGTTTAGGCAAAGGCAAACTACTGCAGCATTTCTTAGATTCTGTCTTCTTCCTCTTTAGGAATTTTTGCTGTCTTCACAACACTTTGATGTTCTTTGCCGATACATGTTCTGGTTTTTAACTGTGAAATGTTGGAGGGTATATGATACACTTTAATACACTTTATTTATATTCTGCTCTTCTCACCCCGAGTCAGAGCGGATTACAGGTACACATACTTAGCAGACAATCCCTGCTGTTTCCACATACACACATATAGATGAACAGAGGCAAACTCTGACCACCAGGGGGAGCTGATGCACTCCTCATCTCTCAGCGTTTCTAGCATCCCTTGTTGTTCCTTCCACATTCCTCAGCATTCCTGGAGTTCTTTAATGGCCTCATAATTCAGTCAAAATTTGCCTCCCCACTTAATGTGGTACCTTTATCTCCTACTTGACATATGCAACTGTCTTTCGGGCTGCAAAGGTCGAAAGCAGGCTACACTTAAAGGTCGAGCACCCACCTCGACCTGGGCAGGCCTCGAACTGGTCAGAGAGATCTTATGCAGCTGACACTTAGCCAGCTGCGCCACATTCCTGGTGCAATACAGTTCAGCTGTCTAAAATCCCCCAGCAGCAATTGCATTTAAATCTCTTCCCCCTCTATATGTATGCTGTGGTTTTGGGGTGTTTTTTTCAAAATAAGGAATCCCACAGAATGTCTAAGTGGTATTTCATGACAGTCGGCCCTTGAGTGGTAAACAAGAGGCCTGTAGGCAGGTCCTTCTGTCTGCCTTCTACAACATGCAACATTTTCCAAAAATAACCCCCTTAAAATAACTAATAGGATTTGAAATAAACACATTCCTTAGTAGTGAGAAACCCTACACTCCAGCTGGCTTACCAGCAACTACAGCTTGCCTCGTTTTATCAGAAATGTCACTTAATGTTCTGATTTCTGTGATAGAAGTTGAAAATAGGCCATAAGCGTGTGCTTGGAAAGGATTGCTCCAAAACTCTTACAATTATAAAGTAACTGGCAACATCAAACCCCAAGACCCATCTGCTTAAATAAATGCCCTTTTGTAGACACACTCCTTGGGTTTACTCCTTGACCAAGATTGTCACAAAAAGCTCAAGGGTCTTCAGTGGCTCAGGATGCCTTTCACCAGCTCTGGCTGGTTCATTGCCTGCAGCCTTTCTCAGAGACAGACAGCCTCCAGCTTGGATTACAGAAGAAGCATAGCCGACAACATTTCAAAGATGAAAACTGGGACATGTGTGGCTGGCTAAGCAACATCAGGATAAGGTAACTTCATTGAATCGAAAGAAAACAAACAGAACCAAACCACACAGAAACAAAATATTAAACATTTTTTAAAGCTTCCTATAACTTACAAGAATATAACACTATATATCATTATTACTCACTCTGTTAGATGAATACAACTTAAAAAACATATATTTATGAGTAGATTATTTCAATACTCCATAACCTCTTTAAAGGTTATGGAGGTTCCGCCTGACATGCCACTATTTAATCTTGGCCTGCCACATGTTTATTGGGGGGCTTTAAATTGTTTTAATGCGTTTTAATGTATTTTTAACTGTATTTTAATGTACCTTCTATGTCTGCTTCACTTTCTGTAAACTGCTCTGGGCTCCAGAGAGAGCGGTATAGCAAGTCGAATTTGATTAATAAATAAATAAATAATAATAAAATACCAACTAAGTATAAACAAATTCATACTTATATCCATTTACAAAACAAAATATGTATAACTATACATCTACTCAATCCTCATAATTAAGTAACTCAATTTTTCAATCCTTTAACCTTATTATTATTAAATCCCTTTCCATTCTTTTAAAACATTTTCCAAATAAATGCCAGTCTTCACTTGATCGGCTATTAACTTTTTTGCAATATTGAGCATAAACTATTTGTACTGTTGTTGTAATCATATGCTACATTAACCACTGTTCTCCACATCACTTCCCACTGGCTGTGCTGCCTAGGTGTGATAGGGCTTCTGGCCCAATGACTTCAGTCTGTGGATTACAGCAACACATTCAAACATGGTATTTCGCTTGAAAACAGAGAAGGCAAAGAAGTCTATTAGCCAAAAGGAGGAACAGGAGGATGAAGTCATGGTAGAATTGGCTTGACAACCTGTAAAATTTGAAATGTGACTTTTAATCATTGTTAGCCTAAAGTATACAGTATTCAACATCACATGCTTGCACCTAGATCCAGCAAACATTTTTCATGACCGAATTGCTGTTGAAATTAATGGGACACATTCAGCTAGCTTAAATTTTATTGTTCTCCATTTCAATCATTATAGGAGCTATGTACAATCTGATGACTAGACTGGAAAATGAGAAGGAGCAGCAGAGAGGAGAGAAGAAGAAGGGCACCAGCAGCATTAAGGAGAGGGAGATTGTGCGGTAAAGTCCAACTCCTTCTGCTTCCTTGTTTAAGTAAGACAAATATGTCATCTTCATACCATTCATTTTAGTTCTAAGTAAACAGTTCTTTGAATCCTGGTTATTACTTCTGAAGTAGAAACTACACAGCTACCTTCAGACTAATTCATCCAACATGATTTTGTCAACCTTGACAGAAAATGGCTTTCCAAATTCTCAGAGAGACATGATTTATTTCCATAATATTTTCCCCAGGTCCCTCTAGCTGGAGACACCAAGGACTGACAACAAGCCCTTCTGCATTATCACTCATCTTTGCCGAAGTATTTAGTTTTGCTAGGAGACCGAAGAAATGAGGGACTGCCACTGATGACCTGGAAAATCATTCTAAATACAGCAGGAACAGATGCTTTCAACAGCCTCGCGACATGCAAGGTAAAGCACACAGTGGACCACTAACTAAACCTTTATAGACTACCATTGGGAAATAAAGTGATAACAATGCTAGGATGAATCAGAGATACTTAAGTTCACCAGCAGCCCTAAGGAGACTGTCCATAAAGTTGGATAGCTGAATAGCTCTGAATTTCAGAACTGATTGTTCTATTTATATATTTAAAAAATCTCTTGAAGCAGGTGGAATGAAATGAACAGTGAAAGCAATCCATAAAGGAAATGGCTGCAGTTCTAAATTGTTGTATTGAAGAGTGCAATGCTCATAGTTCATGACTGAAGCAAACATAAAATGATATTAGAAAACAGGAAAGAAAAAATATATTATAGGGCAAAAACTGTGATGAGCGTCGGCATTGGGCACCTTAACCCGGCGTTCGGTTCATCCCGCAGTGCCAGTTCTGCTTACCAAAAGTGGCCCACTGGGCGGCTCCCATTCCACGCCGGATCCAGGCCAACCTATTCTTTGAGAATAGGTTGAGATCGTTTCGGCCCCAAGATCTCTAATCATTCGCTTTACTGGATAAAACTACATTATGGGGCAGTCTTTCTCAACCAGTGTGCCGTGGTACACTAGTGTGCTGTGACGGAACTCCTGCTGTGCCGCGGGAAAAGCTCTCTGCCCCCCTTCCTCCCCCCTCCTGCCGAACTCCTGCTGCTTGGGGGAGGAGGAGGAAGGGCCGGGCGGTGGCGAAGAAAAAGAAGAAGAGGCCGGGGCACCGCCTCCTTCGGCCATTTCCCCAGCCAGCCTCCAATCCGCCATGACTCTCACCCCTCGCTCGCTGAAGCCGCATGGAGGAGGAGCCCCACCCACTGAAGCCCATCCACCGCTCATGCTCCTCCTCTGTAGGAGAGCTGAAGCTGGGGGGAGGGGCGGGGCATGGCGCGGCCTGGCTCTGCCCCCTCCCCTGGCTTTGGCACTCCCAGCAGCTGCTCCAGCCTTGAGGGGACAGTGCCAAGCCAGCATTGCTCTGGCTCTGGCACCGCTGGCTTGGCACTGCCCTCAGGCTGGAGCAGCTGCTGGGAGGGGTGAAGCTGGGGTAGGGGCGGGGCATGGCGCAGCCTGGCTCCGCCCCCTCCCCGGCTCTGGCACTCCCAGCAGCTGCTCCCAGCAGGCCACCATCCCCCAGCCATTCTTTACTGTGTTAGAGTGTCATTTTGTGTCATTTTGGTTGGTGGTGTGCCCCCGGATTTTTTTAATGTTAAAAGTGTGCCGCGGCTCAAAAAAGGTTGGGAAACACTGTTATAGGGGATGGTGTAGATGTGATGAGGGAAGGATGAAGGGAAGAAGGAAAATGAAGAGGTCCATATAGTTTGCTGCTATTTGCTATCATCACCATTAACTTAGAGTGCAGTCATTAACTGCATTCTAAAAGGGTTTGTAAACTCAGGGTCATGGCTTGCTTAACAGATTGGATATAGTATTTTCCCTATCTATGTTTTCAAAGTAATTTGACTTCCTCTTATATACAATTTATGTGCTCCCAGATGAACAGCTTGTATGTCTGGGCTCAGCAGATTGAAACTCTTCAAATACTGTTGCACAGAAACTTCCATCAGGAAGTGTCAGCATGGCCAAGGATGACTGGGAGCTGATGAACATCTTGTGGAACACATATTGGCCACCTATCCCAATGCTCTCACACAAAAATGTTTTTCAGCGGAAAGAAAAAAAATGGGAGGAGTGGTGGGAAAGCATGAAAGGTTTACACATGAACAATACCATTCCATGGACACCCTCCTCCCTCATCATAGTTCTCCTTGATAGACAGGCAAGCAAATACTTTTTATACAACTAGTTATAGCAATATGTAACCAAACCATTTAGGCCTTAAAATTGCAAGTAACTCATAATTTTTTTAAAGTAACTCTCCAAGCTTTGGTTCAAAGGATAGTTTGCATTTTGATGCCATCATTTTGGTGATGAAAAAGAAACTAGAATTAGTTAATAGCCGAGATCCTTTCGGGAGTGAAGTTTATGCTCTCACATACAAATGACTCTCGGCAGCTGAATATTTTCACTATGTTAGTTTTCAAAGAAGACAGTGATCATTACACTGTTCACCAAGATCACATCTTCACACCATGATCTGTGACAAGTTTGTGACCTTTTCCTCCTTGATTCCAATGTGTACTTAGTCAAATTCTAGGAAGAGGCAAAAGAAATGCTTAGTTTTGGGATAATTTAATTAGTATAATTACCTACAACAGTGGGTCTATTCAAGGCATGTATTTTTTCCAGACCAACCCTAGGTCTATACTTTTCAAGGTCAATCTCCTGCCCACAATAAAGCCCCAACCCTTTCTGTCCCTAAGTGTGATGGCACTGACCCATTGCCAATGCTGTGAAGGAAGACTGAACTATCAATATGTAATTGTAAGCTGGAGGTGCCATTTGTTATTTGTCAGAGACAGAAAAATATATTGAGCTGGCCCTGGATCTCATAACTTCGGTTTATTTTCACCATGAATCAATTTTATTTGGCAGCCTACATTGTGTAAATAATTACATTTTAGAAGTGCACCCTGCTCAGTAACTGTGTAATGTCTAATGTAGCTTAGATATTATATTGAAGTAACTGAAAATTGAAAATCTCTCAAAGCCATTCAAGATTTTTTATTGCCTTCCCCCCAATGAAACCACACAGTTTCTTATGTCCTCTGACAATTGACAAGCAAAGGACTTTCAAATAAGGAACAGCTCCTTCGATTCACTTATAGCAAAGTTAATGAAACTTCAACAATAGTGCCCCTTGAGAAGAGCATGCTAAATCTTTTTTAAAGTGCTTGAAGAGCAGTAGATATATCAGGTTACTACATATTTCCCTTGCAAGAAAGAAAAAAGATGACATAAATTGTTTATATGAAGTTAGCTGAACTTTGGTGTCACTGAAGTCAATGAAACAAGTTGGCAATGACTCATGTCCCATTGATTCCAATGGAAACCAATCATAACTCGGTCTGTTTCTTCTTACTGAAGTTCAGCGGGAAGAGAGTATGAGGGCGGGTCAATAAGTCAGTGACTTTTTGAATGAAGCACAGGTTTTTGGATTAAAAACATTTTATTTTTCAACATAGTCTCCTTTGAGTCGCTATACACTTTGTCCAACGTTTCTCCAATTTTTATCCCTTCCAAAAAATAAGATTTGTAGAGGTCAGCAAAATAGGTATTTGTGAGATGATTTCATTGTTGGAGGCAAATCTCTTTCCGCCGAGCTATTTCTTCAGGTTTGGAAACAAGAAATAGTCACCCGGGGCTAAATCCAGAGAATAGGGCAGATGAGGGAGCAATTCGTATCCCAATTAGTATCCCAATTCATGTATTGTTGCCATGGCAACTGCACATGTGTGCACCCTTGCATTGTCCTGGTGCAAAAGAACTTTTTTCTTGGCCAAATGCGACCGTCATCCCCCCCCCCCAAATCCTCATTAAATTGACCCAATAAGTTGGCATAATATTTGCCATTGATTGCTTTACCCTTTTGAAGGTAGTTGATGTGGATTATACCGCGTGCATCCCAAAAAACGGTCGCCATGACTTTATAGGCTGACAAATCCACCTTGGCCTTCTTTGGCACTGATTCACCCTGAGAAACCCACTGTTTTGACTGCTGTTTGGTCTCTGGTGTGTTGTGGTGGATCATGGTTACGAAACAGCGCAAAAACCCATCCATATTGCGGTTGAACAATGCCAAACACTCCTGTGAAATTGTCACATGATTGCGTTTGTGGTCGATTGTGAGCAAACGCGGAATCTTGCGGAAAGCTTTCTCATACCCAAGTGATCATTTAAAATTGAAACCACTGAGCCATGTGAGATGCCTATGGCTTCCACAATCTCCCGCACTTTCAATCTCTGATCGGCCAACACCATATCGCGAATTTTTTCAATTGTTTCGGGTGTAGAGACCTCAACTGCGCGTCCAGAACGTTCGGCATCTTTTGTGCTTGTACGGCCACACCGAGATTCAGCAAACCACTTTTTTATCATTGAAATTGATGGTGAAGAGTCCCCATAGTATTTATCAAGCTTATCCTTGGTTTGAGTGATGGCTTTTTCCGGAAAAAATAATGCTTAATGAGCACACGAAATTCACTTTTTTCCATTTTCTCCTCAAATCATGCGGTAGACTGCTATCAATGGCTGTCAAACAAAAACTAAATGACGCAGCTTGTTCAAATTTTGACAGAAGTCAACTGACAGATGCCTGTTGACAGCAGTATTGCCCTTTCAGTTAAGAGGCGGGACATTCAAAAAGTCACAGAATTATTGACCTGCCCTTGTACAAACCCTAAATATCTAAACAGCAGATCCTGTCTGATCTTGGAAGTAAAGCTGAGTCAACCCTGGTTGGTACTTGGATGGGAGACCACTAATTGATACCAACTGATATAGGCTATAGTTTAAAAACGAACTGGCAAAACCACTTCTGAGGATTCCTTAAAATTCATGGGATTGCCATAACTCAGCAGCCGACTTGAAGGCGCATACACTTACACACCCGATCCTATTTCAGTTTCCTTTCTGAAATCCTGAAATCCGTGTTTTAATTTTTAAGATTTTGTTCACTAGGAATAGGAGAAACTTACCTTGTAAATGAATAACTAAATATTTCAAGATCCCTTGTCTTCTACATCCATGTTTTGGAATACTCTCTAAAGCTGCTGAATTTGAAAGGAGCATTGATGGGAAAAATAAACCTCAAGGTATTATAAGGGTCCATAGTCTAGGACAGGGGTGCCCACACTTTTTCATCATGCGAGCTACTATATGAACAATCAAGTTGAAAAGATCACCTGTTGTGCATGTGAGCGTGTTCGCGCACGTGCGCGCGCACACTCCTACTGCAGCCTTCCGTCCGTGCGGGGCTTCTTTCTTGCCTGCCCATGAACTCGCAGCCGCGCGCACCCAGGAAGGGGATCCTCCTTGCCTGCGCACGCTCTCTCTCTTAATGTCTTCGTTGCCTTCCTCCTTCCTGCTGCGTGCTTTCGCGAAGCAGGAAGTCCCCATCCCGTCCTGCTTCTTGCGTGCACAGCAGGCCCCTCCCACGCACGCAGCAGGAGGGTATTTATAGGCGCACCGGCCAGCGCTCCGGCCAGATATGGCTTTGGCGGTGGCTCGGAAGGCGCAGGGTTGGGAAGAGGGGCCGCCTGGCTGCTGTCTGGGCAGGGAAACTCAACCGAGAGAGGGACCCACGTGAGGCTGGAGCCTCCCCACGGCAGCCTCCCCCCCTCCCTCCTCCCTCGAGGCTTCCTTACCTGGGCAGGAGAAGGAAGAGTGGAAGAGGTGCTTCTCCAAAGTGACAGATGCAGCGGGGGGGGGCTTCCTTCCTTTCCTGGGTGTCACTCAGAAAGGACGTCCAAGTGGACGGCTGGCAGGAAGGAGGACCCCTCCCACTGGACTGGTGACAGTCCATGCCCATGGGGGGGGGAGAGAGAGAGAGAGGTGGCTCTTCCTAGCCAGGGCCCGCCCACTAAAGCCTCATTTTGGCAAAAGAAGCCCCGCGAAGGCGGCGGCAGGAGCGCGCGTGCGCCCGCATGGCAGGAGCGCGCCATCCGGCTGGTGAGACCCAAAGATCACCTGGAAGAGGGCCGAAGATCACCTAGGTGCTCCCGATCACCGTAATGAGCACCCCTGGTCTAGGAAGTACTTGGAAATCGCCATAAGCTCTCAGCTATGGATTTTAAGATATCTTTCAAATATTTTCTCAAGGTGCAGCTACACCAGGGGTGCTCACACTTTTTCAGCCTGCGAGCTACTTATAAAACAACCAAGTCAAAATGATCTAGCTACCCACTACAAAAATGTGAAACATATAACACAATATCGGCTTTGAACTGGGTTTTCTGAGTCCACACTGCCATATAATCTGATTCAAAGCAGATAACATTGGATTTTATTCAACGGTTTGAAAAGGACCTCAGATAACCCAGGGCCGGCAGCACTTGGGTGCCATCGGGAGCCTGCGGGGCAGGACTGAGCCTTCCTCCTGCCCTGCCTGCGATCTACCAGGATGCCCTATGCGATCTACCAGTAGATTGTGATCTACCTAATGAGCACCCCTGATCTACACTATAGAATGCAGTTTGAAACCACTTTAACTGCTATGTCTCAATGCTATGGTATCATGGGAATTTCATTCTTTCAAGGTCTTAAGTCTTGTCTGACAAAGAAATCTGATGTCTCACCAAACTATAAATTTGAGGATGTCATAACACTGAGCCATGGCAGTTATAGTGGCATCAAACTGCATGAATTCCACAATTTCCCACTTTTATACGTTTTTGTTATATAGGTTATAATGAGAATAGAGCCCAATATAATACAACACTATTTGGAAAACAAACAGTATTTTGCAAGAAGGATGAGCTGTTTTACTGTGCACACATTTTGAAAATGTGGATAAATGCTTTTAAATTGAAACTCTTTTTTATTTGTTTGGATATGGCACCATTACATCTTGGGGAGGGGGCAGGAAACAAATAGAAAAAAGAAACCTTTCTTGATTTAATAGACATTCCTAACTCTGCTACGTTTCCATACCATTTATAAACCCGGGAGAAAGACGAGCACCTTGTATATCTTGGGAATGACTTTGCTTGACTCAAACCTAGTTTCAATATTTTCTGGATAGGGAAAGATAAAATGAAGCTGAGCACAGTAGCAGAAGGGCCCACAACCATCACCAGAAGGAAGTGGGAGAAAATTCAGCACCTCCTTGTATAATTCTCTCTCCTCTCTTCTTATCTTGATGAAATCACTCCAAACCATACAGAGAGAGTGCTGAAGATTTAAATGTCCCATTTTGGCTGAGCCTTACTAAAAATATGTACCACATTAGATGAATATAGTTACTTTGATATATGCATTTGAATCCATTTGCATCTATGAGGCAACAGAGTCTAGCTTGCTCCATCATTATTGTGTCTGGCTTCTCTCTTTGCCTGTTTGCACTACAAAAGCTTCCAAAGCTGCCTTTAGCTGGCATGGATTCCCATCCACCTGCTTCTCAGTGTACTCACTGTACTGCTAAAAAGCCATCATGACAAACAAGCACAAATCTGCTCAGTTGTCATTTCCCTCTCCCGAGAACTAGAGCATTTCTTGTGCTTACAAACTCAAGATTGCTACTTAAGAAAAAAAACAAACTCAGTGACTGAATTAGATATGTGGTCCTATCTATACTAAAAAGCAATTAATATTTTCAGATCTCGTAGAGCTTTCTCAGTAGTTGTTCCCAGGCTTTGGAATTTCATTCCACAAGAGGCTCAATTGTATTAGATTTGATTATAATTATAATTGCTTTGCCGTAACCATAAATTCTGCACCCAAAAAGTCTACTGCCCATGTTTTGAAAATATTTTTAAATATCCAATTTTATTTTCTTTTTGTACACAAAACAGATCATTCTGGTCTGGAGACATTTTCTGTGACAAAAATACATGATATATTGTGTCTCTTACAATTCATTCTGTTTTGGGGTCCCCTTAGTCCAAGGCTTGGAAGAAAACTGATAGATAAAACTGACTGAGAAGCAGAAAAACCATTTTCTTTCTTCTCGATCTCTTTTAGCACATATTTGTTTGCTATACAGACACTTCTGAACTGCACATGTCTGGATTTCTTACTCCAGACGTCATTGTAAACAGGTATATTAATCCTTGTTATTTCAGTGCTAGAAAATTTTCCAAAATCAAAAAATCTAAAACAAATTCTCACTGCTATATTTTAAAGGATTTTTATGTCACATAATTCTATTCCATATTATTTATCAATGTGTTTGTCCATAGTAAGATGGCATGTTAGATAGGTTAAATATAGGATAGGAACCTCTAGTTCAGGGCTGCCCAGGAAGTTGATTGCGATCGACCAGTCAATCCCGGGACTGAAGGAGGTCGATCCCAGGATGGGGCGCTTCTCAGAAGGGGGCGGAGCCAGGCCACGCCAAGGCCCGCCCCCTCCCCCGGCTTCGGCACTCCCAGCAGTTTCTCCAGGCTGGAGGATGGCAATGCCAAGCCAGCCTTGTGCTAGCTATGTCACCACTGCCTTGGCATTGCCATCCTCAAGCCTGGAGAAGCTGCTGGGAGCTCCAAAGCCAGAGGGGAGGGGGCGGAGCTTGGCGCGGCCTGACTCCGCCCCTCTGGCTTCTGCTCTACCAGCAGCTTCTCCAGGCTTGAGGATGGCAATGCCAAGGCAGTGGTGACATAGCTAGCACAAGGCTGACTTAGCATTGCCATCCTCAAGCCTGGAGAAGCTGCTGGTAGAGCTGAAGCCAGAGGGGGCGGAGCCAGGCCATGCCAAGCCCCGCCCCATCCCCTCCCCTCTTCAGCGAGGAGGTAGGCAGATATTTCTGACTTGGTTTTATTATAAGTAGCTCGCATGCTGAAAAAGTGTGGGCACCCCTGCTCTAGTTATTCTTTTAAGGACATTAATTGTCCCTACCACTGATCCACCTAGCACCATAGACAAGGCATTTTCATACAAAAACTTTCATTGTTTGATAAATGCCTGGGATCATGATCTACCATCCTTCTCCCCACTATGAAAATCACTACATATCCCAAGTTTCTTCTATATATTCTAATAGATTAAAGATTCTATTGAGAAAATATGTCATGTAAGTATTTTATCATCCTTTCAGTATCTAGTCAAAGTCTCCCTTTCACTATATGGGTTCATGGGGAAAGCATGACCACAGCATGTAAGTGCAGTATTTGTGTTAGGCACAAGACAAGAGATTATTCTAGTCCAGGGGTGGGCAATTACCGGCCCTCCAGGTGTTTTGGACTTCAACTCCCAGAAATCCTAGCCAGTTTACCAGCTGTTAGGATTTCTGGGAGTTGAAGTCCAAAACACCTGAAGGGCTGGTAATTGCCCACCCTGCTCTAGTCAGTCTCATTTCCCAATCTAGAAATAAATAAACAAAAATACTAGGTTTGTATTTGTGCTATTCGGATTTCTCAGATACACAAAAATGCATACTGTATATATATTCCTGATTTCTACAGCTATCTGCCAAGTTAAAGGGAAGCTCGTGTTTTCTCAGCCTAAGGTCTATTCTTTAATTAGATTATTCTTTACAGACATTTCAAAGACATAAAAAAACAAGCTGACCTTAAAAGGTGTTTCCAAGTACATTTTCAAAGTGAAAAACCTCAAACGGGAGTGTTCCCATAAGAGGAAAAGAGGACAGAAAACACACATAGCAGGAAACTTTATCTTTGATGAATATCATTTCAAAATGAGATGGTGGTGAAAAGATTTAAATATATTCACCTTCAAAAATGCAACATGTTTGTCTCCTTGAATGGAAATCCTGCCCATGCTCAAGAAAGATCCACAAAGGAAAGAAATCCATGTAAACAAGCATTTAGACAACAATAAATGGCTTACACTTAAGACATGCCTCCAGATTGTTACCAAGTATAAACAGAATTCCTTCATCGAATAAGTTGCCTAATGCTGTATTCAAAAGGAGCAGTACTAGTTCATTGATTAAATTCCAAAGTGAGAATCATTGAGAAATGTATGCTTGATTAACCTAAGACTTTCAAATACAATATGTAGCAGGACCTTGTTGGCATCTGGTTCCCTTGGAAAAATACCATGTCAAGATCCTACTCCTGATTCTGCTCCGTGGTCTGTATCTCTCCACAATAATGTTTTGTCAGTGCTTAAAAAGACCTATGAGTCATCTCAGAGGGTGCCTGTTGTTGTGCATTCAACTAGCTGGAGGCTGCTCCACTGCCCCCCAACTCTTCACTAGCCATTAATAGTTGTGTGGGGAGAGGTTACAACAGCTAAGAAGAGGATTTATTGGAGGACAAATATGAGATTAGATGTATCTTAGTTTCACTTATAGAACTTTTATTCTATGTCTCTAATGTAGGGTTATGGTTATCTACAGAGATACTTTCAGAAACACCTCAGCAAGTGAGAATCCAAAAGTGGCAGGCTAAAACCCGGAACCTCAATCAGTGGCTGATACCAGATGAGAAACTCCCTCCTGAGCACACAGAAGACAGGACAACTTGGAAGGCACTGAATAGATGGCACTCTGACACCATGAGATGCAGAGCCAATATTAAGAAATGGGGCTACAAAGTGGAGTCCATGGTGTATGAGTGTGGAGAAGAGTAAACCACAGACCACTTATCACAATGCAGTTTGAGATCTGCCTCATGTACAATGGAGGAGCTTCTTGCAGCCACACCAGAAGCACTCCAAGTAGCCAGGTTCTGGTCAATGCCAAGGGTTTTTTTACTTTGTGGTTTTTCTATACATTATAATTGTATTCTCAATTAGCTTCTGACACGATAAATAAAATATTAATTTTTAAAATAATTTTTAAAGAAAAAAGTTGTTTTAATTATTTGAAATTTTATCCAAATGTCTAAAATATTTTTTAAAAATAGAAAATTGGAAAATGTGATGTGTGATGCAGCAGCTTAAAAAAGCCAACAGGATTTCAAGCTGCATCAAAATTGATAAGAGTGTCTAGATCGAGGGAGGTCATGGTGCCTCTCTCTTCTGCTTTGGTCAGACCTCACCTGGAATACTGTGCCCAATTTTGGGCACTACAGTTTAAAAGATATACTGGCAAGCTGGAAGGGCAACTAAAATTATCAAAGGTCTGGAGACCATGCCCTATGAGGAACGTCTTAAAGAACTGGGTATGTTCAGCCTGCAGAAGACAGAGTTGAAAGGAGACATGGTAGCAATGTATAAATATGTGAAAGGGTGTCATAAGGAAGAGGGAGCAAGCTTGTTTTCTGCTGTCCTGGAAACTAGAAACTTAGAGCAATGGCTTCAAATTACAGGAAAGAGACTCCACCTGAACATTAGTAAGAGCTTCCTGACCATAAGAGCAGTTCAGCAATGGAACTCTCTGCCTTGAAGTGTGGTAGAAGTTCCTTCCTGGGAAGCTTTTATACAGAGGCTGGATAGCCATCTGTGGGGCGGGATGCTTTGATTGTGCTTTTCCTGCATAGCAGGGGGTTGAACTAGATGGCCCATGTGGTCTCTTCCAACTCTATTATTCTATGATTCTATGAAATGCACAAAAAGCTAATATTTTGCTCAACAGAGAAAAAAATTGATTTTGTTGTTTCTCTTACATGCAAGAATGTAGTAAATGAAGACTGACATCTATGAATCTATGTAGATACAATGGCTCACTACTACATTGCTGATTATGTATCATGATCAATAATACACCAACACATGAAAACTCATGAGTTGTTGATATATCATGAATTTGTGTGCCAACTGGTCATAGTACACTTGGCTGACCATGTGATGTAGCAATTGCTTAGACACATCTCCCAACCATTAATGTTTGTAATTCCATTTCCGAACTACTGGCACAACTTGGGAGTATATACATGCCTTCAAGTTGCCCATTGACTTGTGGCAACTTCATCAATTTAATTGGATTTTCTTAAGCCAGGCATATTCAGAAGTGATTTTGCGAGTTCCTGTTCTTGAAAATATAGTCTACAGTACCAAGGCTACATTGGGGGTCTCCTAGCTAAATATGAACCAGGGCTAACCCTGCTTAGATTCCAAGATCGGACTGATCTGATGCTTTTGGAGGAGATATTTAAGAACTTATGATAGCAAATTCCATGCACTATTCAACTATATGCTTCCACTGCAGTTACAGTTATACGGTGACAGGCAGTGATCACTCTGTGATGAAATGTTTATTTATACATTTTATATGTGAATAAAAGGCACAATATGCTTCCTCGCCTACCTCAAAATTTCCAGGCCCAAATCTTTTGGCAATGAACATCAGAATGGGGCGGACCTTTGACTGTGGCCTTGGAAGGGCTACTTCCTATCTTTTTAATTGCACGGTAAGATAAGAGAGTGAAACTGAGTTGGCAATAACTCATAAGTGAAAGGGAGACAAACCAGTGACATTTGTCAGCTGAAGAATGTTTAAATTTGTGTAGCTGTCAATATATCACTCAAAATAAAAATAGACAACGTGTGATGCCAGGAACAGTTTTGTTATTCAAGGAAGAATAAGATTATTCAGTGAAACTGTTCTCCCACATGTACTCGCATCCTTCCTATGAGCCTTTTAGCAGCTTGCATTGCTACTGAATTTGAATCAGAGGAATAAGTGGCCCAGTGTGATCTCTGGTTGAGTTTCTCACTACAGCACTCACCTTAAGCAAGTTAGAATATTATGACATTCTAAACAAATGGAAGACAAACACCAAAATATAAAGATTTGGCTGTGAGAAGCTGTGAGACCTTGGTCCTCAATGCATTTGTTTTCTATGTAACTACTAGCTATAGTACTAAGGAGAGGTATTATATTATGTTGAAATGTGGACATGGATTGGACCAGATCCAACCTGATATAGATGTCTACATCTCTGGAACAATAGGATAATTGCAGAATGTCTAGAGGCTCTAGAGTAAATCCTGTTTTTTAAAAAAATCAGATTAATGGCTGAATGTACCACGTATTGTGTGGAGTCCCTGCAGCAGTTAAAAAGTGACTCCACTTTATCTGTTTTCTTAGAACAGTGCTTTTGTGTCCAAGAATCCTACAGTATAGATCCCTTTATGTGAATAATATCATTAAAATCATGTTTTGCTACACCTAGAGGTGTCTCCTTCACTCCAGGTGGCAACTCTCAAGTTAGGAACGTGTTAAATATAGACAAATGGGCAAAATAATAATAATAACAACAACAATTATTTATTGATTAGTCAATTTTGACCATATAAAATATGCAAAATATACACACTTACCCATACATACAATAAATGCATATATGAATACTAAGCATACTGACCTACCGTCCTCTCAACCCACTCCTAACTCTTTGGTATTATTATTATTTCTTACTCTCCTCTCCTCAAACACATATTTTAAAACCACTCTGTAGAATACACATATGAAAACATATTTCCATAAAATACATATTAAAGTACACAAAACAAAAGTTAGACATAGAGTGGAAGTTTACAATTCATCATAAACTGTCTGGGTAGGCCTCCTGGTAGTGATAGGTCTTCACTTGTTCTTAAATTCTGGCAGCTGATATAGCTGTTGTTCCACAGCCATGGGGAGGCGATGAGAAGGTTCTATGGGTGATGTCACTAGTCTGGTACTGGCTGGTTAGAGTAACCACCCCCACCTCCAGAGAACCTCAGTGTTTGGGGCAGATTGTATAGGAGAAAGCGATCCTGTAGGTAACCTGGGCCCAAACCATGTAGGGCTTTAAATATCAATACCAACACTTTATACTTTACCCGGAAATTAATTGGCAGCCATTGGAGTGACTTTAGTATATACTCACTTGAAGATGTTCCTATAATCAATCTGGCGGCTGTATTTTGAACCAACTGGAGTTTCCGAACTTGGTACAAAAGTAGCCCAAAGTAAAGCGCATTGCAGAAGTTCAAATTTGAGGTTACCAGCACATGCACTACCATCTTAAGGTCCTCCAAATCTAAGGAGTGCAGGTGGTGTAGCAGCTGAAGCTGATAGTATGCATTCCTGACCGTCGCTTATACCTTGGCTGACATTTGGAGAGAAGGATCCAAGCTGTGAACACAGTCTTTCAGAGGGAGCATAACCCCAAATCAAGGGAGAATTTCCAAAGGAACCCAAGATAGATTATTCAGAGCATCTTCTTCATTTCACACCATCCACACAGTCTGCTGTATTAAAATCCTTTCTCTGCTTTCTCAGTTGATAGTGCTTCTACTGCTTCTTCAACCAACCTCCTGAGTGTAGTCCACGTGTAAGTGGCCACCAGGTTCTAGGGTTGCAACATTTTTTCCAAAATCACACATCATCTATGCTGTTATTTTAAGTTTCCAACCAAAAGTTTATACCAAAAAGAGAGAGATCGTCGTTTCCTTCCTAAATCTCTGCCTCCCTATCCACCAACCTCACTCCATCCCATTGCCACATAGAGACCATTTTGATCCTCGGTGTAGAAAGCCCCTGTTCACATGCAGCAAATGAGGCAGGTAAAAGGCATCTGTAAAATAGTAACCAAAGAAATATTTCCTGCGTGTGCAGAGACTGCAAAATTAATATCTAATTGTGGGTGCAAAATATCTTCCCCAAACATTTTGTCAATCCAATTTAAATGCACAACCAGGCATGCAAAATCCTTATTACACACAGGGTTGGATACTTAAGGAGAGTGTTATCTGCACAAGAAAATTACAGCTTTCTATAAACACAGAGTGACATATCTCTTTGACCAGCTCTAAATGTTCAAACTCTGCCAAGCCTCTGGCAGAACAAGGGACCTGACACCACAACTGGGATGTTTAATACATATTTGCTTTTCCTGACCTTGAGAATTCAGACCTACTTTCAAAACATGCACAATGTATTCCTTTATCCTTCCTTTTTTTCCATCACAAGATTCAAAGCAACTTACAACAGGTTTAAACAAAGTGTAGCTAAAATTCTATTACTGCATTTTTTAAAAGAGGAAATAAACAATTCTACCAAGGTGTTTTGAACTTCTGCTCCCACAATCCCTAATTGCTAGTAAGCTGGCTAGGATTTCTGAGGGTTGAAGTCTAAAACACCTGGAGAACTAAAGGTTGGGAATTGCTGTCCTACGAGAACTTAATACAAAAAGCACAAGGCGGGGGTGCTTGCACAGTATATGCACACAAGTAGAGGAAGCAAACCAAACACTTCAAAGAAATGTCATGCATAAAGAGCATACAATACAGTCAGAGTGAGTGCACCTCTAAGTGGAAATAATGGTAAACAAGAGAAGCCTCACAATTATATATAAAGCATTTATCAAAAGCACATTCCAGCCTGGAAGGATCTTCAATTTGTGAAGCCCTGATGATTACTTTGTTGGAACGCTCCGCTGCTTGACCTCTGTGTAGCCACCTCGTAATTGCCCTGACGAAGCGAAACCCACGAAACGGCAAAACGCTATGGTGCCAAGTCACTCTAAGCCGTTGGCAAGGCTTCCACCCATGGTGTGAAGCGTCATTGCCCAGTGTGCTTGTATCCATTGTTACTGACATTTTAACTATGATGTACCCTATATATTCGAATGAATAGTACTGTCATATATGCTACATATACTTGCATGTAGATATTGATACTCAAGGCTTATGCCATGATATGTTGCACATGCTTGAATGTATAGTATGTCCACAGTTGTCACATGTTCCTACATACTGATTGTAATTGATGTTTTTGCCATTGTGCATTGTATATACTCCAATGTGTAGACCTATGTTGTACTACTTTGCTATTTAGCCTTTCCCATTACATTTGCTATTTTTGATACTACAGTCATTGCATTATTGCCTTTATTAACAGTGTGAACCTGATCATTTACTGCGGTTCTCAGCGTTGTTCCTTTGCCTTTGTAAGCTTCCCCCTTTTTTGTATTTTTTTCTTCTGAAATACAGCCTACAGCAGGGCTTCCCAGGAAGTCAATCGCGATCGACCAATCGATCCCGGGACCGAAGGAGGTCGATCCCAGCCGGATGGGACACTTCTCAGAGGGGGCGGAGTCGGTCCGTGCCAAGCCCTTCCCTTCCCCCGTCTTCGGCACTCCCAGCAGCTTCTCCAGGCTTGAGGATGGCAATGCCAAGCCAGTGGTTGCATAGCTAGAACAAGGCTGGCTTGGCATTGCCATCCTCAAGTCTAGAGAAGCTGCTGGGAGCTCCAAAGCCAGAGGGAGGGGGCAGGGCTTGGCAGGGCCTGATCCACCCCCCCCTCTGTCTTCTGCTCTACCAGCAGCTTCTCCAGGCTTGAGGATGGCAATGCAAAGCCAGCCTTGTGCTAACTATGTCACCATTGGCTTGGCATTGCCATCCTCAAGCCTGGAGAAGCTGCTAGGAGCTCCAAAGCCAGAGGGGAGGGGGCAGGGCTTGGCGCGGCCTGGATCCACCCCCCCCCTGGCTTCTGCTCTACCAGCAGCTTCTCCAGGCTTGAAGATGGCAATGCCAAGCCAGTGGTGGAATAGCCAGCACAAGGCTGGCTTGGCACTGCCATCCTCAAGCCTGGAGAAGCTGCTGGTAGAGCTGAAGCCAGAAGCCGCGCCAAGCCCCGCCCCCTCCCCTCCCCAATCCAGCCTTGAGGAGGTAGGTAGATCTTTCTGACTTGGTTTTATTATACGTAGCTCGCAAAAGTGTAGGCAGCCCTGGCCTACAGCATCTGGCATTCACTGGTTTTCCCTCATCCAAGTACTAGCCATGGTTGATCCTGCTAAGCTTTCAAGATTAGATGGCATTTGGCACCTTAGGATATTTAGGACCTAGACTACCAATATATAAGCCCTCTGGAAGTTCTTATATGTCTGCTGGTGCAAAACATTGCAAAAGTAGAAGATCGTTATTCTGCTGTGTTTGTACATTGTTCTGTCAAAATACCTGAAGCAGCCCTTATGTGAATGAGCCCAATCTAGTCACTGACGTTTCTATAAAATATTCACTAGCTGAGCTAATCCAATCTAGTTATTAGATGACCTTAATGGATGTAGCATTTTTCAGACTTTTTGTAATTTGATTGTAAATCTTTTCAAGGTTTCATCTGAAATCATTTTCTTTGTTCTGCCGCAAATAATCGCAACACTTTCACTCCATCTGAATGTGTACCCACATGTACACAAAAAGTTGAACTGATCCATACTTTATGAAAATGCTTGGATCTATAGACACTACACTTTAAAATGAAGGAATGTGAAAACTTGTCAGCCCGTGTTTCTCCAAAGCCTACCTGCATTTTCACTCTTTCCTTGGTTTGCATGTTTCAGAGAGAGTTCAGCTCCTCTGAAGTGTTATGCCTTATCCTTTCATCAACATGAGAACAAGTTGAGTGTTGACTCTAGTCTTTAGGTTTTTTTGCTCTCCTCAGGTCAGACAGGACATGGTGGAAGATGAGAAACTCCTTTGAAGGTGCCTACTCACCATACATGAAAGAACCTAGGAAAATGAGGTATCTTGGCTCCATGTGAGTAGCAATTTTCCTTTTGTATTTGAAAAGGACAATAGAAGGAGCAAAATGAATATATATGTCAAGGCTTCTGAGCCCAACAAAATTTCCAACCATTCCTCTAAACAAGTGTTTTGGGAATGTAACAGAGAAAGGAAGAACTCACAGACACAGTCTTTCTTAGTCCTCAGTGAGTTGGACATGTACACCTATTAGTTCAATGTACTACCAAGAATCTTGTCGTCATGTTGGGGTTTTTTTTTTTGCATTGGCAAAGAAGGAAGGAAGGAAGGAAGGACAAAATTGCACCAATGACAGACAAGTATCAGATACTAGGGACATGGGGACCATTTCTCCTATTGTACCATTTTCTTCCCAGCATCCCCCACACATGTCCCATAAAAAATCCCTTGTTACAATAAAATTTCAAAGCAAATTTTTGATGGAAAATATAAAGCAAAGTGAAAAACCAGAGGGGAAAACTGGATGGGATTCACTGGAAGGAGATTCTAGTCTCATTGCCATCTGCCATGGCATCACCTCCAGTCCCCTCCCCTCCCCCTTGTGAATTCCCTTCTTCTTTTTAGAAGGGTCTTTAAAGGTAGTATTATGTAGAAAATGGATCATTTCATTCCAGTTTTAATTGCTAAGGATTTAGTGAATACTGTCTGTGTATTTGTGGACTTGGGGATATGTCACTGCCATTAGCAGTGGGAGGCTTCCTTGTCAATGGGTCAGTGAATCCATCCACTTTAATTTCTTTTGTCTAAATGACAAGAGAGCTATCCATTGTTTTGTCTCAATCTCTCCAAATAGGTTCAGGACTTTGGATAGCTACTTTAAAGTTCAGACTAAAACATAGAATGGGTTCATCACCACACCAACATGGGATTCAATAACAAATGACACCACTAAGAGAACTTTACTTTTATATATTTCTTCAAAATATGGCAGAAGTTAAATCCATTTCTTTCTTTCATTAAGATTTTTTATCTCATGTAAAATCAGATTTGAAACCATTTTTATGTATCAAAGTATCCAGATGCCACCCTAAAACAAAGCTCTCAAAAAGCCGCCAAGTCACCAGGAAAACACTATTCTCTCCTTTTTAAATGAGTGCTCACATTAATTTTATGTTAACATCCAACAGTAAATTCCATGAGCTATTTCCCAAATTTTAAGATGTGGGAGGATAAGTACAACAAATATGAACTGGCAATGTTATTATCAATAAACTACTCTCATCGGCGAGTTGTCAGAGTCAGGCTTTATTCTAATGTCCTGCTGGAAATATTTAGTCCAGTCAGGAAATATTCAGTTTCTGCTGTTGGCAATATGGACCAATAATCCAGAACACAATTCATTTTAAAATACATGAAAGAGAGAGAAAATAAAAGGACTACTGCCATCTTTCCTTCTCCATAAGCTTATACATTACTGGGGCAACTATTTGCCCAGTCAAAAAGATGCCAATCAACTGTCCTATATAGTCAGTCATGTATACTGATACATTTAGAAATTTTTACTTAAAAATCAACCCAAAAGTGGGTCAACTTATCCATGGGTAAATATAAATACTATATTCCACCCTGCTGCTTTCGGACTCTAGCACTGCAATGACTTACAGTGTTGCTAAGTTCTGTGCTGCTGCCCTTAATATCAGATGGGTGATGATTGACACCGTAAGGCAACAATATCCTGTCTTTTAAAATATATTTCTATACTGATTTCTAGTCTGATTTTAAATAACTGTTTACTGGGGAGTTGTCCTTCTCCTCTTAGAGCGCTTGTGCCCGCTTTGTGCTGGTCTGTGACCGTAATAAAGTTTTGATTTTTTTTACTATACTGTATTTCTTATGTTAAAAAAGTAACAATCCTCTTATTGAAGAAGAGTTGTGAAAGCCAAGATTCAGAAAACCTAAAAGAAGCACCAACCTCCTCTACTTTCTCCACAATGCCAGTTCTTGCCTTTCTGAACACCTGAGCAGGTGGCCAGGAGCAGTAACACTGAGCTCTGCAAATGGAAAGTTTACTTTGCGACTCAACATGTACAGCACTACTAGCATAGAGTAGACTACATGATCGTGCCATATGTCACACATATTCTCAGGACAAAATTCTCTTTGTTTCAAGATGGTAATGAGAGCAAATGAGATCTGGCTACGGTCGTCCACGCTCTGGTCACATCCCGAATAGATTACTGCAACGCACTCTACGTGGGGCTGCCTTTGAAGACAGTTCGGAAATTGAAACTGGTCCAATGGGCGGCAGCCAAATTACTAACTGGAGCTACATACAGGGAGCATACCATCCCCCTGTTGTGTCAGCTCCACTGGCTGCCTGTCCAATTCCAAGCTCAATTCAAAGTTCTGGTTTTGATTGTCCGAACGCATCAGCCTCTATGTCCCACCTCATAATTTAAGATCATCCAGGGAGGCCCTGCTCTCGCTCCTGCCAACTTCTCAAATGCGGTTGGTGGGGACGAGAGATAGGGCCTTCTCGGTGGTGGTTCCCCATCTGTGGAACACACTTCCAAGTGACATACGATCAACCCCATCCCTCCTAGCATTCAGGAAAAAAGTGAAATCTTGGCTATGGGACCAGGCATTTGCAGATTAGCACAATGCAGCACTTTAGATTGGATTGTAATGGCAATGTTGATGGATATGGCTCAATGGTCCTATTATGGACGGATCACTGTTTTTAACTTATGTGAATGTATATGATGTATTAATGTTAATTGTATTTTAATGTATATTAATGCTGAATGTTGTGGTTTTATATAGTATTTATATTGTGTTTCGGCATCGAATTGTTGTCCCTCAGGGGTTGAGAAGAGCGGGGTAGAAATGTTGGAAATAAATAAAATGGCTTAGAATAAACCATTTTGCTAGTGGAAAATAGGAAACTGCCTTTTGCCAAGTCATTGGTCCTACCCACCTCAATTCTGTCTACTCTGATTGGCATCAGAACAGGTAGAATTTACTCCCATCATGTAGTATGCCAGAGAGGTCAGAAACTATAACTACGGAGGCATTTGCACTGTAGAGGTACAACTTTGCCATGGCCCATCACAAAACATGCTAGAATTTAGAGCTGACATACTTATTAGCAAGCTCCAGTGCAATAGCTCTCTACCAGAGAGTAAGCACCCTGCCAATGGAAGGTCCCAAGATTCCATCAGATAAGGCCATAGCTTTTAAAGTGACATCAAATGAATATAACAATACATTGTGGATACATTCTGGTTGCCTTTGTGTGTGAAATGGAGAAGGGATCTTGTCCTTTGCTTCGGATAGCTAAATCTCTTAGGAATATTTTTTCTTCCATAAGGATATCACCTTTCTCTTAGTGCACACTCAGTGAGTAGATACAGCTCACTGCAAAATAATATGTACCTATGTATTTGATTCACCTGACATTTTAATTCTCCAAGCAAAAGTTTAATGTGTATGTATGACACATCTTGCTCAAGAGGAGCTTAATTCATAATAACATAAAAGAGTTGTGCTGGGTTAGAGCATAGCCCCATGTAGTCAACATTATGTTCATTCCAAGGGCCAAGCACCTGCATATGCCCATAAGCATGGCATGCATGTGATACACTTCCAGCTTATGTTACTCAGCTAGGATTACTGCTGCCTCTAGCATATCGTATAAAAGTAGTATAACGTGATTAGCACCCATGAATGACCTTACCCTCTACGAACTTGTCTAAACCTATTTTAAAGCCATCCAAGGGCAGCATGCATTTACTAGGGAGGCTTGTTCTGCGCAAGAGTGGTACTGACTTCAGTGTGCATGAACTCTTGTGAGTCATATATTTCTGCCACCATGGTAAAACCTGAGAAATTTAGCCAGCCCAGTTCACTGCAGAGGGAACTTCAAGGATATAATTTTATTTTTATACCCCGCCTCTATCTCTCAGAAGGGACTCAGGGCAGCTTACACATGGGACAAAATGTCCAAAGAACATCAAAGCAAAACAATCCATAAAAATGATTAAAATAAAACATAGCAAAGCATAACAACCAGATAAAACACAATTAAATAAAACTTAAGTCTTAAAATTCATTCAAACAATACACAACAAAAAACTAATAACCAGAAATAGTAAGTTGGGCATGCTCAGATCAAAAAAAAAGACAGGGTGTGGGATAGTGCAAAACAGCATAGTATAGGGTCGAGGGAATTGAAAGAAGTGCAGAGAACAGAGTACTATCTGGCAAGCTAGGGACTAGACATTTATAAGTATGGGCTAGTAATTTATTTATTTATTTCAGGATTTTACCCCGCTCTTCTCAACCCCCGAGGGGGGACTCAGAGTGGCTTACAGTAAAGCGCAATTCGATGCCCACACAGTAACAATATAAGACCCCAGAACCCTTCAACAAATGCTTGTTGGAACATCCAGGTTTTCATATCCCTACAGAAGGAGGACAGTGTAATCTCCCTGGGGAGGGTGTTCCAAAGTTGGGGGACCACCACCGAGAAGGCTCTCTCCCTTGTCCTCACCAGCAGTGCTTGCGACAATGGTGGGAGCAAGAGGAGGGCCTCCCCGGTGGATCTTAGAGCCTACGCTGGTTCATAGGGTGTGATGGCACTGTGAGCTCCACCTACATAGAAAATCTTGAGTTCTTAAAGGTTTGCATTGATAATGTGTGCTCTTACAGCCTGCACAGTTTGCAAGACGTTTAGTTGCACTGATTGGTCCTTAGCACCTGCCAATCATCATTAGTAGAGCCCAATTTAGTTTGTTCCACCCCCTTTTCCCAGGGATTTGTGGAACAAGCTATTTTCACATTCTATCTATAGGCTACCAGGACTCCTCCTAAAAGGACATGTCTAAGGGTTTGCCAGACCAGGCCCTTGGTCAGGCCATCCTTCAATATCAGTCTGATTTCCTTGGAATTCAAGCAGAAGACTCCGCATATCGGAAGGCTGAGTAACTCTGGGGAGTTCCAAGCACCTCCAAACCAGTCGCCTGGCCTCAAGAGGAAGACTTCGTGACTTCAAGTTCGGCCATCTGATTGGGGCTGCGAGTGTTCCTACCTCAAACCCATTGGGAAAAAAAGGACTCAGAGAGCTTTTCCGCTATAGCTTTGCGGACCAAAAACAGTAAAAGGAACTTTAAAGTAAGAACTTTTCTACCTCATTTTGGGGACATCACCAGTTGTTATTTTGGGGAAATTAAGCAAAGTGCCTGAGTGAAGTTAACTTATGTTATGGACAATAAAGCGTTTGAGTTAACCAAAGTGTTCAGATTGGTCCTTGGAGCCCTGAGCCTTTAAAGGGAGGCAAAAAAGCAATCCCCCAGGATAGATAGACCACATCCTTGCCCTTTCACAAGGCATTAATAGCCCGGGAGTGAATTTATTTATTTATTTATTTCGGGATTTTACCCCGCTCTTCTCAACCCCCAAGGGGGGACTCAGAACGGCATTCCACAGGTGAAGGCACATAGGGGGAGATGTGATCACGAAGATAGGTGGGGCCCAAACTGTTTAGGGCTTTGCAGGTCATGATCTACACCTTGAATTGGGACCGGAAGCCAGTGGAGCCGATAGGGCATTGTGCACTCCTATTAAAGCAGTTGATCAAGACAGCTAACGGTTTACATGAAAGGATATACAGCTCAACGTTATTTCATTATAGAAGGAATGGATGACTTTTTAAATGAATAATATGAGCTGGTTGTTTGCTGTGGGCAACCCTTCCACTGCTCTTTCCCTTTCACCTCCCTTGTGCTACCAGGCCCCTGAGCACAAGGGATGTTTTTAATCTCAAACCAGTTTTCCTCCCACTGGATGAGCTAATAAGAGATGGTACTTTAGCTCCTGGGTAAAAGGCCTGTTTTTAAACTTGCCCTTGTGAGATGGGACATGAGGAATTCACCAGTGTGGAAAATGTTGGGTATCCTGACTTTAGGCGGTCACAAGAACTCAGATGTGGGGGGTATGAATGGAGGGAAAAAATGTTTCAAATTCTTATTTTCACTGAGTACTCATACTGAGTGTGAATAATTCCATTTGAGAAAACAATCCACAGTGTAAAATGCATAGATTTGGGACTTAATGGCCATGAGAAGACAATGGAATGTAATTACAGTGTATGATTCCTAACAGAATTCTTTGTTCTGAGAAGAGCTTGCAACTATAAGAGGGTCATGGCAACCACAGCTCTGGGAAAATAACAACACGCAGTGGAGGTTTTTTTTTCATGTAAGGACACTATGCTCTTTTCAACATGGGAAGACAGTTCTTTTTCTTCTCCGTCATTTCAGCAACAACTGAAACACTTTTAGACCTCTGTACAGGTTTGCACCTCCTTCTGTCTTTACTTTTTCCTTTAATATGAGTTGCACTGCTTTTTATCTTTGCATTGGGGTTATCTTGTTTTTATCATTTTGTGTTTTATTCCTATGGTTTGTTGCCAACTTCTTACAATTTTTAAAATATGTCTGAACACTACTTGGCTATTGGGTAACTTGAAAATGTGACAACTACGTAATCATGACTGCAGTGTAATTTTTCTTTTCAAAATCAGCACTGCCCTTAATTTTTCTGATATTGTGTATGCACAAATACGATCAAACTAGTATTTTCATTTTATTTTTTAAAAGCTTTTAAAATAAGCCTCATTAAATTGGCTTCTATTTGTACCTGACATTCACTAGGCAGTAATACACGGAGCTTAGAAAGTTATCTCATGAAGAACAAATGTTTTGACAGACTGAAGCCATCTATTATTAAGCCAGGGCAGGATGACGCTCTGGGTTGCTCTTTCACCTCCCCCTGTGGGAGGTGAAAGAGCATGCTGTTACTGTCCAATAATGGATGGCATCAGCATGTTATTACAATTGGCCCTCCTGATTTGCCTGTCTAACTTTTGTGGATTTGATTAAAATGGTCTACTTATGAATCTCTAGGCCAGTGTTTCCCAACCAGTGTGCCGTGGCACACTAGTGTGCCGTGAGCAATCATCAGGTGTGCTGTGGGAAGTTGGAGCCTCCTATACCCTTTCTTCCCCCTCCTGCCGAACACTTTTTCTTCTCCACTTGGGCTCCCTTCTTCCCAGCCTCACTCTGCTCGCTTTGCCTCGCTTTGTTCTGGGGCGAGTCTGTGCAGTAGCGCCCGCACGGGTCACATCTTCCTCCCTCCCTTCTCCCCTCCTGAACACGCTCACGCTGCCCCTTGGATCAAAATGGCAACAGAAGTGGCAGTGTAGAAGAAAAAATAAGTGTTCGGCAGGAGGGAGAAGAAAGGGCATGAAGGAGGAAGAAGAGGTCTCTGTCGAAAGCTGGCATGGGCAAACTTGGATCTTCCAGGTGTTTTGGACTCCAACTTTTACCATTCCTAGCAGCCTCAGGCTCTTTTCCTCCCCCCCCCCCCCCCCCAGCCATTTAAGCAGGACAGGGCCTGTTAGGAATGGTGGAAGTTGAAGTCCAAAGCACCCAGAGGGGCGAAGTTTTCCCATGCCTGTTTTAGGGACCTTAAAGTGATGAGCCTCCTTCCAACATTGTGATTCTGGATAGAAAACAAACAACATAACATAACATTGTTTGAGTCCCGAGTGCTCTCTGGGTGTAGTTGAACTACAACTTCCAAACTCAAGGTCAGTTCCCAAGCAAACCCTTTCAGTACTTTCTGTTAGTAATGAGAGTTCAATATGCCAAGTTTGGTTCAATCCCATTGTTGCAAGAGCTCAGGATGCTCTTTGATTGTGTGTTAACTATAAATCCCAGAAACTTTAACTCCCAAATGTCAAGGCCTATTTTCCCCAAACTCCATCTGTGTTCACATTTGGGCGTATTGAGTATCCATGCCAAGTTTGGTCCTGATCCAACATTGTTTGAGTCCACAGTGCTCTCTGGATATAGGTGAACTACAACTCCAAAACTCAAGGTCAATGCCCACCAAACTCTTATAGCATTTTCTCTTAGTTATGGGAGTTCTGTGTGGGAAGTTTGTGTCTTTCTGCCATTCCTGCCAGAATATCTATGTTGTGTTCATCGAAACAGGCCCAGGTTTCACACAGAGTGTATAAATACATTTAAAAACATATTAACTATATGTATTACTGTGTTAGAGTGTCATTTTGTGTCATTTTGGTTGATGGTGTGCCCCAGGATTTTGTAAATGTAAAAAATTTGCCGCGGCTCAAAAAAAGTTGAAAAACACTGCTCTAGGCCTTGTAGGACCTATATGGTCAACTTCCACCAGACATTGGACAGAGTTGTGTTGGAGGATCTAGAAATACTAGGGAGGTGTTGCAGTGAAAGTTGATCATAGAGCCACACTGCAAGGCCTGGGAATTCTTAAAGAAACATTCTCTTATGTGAAATGTAACATCTTTTTGGATTTGTGGTTTTCCCACTTCCATGGAGAGATCCTACACCCCTAGCCCCAGCTAATGTGGAGGGCTGATTGTTCATTCATGCTTCTAAAAGGAAACTTCCAAGTTATACCATCCACTGTTGTCTGCACTGCAATAGGGTTTGGGATGCATGCACAGCATTGCTGGATTTCCACATCACACAGATAAAAGTCTATAGTCCTACCAACACAGAAAAGAATATTGTGTTTCTCAGGAGATATCATCTGACTAAATTGTGTTGTAGATCAGAAGCCTTTCCTAATTTGGTCTGTATATGCTGGACTAAAACTCCCACCATCCACATTAGGATGGATCTGACATTATGGGAATTGCAGTTCAATACATGTGGAGGGCACTGTACTTAGGAAGGGTGCATTAAATGCTTAGCTTGCAGCACCAGGAAGTGCTAGGCTGGGCAAAATAGAACTGCTGAAGCCTAGATTACCTCTGCACATAACACCAAGAATAAAAGGGGAAAACCTACCTAGGCAAACATCTAATACATCGGAAATCTGAGCAGACATTAGAGAAGGGTATAGTTATAGCCATCAAGTGTAACAAAACACCAGATCTGCCCCATAGCTGCAAAATTTCCTGATCAATTTAAACAAAAAAAGTTCCTTCGAGTGAGTATCTGAAACTTTTAGAAACATCGTTAAAATATTAGTCGTGTATTATTAATAACAATAATCGTTTGGATAAGGATGGTTTCATTTTTTAAAGTGTTCAGCACAGACAGGGCCTGCACACCATGAGACTCAAACCAAGCTGAATACAATGCAGTCAAGGGCTGGGCAAAATATGGCAGCTGTCTCAAGTAAGAGATCTGAGGTTTCATGAAAAGTTAACAAACTGTTTTTTACTTTGTCATGATTATATTTGTATTGTCATAGGGAAGAAAAGGCATGCCTGGGATTTCTTTCCTGAGCTGGCTCCCTTAAAATACAGTGTTCCTGAACATGGGCAAGTGGAAACTGCTCCATCTCAGGCAGCAACATACCTTGGGCCAGTCCAGAGCCAGCCATTGTGCTGATTTGCCAGGTGGATGGAATCTTTCTTATTTAGGTGTTTCCAGACACATAACGACTGCATGTTATGTGGTATGGTGATACCAAGTCACTTTGTCTGTCTCCTGAGGAATCTGTATAATGACCAAGTAGCAACAGTAAGAACTGACCATGGAACAATAGAGTGGTTCAAGATTAAGAAAGGCGTATGGCAGGGTTGTATACTCTCACCCAACCTATTCAACTTGTATGCAGAACACATCATGCAATGTGCGGGGATTGATAAATGCAAGGCTGGGGTTAAAATTGCTGGAAGAAACATTAACAATCTTAGATATGCAGATGATACCAGTTTGATGGCTGAAAGCGGGGAAGGAGCCGAAGAACCTTATAATCAAGGTGAAAAAAGAAAGTGCAAAAGCTGGGTTGCGGTTAAACATAAAAAAGCAAGATTCTGGCAACTGAATATGACTGTTTTTATCTTGTGATGTATTGTATATGGGCACTTGTTGCCGCTTGTTCACCGTCTCGAGTCGCCTTCGGGCTGAGAGAGGTGGTATAGAAGCATGGCAAATAAATAAATAAATAAATAAATAAAACTGGACTGATTGATAACTGGCAAATAAAGGGAGAAAACATGGGGGCACTGATAGACTTTGTATTTCTAGATGCAAAGATTACTGCAAACACAGACTGCAGCCAGGAAATCAGAAGACGTGTACTTCTTGGGAGGAGAGCAATGACCAATCTCGATAAGATCACACTGGCAACGAAAATCTGCATAGTTAAATCAATGATATTCCCCATAGTAACCTATGGATGTGAGAGCTGAATCATAAAGAAGGCTGAGCGAAGGAAGATAGACACTTTTGAACTGTGGTGTTGGAGGAAAATTCTGAGAGTGCCTTGGACTGCGAGAAGATCCAACCAGTCCATACTTCAGGAAATAAAGCCCGACTGCTCATTAAAGGGAAGGATATTAGAGGCAAAGGGGAAGTACTTTGGCAACATAATGAGAAAACAGGAAAGCTTAGAGAAGACAATGATGCTGGAGAAAACGGAAGGAAAAAGGAAGTGGGGCTGACCAAGGGCAAGATGGATGGATGGCATCCTTGAAGTGACTGGTTTGACTCTGAAGGACCTGAGGATGGTGGCGGCTGACAGGGAGCTCTGGCGTGGGCTGGTCAATGAGGTCACAAAGAGTCGGAAGCGACTAAACGAATAAACAACAACCGCAGCAGCAGCATGAGTCTTAAGTCCCTGTTGGGAAACCATACATAGCTATTCAACCAGATTCAACTGGAAAAGTCACCAGTTGTGCAGTTGTGGTTTAGGCTCATTCCAATTCTCATTAGTTCCAGATGTTGGCATCCTGAAGTTACAGCCAAACTCAAGTATTCATCCAACAAAACTATACAGGAACAAGTAGCATGGGCTGCAGTAGATAAGTGCACTAATATAGAAGCACAATTGTATGAAAATAAGAAAAGAAGAGCCAGAATGATGCAGCAAACCACCAAAGGGAGAAGAGTTCGATTCAACTGTGAGCCACTGAATATGGAAGAACACCAAGTTTGAGGCAGAAAAATAAAGAAGATGGCTTGCTCTGAGGGATATGCAACGCTCCTGCAAATCACTACATCCGAACTTTCATATTCTTCAAATAATCTAGCAGTGAAAAAACAGGCACAACTCATATGTCATAAGCCATAACAAACAGCTCAATATCTCCCTTCTGTTTACAGGTGCTTTCACAATTGTCATTGCTCAGATATATTGTCTCAGTGCTCAATGCAGAAAGCTTTCCAAAACTGACAAGCACCATCTAACAAACGCACTTGAAATATTTCAGACAGGTATTGTGCTAGGTCAATATGTACAGCTGGTCTGCAAATTCTAAGATTGGGTTTGCAATCAATACACAACGGAGACACATGTTTCTCAAAGCTGAAGTGGAGCAGTTGCTGAGATTCTGGCCAATAGAACAAACCAGGGAAGGGGAAAAGAGGACACAACTTCATTGGAAAGGTTCCCAGATGGCAATCATCCAACAAAAACTTCTAAAAGACTCGGAGAGTTGTCTGCATGACCTTCTTGTACACGGTTTTTTTTAAAAAATGAGATCTAGCTTGTCTACTCCCCCAATGATCAACAAACACATCAGATCAGCAACAAAATATTGCAAAATGAAATGCTCCAACAGTCATGTATCCTTTTTGTTTTTGTGTTCCTTTAAGTCAATTTAGGCAAGATTTGTTCAGTGGAGATTTGCATTTGCCTTCCTCTGAGACTGAGAGAGTGTGATTTGTCTGAGCTCATCCAGGAGAGTTCCATAACTAAGCAGGGATTTGAACCTAGTTTCCCAGAGTCAAAGTCCAATATTCAAACAACTTCACTACGCTGGCTCTCCTTCTAGGGTACTCTGTCCCATTCCTCTTTCATCCAGGTCATCTGTACCTCAACAAAACTCAGGCACCATTTTGTGGCAACTGAAATAGTCTAAACTAGCTAGTAGCTAGCTGGGCTGTTGGTAGGAAAGTTCCCTTTAATGTATAAAAAAAATTTCTCAAGATCTGGTGATTCCTTTTGTGTTACTTGAAAGTGCTCTCTTATGGGTTAGTGGTGAGGTGAGAAGGGTGGAATAGAAATGATGTAAAATAAATAAATAAATAAATATTTCAGCTATATAAGTACCATTCAGAGAAAAAGTATGGTCAGTCCTACCCATCCACAAATTAGGTATCCATGGATTCAACTATTCATGGATTGAAAATATTTTTTAAAAAATATTTAAAAAGAAAGCAAATTTTGATTTTGCTATTTTATATAAGGGACACAATTTTACTATGCCAGTATATATAACGAGACTTACACATCTACAGATTTTGATATCCACAGGGTGTTCCAGAACAAAACCGCAGTGGATACAAAGGGCTCACTATGTACTATTATTGCATTAGAGACAAAGGGCGGGTCTAGACAGCCCCTTTATTGCAGAAACTTCCACAATAAGAAGGGGGCTGTCCAGATGATATTCTGGCCAACCCGCAATTAATTCACCCCAAACCAGGAAAACCCTGGTTTGTGGTGAATTAATTAGATAGTGGATTTATTCCATGCCTTCTTGGAAGGCATGTGATAAACCCACTTATTTCGCAGGTCAAACACAATTCCCAGAGTTTTTCAGACTAAATTAGTCTGGAAAACTGGGGGAATCCCACCTCCTCCCCCAAAGCCCCCAAACCTCAGGAGAGCGGGGAAAATCACCCCCCCCCCCTGGTGTGTCATTTCTATGCACCGGGAGAGCTCCAGGTAAGTTTTCCTTACTTTTAAAAGGCTTTGGGGGGCTTTGGGGGAGGATTAGGGTCTGCAGATGTTCTCCCGGGCCAGTCCTGGAAGAACATCTGGGCACCCACCCCAGAAAACAAGCTCTTTTTGGGGTGGGTGTGTATAGGGGCCCAGGAACATCCACATTCCTAGAGTAACAGCCTGTCTGAAAAGGCCCACAGTCATCAACAGCTGAATAAAAACCTACATTATCTGCTTTGAACTGTAATATATGGCAGTGTGAACCCAGCTATCCCAGGGCCCTTCCACACAGCTATATATCCCAAAATATCAAGGCAGAAAATCCCACAATATCTGCTTTGAACTGAGGCCCCTTGCACTGAATAAAATCTCACATTATCTGCTTTGAGCCGGAATATATGGCAGTGTGGACTCAGGTAGCCCAGTTCAAAGCAGATATTGTGGGATTTTCTGCCTTGATACTCTGGGATATAGGACTGTGTGGAAGGGCCCCCAGTTCAAAGAAGATATTGTGGGATTTTCTGCTGGGATATATGTCTTTAAGTGCACTAAATGTAAGATTACAGTTATTAAGCAAAACAGACTCTGTGTCCTGTTAAGATCCAAAATATATAAAAGAGGACTGATTATCACTGGGATTTAATGTCCAAAAAGTAATTTTTCAAAGCTCAGGTTGCAATTTCCAGAATTTCTGCCAACTTGCCACTTTGGGGGATATTTGGGGGAGCTGCAGTCCAATTCCCACAACATTTGGGGAGATACAGTTGTAATTTTATTGTTATGTATGTACTTTGATGAGATGTTAGCATACCTATGAGACTCACACAGACTTGATTCAGAGTTCAATATGAGACAGAAAACATTCAGAGTTCTCGATGTTTTGGACTTCACCTTCCAGAGGTCCCAGCTGGTATGGAAAATGAGAAGGAAATGTGGAAGTTGCAGTCCAAAACATCATGGGCACCAAAGGCATACTGTTGGCAGAACTACATCGAGTAGGCTTTGGGAGAAGACAGTACCCCTTTGGGAATAAATAATGGGCTGTTTGTTGAAATAAGCCTATATGGATTCCATCCAACTGAAGCTAATCTCCAAGACTCCAATGTGAAGGAAGGACACAGTATGCTGACAATGAAAGCATCAACTGGCTGCCAGCCAGGATCCAAAGGCAAGGAAAACCTGATAAAGGACACGGAAAAGAGAATGGGGAGAAAATGCCCCATCGGGTAGAAAACCTCTTTTCACAGTCCTTTCTTTGGAAGGCTGAGTACCTTGCAAAAAAACCTTCTTGCTTGGGCAGGCATTTATTTTTAAAATGTCATGAAATCCACTGTACATGTCTTTTATTATAGTGTTCCCATGACTGATAGTAACATAATAAAAGACATATAGCAGATAAAATATTGCATGACAGCACTTTATTTCTATTCCACCTTTTCCCCCAAAAGAGGGATTCAAGTCAGCTTGCAAAATAAATTTCATATAGCTCTAAAACTTAAGATTAATTTATAATTTAAATAATATTAAACTGTCCATTGAGTAAAACTCATCGTAAACATGTATCTGAAAGCAAACTTTAAAACAATGTCCAAAAGCTCACTGGAATAAAGGAGTATTCACAGAAATGTAGAAAGGAAGGTGCCAGGAACAGCCATGGAAAAGACCTTCTCCCTGAATCCGCATGTGCTTCTGAAAAATGATTGGGATTGAGAAAAGTGCCTCCATCATACTTTGGACAAGCTCAGATATTTTTTCTACAGCAATTTCTAGTTCACATTTTTAAATGCTGGTGCTGAGTGATGAAATTAAATGCTGGTGCTGAGTGAGAAACCCCAGAAGAGTGAGCTTTCAGTTTTTGTATGAACAAATGGCATTGAAAATAATCGTGTATTTAACTCACAGCAGAACAATGCGGCCAGGTGGAAAGCTGAAGTCCTTTGCTAGCCCATCCAGCAATAAGAAAACTAGTGACCTCAAGAGGACAAATCATACCGGAGGATAAAGCCCACACCAATGATAAGCAAACTAGTCAATATCATTCAACAACTTGAAGTGTATACTCTTGGGAAAGTTTTGTAGGGAGGTCTTGCATATGCTAGGACAGTGTTTCCCAACCGCTGTGACGCAGCACACTAGTGTGCCGTGACGGACCTCCTGCTGTGCCGCGAGAAAAACTCTCTGCCCCCCTTCCTTCCCCCCTCCTCCTGCCGAACTCATGTTGCTTGGGGGGGGGAGGAAGGGCCGGGCGGTGGCGAAGAAAAAGAAGAAGAGGCCGGGGCACCGCCTCCTTCGGCCGTTTCCCCAGTCAGCCTCCAATCTGCCATGAGTCCCACCATGACTCTCGCCCCTCACTCGCTGAAGCTGTGCAGAAGAGGAGCCCCACCCACTGAAGCCCGTCCACCACTCATGCTCCTCCTCTGTGGGAGAGCTGAAGCTGGGGGGAGGGGCGGGGCATGGCACGGCCTGGCTCCGCCCCCTCCCCGGCTTCAGCTCTCCCACAGCTTTGCCAGCCTTGAGGGGGAAGTTCCAAGCCAGCGGTGGCAGAGCCAGAACAATGCTGGTTTGACACTGCCCCCTCAAGGCTGGAGAAGCTGTGGAAGAACTGAAGCAGGGGGCGGGGCATGGCGTGACCTGGCTCCGCCCCCTCCCCCGGCTTTGGCACTCCCAGCAGCTGCTCCCAGCAGGCCACCATCCCCCAGTCATTCTTTACTGTGTTAGAGTGTCATTTTGTGTCATTTTGTTTGGTGGTGTGCCCCCGGATTTTTTTAACGTTAAAAGTGTGCCACGGCTCAAAAAAAGTTGGAAAACACTGTGCTAGGAGACTTCTTAAGATGAATATTAAAGGAGACTGCACTGGCTCCTCAGCTTTCTGATCAATGATACTTCTAGTTGGAATGGGGTAAGCAAGACACAGGACCCTTCCGCACAGTGATATAGCCCAAAATAGCAAGGCAGAAAATCCCACAATATCTGTTTTGAACTGGGTTATCTGAGTCCACACTGCCATATATTCCAGTTCAAAGCAGATAATGTGGGATTTTATTCAGCTGTGTGGAGGGGGCCACAGCCAATGTCTAAATTTTTAGTCACTGAAGTCCCTCAAAGCCTCCAAAGATACATGGACCTTTTTTGCCTTCAAAACCACTCAAAATAGACTAAAGCTCTCCAAATTATCCAAAAGTACAAACTTCCCCAAATCAACCAAAAAGTAGCCAAAATTGAAAACAGAGTTACATCACTTCTTCATGAAGCCCATCATGAAGAGCAAGCCTCTCCCTGGTCTCCTCCTCTATTAATCTGATGTAAAATAACGCTAGGAGACATTTGGTTCTGCAGGACTGTAACTTCCACCATTCCCTACCACTGAGATAATAGACGTTGATGTCCAACAATAGCTGGAGAGGCAAGTTGCTCACCTCCAAATGACAAGGAAAACCAGCAGCTATTCTGAGAAAATTAACATTGATGATCAAAACCTCAGTATTTATGTGTTAAGGATAGACCGGAAAGGTATAGGAAATTAAAACTAAACCCCCTCCTCCAGATTAAATTTCAGAATTCTGGGTTTATTGTACAAAAATCCAAACTCTGTATGTAGGAGACTGGCGGCCCTATTCTCCAAGTGTCTGTGACATTTTTTTGAGTTGTAAGCTTTTGTCTATGGTCCCTTCCAAGACAGGCCCTATATCCCAGGATCTGATCCCAGGTTTTCTGCTTTAAACTGGATTATATGAATGAGCACTGCCAGATAAGAAACTGCCACTACCTGTCAAAATGTATCTCCCTCTATGAACCATCTCTGAGATTGGGATCTTCTGGGAGGCCCTGCTCTCGATCCCGCCTCCTTCACAGAAGCGACTGGTGGGAGCAAGAGACAGGGCCTTCTCAGTGGTGGCCCCTCAGCTTTGGAACTCCTTCCTCAGTGATATTAGTAAAGCCCCCTCCCTCCTGGCCTTCAGGAAAAAATGTAGACATGGCTGTGGGACCAAGCCTTCAGGCAGTAAAGTAATGCAATACAAGAAATGAATAGACATAAGTGCAATTGAGAATAGGAATGGCTTTGGATTACAATTCTGGATTTTGTGATTTTTGTGTTATATTAAGATGTTTTAATTCTATATTTTAATTTTAAATGTTTGGTTACATTCTATGTTTAATATGATTTTAAGGTTTAATGTATACTTATATGTTATCGTTAATAGTTATTAAGCTTTGGTTTATCATATATATATATATATATATATATACACACACACACACACACACACACACACACACAGGCACTGAATCTTGCCATTACTTGTACACTGCTTTGAGTCTTCTCAGGGGTGAGAAAAGTGGTATATAAATACAGTAAATAATAATAACAATAATCTGGGATAATCAGAAAACTTGGGATCAGATCCTGGGATATAGGGCCTGTCTGGAAGGGCCCTATGATGAAACATTTCGAAGTATGACTCTTTACTCTGGATCTGAATGCTGCTCCCCATGTGTACACAGAGTCAGTATAAGCAGTGTGGACAGCTTTATCTAACTCAGTGTTTCCCAACCTTTTTTGAGCCGCGGCACACTTTTAACATTAAAAAAATTCGGGGGCACACCACCAACCAAAATGACACAAAATGACACTCTAACACAGTAAAGAATGGCTGGGGGTTGGTGGCCTGCTGGGAGCAGCTGCTGAGAGTGCCGAAGCCGGGGAGGGGGCGGAGCCAGGCTGCGCCATGCCCCACCCCCTACCCCCAGCTTCATCTCTCCCAGCAGCTGCTCCAGCCTTGAGGGGGCAGTGCCAAGCCAGCGGTGCCAGAGCCAGCACAATACTGGCTTGGCACTGTCCCCTCAAGGCTGGAGCAGCTGCTGGGAGTGCCAAAGCCGGGGGAGGGGACAGAGCCAGGCCGCGCCATGCCCCTCCCCCTCCCCCCAGCTTCAGCTCTCCTACAGAGGGGGATCATGAGTGGTGAATGGGCTTCAGTGGGCGGGGCTCCTCCCCCACGCAGCTTCAGCGAGCGAGGGGCAAGAGTCATGGTGGGAGTCATGGCGGATTGGAGGCTGGCTGGGGAAACGGCCGAAGGAGGCAGTGCCCCGGCCCCTTCTTCTTTTTCTTCGCCACCGCCCGGCCCTTCCTCCTCCTCCCCCAAGCAGCAGGAGTTCGGCAGGAGGGGGGAGGAAGGGGGGCAGAGAACTTTTCTCGCGGCACAGCAGGAGGTCCGTCACGGTACACTAGTGTGCCACGGCACACTGGTTGAGAAAGACTGATCTAACTAACATTTAAATTTCCCACAGTGCCTCGGTGGTGTCAGGTCAGGAGCATTATGGGGAATGTAAAGGATGGATGGATCCAAACATCAGATGCTGCTTTGAGTCGAATACCACAATAGGAAATTAAGACTTCCGGGAAATAAGGCAGGCTTTCTTTCATTTGATTTGCCAGTAGCAACCTCCTTTTGTCATTCATCTATGTCTCTGTCTTCTATACTTTCCTAAATCCACAGTAAAGTCAGCAGCAGTAGCTATTGTATTTGCCCCCACTGTGGTCTGGGAATAAATCATTCAATTTTTTTTTTAAAAAAATCCAAAGTAATCCACCCCACGGCACATTGGAGTAAGACAAAGAGAGGAGCCAGCACCTACAGGGGCTGTTACTTTTCATGTCAATAATGGCAAAAATAATAAACCTGGGAGCTGCATTAAGCCTGAAAGCTTAATTCAGCATAATCAAAGAGGTTTGGTGTTATCTTCTATTGATTTCTTTGGCAGGTCTCCAAGATTTCCTGCCTAATGCCTTCATTGTCTCTCCCTCTCAATGTGCTATTCTATTCTTAGCCTGAACTCCTGTGCAATCGTTGGCTCCTGAAGAAAAGTTGATTCTTTGGCTTAAAACAACTTACTTGAAGGATGCATTTCTAACAATCTTTTCTATGCTATTATAATTTTCCATGCTATCAGATTTTTTTAAAAAAACCAAAGTGAAAGAACATCCATACTTGGCTTCCCCCTTTTATTTCAGGCTGAAAAATAATCTAACTTGTATTAAAGCTACACACCTATACATTCTGGCAGTCAATACAAAGGTGTTCTAAACACTTTTGTTACTAGTTCACGGAATTTTATCTTTAGTGGTGCAAAGTTAATTAAAAGTAGCTACAGAAGACGTGTTTCCTTATGTGGAAGTTGCATGTCTGGCCAAAGCACAGTTATGACAACAATAAATGGTCTAATGCGCCATTTATGCTTTCATTCCAATTTATGGGTTATTTTAAAACCTGTTCTATATCAGCAGTGTGTAGCATGGATGGATGGAAGGAAGGAAGGAAGGGGAAGAGGAGAAGGAAGGAAGGAAGGAAGGAAGGGGAAGAGGGGAAGGAAGGAAGGGGAAGAGAAGGAAGGAAGGAAGGAAGGAAAGGGAAGAGGAGAAGGAACAAACGAACGAACGAAGGGGAAGAGGAGAAGGAAGGAAGGAGTCCAATCAAACTGGAATAAAATATCTTGTTTCAGCCGATGGTTTGTTGTCCGACTGGCTGATTGATTGAATATCTTGCAGTTTACTAGTACAGTAGACCCTCAGGTCCCATCCACACAGCTGTATAAAATCCACATCGAAGTGAATTATATTACAGTGTGGACTCAGATAACCTAGTTCAAAGCATATATTGTGGATTATCTGCCTTGATATTCTGGGTTATATGGCTGTGTGGAAGGGCCGTCAGTGAACCGGCACCTGTGTGGATTGGTGGATAATTGTACTTTCTGGTTGCTTAAAAGTTATTAATTATTATCATCATCATCAGTAGTAGTAGTAGTAGTAGTAGTAGTAATACTATGACAAATAGGCCTAACTAATAGCATAGCCCATACTAAACCATACTCTGCATTGACTTGGTATTATTGAAATGCAGTCATTAAAATATAAAATACATTTCTATTGTATTCTAAAATTAGTTTTGTAAAGGTAGTATTTATTTATTTACTTCATTTTTACCCTGCCTTTCTCACCCAAGGGGACTCAAGGTGGCTATAATCATTCCTTTGAATTATTTCTTGCTGTTGCTTGAGTTCCAGTTAACCAGTTAAGAGTCTACAGTACCTAGATATCTCCATCAAAACATATGAAAATTGGGCAGTTTTGATAAGTTTTGAGGGAAATGGCATTTCCTTGTTGGCTTTTTCTTCGGCATCTCAGGCCCCTTCCACACAGCTGTATAAAATGTCACATTATCTGGTTTGAACTGGATTATATGGCAGTGTGGACTCAGGGCCTTTCCACACAGCCATAAAACCCAGAATATCAATGGCAGAAAATTCCCCAATATCTGCTTTGAACTGGATTATCTGAGTCCACCCTGTCATATATTCCAGTTCAAAGCAGATAATGTGGGATTTTATTCAGCTGTGTGGAAGGGGCCTCTGACAATCCAGTTCAAAGCAGGTAGTGCGGATTGTCCTCCTTGATATTCTGGGTGATATGGTTGTGTAGAATGGCCCTCAAATGTGAAGGTCACACACCCAAGGCTCCACCACACAGCCATATCACCCAGAATATCAAGGAGGATAAATCCACACTACTTGCTTTGAACTGGATTACTTGAGGGCCCTTTCACACAATTTAATAAAATTCCATATTTTATTAAGCTTTGAACTGGGATATATGGCAGTGTGGACTCAGGGCCCTTCCACACAGCCCTATATCCCAGAATATTGAGGCAGAAAATCCCACAATATCTGATTTGAACTGGGTTATCTGAGGGCCTCTTCCATACAGCCCTATATCCCAGAATATCAAGACAGGACATCCCACAGTATCTGCTTTGAACTGTATTATCGGTATTAACTGTATTATCTGAATCCACACTCAGATAATGTGGGATTTTCTGCCTTGATATTCTGGGATATAGCACTGGGTGGAAGGGTCCTGGGTTATCTGAGTCCGCACTGACATATAATCCAGTTCAATGTGGATTTTATACAGCTGTGTAGAATGGGGCTTTAGTCCACACTCAGATAATGTGGGATTTTCTGCTTTGATATTCTGGGATTGAGGGCTGTGTGGAAGGGCCCTGGGTTATCCAAGTCCACACTGCCATATAATCCAGTTCAATATGGATTTTATACAGCTGTTTGGAAAGGGCTTTAGTCCACACTCAGATAATGTGGGATTTTCTGCTTTGATATTCTGGGATTGAGGGCTGTGTGGAAGGGTCCTGGGTTATCTGAGTCCACACTGCCATATAATCCAGTTCAATGTGGATTTTATGCAGCTGTGTGGAAGGGGCCTTAGTCCACACTCAGATAAAGTGGGATTTTCTGCCTTGATATTCTGGGAAATAGCACTGTGTGGAAGGGTCCTGGGTTATCTGAGTCCACACTGCCATATAATCCAGTTCAATATGGATTTTATACAGCTGTGTGGAAGGGGCTTTAGTCCACACTCAGATAATGTGGGATTTTCTGCTTTGATATTATGGGATTTATTTATTTTATTTATTTATTAATTCAATTTGATATACCGCTCTCTCTGACGCCTAGAGCGGTTCACAGGGATAAAACAAATAAAAACACATAAAATACAATAAAACAGATTTTAAACCCCCCCAATTAAAACATTGAGGGCTGTGTGGAAGGGCCCTGGGTTATCCGAGTACATAGTGCCATATAATCCAGTTCAATGTGGATTTTATACAGCTGTGTGGAAGGGGCTTTAGTTCACACTCAGATAATGTAGGATTTTCTGCGTTGATATTCTGGGATTGCGGGCTGTGTGGACGGGCCCTCAGATAACCCAGGGCCCTTCCACACAGCCCTATATTCCAGAATATCAAGGCAGAAAATCCCACATTACCTGTGTGGACTAGAATAATCCAGTTCAAAGAAGATATTATGGGATTTTCTGCTTTGATATTCTGGGATAGAGGCCCTTAGTTCAAAGCAGATTTTGTGTCATATTCTGCCTTGTTGATCTGGGTTATATGGCTGTATGGAAGGGCCCTGAGTCCACACTGCCATATAATCCAGTCCAATGTGGATTGTATACAGCTGTGTGGAAGGGGCCATATATACAGACAGTTTCCCAATGTTTGATGCCATGTGCTGGTCCTGGGGACTGGCACAGAGTGGGCACACTGGGCGCCCTCCGCCCTCTCTTGTGTGTCTCACCCACAGCACCTCCTTGATCCCCCCCTCCCTTCCCCGCGTGAGCATGTGTGCCCACAATGGCACATCCCTCCATGTGTGCAGAGTGGAGATCCGAACCCTTTTGCAGGATGCGCCTTTGTGCGGAGCGTGCTCTTGCCTCGGGAGAAAGAGGCGCATGTGTCCAGCGTGGGCATTGCCAGGAGCAGAGAGGAAGGGGAGCAGAGCCCAGGGGGCCGGCTCTTTCCCCGCAGCCCCCTCTCCCCCTTGGCTCTCCCTCCTTGCGCAACACCGGCCATGGCACCCTTCCACACCCACCCGGGAAGCCTCCCTCTTTTCTCTCCCAGGCAAAAGCAGAGGGAGGCAGCAATGGGTCAGGCTCCAAGCCGGGCACAAAAGGCGCCCAGCCATCAGAGAAGGCGCCCCTTGCATGGATAAAGGGAGCCCCCTCCCAGAGCCAGCTCCACGCCCAGCCCCTGCCTGCTGTGCTTACCTACCTCTAGGGCTGCTGGCAGGTGGCTCAGGCGGAGTGCTGCTGCTGCATGTCTCGCGCTTGCCTGCTCCTCCTTGCCGTCCTCTACATCGCTCCCAGCGCCATGTCTCCTGCTGCCTGCGGTGCGCGTGCCTTGGCTGGCAGGCAGCGCGCGGCGCTGGATCCCGGTCCTCCTTCTCCTCCTTCTTCTCCAAGCTCCTGCGATTGCTACTGCTGCTGCTGCGGCGGCTGCTACATCCGGGCTGCCGCCGGCCAGGCCTCTCCAGCGCCTCGCAGCGGCCACCGAGCGGAATTGCAAGGAAGGCTGCGAGGGATTCGAGAAAGCTAGGCAGACGGGGCATCGACTCCGCTGGACTGCTGCCCGAATGCCTCCCTCTACTCCAAACTCAAGAACGGAAAACGGAATGTTGGTGGACAGGAAAAGATGTTTAAAGATAGGCTCAAAGCCAACCTCCAAAACTGTGGCATAGACAACGAAAACTGGGAAGCCCTGGCCCTTGAGCGCTCTAACTGGAGGTCAGCTGTGACCAGCAGTGATGCAGAATTCGAAGAGGCACGAATGGAGGGCGAAAGGGAGAAATGTTCCGAGAGGAAGGGCTGAGCTTTGACCCTGACCTGCAGGCCTATAGCCAGGATTTTGATTTTGGTGGTGGTGGGGGGGCTGAGTCTGAGTGGGAGAGGGTCTACCTTAGCAAACCTTTTGTATCGTTATTCCAATACCCCCATGCGTATGGGTGACCAGATATTGATATGAATAAACATAACCGTTTAAATAATGCAGGGCTGTCCAACTGCCGGCCCTGCAGGTGTTTTGGACTTCAACTCCCAGAAATCCTAGCCAGTTTACCAGCTGTTAGGATTTCTGGGATTTGAAGTCCAAAACACCTGCAGGGCCGGCAGTTGGACAGCCCTGAAATAATGTATTTATTTAATGTATGTAATAATCACCCCAAGAATTTCAGGACATGCGGATCAAGAATAGGGCTCCACAGCCACTTACGGACCCACTGCCAAGACACTACACCTGGAAGATCATCATCCTCGAGCTACAAGGAATCGCCTAAGTAAGTGAGTAATCTATCTACTAACTCCACACAGCAGGGTGGAATGTAGCTTTAAGTCCCTGAGAGTCTTTCTAAGCTATTTCCCCAATTGAGAGGTTAGCATTGTGACTGCGGTTTCCACAGGGCTTTGTTTTGGGCATCCTCAGCTCTCACTGATGTCTTTACTGATGGTGTCCATCTAAGCGTATATACAGTTTACAGGCTCAAACCACCTCAAAGCTATGCAACCATGAAGCCAACAGGAAATTCAAAGTTACCCAGGAAGCTCAAGAGCTTGAACATTGTTTCTATCCACAATATCTCGGTGTCACCTTCAATCGAACTCTAACATATAGGAAACACTGCATGAACACCAAACACAAAGTAGCTGCATGCAATAAAATCCTGTAGAAACTTAGTGGCAGCACATGGGGCGCAGACCCAAAATTAATAAGAACATCAGCCCTGGCCTTGTCTTACTCAACTGCCGAGTATGCCTGCCCTGTTTGGCACAAGTCTGCCCATGCAAATCAGGTGAATATAGCATTGCACAAAACATGCAGAATAATCACAGAATGCCTTAAACCTGGCGTTCCCAAAGTGGGCACTACCGTCCCCTGGGGGGAGCTGGAGCGATCCAGGGGGGCGGTGATGGCCACCTTGGTTAGCCCGCCCCCTCCAAAATGGCTCCAACGGTTCTCAACCTGGGGGTCGCGGCGGCACCTCCTTAGGCTCCGCCCCCTGCAGAGCACCAAAAAGGCCCCGAGAGGTCTAGGCCTTCTCCCAGAATTGGAATGAGTGTGGGGAATGAGAGCTGGCACTTCCTGCAACCGCCCTCTTGCTAACACCGGGAGAGAAACGCTCTTAGGTGTTGGCAAGGGCACGGGGGAAGTGGGCTGGTGCAGGGTGCATGCTCCCTGCATCGGCCCTGGGCACACTCCCTTCACCAGCCCTCTTCCCCTGTACACTTGCCAAGACCAGGAGAGAGACACTCTCCAGCGCTGGCAAGTGCGCAAGGGAAGAGGGGTGGTGCAAGGATCATGCTCCCTCCACCGGCTCCTGGGCACGCGCTTCCTGCACCTGCCCTCTTTCCCTGTGCGTTTGCCAATGTCGGAGAGTGTCTCTCTCCAACATTTGGTGCTCAGTAGGAGAGGGAGGGGCCTAAGGAGCTCTTGCCGATGCCGGGGGAGGAAGCGTGAGGAGGAAGAGCCCGCTATCAGGGTGCTCCTTGCCTCGAGGGGCAGCCTGGGGGCTCTGGAGGCTGTGTGCCAAGTTTGATTCAATTCCATTGTTGGTGGAGTTCAGAATGCTCTTTGATGGCTGGTGAACTATAACTCCACACAACTGCAATTCCCAAATGTCAGGGTTTATTTTCCCCAAACTCCACCAGTGTTCAAATTTGAGCATATTGAGTATTTGTGCCAATTTTGCTCCAGATCCATAGTTGTTTGGGTTCACAGTGCTCTCCGGATGTAGTTGAACTACATTACCCATAAATCACTGTTAATTATTCCCAACCCCCTCCAGTATTTTATATCTTTCTGTTTATTTGCTATTAATTTTAAAAAAAATTCTAGGGGGGCACGGAGTAAATTTTTTTTTTGGAAAGGGGGCGGTAGGCCAAAGAGGTTTGGGAACCACTGCCTTAAACCTACATCTGTTGATGGTTTTATTCCCCCATTGAATAATCTCCTCCCTCTAGCACCCCCTGTTGGCCTCCGCCAAGATAATGGAACTGTACCACAACAACTTTCAAAGCAAGTATCGCACAATTAAATAATAAATAACACTATCGAACCAGAAACAGGGTTAGGGTTTTTTCCAAATTTTGTTACGTAGTGTTATACATCCTAAATCACTATTAGGCTCATAAACATAAAACAAAGCAATTATTTGTTTAAAAATGTTACAAGAAAAATAAATGTAGATTTATTATTGTCTGCTGTATTGAAATAGAAACATGTATTGAAATAGAAATGTTACACATTTGCACTGACTAGAAACAAATTTTCACATTTCAAATTTTTCCTCCCCCCCCCCCCCCTCCCATAGTGGCCAGTGCCCTTTAGTTTGCATCCAACTTGGGTTCCCAGCAGTGTCATACGGAGATTGTACTGAGATGTACTTAAGCACAGGACCTAATTGGCCAACAAGGTCCATCTTATTGCCAATTTCATTGACAGTGGATTTTGCTTATGTCGTGCAATTCTAAATTAGAAAACATTCTGCTTCAGAGCAATTCCAGACATAATGATAGAGTTGATAGTTTATGGGAGTGTGCCACAAAGAAGTCAGTAAATGCCTACCTTCTTTAAGGCCTAAGGAAGGAAGGAGTCTCATAATCTCATAACTAGCCAAGGCCTCATTGGTCCTCAATCCAGCACTGGTCCCCAGATGACAAATGACAAATCCCATCACTTGAATTTATGACATACTAGCTTGCCCGGGTTATTTGTGAAGCGCAGCAGGATGTAGAGTGGGTCATGGGGGCTCTGTGTGCCAAGTTTGGTCTTGATCCATCATTATTGGGAGTTGCAGTGGTATCATGAAATTACTGAAGGTAGTGCAAGTCCCATCATCTCTGTCCCCCCAAGTGTAGTAGGATGTAGATTGGGTCATGGGGGCTCTGTGTGCTAAGTCTGGTCTGTATTGGTGAATGGATGAGGGATGCATTCTTTTTCGGAAGTGAGTGAAGGTACTTCATGTCCCATCATCCGTGGTCCATCTCACAGTAAACTGCACCAGGCTGTAGAGTGGGTCATGAGGGCTCTGTGTGCCAGATTTGGTGTTGATCAGTCATTGGATTAGGTTTGTAGCAGGATTGGGAAGTGAGGGAAGGTACTGCAAGTCCCATCATCCATGTTCTCTCCCCCTCCAAACTTCAGTAGGATGTAGAGTGGGTCACTGGGGCTCTGTGTGCCAAGTGTGGACTTTCTCGGTGTTTTTGGGGGGCCACAGTGGTCTGTGGGAACAGAGGGGTGTGAAAATACTACAAATTCCATCATCCATTGTCAGTCCTCCCCCGAACCTCACCAGGACGTGAAGGCAGTCATGGGGGTTATGTGTGCCAAGTTTGCTCTCAATCGGTAATTGGATGAGGGTCGCAGCAGACTAGGGAATTGAGTAGAGGTACTTCAAGTCCCATCATCCATGGTCCACCCTCCTCCAAACTGCACCAGAATGTAGAGTGGGTCATGAGGGCTCTGTGTGGCAAGTTTGGTGTTGATCAATAATAGGATTAGGTTTGTAGCAGTCTTGGAATGTGAGGGAAGGTTCTGCAAGACCCATCATCCATGTTCTGCCCCCCTCCAAACTTCAGTAGGATGTGGACTGGGTCACTGGGGCTCTGTGTGCCAAGTGTGGTCTTTATCAGTGTTTGTTGGGGGCCACAGTGGTCTGTGGGAACAGTACTACAAATCCCATCATCCATTGTCAGTCCTCCCCCAAACCTCACCAGGACGTGAAGGCAGTCATGGGGGTTATGTGTGCCAAGTTTGGTCTCGATCAGTGATTGGATGAGGGTTGCAGCGGACTTGGGAAGTGAGTAGAGGCACTTCAAGTCCCATCATCCATGGTCCACCCTCCTCCGAACTGCACCAGGACGTAGAGTGGGTCATGGGGGCTGTGTGTGCTGAGTGTGGTCTGTATTGGTCCTTTTTGGTGGCCTCAGTGGTCTGTGGGAACCAAAGTGTTGGAAAGTACTACAAATCCCATAATCCAAGGGTCATGTCCCCCGACCCGCACCAGGACGTAAAGGGGGTTAGGGGGGTTATGTGTACCAAGTTTGGTGCAGGTCCATCACCCGCGCTGGTCGCTGTGGCCTGTGAAAGTGGCTGCCACATATTCGCCCTGGCCTGTGAACGTGGCTGCCACATATCCACCCTGGCCTGTGAAAGTGGCTGCCACATATCCACCCTGGCCTGTGAAAGTGGCTGCCACATATTCGCCCTGGCCTGTGAACGTGGCTGCCACATATCCGCCCTGGCCTGTGAAAGTGGCTGCCACATATCCACCCTGGCCTGTGAAAGTGGCTGCCACATATCCGCCCTGGCCTGTGAAAGTGGCTGCTTCCGCCCTTCTGTCCTCCCGCCCTCCGCATACACACATACAAACATTCCGTTTTATAAAGGTATACAGATATACAGATGGATTGGGGATAATGGGAATTGCAACCCAACTGTGGCTCTGAGGTTGGGGAAAGGTTAAAGAATGTTTTAGACATCATACCCACATGCCTTGTATCTAAATCCAAACCCCACTATTTTGACTAAACAGAACTAACTGCAACCTTCCACATGTTACCGTATCCCAACTTCCATGATGTCTAGTCATGATGTCCAATGATGATGAATATAGAAGCATCTGCAGGACACAGAGCATCTGGAGGGCCTTCATAAAAGGACACAGAAAAAGAGCAGATTTAACTACCTGGTTAGTTGGCCTTCATTTCTGCCAGGACATCTGTTCAAAACCTGGCAATGACACCCCAGGAATCCTCTTCATCATCATCACTAATAATAATAACTTTATTAGATTATCAAAAATTTAACTTAAATCCAGGAATTCTTTTTTTTAAAAAAAACCCAGACACTAAAATAGAAAATGAAACAAAAGCATCAAATATGAAAATAACCTCTGTTACATTCACCCATCCATGCCAACTAAAACTAATAAAAAACCTAAATACCCCTTTTAAATAAATAGAAAATAGAAAACATTAAAAATGCAACTGTTGTTGTCATTGCTGCTATTATTATCCTGAAATTGTTTTCTCTTCCTCCTCTACCCTTTCTTCTTCTACAATTCATCTGTGTCCCATCTTTCTCCCAATAACAGGACTCAAGGCAGCTAACAAAATACTTTATTATTATTATACTTTATTTATGCCCCGCCATGCTCACCCCAATGGGGGGCTCATTTTTCACTCTAATACTATAAAGAATACAAGTTAAAAGCAACCCAAAACTCAAAATAAATATACATATGCAATTAAAAACAAAAAATTTCTAAACTAAAACATTTTTTTAAAATAAAACTGCATACTATCATTTTGAAACATAGCATTAACTAGCATTAACACTCACATAGCATTAACTGTCCATCCATTTTTAAAGGGCTTGGTAAGACAGAAATGTTTCACCTGGCCTCCCTGGGGAGGGAGATCCAAAGCCTGGGAGCAGCCACTGAGGCCCCTTCTACACTGCCATATAAATCCAGATTATCTGCTTTGAGCTGGATTATGTGGCAGTGTAGACTCATATAATCCAGTTCAAAGCAGATCATGTATATTATCCGCTTTGATAAATCTGGGTTATATTGCAGTGTAGAAAGTGTCAAAGATTATTTGCTTTGAACTGGTTTATTTGAGCCTACACTGCCATATAATCCAGTTGAAAATAGATAATCTGAATTTTACATGGCCGTGTAAAATGGGCCTGAGAAGGTCCTCCATTCAACTGATTATAGCTGGCTTTTCTCCTGAAAATGGGACTCAATGCAGCTAATGATATCTTAGAAACAATACAAGCTTAAACAATACCAAAAATCAGAATAAAAGTATTAACTGAAGAGTAAAAATAACCCAATTAAATAGTTTGCGAACAAAAACATTACACATTAAAATATTAAGATGCAATTTAATTTAAATTTGAAAAATGCATGCCAACTCTTTATGTTATGTCAGTGTTTCCCAACCAGTGTGCCGTGAGCGATCATCAGGTGTGCCGTGGGAATTGGCACTCTCCCCTATCCTAGCAGCCCCCTCACAGGTTTCCAAGAAACAAATTGAGCCTCTCTGCTTGGAAATGTTTTTAAAAACTATTTTACTGGATTTTTCGAGAGTTGTCTCCCCCCCCTCCCTCCCCCCCACGAACTGTTTATAACAGCTTCATGACATCCATAGTTAACTGGAAGTTTCACTCAGGGGAAATTGCACAAAGGTCTGGAGAACAAGCTCTATGAGGAGCGGTTTGAAATGCTGGGCATGTTTAGCCTGAAGAAGAGAAGGCTGAGAGAAGATATGATAGCCATGTATAAATATGTGAGAGGAAGTCATATATATCTTGTGTTCATCGAAACAGGCACAGGTTTCACACTGAGTGTATAAATATATTTTAAAACATATTAACTGTATGTATTACTGTGTTAGAGTGTCATTTTGTGTCATTTTGGTTGGTGGTGTGCCCCAGGATTTTGTAAATGTAAAAAATGTGCTGCGGCTCAAAAAAGGTTGAAAAACACTGTGTTATGTTACTTCTCTCTGTTTGTGCTGGTCAATGACCGTAATAAAATTTTGTTGTTGTTGTTGTACTTCTCTCTGTAGGAGCTCAATGTGATTTGATTTATGACACCAGTAGGTTCAAACGAACATCATAACAAATGGTGAGACATGTACTACTCATGATGGATTTTTTAAAATACACCTATAACATGCGGCATCCTATAAGATGTGAGGTAATGTCATTGTATTGATCAGGATTTTTTCTCTCCTTGTGACTTTATCCTACCTTTCTTCCAACTATTGTAAGACAGCCCCTTCAGCTCCAGTCACTTAATGAACTTTGTAGCTGAGTGGGAATTTGTAAATAAAGTAAGATTAACAGCTTCAAATTATTCATTGCGCTCTTGAAAAATGCACGCCTGTCACTTGCAGGAGCAGCATTTTTGCAGAATGGCAAATGGCTGAATTGAGCCAGTCACAGCTGTTCTGTATATGTTTTCATCTTGGGTGAGGATAGTAACTGAAGATAATGTTGACTTCAATTTGCATTTTAAAAGAAGACCAATTTCTTTGCACAATTTGAAGCATTCAGAATATTGCAGCAGGTTTGCCAGGCTTCCCTCTGCCACCCTGAAGCTACATGGATTAATTTTAGTAATCTCATCCTGAGATGGTTTGTTGGTTTATCTGTCGCTGATTTCTACCACCCTTGCTCCTGGAGTGTGAGAGATCATGAGAGCTAACTTCATCCAGACCACACTGCTGCTGTTGTATTCCTTCAAATAATTTCTGAATGTAATATAGGGTTTTCTGGGACTGTGAGTGTATGAGTTATCTAAAGTGGGTTTCCATGGATGAGTGGGAAATTTAATCCCGATCTCTGGAGCTGTAGTCCAGTGCTAAAACCACTACACTACCCATGCTCTCAGACCATGCTATAACACTCCTCAATGGTCTCTGTCTTACATAGGATTCTGAGATAGATCCTCATTTTTTCTTACTACACTTATTTCAGATACAAGAAAGGCACTATCAAAGGCCTGCCCTGCCATTAGCAGCAAGTGATGACAAAGTTTTAGAAGGCAAAGCATTGTGAGTCACGCAACCTATGCTATACCTCTTGAACTAGTTTCTTGGGAGACATTTGGGAATGTCTTGGGAGACACCGGGAGTGTGGCGCAGCTGGCTAAGTGTCAGCTGTATAAGATCTCTCTGACCAATAGATCATGAGTTTGAGGCCTGCCCAGGTTGGGGTGGGTGCTCCACCTTAAGTGTAGCCTGCTGTCGACCTTTGCAGCCCGAAAGACAGTTGCATCTGTCAAGTAGTTGATAAAGGTACCACATTAAGTGGGGAGACAAATTTTGACTGAATTATGAGGTCATTAAAGAATTCCAGGAATGCTGAGGAATGCAGAAGGAACAACAAGGGAAGCTGGGAACGCTGAGAGATGAGGAGTGTGTCAGCTCCCCCTGGTGGCCAGAGTTTGACTCTGTTCGTCTATATGTTGTGTATGTGAAAAACGGCAGGAATTGTACCTGTAATCTGCTCTGAGTCCCCTTCAGGGTGTCAAGAGTGGAATATAAAGTGTAAATTATTATTATTATTATTATTATTATTAAAGACACTTTCCAAAGTTCTGAACCCACAAGTATATGGTAGCTAGACTTCAGTACCTTGGACAGTTCCTTCAATGTCTGATCCATACCCAGAAGAGATTCATTATCCTCAGTGACTTGGAATAAAGTTCAATTGCCAGCTTTCTCAGTCTTTGTATTTGCAATAGAGTGGGAGAGCTATGTTGTCCTTTGTGTCAGGGAGCAACATACTGTACCTTCACCAAATGGCTAAAGAAATAGTTATTTCCACATAGCCATTCTGACTTTGAATGCACAGACCAACACACATTTGATGCCTCAAATGTTAACCCAGTTTCTGGCTATATTTAACCAACTAATGTTTCCCCTATCAGATTTAGTTTTTGAGCTATAGAACATTTACCATCTACCAGTTGCCATTTGCTTATCTATAGAAAACCATGATAACTACATCTAAGAAACTAGAGTTGATGTGGTCTATCCAATGCAATTTTCCAAATCAACATCTAAAATAACTCCAGGAACAGGCCTAACGTTCAAGATATACTGTAAATGGAAAAGAAAATAGGAAAATTTTCTTTTAAATAGCATACTTGTCAGGATCCAGGGCTTGGCCAGTATGCAGGCAGAGGTGAACCAAAAACAACACTCAGCTTGTCTCCAAAAACTATTTTACTTAAAGTAGCACTTACTCATTTGGCTGTTTTCAAGGTCCAAGTTTAAAACATAAAGATAGCACACAGCCCTAAACGCAAAGCAAAGACTTATAACAAGGAGAATACTACAAACACAAGTTCAGGAGAAAGAGTACAGTGCAATCAAGGTTGCAGTCGGGAAGTCAAATGTCAAAATGGTCCAATTGTCCAATGGTCAAGAGAGCAAAGCGTAGTCTTCATTCCAAAGGTCAAGCCAGAGAGTCCAGAGTTCAAGGGTGATCCAAAATACATAGTCAAGGGATTCAAGATACATCAAGGTTCCACACAAGATACAGCAGTAACAGGATTCTCACCAGGGTTCAAGGTTCTTCAAAGTACAAGATTCCAAGAGTTCACAAGACAGGTCAGGATACCACAATCCACACAACCTGAGAAAAACCCACCAACAGCCAAGTATAACAAATACTTTTCCCCCAAGTAGCAGTCTCTGCTAGGTTCTTTTTATGCAGCTGATCACAGCTGCATCCTGTCTCTGCCTCCATCCTTATCATTGCCACTTGTAAGTTCTTACATACAGATTACTCTGTCCTTTAGAACTAGGAGGAAGATTTACCCCTTCCATATCTTTTGCCGCATTGCCATCCTACTGGTCATGATCCTGCCAAGACTTCTGTGTACTAACCATCACCAACTGCTAGGCATTCCACTATTTATTATTTATTTACTATATTTCTATACCGCCCCACTCAGCCCGAAGGCGACTCGAGGTGGTTTACATTTGGCAATTAATGCCCACAGAATAAAACACAATTAAAAACAATTAATACAATTACCATATAAAAACAGTATACAATCAACAATTAAAATCATAAAATACAATTCTCAGCGTCTCATCATTAAAATAATGTAGCACCCATGGGTCCGCCCGGGCCGCGGGGGAGGGGTGACGCACCGGGGGTCCCGTTGGCATTGGGACCCGCACAGGCTGAAAGGGACTCGGAGGATGAGTTGGAAGGCCCAGAGCAAGATTGGTCAGCCGTGCCTTTGCTCAGTCCACCTGCAGAGAGTTTAGCCTGGGATTTCGAATGGGAGCATTCTCCCGGGAAGGAGCGGACCAGGTGGAGATGGGAGGCAGCGAAGCAGATAGCGGAGATAGTTATGAATTCCCAAATGGCCGAGGTTCCCAGGAGCTGGCCGAGCAGCAGATGGAGGCTAGCGGATGGGAAACTTCGGGAGGCTGCTTCTCAGGAAGATAGCGATACTAGGCTGGAAGAGCGGGGCCGTTCTCATAACAGGCGCAGGGACATAGAGGAGGGCAGGAGGAGCTGGCATCTGTCCCTAGACCGTCACCGTTCGGAAAGTAGAGACTGGAGGCGCCGGGCCCCAGATCGTCGGGGGTCCCGGCCGAGGGAGTAAGTACGGGCCCGTGGGCACTGATCCTCAGTTCTCCGGCCACGTCTATACTGAATAGGCGCGAGCGGAGTGGGACCACAAGCTAACCGTGGTCATCAAGCCTTGCCTTGCCTTTGCCTTGTTTCCTGAGTCGCAGTGGTTGCGGCACCTTGCCCTGGTTCCTGATTCGCAGTGGATTGCGAAACCTTGTCCTGTTTCTGATCCGCATTGGTTTGCGGAGCCTTGTCACGCTTCAAGCTATTTGCTACCATACCTTGGACTATTTGCTTTATACTTTGAACATTTGCATTTTATTGGACTATATACCTTTTGACTGTTTATTATCTGCAATAAAGTAGTTAGCCTTTGCTATGTCTCCGTGTGTGTGTTAAAGGGGCAGTTCTAAGTCGGCGATTTGTGACAGTTGGCCGGAGAACTCCTCGAACCCCTTTCGCACCACGGGACGTACCAGGAACCGCAGGCAGCGCACCCAGGCTCCCATCGTCCCCACTGCTGCCATGGCTAACCTGACCGATGCCCAGGTGCAAGAGATGCAACGAGAATGGGTGAGCTGCGGACCCGGGCCGGACGGCACCCGGGGTGAGCCCACCCGGCGCTTCAGTGGCAATCCGGCCCAGGTGGAGGTTTTGTTTGCCAAGTGGAACTTTATTTGGAGCAACGCCCCAACGAGTTAGCCAACGATCGAGCCCAGGTGGTTTTTGTTTTCAATCTGCTGGACGGGTCTGCGGCAACGTGGGCCACCGCCTTGATCCGGGCGCAGTCCCCCCATACCAACACGCTGCGGGCTTTCCTGGATGCGATCAGGGCAACATGGGGGCCCCGGTGAATGAGGAGCTCGCTGAGAGGATCTGGCCCGGCTGACGTGTAAGGATATCTCCCTGTCCCAGTACATCTCCCGTTTTCGAGTTCTGGCTTCCCAGACGCAGTGGGGTCTGCCGTCGTTGCGGTATCACTACATTGCGGGACTGCCGTCGGAACTGCAACAGGAGATGATAAAACATCCTCGGCCCGCGGATCTGGAGGCTGCCATCACCTTGAGCCTTCGGATGGAAGCGGGACTGCAGACCAGGAGGCGTTGGGACAAGGGCGTGATGGAGAAACCAGTGGCGCGCAAGGAAGGGGCTGGACAGTTTCAACCCCGGCAATTGCCAGTGCCGGCCGGCCCGGATGACCGGGCCCATGCAGTTGGGTACAGTTCGACCCAAATTAGACCAAGCGGAGAAGGCACGGCGTCAGCTCCTCAACTTGTGCTGGTACTGCGGGGGCTGGACATTTTCTAAGGAGTGCCCCCAGAAACCGCGTGGCAAGACCCCTCGGGCCTCTGCCGCCCTCGGAGGGGCCCCCCGGAGGCCGAAGAAGCCATTCAGGCGGCGGGGAAGGGACCGGCCGGGTGTAAGAGGGTTCGCTCACTCGGCCGCCGTCGCTAACCTCCCCCCTGAACCCAAGACTGGACAATTGTTCCTTGTAATGGTCAGTTTGTGGTCGCCCGAGAAGGGCGATGATGGTCCATGCCATGATTGACTCGGAGCGACCAACAACTTCATCGATGCGGACTATGCCAAGTCTGCCGGATTAAATTTTCTCGATCTCCAAGAGCCTAAGGCGTCAAACCATTGATGGGAGAGTCCTGAAAACAGGGGCTGTAACTCAGTATACGGCTCCTACCAGGATGTGGACTAGCTCCCATAAAGAGGACATTTCTTTCCTTGTGACCAAGCTCCCAGATTTCCCCATTGTCCTGGGCATTGTGTGGCTCGCGCTCCACGACCCCCAGATCTCCTGGGCTAAAAGGCAGCTAATTTTTCTTCGGACCATTGCCAGGGCCACTGCATGACGGCCCGGGCGTGCCTGGCCCAAGAAGTGGAGAATGTGGCCACCCTGCCCAAGAAGTATGCCGGATTTTGGGATGTCTTCAGTGAGAAGGAGGCGGAACGCTTGCCTCCCCACCGGCCCTATGACTGTGCCATTGAACTGCAACCGGGGGCCCCGATCCCGCGGGGACGACTCTACCCTCTCTCGGAACCAGAGCAACAGGCTCTCCGAGATTTCCTGGATGAGAATCTGCGGAAGGGTTCATTCGGCCCTCCCAATCCCGGCTGGGGCTCCGATTCTTTTTCGTCAAGAAGAAATCGGGGAGTTGCGACTGTGCAATGACTACAGGGAACTCAACAAGATCACGATCCGAATCGCTATCCCTGCCCTTGATCCCCGAGCTCTTGGAGCGGATGCGGGAGCTAAGGTGTTCACTAAACTGGACCTGAGGGGGCTTACAACCGTGTCCGGATTCGCCAGGGTGATGAATGGAAGACGGCCTTCCAGACCAAGTGGGGCAGTTTTGAATACCTGGTGATGGGATTCGGTTTGTGCAACGCCCTGCCTGTTTCAACATTTCATGAATGACATTTTCCGAGACCTGTTGGACCGCTACCTGGCGGTCTACCTAGACGACCTGCTGATTTTTTCTCCGGATCAGGCGACCCATGATCGCCATGTCAAGGAGGTGCTCCAGAGGCTGAGGGCCCACGGGCTCTACGCCAAGCTGGAGAAATGTGCTTTCGACTTGCGTGAGGTGGACTTTCTGGGCTACCGTATCTCACCTACGTGCATTGCCATGGATGACACCAAGGTCAAGCCGTGGTTGATTGGGCACCCCTGCTAGCAAAAAAGACATTCAAAGATTCCTGGGCTTTGCCAACTACTACAGAAAGTTCATTCCTGACTTTGCCAAGTGGGCTGATCCGATCACCCAGTGTTTGCGGGGGAAGGTGCCGTTCCGGTGGACTCCGGAGGCTGATGTGGGGTTTCGCAAGTTGAAGCAGCTGTTCACCACTCAGCCGCTTTTGCAGCACCCCAACCCCCGCACCCCTTTCATCGTCCAGGCCGATGCTTCGGATGTGGCGGTGGGAGCGATCCTGCTACAGCCTCAGGGGATGGACTTGTTGCCCTGTGCCTACTATTCCCGGCAGCTGACGGCTCCGGAAAAGAACTACACCATTTGGGAGAAGGAACTGTTGGCCATCAAGGTGGCGTTTGAAGTCTGGAGACACCTGCTTGAAGGGGCCAAGTTCCCGGTGGAGGTTCACACCGACCACCGGAACTTGGAGCATCTGAAGTCCCAGCGCAAGTTGAACCAGAGGCAACAGAGATGGTCCCTGTTCTTTGAGCGATTCAATTTCCGCATTCACTATGTGACCCCCAAGCAGACCAAGCAAGCTGATGCGCTGTCTCGAAGCCGGAGTACGTTCGTGAGGGCGGCGGGCCGTCCGAGGCCCGGTTGCTTAAAGCGGAAAACTTTGCGGCTGCTCGGGCGCTCCCTGTCAACCCTCCGGTGGCTCCGCCAGCCCCTGGTGACAAGAGACCCTTGAGTGTGCGTGTCCAGGCTCGCCAGCGGACTGACCCGTGGGTGCAGGAGCAACTGACCAAGGGGCCTCCAGCCCCTTTCCAGGTAAAGAACGGGGTGCTTTACCACCGGGACTCTGTCTATGTTTCCCCTGGGCCCGAGCGGGCGGACATTCTCAAGCTTTGCCACGATAGTCGGGCTGCAGGCCATTTTGGGCTCTTCAAGACTCTCCAACTGGTCCTACGGGACTTTTGGTGGCTGAAAGTGCGGAGGGATGTGGAGGACTATGTGGGATCCTGCCCTGTGTGCCACCGGGCTAAGAACCAGGGGGGCAAGCCGGCGGGCTTGCTCCAGCCGCTTCCGACCCCCTCTGCCCCTTGGAAGATGATTTCGGCCGATTTCATCACTGACCTCCCCAAGTCCAAGGGCTTCACCACGATACTGGTCGTGGTGGACTGTTTCACCAAGATGGGACACTTCATCCCCTGTGTGGGGTGCCTACTGCCAAGGAGACTGCTGATATGTTTGTGCAACATGTGTTTCGGCTGCATGGACTTCCACAGAGCCTGGTGACTGACCGGGGCACCCAATTCACTTCCCAGTTCTGGAAGGCCGTCCAGAAGCTGCTGGGGATTGATGTGCGGATGTCCACGGCTCATCACCCGCAGACCGATGGCCAGACCGAAAGGGTCAATGCCACCTTGGAGCAGTACCTGCGCTGCTATGTCAACTATCAGCAAAACAATTGGCGTCCTTGTTGTCCCTGGCAGAGTTTGCTTACAACAATGCGACGCAGGAATCCATCAAAGAGACTCCTTTCTTTGCTAACTACGGACACCACCCTCGGTTCTACCCGCCCGGTGGACCCGTCCGGAGATGTTTCGAGGCTAAGGATTGGCTTCAAGAGCTCACTGCACTCCAAGACTTGCTACGCACTCAATTGGACCAGGCGAAAGCTGACTACAAGCGGATGGCTGATCGGCGGCGCCAGGAGGGCCCTGACATCCTTGTGGGGGATAAAGTTTGGCTGTCCACCAAGAATTTGCCCACACAGCGACCCACCCGCAAGCTCGACGCGAGATTTTTTTGGGTCCCTACAAGGTTTTGGAGAAGGTGGGGCCTGTTTCCTTCAAACTACAACTCCCAGCGGACATGAAGCTCCACCCGGTGTTTCATCGTTCGTTGCTCCGCCAGGCGAGGGGGTGCGGCCTGACGTGACGCAGCCGCCTCCTCCCCCTGTGATGCGGGAGGGGCGGGGGAGGAGGTCGAGGTGCAGGACATCTTGGATGCCCGCCTCCGCTACAGGAAGTTGGAGTACTTTATTGATTGGAAGGGTTTTGGCCGGAAGAACGTGCTTGGGTCAAGGCTCGAGATGTTCACGCCCGGAGTTGGTGGCTCGCTTCCACCGCAACTACCCTGACAAGCCCAAGCCCCGGGGCGGCCCAGGGGGCCCTGAGGGTGGGGATAGTGTAGCACCCATGGGTCCTCCCGGGCCGCAGGGGAGGGGTGACGCACCGGGGTCCCGTTGGCATTGGGACCCGCACAGGCTGAAAGGGACTCGGAGGATGAGTTGGAAGGCCCAGAGCAAGATTGGTCAGCCGTGCCTTTGCTCAGTCCACCTGCAGAGAGTTTAGCCTGGGATTTCGAATGGGAGCATTCTCGGGGGGTAGGAGCGGACCAGGTGGAGATGGGAGGCAGCGAAGCAGATAGCGGAGATAGTTATGAATTCCCAAATGGCCGAGGTTCCCAGGAGCTGGCCGAGCAGCAGATGGAGGCTAGCGGATGGGAAACTTCGGGGAGGCTGCTTCTCAGGAAGATAGCGATACTAGGCTGGAAGAGCGGGGCCGTTCTCATAACAGGCGCAGGGACATAGAGGAGGGCAGGAGGAGCTGGCATCTGTCCCTAGACCGTCACCGTTCGGAAAGTAGAGACTGGAGGCGCCGGGCCCTAGATCGTCGGGGGTCCTGGCCGAGGGATTAAGTACGGCCCCGTGGGAACTGATCCTCAGTTCTCCGGCCACGTCTATACTGAATAGGCGCGAAGCGGAGTGGGACCACAAGCTAACAGTGGTCATCAAGCCTTGCCTTGCCTTTGCCTTGTTTCCTGAGTCGCAGTGGTTGCGGCACCTTGCCCTGGTTCCTGATTCGCATTGGATTGCGAAACCTTGTCCTGTTTCCTGATCCGCATTGGTTTGCGGAGCCTTGTCACGCTTCAAGCTATTTGCTACCATACCTTGGACTATTTGCTTTATACTTTGAACATTTGCATTTTATTGGACTATATACCTTTTGACTGTTTATTATCTGCAATAAAGTAGTTAGCCTTTGCTACGTCTCCGTGTGTGTGTTAAAGGAGCAGTTCTAAGTCGGCGATTGTGACAAATAATTTCCATCGCATCATCATATCATTCCATAGATTTCAATTAAACAGTTATACTACATCTCCAAATGCCTGCTCGAACAGCCAGGTCTTGACTCTCTTTCAAAATGTTAGGAAGGAGGAGGCCTATCTAATATCCTTAGGAAGGGTGTTCCATAGCCAAGGGGCCACCACAGAGAAGGCCATGTCTCTCATTCCAACCAATCGGATCTGTGAAGAAGGCGGGACTGAGAGCAGGGCCTCTCCGGACGATCCTAAACATCTTAATGTTTCATAGGGAGAGATGCGTTTGGACAGGTAAGCTGGGCCAGAACCGTTTAGGGCTACCAACCACCATCAACTGCTGGACATGACAATAATCTCTTGGAGTCTGGTCCTGGTTTTCCATAAACATGCAGGAACTGGGAACAAAGCACACACTAGCCAAGTTGGTGTAGCATTTATATAAAAGTGGTTGGTTATATAAGCATAGACAAGTACCTTGTGGCTATTTTCTCCCCACTTTTAAAAGTGATCTACATACCCTGCAAGGCTACCCACACTACAGAATCATGTTTTTGGAAGTACTTCATCGTTATCATATAATCTAAATCACAATGTAATTGCTTTGCCAATTTTATTTTTAACCCCCCCCCCCAACAACACCTGTTTAGAAGTATCTAATTTCATAGTCACTCAATATATACCCATAGACATCTGTGAAATTACAGCTCACTTTTTTAATTTCCCCTAAAACCACACTTTTTCGTGATTTTGGAAATCAGTTTTCAACAGTTACTAAAGAACCTTCATAAGAAGACACTCCATAAGTAACACTCATCACAAAAGAGATAGTAAACCTTTATTAAGTAGACAGTTGATATTGCAAAGCATTATTTTAATGGGAAATAATGTCAATGGGGAATACTGGTAAGTAACACTTGCACTAGAGAAACAAGACAATTCAGTGAGTATGAAAGAGCTGGAAATTACATAAAGAAACGTAAGAGCCTTGCGTGGCATTAATATTGCACTTTGCTGACTCCTACAGTAACTACTACATTAAACAGGATCTCCTCTCACTACAGGTTACTTATCTAGATTCATGGTTACCCCAAATGTGTTATTATCTGCCCCTATTGCTGTGGTGTCCATACATTCAAATGCAAACTTACTGCATGTTTAAATTGACCACACTGGGTCCAGAATTATTACAATGGATGTGAGGAACTTTCAGCCCCCCAGATATTGATGGAGTCCAAATACCATCATTCCTGATGGCTGCTCATGTTACCAAGATATTGACCTCCCCCATTTGTATTTTACTATATCACCCTGGACAGGGCACAATGCAATAAAAATTCATTTTATATATATTTAATTCCTGTAGTTATTGAGTCCTGCCCTTTTTTTCTGGAGGTTTCTTAGCCAAAGCCAGGTCTCCCTAAAGCAGGGGTCAGGAACCTTTTTGACTCCAAGGGCCATGAAAGCAAAATATTTGAAAATGTATTTCAGTGAGAGCCATATAATATATATAATATATATTTTAAGACTGAATTCAACTAAATGTGTGTATATGACGGGACACTTAAGACTTGGCTCCGCAAAAGGCATGTTCAGGACTCTGGGAAGGAAGAGAAGACGGGAGGAAGGGGGAAAGAAAGACAGAGGGGGGAAAAGGAGGGAGGGAGAGAAGAAGAAAGAAAAAAAGACCAAACTATGGAAAAGGAAGAAAAGAAAAGCAGGAGAGAGATGAGGGGGAAAGAAAAAAGGAAATGGGAAGGGAGGAAAGGAAAGGAAAGGGTGGGGAAAAGAAAGGAAAGGGAGTGAGGAAAAAGTAAAATAATGATGGTAAAAGAAGAAAAGAAAGAAGGGGAGAGAGAGGGAAGTGAAAAGAAAGGAAGGAGAAGGAAAGGAAGACTCGGGGAAAAGAATAGAAAGGAAGGAAGGAAGAGGGAGGGAGAATGGAGGAAAGAAGGAAAGAGAGGGAAGGAGGGAAAGGAAGGCGCGGAAGCGGCAGTCGCAGTGCATTTGCGTCACTCCTCCCCACTGCATGCTGGGAAACCGAGGCCGGGCTGCTCTGGAGAGCCAGATACAATCATGAAAAGAGCCTCACCTGGCTCCCGAGCCATAGGTTTTCTATCCCTGCCCCCACAACCCCCGCTCCATTTAAACCCATATTAACTGGAAATTGTAATTAAATCCAGGACCCAGAACTTATACAGGACTTCATTTATCTATTTGATTGCATTTCCAGTTTCCCAAACCTCGCTTAGAATGAAGGGATTATTCCAAGCATCCAAAGTCCATTAGTGCCAAGTACCCATTATTTCCAGCCTGACCAATGGAGCCCGTGCCCCTCAGAAATGGGTGGAGCAACTGACCTTTAATTTTGAACCCATGAATCTCAGCTGTTCCCTCTTCCTTTCCACCTCCATCTATGATGTCAGGAGGGAGCCTTGCACAATGAGAAAGTGGATCCTGGAAGGCACACCTCCTGATCAACCAGGGGAGGGAGCAAGAGGTTTAAGTAGCTGTCACTTTTCTGTATGGGTTATGCCATTTCTTTGGGTGATTACTCTGCTCAGACATCTATTTGACCAGTTGAATAAACATCTGTTTCTGCTGCCTTCACCCAGTACATCTTATTGATCCTGACTCCATAGTAGTTGTGTGTGTTGGGCACTTATCTTCGCTTGCCATTTCTGGCGGCTAGCTGATTTTGCTAACACTCATGCTTGCTGGTGAACATTGTAGTACAACAACATCTCTAAAGGGGCCGGAAGTAGTTATTTTCAGATTGGGAAGCAAGTGTGGCAAAGTAATGTTTCCAATTTAAAATGGGTAACAGGAAAGTTGCATAATAATCAAGAGGGCCTGCTGAATATATTCCACTCTTCCTCATTGCAATGCCTGCAAAGCTGTGCCACTCTGATCCAGCTGCCTCAAGAACCTGATTTTTGCTTGCCTTAGCAGTAAATGACATGATACATTAAATGTACAGCTGAGATTTATTTTCTTTTTAATGCAAAGGGAAGCAGGCCAAGACCTAATCTCATTTAGGTCTACTTCCCACGGATGGAGGGGTGTTAAATTTTCCCCAGACAGCTTTCCCTCTAAATTTACCTTTTGGCACCACCAACTGAAGTTTTGTTTTCCTTTTTAGCATCAATGTGGGTATGTGGAAAGGCACTATTTTGATGGAAACTTGCTGGGAGAAGACATATTTAACTCTTTGTTACAGGGCACATTGTCCCACAGCTTGGAAGGTTAAGTATATAGTCCAGGAGCAATAGAGAGTGAGAAAGCAACTGAGACAGAAATGCATTGTTGGGTTTTTTGAACTATATGGCCATGTTCTAGAGGCAATTTTTCCTGACGTTTCACCTGCAACTATGGCAAGTGTAAAACTCAATTTAAAACATTATGCAATACATTAACAAATTCATTAACAATAAATTAACATGCCACTAAAACCAAGATCCAGCCAGGTAAATCCAATGTTGTAATGTTCAAATATTTCCTATCCAAGTTGCCACTAACCTCTAGTAGAAAATCTGGTCCCAAAGTCAAGTCTTCAGTTGTCTTCTAAAGGACAGGAGGGAGGTGGCCAACCTGATGTCCTTAGGGAGAGAGTTCCACAGACAGGGGGCCACTGCCGAGAAGGCCCTGTCTCTTGTCCCCACCAACCATGTATGAGATAGTGGTGGCATCGAGAGCAGAGCCTCTCCTGATGATCTTAAGTTTCGTGATGTTTCATAGCAGGAGATACGTTCGGACAGGTAATCTAGGCCAGAACCATTCAGGGCTTTAAAGGTTAAAACCAGCACTTTGAATTATGCCCAGAACCTGATTGGCAGCCAGTGAAGCTGGCGCAACAAAGGAGTGGTATGCTCCCTGTATGCTGCTCCAGTTAACAACCTGACTGCCGACAGTTGGACTAATTGAAACGTCCAAGAAGTTTTCAAAGGCAGCCCCACACAGAGAGAATTGCAGTAGTCTATTTGGGATGTAACCAGAGTGTGGACCACTGTGGCCAAATCAGACTTCCTAAGGAACGGGCATAGCTGGTGCACAAGTTTTAACTGTGCAAAAGCTCTCCCGGCCAACACCAAGACCTGTGGTTCCAGCTCAGCAATGAGTCCAGGATCACTCCCAAACTGTGAACCTATGTCTTCAGGGGGAGTGTAACCCCCGTCTAACATGGGCTATAACCCTATCCCCTGTTCAGCCTTTTGACTGACCAGGAGTACCTCTGTCTTGTCCGGATTGAGTTTCAATCTGTTCGCCCTCATCCAGGCTGACACAGCAGCCAAGCACTGGTTCAGGATCTGCACAGTCTCCTTAGTGACAGGTGGAAAGGAGTGATAGAGCTGAACATCATCCGTGTACAGATGACATTTGACCCCAAAACTCCGGATGATCTTTCCCAGCAGCTTTATGTAAATGTTAAACATGGGAGACAGTATAGAACCCTGCGGGACCCCACGAGTTAAAGGTTGTGGGAACAAGCAGGTGTCCCCCAGCAACACCTTCTGAGAACAACCCTCAAGGAAGGACTGGAGCCACTCCAGAACAGTACCCCCAAGTCCCATATCCCTGAGGTGTCTCAGAAGAATACCATGATCGACGGTATTGAAAGCAGCTGAGAAGTCCAGCAGAACCAACAGGGACACCCTTCCCCTGTCTAGCTTCCGGCGCAGATCATCTACCAAGGCGACCAAGGCTGTTTCGGTACCATGTCCCAGCCTAAAGCCAGACTGTGCCGGATCTAGATAATCAGTGTCTACCAAGAATCCCTGGAGTTGCGAGGCCACCACACGTTCCAGGACTTTGCCCAGAAAGGGGAGATTGAAAACTGGCAGAAAGTTGTCTAATTGGGTGGGGTCTAGTGATGGTTTCTTCAACAGCGGTTTTTATAACAGCCTCTTTTAGGCTCGCTGGAAACTTTCCCTCCTGCAGGGAGGCATTAACTACCACCTTCACCCACCCTGCCAAACCCCCTCTGGCTTCCTTTATCAGCCAGGATTGACGGGTCTAGGATGCATTGCAGTCAGCATTGCTGGACTTAATCATCTTCCCCACTGGACTTCCCCTCTTCACTTTTCCTTATGTGTCTTCTCTTCCATAGACTACAAGCCTTGGAACAGGGGGCTGCCAAATAAATTATTTTTGGCTGATGGGTGGTGGTATCAATATTATAAGTAAGTATGCTGCCTCATGAGTAAAAGGTTCTCATTTCAGTGGGATGCTGTGCATATAATGTACTATATAGATGAACCTGCATGCTATGTTAGATGTCTGCTCAATATCTGCCCCATCTGGCCTTTCATAATATATGACATCCTCTAACTTGCAGCAGCCTCCCTTTTGACTTAGGTCTCTTTTGGCAAAGCAGAAGCAAGGTAATGTTTCCATACCCAAGACGAGCATGAATATGCAGATAGTTCTTATCTCTTGGGAATCTGGGTTGGCCTGGGAGATAGGAAAAACAGGAATGAAAAGGACTGCAGTGTAGATAGGTTGTTGTTTTACCACTGTTGTTGTTTTTATTGCGCCTGTACGGCTTTTGTGAGCCGCCCCGAGCCCCTCCGGGAGTGGCGGCATAGAAGTGTGATTAATAAATAAATAAATAAATAGATAAAATACTCAGAAATTTATTTATTGTATTCAATAGGAATGTGCAAAATGTTTATAGCCAAACAAATATTAAGAAACACTGAGGGAAGGGGTGCCCATGCAAAAACATAAGAATCCAAATGCACCCTGTACAGCTTGGGATCCTATCAAAGTTAGTTTCATTTTCAGCACAAGGGATGGAAGACAAAAAGGCTGCTATTCCTCTTTAAATTAATAGCATTTCACCATGAGGAGAGGACAACAGCAGGGTGGGACAAAGCTGAGTGAGCTGGGAAAGAGACTGAGAGGGCACAGAATTCTGAGAAATGTAGTTTGGGAAGGCAAGGAGCCCTATGGCAGAGAATTCAAAAGCTCTCCCCTAAACTACATTTCCCAGAATTCTGCCCAGCATCAGAAAGTTCCAATTAGGAGAGGGGAGATATCTTTTTTCCCTCCTAGCAGCTACTAGAGTACATTGTTGAATCTGCAAGGAGGACTGGTTGATACCTTAATACTAGTAAGTACTGTAAATCAATGCTGGGCTGCAAAGAAATCCCTAAACTGAAGTTCTATGAGAGACATTCAATGAGATAGCTGTTGTGGCTTTAAAAAACTTTTTTGTCAAAACTAAAAATAATCCCCCCCAAAACAGTAAATGTATGGATATTTCTGAAAATTAGGAGGAATGATCCCATCACCTTGAGTCATTGTACAGAACATTTAAAAAAATGAATTTTTTTTGAAAATTTCCCCAAAAATCTGTGGATGAATGAAATGCTCTGAAACTTACTGAGATAACAGTGGTAAGTGTATTCTATAATTATAGCACGTTTCATGCCAATAGCTTTAACAATGAAGGAGAAAGGTACCCCTGAAGTTTCTCCATTGGCACAATTAATTGCTTAATGAAAAGTAATGAAAAAGTAGTTAGTTATTGTTATCGTGGGATCCCAGCCTCCATTCCAGCCTGGGGGGCGGGGCCACGCCCCGGGGGTGCCAATTGCTCTGGACCAACATGACAACGGTGAAGGGCCTGATGGGTATGAATCAGCTGAGGACAGTTTGCAATGGGACGATACTTGGCCTCCTGTTTATTCTGATGATGAGGGACAGGAAGATTCCAGCTCGGACTGTGAGTATGAGAGACCTGGGGGTTTCAGCTCCCAGGAATGCGTGTTTACACCACCTGCTGAGGAAGCTATGGGAGCCGGGGAGCCGTTGGACTCTCAGGCTGATAACTGGCCAGATGGTGCAGACACTGAGAGCTCCTTCGACCGGAGGAGTGTTATTGTGTCTTCGCGCCGAGATTGGAGATGGGGAACTGAGAAACGCTGGATTCACAAGGGGGGAATTTAACTATGCACACTGTGGGAAAGTACTTCAGATTGGAGGCCACGTAGTTGTTGGAAGGACGCTTTGGTGGTTCTCTGTTCCAGGAGCTGTAGTTTCAGCTAGCCTTGTTCCTAGTACCTTTCAAGTGACTTTGAGTTTATCTTCAAGAACTTTGGACTGCCTTGTTTCATGTTTGGATTTACCTTGCCTTGCTCACGGACTTTGGATTACCTGGATTGATTTCTTACCCTGGGATTACTTTGATGAACATTCCTTTGTTTTGATTTTTGCATTTGGACTTTTTTTGAACTATATTCCTTTCACCTGCTTTTCTCTTATTGACTTTCAATAAATTGTTAATTGCCAATCGTCTGTGTGATTACGGGGGGCGGCCAGACCCGCGTTGTGACAGTTATACTACATTTATACCCCACCCTTCTCACACCAGTGGGGGACTCAGGGCAGCTTACAGTCCATGGCATACAATGCCACATTACACTTTTAATAATAAACACAAAATATCAATTTAAACATACAGTAATAAAAATGGCATAATAATTGAACAATTCGAATATAAATACAATAAAAAAGCTTAAAAGTAAACATTCAATCCCAACCAAAGTGGGCTGATGGAATAAGTGGTCAGAAGCAACAGGCAAGGCAGGGGAACCCTGAAAACGAGCCCCCGCACAGGTGTTCCAATCTCCAAATGATGGGCAGTGTGGCCATGGAGGTGTTCCAGCAGCCGGGTGATGGGTGGCATGGCCATTAAAGTAGCCATGCGGCAAGGCTGCGGAGGCCATGTTATCTTCTTGGAGGCTGCTGGGTCAGCTGGCTGGAATGACAGTGTAGCTGCAGGTCTCCTCATGGTTACAATAAATACGTCGTCCAATTATGGAAACATGTTAGAAACCGTTTTTCCTCCACCTCCTAATTTCGTAATGAGCATTGAAACATTTTTTTCATTGATCACACAGGCCTAGTATTCAGGGAGAAAAATGCTTTTAATAGTCATCTGCTCACTGGAATAATGTGTCTAGATCTGGGTACCGCACTTCAGAAAAGATATTGACAAACTGGAACATATCCCAAATAGGATGACCAAAATGATCAAAAGTCTGGAAGCTGAGCCTTATGAGGATCAGTTTAGGAAGCTGGGTATATTTAGCTTGCAGAAGAGAAGGTTAAAAACTGACATGATGACCATGTTGAAGTGTCTGAAAGCATGTCATACTGAAGAGCAATTCAGCTTGTTTTCTGCTGTTCTGGAGCCTAGAACATCGAGCAATGGATTCAAAAAGCAGGGAATAAGATTCCAGCTGAATATTGAGAAGTTGTTCCTGACACTGAGGTATTGGACAATAGAATATCCTGCCTCAGAGAGTGACAGAATATCCTGCTTTGGAGGTTTTTAAACAGTGGCTGGATGTCCATCTGTCAGAAGTGCTTTAATTGTGTATCCCTATATGGCAAAATGGGATTTGACTGATTGATCCTTGTGGTGTCTTCCAACTCTATAATTCTATGATTTTATAGCAGATTGTAGAGATGCAAACTGTTATGAATTTGCAGAGAAGTGCTGGAATTTCCTGATTTTGGAGCTTAAATGAAGCAGGATCCCAGACTCAGGCTGTATACAGTTTACTGTTGTATAAAGCTTCAAAGTCCTGTAAAATGTGGCAGTAGTAGCATATAATCATGTGTTGTATTTAGTCAGCAGAATTCTAGTGACTGGGGCTAATACTGGACAAATTCCAGGAATTACAGTCAGCCTTCCAATGCCTGTATGATATTAATGTCATCCTAATATAAATCGAAGCTTGTTTTCTGTGAAGCGATATCTGCAAGTTATTTATTTTCTGCTATGAGCACCACTGGGCAAAAATATCCAGGCATGGTATCTGTGTTATTAGAAGCTGCATGCTCAGTGATCTGAAGCCAATGGGTTTGTTTGGAGTATGCATGTTACTCACACCGTGCAAACAAGTCCTTCTACACTCCACTTGGAAGCATGGCCTTTGCCAGATGTCACACAACATTATGTGATGTCTGGCATCGGTCTGTCCCCCAGATGGAGTGAAAGCATCTTAGGATGCTAAAATCACTCCTTCTGATGCTGTAGGACTGAAGGAAAATTTCATGAGGGTGCAGAAGTTGTATTTCAGGGGAGCAATGATCTCATTTTAGCCCATTGTAGCTACAACTCTATCCCAAGTTATCCTTTAGAGCAGGGATGTTTTGATTAGAACAGTTAAGAAGTAATACTTGATCAGAGTTTGGAAAAATGGCTTTTTTTGGACCACAGCATTTCCTGAACTTTATTGATGTTGGCTTGGGATGACACTTCCAAACTCTGTATTTAACAGTCTGCTAGACAAGAATAATAGATTGGACACTATATCCCTAACAATCATTTTGGGGCAGATCTGAAAGCAACCCAAAACGCAAAAGTCATTTTTAACCATTAAAAATTGCTCTGGAGGACAGGGACACAACTATAGCTATGTCATCTATTGGTTATCCTATTGTCCTCATTTAGCAAAGAAAACACGTTGTTCCTCATGATGTTGATTACTGGAGCCTAGTGGTTCCAATCTCAGTGAGGCAGTTAATCCACTTTAGGTCTGAGGCTAAACTTCAAAGGAGCTATCCAAGGTTCTGAAAAGACCTTCAGACTAGAACTAGCACTATGGATAGCTTCTTTAATTCTCAAATAGATTCACAAATCCACTGATCTGAGAGGTATCAGGGGCTGATTCTTTTCATCATATAAATAAAACAAAGTCTACATATAGAGGAGATGGATTATGAAGCAGAACCATGTGGTATTCTGAAACAACATTGAGTGTAGACCCAAGATGAAGTACATTCTTTTCACTAGGATTTGAAGTTAAAGGGAAAGTGTGGATTTTCACTTGGGCAGAAGTTTTGAGAAAGTGAGCAATTTTTCCTGTGTGAATGAAGACTATAAAGCACCTCATTAAAAATTAAAAAGTAACACATAATCATTGCCAGTTCATTAAATATGACTTTGGGTTTAATTAACATTTTAAAAATTAAATCCAATTGAATAATGCACACAAATACACACACATATTGTATGGTCTTAATCTGTGTTGTTCTAATCTGTAAACCACCTTGAGTCCTATTATTAGGATACAGACAGGAACATCAAGAAATGAAATAGTAATTAATATATACAAACACATACAAACTATATTGACATATTTCTCATTATGTTGTCATAAGGTTATCCAACTGTGTTAATGAACTTCTGGAATGCAGTACATTAATTTCCAGTCACCTTTTTTTTTTTTTTTTTGCAAAAAGTCATTCTATATGTTTATTAGCTTATTCAAATCAGGCAGAAAGTGACTTCTTCCAGAACATTAAGTCATGTTCATGGATGAAAGATAATGGTGAACTGTAGAGGCTCTACCTTGGAATATTCAGAGATGAACTCCTGCTTTGTTCATTACAAAAATAAGACATCAAGATCAGGTCAAAATGAAATTAGTTTCAACTAGAACAAAACTGCACATGTCTCATTGATCTCCAGGATAGGTGTTAAGAGAATTTAAGGAGTCTGCATAGAGAACGGTCAGAATACTAAAATCAATAGGCTTCAAGTGCTATAAATAGCTTCCTCACATATCTTATTTATAAAAATACTACTGAATGCTAAATACCATGTTATTGCTCAAATACTGTAAAATCCAAAGATGCCACATAACAACTATAAAATATTAAATGCAGTTGCATGAAATAAATATGGTGTGAACCCATCCTTTTGGACATATTTTCTTTCTCAAAATGTTTATTGGGAGTTTATCGGCAAGCAGAATTAGTGAAAAATACTTGCCAATTGGTATGTACTGGGGTGCCACAACCAAGAAGGTCCTCAAACTTTTCTGTCTGTTGTATCCTCAAAGCTCACAACAAAATACATCAGAACAGCTTGAAGCATGAGACAGCATAACACATGTTCAAGTGAAAAGGATGCTACTGTCGCTTCTTCAGTTACAGCCAGAACACAATATAGCTCTATTGTTGTTATGGGGAAAATGAAACAATCACAAGTATTTGGTTAATATTATATTTGTAACTTGTCACTAGGTGTTTGTAACTCATTCTTTCCAAACTAAAAAATTAAACTGAAGAGGATAACCTTTCCAACACAAAGCAGAACACAAATATCCTAACCTTTACCTCTGTTGCCAAAATAACTCCATCTATAGTATAAAATAAATTATATGAAGCAAAAACTCCCGTATTGCTCGTATGCTGTCTCTTTTCTTATTAATTAAGGAATGTCAGTGAGAATATTAATATTTTCTGCAGGCATGTCCTAACAGCTGCAGAGAGCTCTCCATGTTCCTCATCTAATGGATATAACAACAACAATCTGTATTTATATTCCCTTTTATCTCCCCAGAGGGACTCAGCGTGGATTACAGTTTACACATATAAGGCAAACATTCAATGCCTTTTTACACAATAACAAAGACATACAATACACAGGCATAGGTAAAGGTCTTCTTTCAATTTCTGGCATCTGGAGGCAATGCTCAACTCCAGTCATGTGGAGGGCTCTTGTTCTATTTTTCCATGCCGAGGAGCTTGTTGTCCATAGACTTTCTCCGATTGTTGCCAGCATGAGGCATTATTTATTCATCTATTTGCATTACATGCTTTCGAACTGCTAGGTAGGCAGAAGCTAGGTCTGACAGCCGAGAGCCTACTCATGGCTTTGAACTGCTAACACTCCATTACCTGTAAATTTTCTGCAGCTGGCAATTTTATTGCTTTCTACAGGACTCAGATCTGACTGATTTGTGTGATTAGAATGACCGCTCTTTTCAACTCCACAGGTTCGTAATATTCTAACAATTAAAACTTGTAAATTTTGTTGTAGAGGTGTAACTCTTTGGCCCCCAAGTTTTATTTCTCCATGCTTGTAAGCTTCCAGAAGTCTCAGCTTCAGTCAGAAATGAGGTGATTCACCCACCCCTTCTGGAAAACAAAACTGGTAGTGAATAGGAAGCCATGTCTGGTTTTGATGTTTATAGTTTTCAGAGAGCATTTTTGCTACTGAGGGCATAGTGTGGGCTTCACAGTATCCAAGAAGAAAAAAAATCATTTTCCAGATAGTCCAAAATTGCACAACATTCTCAAACTAAATGCTCTAGGATTTAAAAAAGATGATATAAAAACATGTGACCATCTTTTTTTTATTATTGCAGCTACAGTGAGAAATATAGCTGTAGCTGTAGGCAGAAGGGGCTGCTTATTTTAAATGATGAGCAAATAACTGTAATTAGGGTCTCTACTGGGTTGCAAGTCTTCAGAGCTCTAATTTGAAAAGGAAAGCATGGAAGAAAGCAAAAAGAAAGAAAGAAAGAAAGAAAGCTCTTTCTACTCTCTATAAATAGGAAGAACAAAGCCCTAAGACTACCACAGAGCATCTACTGATAGACTTAGAAGAGCACTTTTAAACTTGTATCAGACTTTCAGCACAATTGTATAAGGGAAAATAAAAAATATGCCTAAAATATTTGAGAGGTCAATTTTTAGGGATGGTTCTTAAAGCAAAATTACCTATTTGTCATCCATTCATAAAGGTGACATGGCTTACACACACACACACACACACACACACACCATAATCAATGTAACTATGATCAAGAAAACAACTACAAATAAAAGGAAAATATATGTATTTTTTAAAAATTGCATAGGCTATATATCAGGAGACCAGAAAATCTGATACATTGGGGCTAATGGAGATCGTGGAGTTTCCCCATCCACAGAGGTCTTTAGAGAATTGGACCTTACCCAATGACAAGACAGAAGCTTTCTGGTGGATTTCATGCCATTCAGGCATCAAATTAACTTTTGTCTTGTCATTGTTCTACCCTGTAAATGTGGTTTTCAATGTGCTGAATCCTAGCTTCAAAATCAGTTCAGCAACTTGGATAGCTTACCTAAAATTCAGAGTAAAACTCAGAGCAGATTCACTGTCTCACTAACATAGGAGAACAACTCACTCTTCTCTAAGAACTTCATCATATGGATGAGATCCAGCCTTGTGGTTCACCAGCCTCTGTGGTGAATCTGGGCAGCATCGGGGCAGCAGCATTGGCAATCCAGATGCCCCAGCCGCCAGCTGATGCTTCCCATCCCATGTGGGAAAGCATTACCTTGCGGCTTAGATGTTGGCTACCTGAACTAAAGAACCAAGCCTATGCCAAACCGATATGTGCAGGGCCGTAGCCAGGATTTTGATTCAGGAGGGGCTGAGTTTGATTTGGGGGCTGAGACTGAGTGAGAGAGGGTCTACCCTAGCAAACCTTTTGTATTGTTATCCCAATAACCCCATGGATGTGGGATATAATGAGCATGGTGATCAGATCATGATATGAATAAACATAACAGTTTAAATAATGTACCAGTAAGGCCTTCTCGCGACCACCCTGAGAATTTGGGGGCTGAAGCCCCCCAAGCCCCCAGCTACATGCCTGGATATGTGATAGTCTCTAAATATTTTTGATTATAAATTGGAAGATTTTGCAAGATTGGTAATGACTGCTAGAGATTTGGACTGCTAGAATGTGTAGTCCTAAACAATACCGAGGCAGAACATTACCTGTCTTTAATCTTCTGGCACTCAGATTCTAGTCAGAAATATTTGTCATTCATATTACAAATATAATAATAATAATAATTTAAAGAAACTTTATTTATATTCTAGCCTAATTCTGGAGGGACTCAGGGCAAATTCTAATCACAAAAAAGCAAACATTCAATGCCTGAACATTACAGCTAATACACACATAGTAACAAAAATTAAACTACACAGTACATAAAAGCAAATTAAAATTTAACAATTAAAATTAAATTTAAACAGAATCTATGATATCAAACATAAAACAAATATAGCAGTTATTACCACCTCTGCAGATTGATAGAAGCCCAAGCCATTGAGGAAAGTGATAACAATGTTTGTTCTGTGTATCAAAGCCCCTATTCAATGCAAGATCCATAACTTTCTTCATCTCTAATAATGGACCCTCCATTACAAGCTAGAAGACCAGTTCTCGTGGCATACATTTTTGTCCTTAAGATTATACATTATATGTTTGTGTAGCCCAGGGCAGTTGATGGCTCTGAAATTAATGGGATGATGAATCCACCCAGGAGTTTTCATCAGAACTTTCAATCAGCTTACAAAGATACTGGAGCCCATATCCCAAATAGACTCAGAAGAGACCCATTAATATGAAAGGCACAAATTGTCACTCTGAGTTAACATCTTGCCTAAACTCATGCTTGCAAGTCACATTTATTGAGCATAATTTATAACATAGTTAAGACATCCCATGGCAAGAAGCCTGTGACCTTCTTCCATGTTTCCTCACTATAGTTCATACTGACTGGCGCTGTTGGGAGTTGAAGTCCAATGAAATCTGAAGAGCCATAGAGGAGTATGAGCCTGGCTAAACAATATGAAACTTCATTCATTTTTTGTGGTCTCTGTAAAAATTAACAAGGTAAGGTACAACAGTTCAAAAATAAAAAAACAGGCAAACAAACAAATAAAGGCACCATAAAGCCATTTCAAATGGCAATGCATCCTAATAAAATAACACTAAAAATAAAGAATTAAGAAAAAAATGACTTCCAATGTTTAACGTTGAACTCAAAAGGTGTTTTCTCATGCTCATTCAATGCTTGAACCATTTTCATTCAATGCTTCAATGTAATACTTTTATAAACTTTTGTTTAGAAGGAGCAGACATCTTGTGGCTTATGTTTGAGTGTTTTCCCTGGCCATGAAATATTTTGTGATTCAAATAATGCCCTGTTTTATTGGGAGGTGACAAAGCTAGTCTGCCATGCTGAATGTACAACTGAATTAGCAGCTGGTGCTTGACCATTTGCTGCTCAGTTTGACCATAGGTTCGTCTCCATCATAAATGCAAAGTGGGACAAGAATGTAAACATACTGATAGTGGAAATCTGAGGGAAACACATTTCACAAGGTGGGGCAGCAGCGGCATAATAATAAGTGGTAACTATAGAGAGCATATTTTTCCTATTAAAAATACATCTCGAAAAAGTAAACATACGGTCCGTTTTTAGAACTGACATGCTCTCGACAGCCCATTTCCTTTTGGGGAAATGGGAAACAAACAAGTACTATAATGAAATATCAAACATAGATCACAAGGGAAAGACAGCATATTATTAATTCTAGGCCTAGGGGCCCATTTACACTTTAGAATGAATGTAGTTTGATACCATTTTAACTGCCATGGTTCAATACTGCAGTTTTATATGGTCTTTAGTCTTCTCTGCTAAAAATTGTTGGTACCTCTTTAAACTACAATTCCCAGGATTCCACAGTGTTGACCCATGCAGTTAAAATGGCATCAAACTGGATTAATTCTACTCTGTAGATGCACCATTGGTCGCTTTCACATTGCACTACAAGAGCACTGTGATTCCTCTTTAATTCCCACAGCTTGGATTTTTAGTTCTGTGAGATGTTTAGAATTCCCAGCCCAAGTGCTCAAGCATTCCAACTATGTATACATCCCAGGGTTCCATAAAATGCAACAATGGCAGTTAAAGTGGGACTGAAGTTCTATAATTGTGCCATGTGAAAGAGAAACTTGTCTTCATGTTCCTCTCTTGATGTCCAAATGAGCTTTTCGTTGTTGTTGTTGCTGTTGTTGTTGTTGTTGAAATGAGGGCTTTAATGTAAACATGCTGGTTTAAATCTGCATGCTATGCACATCATGACAGGTTTATTATAGGGGAAAAATACTAAGCACATTGGCATATGCTTAGTTATATGTATTTCCATATCTCTATATAAAAGTCAAAATATGTCTGTCTGTCCCACAAAGGCTATTGCTAATTATTTATTTTATTTTATTTACAGTATTTTTACCCTGCCCTTCTCACACACACCCAGGCCGGGGGGGGGGGGTGGAGACTCAGAGCGGAAGTGACCCTTTGTGATGTCACTGGATTGGCTGTTGCTAGGTAAAGTTGCCTTCTGGGGAAGAAAGGTGACATGAGGGGAAGAGAGGGAGAAAGGAAAGAGCTACAAAAAGAGCCATGTTTCCCCTCTCAGAGCTGGAGGGAGGGAGGAAGATGAAAGGAAGGAAGGAAGGAAGGAAGGAAGGAAGGAAAAAGAAAAAGAAGGGAAAGAAAGGAAAGGAGAAAGGAAGGAAGAAGAAAACTATACGCACCGCCTTAAACACATGGGATAGAAATGTAATTCATAAATATATGTCAATAAATAATGGTATCGCCATAAATGTATAATAAAGTGAACAGAGTTCTAATTGACAAATGTGCTGAGCATATACTAACCAGAGAAACTAAGGAGCATGCATGCATGTTTTTGAGGTTAATTTGGTTCTGTTGCTTTGCTTTGCATATTAATTTTTACGTTTTCTGGCTTTCCTGAATATTTCAAAAAGGCAGTATGGATGGGTTTTAGTGCTGTGCCAATGCATTTAAATGTAACCGATTATGTTAAATAAGGGTCATATTTGAAAGAAAGTGATTTAAGATTAAGATTAAAATAGATATCTTTGTGCCTACTCCCTGGAATATATTTATCTATTCGTTGACATTCAGTCACACACATAACATTTAGGGACTGAATCCCTATGAAGGAAATCCAAGTTGATTAATTGTATGAGATTTACCCAATTAATAAAGATTCTCATTAGGGTAAAACCATTAGTACTGAAGCAAGAAGCACATCTTCTTTGTTTTTAGATAATGCTTGTTGCAATCAATGAACATATTAACGAAGAAGTTACAGTGGATCCTTGATATCTTCTGGGGTTTGATTCCATGACCTCTTGTGGATATCAAAATCTGTGGTTGCTTGAGTCCTGTTATTTGCAGTGGTGTAGTAAAATGGTTTCTTTTATCTGAAATGACAAAATCAGGGAGCCCCAGGTAGCACAATGGGTTAAATTCTGGTGGTTTGAATCTGGGGAGAGGGTGAGCTCCTGTCTGTCAGCTCCAGTTTCTCATGCGGGGACCCATGAGAGAAGCTTCCAGTAGTATGTTAAAACATCCGGGCATCTCCTGGGCAATGTCCTTGCAGAAGGCTAATTCTCTCACACCAGAAGTGACTTGCAGTTTCTCAAGTCACTCCTGACATGAAAAAACAAACAAAACAAAAACAAAGTTTGATTTTTAGATTTTTGAAAGAAAAAAATTCAAGCTACAGAAAGTTGAATGCTTGAATACAGAATCTATGGTTATGGAGGTTTAACTATATGCTGAGGAGAAAAGTAGTATCTGTGTGCTTCTTCTAAGATGATGCTTCCCATATTACTAGAAGTTATACAATTCTATATTTATTTTATTTTTCAAGAATAGCAACAACTGCTTCCCAATTATTTTTACTTAATGATCACTGTGGCAATATTTTCACCACTATGACCCAGTGCACAGTAATGTCAGTATTGTGATGAGTGGATATTGTATTTAGAAGCACTGAAACTTGCCTGCTGCCCTTCTGCCTTTGGCTCTCCATTGCTGCATCATGCTCCCTTCCAACCTTGAGCAGCCTGCAGAGTCATTCCATCCAACAGCAGATGCGGTGTTGCTCTCCCCGTACTTTGCGGGAATTGCAGCTGCTTCAATATTTTGTTCCACAAAGCTTCTCTCCATTCCCTCCTCCTACAAATCTCAATCAATTCCTTTCATTCAAAGAGGGATATACACTTACAGGATAGAACAGATTAATCTTTCTGCCATTTGCTGAGGCTCCCCGCTGCTATTTTGCCACACTTGGCATAATCTGTTTTTCTTTCACATCAGACTGAGGGAGAGAAGGAGACTCCTCAATAAGTCTAAAAATAATAAAAGGCACCCTTGCATATGTTATGTAATAACTCTCCTTTTCAAAGGGTTGATCATTATCATATCAATAACAGTCAGTTAGAATACATTGTACTCTTGATTGGTATAATAGCAACACTGAACATACAGCATTTGAGGGTTCACAGTATTTCATCCTGACAACAGTTGTACAAGGCAGGCCAACATAATTTTTCTGTGGGGCAAATATGATTTGCCTGAGGTAGTGATGAGAAAAATGTGATACATTTAAATCAGGCATGGGCAAACTTTCTAACTTGGGGACCGCATGCTAGCACTCTCTGTGAAAAGGACTGGCTTCCATAGTGATGGATGGAAGGAAGGAAGGAAGGAAGGAAGGAAGGAAGGAAAGAAGGAAGGAAGGAAGGAAGGAAGGAAGGAAGAGAAAGGAAGGAAGGGCAAAAGGAAGGAAGGGAAGGATGGAAGGAGATGGAAGGGAGGGGGTAAGGAGGAATGAAAGAGAGAATGAAGGAAAGACAAAAGGGAAGGAAGGACAAAAGGGTGGAAAGGACTGCAGGGAGGCAGAAAGAAGGGAGGGAGGAAAGAGAAGAAAGAAAAGAAAAAAGGGAAGAGAGGAAGGAAGGAGAAAGGGGCCGACAGAAAAGGAAGGACGAAAGGGTAGAAGGGAAGGAAGGAGGAAGAAAGAGGGAGGGAAAGAAGGGAGGGAAGGAGGAAGGAAAGAGAAGAAGGAAAGAAGGACAAAATGGTGTAAGGGAAGGAGAAAGTGGGAGGGAAGGAGGAAGGAAAGAGAGAAGGAAGGAAGGATAGGATGGTGTGAGGGAGGAGGGCCTGAGAAAAGAGCCCAAGGGGCCCATATCTGATTTAGATGTTACTGAATTGCAGTTCCCATTGCTGGCAAGTCTTAGGTCTTGGAGGCAGTGCAATAGCATGACCACCATTCCGACCTTAGGAAACCTAATGTGATCATACCAGGTCCAAGATTTAAACTAGCAGCACTGTCACATTCAAATCAGTGGTGAAGAAGCCCAACTACAGTATACCACCAAGGAAAGTTCCCAGTGAACACCTTTTCTTAACAAGATCTAATGTTCAGCTAAGACCCCTTATACATGGCCATATAATCCAGATCATCAAAGCAGATAATCCACATTATCTGTTTTGAACTAGATTATATGTGTCTAACTGCCATATAATCTAGTTCACAGTAGATAATCTGGATTTTGGAAATAGTAATCCAAAAAAGTAAATTACTGCTTAGTTTAAAGCAGGATACATTATTGATGACTTCAAATCTCAGCTTGAATGCCAACTCTTACATGATTATTTCAATTGGATAGAGACTGACTAATAATGTATTTTCTAGTATTTTATTTTTACTATGGTTTTCACAATATGGAGCATGCATTCTGTAATTCAGTTCCATATACACTGTAATCTAATTGGCTATTTAACTACGTCAAAAGCCTGACATTCTGATTTTTTTTTTTTAAAAAAAAACAAAACTTTAATTTGTTGACCATCTTAAACATAATGCAGTGCGGTTGATCTCATATAAAAATGTCACTGTTATTTAGTATGTTGATTATTTCTTTTCAGTTACTTTAGCATCCTGTTGTAACAGAGGAAATATGTGATGTATTTTCATGTAGAGGAAAATATTTTAAAAGAGCCGTAAACTTTGCATGACCTGCATGATTATTTTCCAGCTATACTGTCTGAGCAAAAAGAAATGCACAAATAGAGAAAGATATAAAGACATAAACCAACTCGTCCAAACATTTATCGTTTCCCAGATTGTTTTTGACCTATAAACCTATTTGTCACAGGGAAGAGAGAAATAGAAAACCAGAAAATTGCTTCCTAACAGATTGGTTTATGGAAACATTAACAGCTGAGCTAAAAAGTTGAACTGAACAACAATGTTTTAACACCAAAATGTATTGTTCTATTTTTTATATCATCTACTTAGGATGCATCTACACTGCAGAATTAATGCAGATTGACATCACTTTAACTATCATGGCTCAATGCTCTTGGAGCATGGGATTTGTAGTTTTGGCAACACACCAGTCGTTTTGGGAGAAATAGTTAAAGTCATGTCACATTGGATTAGTTCTACAATGTGGATGCATCCTTAGTTAAATGTACTTCACTAAATAGGCTTTCCTCGATCAACCTCCCACTTAAACCGGACACAAATGTCATTGACTTGTTCTCTGATCACTGATAGAATCAACCTTCTTTGTCCTGCACAGTGATGCTTCATAAAGGAGTTGGAAGGAGTGGTGTGTGATAGGAACATGACAATAGTATCACAGTTGTGTCTAAGCAGTGATCATAAATATGGAACAGTAATCAAGATAACTATTCTATATTCACAATTTATGTTTCGTCATGATTCTGATGCTATTGCCACAAAAATCACGAGGTCTGCATCACTCCCATCTGTATAATGTCTGGATCACGATCTGGCATGCCTATATAGTGAACGGTCCGTTCTTGTTGGTCCAGCCCTCCAGCTACCATAAGAGGGATTTTTCCCTTGCCTCTTCCCCGCTAGTGCGCCGCAATTACCTCCTCTTTGTGGTCAGAAGGAACATTGTGTTTATTGTTGTTTTGGCCCAGTCCACCGTGTTCAATTCTTCTAACATTTTATATTTTGTGTTTATGTTATTGAATTATTTTGTTAGTTTGCATTTTATCTGATGTTATTATTTGTTGTACCTAGCGTTAAATCTATCCGCTTGGTGTCCACCTGGCATAGAGCCTTTTCTGTGGTGGCACCATCAATTTGGAACACTCTTCCAAATGCAATCCGGGCCTTGCAAGACCTACCATCATTCCGCAAGGCCTGCAAGACTCATCTCTTTCGGTTAGCATTCGACTGCTAAATTTGTATAACCATTTCTGCCAATTTAAATGCTGTTTTGATTGTATTATGTTTTTATTTGACTGTGAGCCGCTCCGAGCCCTAGGGGACTGGTGGCAAACAAGTTCAAATAATAAATAAATAAATAGTTTGCTTTATTGTAATTTTTGGGTTTGGTCTCATGTTAGCCGCCCTAAGTTCCCTTGGGGAGTTGGTGGTCGGGTATAAATAAAGTTTATTAATTAATAATAATAATTATTATTTTGTATATTTTATCTATAATTTGCTTAGAATTTCTATAGTCTTTTTGAAGGCCATCTGAGAAATGGAGATGGTCCTAGAAGAGACCCAAACAGTCTGTCAAGGGGTTTCTGTGTCTGTGTTGGGATCACCGAGCCCAATTCCTAGCGCTTTTGGCACCATCAGAGATCTTAGATCCCACTACGCTTTTCCGTCTTCAGGAGTTTATCCTCATATTTGAGTCATTTTGAACATCTCTCTGCAATGTATACCTGATTCTCCACAGCAATGTTGGCCTGGAAACATCAGGAGAATCAACAGCAGAAAGAGAGCTGGTTGCTAAAAAAGCGTGTTCCTATCTTCAAGCAAATGAAAATGAAATCATAGCCGTAACTGTAATTAAGCAGAGACAGGGATTTAATACCCTTTATATGACAGATCACTCTTTCCTATTGCTGCAATCTACTGTAATCTAAACCTCATTGTTCTTTCGAATTATTCACACCCCATATGCCAGAATAGCATAAAAGCCCAGAAGCCAAGCCACTTGCTGTCAGGGATTACACTTGGCTGTTGCATGTGGACTGCTCTGCCAAGGCATCTTATTGCTGTCTTGCAGCCCTTCTGCTGTGCCTCTGATGAGTACAGATGGAAAACAGTTCCAATTTGTGGCATCCATTGCATTTCAATATCTGTTCAATGATTTTTCAGTTCAGACCCATTGGATAGAAGGTTAATGGTGGAACCATAACATTGATATAAAGTATGTCAAAACACAGAGGAAGTTCACTCTAAAAACCTGTCTGGTTGCCGCTGTGAAATTTAGCCGGAAGCAACATAAATTTCAGAGTAGTTCAGTGGTCTTTTCTTTGCCTTAAGGAAACTGACATTCATTTATTTGGCATACTAAATATGAGCCAACTGCTAAAATTTAGAAGATGCCAGGCCTAACTAGCTAGCATTCTGAGAGCTGTAGTACCAGGAAAAAGGTTTTCTTGGAAGGTCAGCACAAATCTACTATGACTCTTTTAGAGAAATGTGTAGATCAGTGGTTTTCAACCATCCTAATGTTCCTACAGTTCTTAATGTTGTGGTGACCCCTAACCATAAAATTATTTTTGTTGCTATGTCATAACTGTAATTTTGCTACTGTTATGAATCGTAATGTAAATATCTGATATGCAGGATGTATTTTAATTCACCAGGCCAAATTTGGCACAAATACCCAATATGCCCAAATTTGAACACTTGTGGAGTCGGGGGTGGGGAGAAGTAATTATTTTGTTATTTGGGAGTTGTAGTTGCTGGTATTTATAGCTAACCTACAATCAAATAGCATTCTGAACCCCGCCAATGATATAATTGGGCCAAATTTCCCACACAGAACCCCTGTGACCAACAGAAAATGCTGGAAGAATTTGGGAGCAATTGGCAATGATTTCGGGGAGATGTAGTTTACCTACCTACCGAGCACACCTGCTCTCCCCTCCTCATCTGGAATCTCAAAAACAGCCCTTCCCTTGGCTGAGAGGCCAGCTAAGAGGCCGGACAATCAAAGCAGGAGGAGGGCTTTTGGTGGGAAGATTCGCCATCAGTTTCCAAAAAGGAAGAGGAGGACAGGCGGAGAGATCTTTAGCCTTCTCTGCCAAATGGGGTTTCTATGCCCATCAGACATATGTGTTTTCTGATGGTCTTTGGTGACCCCTCTGAAACCCCCTACATGATCTCCCAGGGGTTCCAACCCCCAAGTTGAGGAACGCTGGTGTAGATGCTTGCACACACACACTGTAAAATCTCCTACTCTCGCCTCTTTATGAAATAATCTTAACCATTTCCCTTAGTTGTTTGATCAGTTCTCTTTAGGCAGTGATGGTTGGGGGCTTTCATTTCAATGAGGCAATGAATCTGCTCCAGCTTTTAGTTGGAAATACTGTGGAAGAAGATTCAGCACCTTAGATAGCTCCTTCAGAATTTACTGTTATACTGCCATGGAAGCCACTGATCGTCTATTCATGGACCTTAGAGTGATCTCCAGTAGATTGACAATTACTTCTAACTCCCACTATCTAAACAGAGCAGCAACAAAAATAATATCATATATGCCTGGAGTTGAAAAAGTGGGCGTGTGAAGTATATGAGTTCCTTTCAATTCTGATACTCACAACAAACTCCTGGGAAATCTTTACTTTCAAGATAGTGCTTGTATCTCTGTACCAAGCCCACTTGGTATGCTTCATTGTTTTAACAAAACAACACACACAGTAGATCCTTTAAATCCGAATTCTTCCTATCAGAGCTCTACGGCCATAGGTCTACTCACTTCCTGCCACATATATACACAACTTTAGATTTTCTATTAGGTTTGACTTGATGAACTTAGAAGAAAGGGTTGATCTCCCTCAAATATTTCACATCTATGTATCTATGTATATAATAAAAGTCAGTGTTTGTGGGTGGTGGTGCGGAGGGAGGAATATGTGCCAGCATTTCGATTTGTTGCCACTGTGAGATTATTTGCATAAAGGATACTGATTGGCCAGCCTCAGATGTCCAACATTCTAAGGCACCAGACAGAGGGGATTGGTTCCCACAGAGGGAGTATTTGCATAAAGGACTCTGATTGGCCATCGACAATCCAACATTCTAAGGTGACGCAGAGAGAAAAGGAAAGGCCTCAGGCAGTCAGTCACTGTGGCCAACAGCAATGACAGATCAGGACCAAACTTGGCACACAGGGGCCTAATGGCCCACTTCACAACCTGGTGTGGTTTAGGGCAGGATGGGCCATGAATGATGGAATTTGCAGTACCGTCACCTGATTCACTTCCCAAATAACATTGTAGCCCCTATAAATCACAGACCAGGCCCAAAATTGACAGTAAGGTTTCATTAACTTGATTTTCCTGAGTAGGCCTCAGCTCATGGGACATTGTGTATGGCCTGAACTGATAGTAACCCACCTTGGCTCACAGAGCCCCTATGACCCACGCTACATTGTACTGCAGTTTGGAGGAGGGTGGACCATGGATGATGGGACTTGATGTACCCCCATGGATTATGGGATTTGTAGTACTTTCAAACCTTTCATTCCCCACAGACCACTGCGGCCCAAAACTAAGACCGATAAAGACCAAACTTGGCACACAATGGCCCCATGACCCACACTCCATCCGACTGCAGTTTAGAGGAGGGTGGACCATGCATGATGGGAGTTCAAGTACCTCCATTCACTTCCCAAGCCCGCTGCAACCCTCACCCAGTGATTGAGGAAGACCACACTTCGTACACAAAGCCCCCATGACCCACTTTACATCCTGGTGCAGTTCGGAGTAGGGTGGACCACGGATGATGGGACTTGAGTTACCTTCACGTGGACCACGGATGATGGGACTTGAGTTACCTTCACTCATTTCCTGAGACTGCAGCGACCCTCACCCAATGACTGATCAAGACCAAACTTGGCACACACACAGCCCCCATGACCCACTTTACATCCTGGTGCAATTTGGAGGAGGATGGACCATGGATTATGGGACTTGAAGTACCCTCACTAATTTTCAGAGACCACTACAAGCCACATAACCAACTGATAAAGACCAACCTTGGCACACAATGCCTTTCTCAAATAACCCGGGCACCGCCGGGTCCCCAAGCTAGTTTGTAACATAAAAATAAGGGGGAAGATAAAAAAATGGAGTCTTATAGCATCTTTAAGATTAACAGACAATTCAGGTATGCAATTCACATCCTCAGCTGCATTAATGGAATGTAATATTTAGGTTTTCAGTATGTATTTAAATAACCATGATCTTATCTGAAAACTTCATTCCACCAATATGGGTAATGTTTCCCAGTTCCGCAAGTTCTCGGGACAGGCATGGTAAAGGTACCTTTAATCTGGCAAACATTTATAGGGAAATGAGGAACTGAATTAGCATCCTATTATGAAAACCATGGCCTCAAGACCCAAATAAGCTTGATGAAAATTGTCAGAGGGTACAAGTGAGGTACTTTGAATGCAATTTCCCTGCTTCTTGGCAGGGGGTTGGTTTGGATGGTCCATGAAGTCTCTTCCAACTCTATGATTCTATGATTCTGTATATTCAACCATTCTCTACTTTTAGACTGAACGAGATCATCTGGGGAGGCCCTGCTCTCACTCCCGTCAACAGCACAAATGCGTCTGGCGGGGACGAGAGACAGGGCTTTCTCGGCTGTGGCTCCCCACCTATGGAACACTCTCCCAAATGAGGTAAGATCCACTCCCTCCCTCCTGGCTTTTAGGGAAAAAAATTAAAATCATGGTTCCAGGAGCAGGCCTTCAGGCAGTAAATGTATGTAGCATTTTAGAGGGACATTGACTGGAACGGCGATTTGACTGACAAGACTGTTTTAATGCTTGTTGATGTATTGTTTTAATTATGATTTATGTTTAATTGTGGTTTTACTATTGTCATTGTTTGTATTGGCATCATATCGGTACCCAATGTAAGGCATTGAATTTTGCCATTATTTATGTGTAAGCAGCTTTGAGTCCCCCCAGGGGTGAGAAACGCGGTATATACATACTGTAAATAATAAATAAATAAATAATATGGGATTTCATGAGCCTTTTTCTGATAGACCCTCTGAAGGAAGCTCATGAAATTCTATTCTTGTGCAGGCCAAAGCTGGATGCAATGTACCAGCTCAGTTCAAGTTGCGCACGCATTATCTGCGGGTAAGAGAAATACTTAATCTCTTCTCCTCAAGCATTAACCACAAGTGGTGAACAAAATGTGGATGTGTAATTCACCTACTCTTCTTGGCAATCAAATCCTCTTTTGCTTTTCTAATAAGGAGTCACTGCTGCTTTTCTCACATTGTTTTTAAGCCTTTCCATCTCTCACTTTCACATTTCACACATTTCAAAAAGCTGTTGGCTGACCACAGATGGGTCTGGACCCCTATTCCAGCACACACTGTGACCATCTGTTTCTGTTCATTACAGTTTTCAAAAAAACATCAATGAGATTTCTGCAACAATATTCATGACCTGAAAAGAGCATCCGCAAACACTGAGTGCACACCAAGGCAACATGATCTGAATGTGTGCCACAGCATGCTCCATTTCCTTTTCAGCTTCTGTAAGGTTATTATCGCTGGCCATGTGATTCCTTAGAAATACAGGCTGATTACATTAGATGAGCATTTCCCTAATCCTATACTTTCCAATAATCTTGACTTCAGAGTGGCCATCATTCTCCTCCAGGGTAGCCATTGAATGGGACTGATCAAAACAGGCCTCTTCAACCTGCAGTGTTTGTGCCTCCAACTCCACAGAACCCAGGCCAGAATGTTCAGTGGTCAGAAATTATGGGGTGGAAGTCCAAAACACCTGAAGGGCCATGGGTCAAAGAGGTCTGGAACAAAGTTATAACCTAGTATATCTGAAATGCACCAAGTAAGGGAGGTTTGTATTTGATCAGGGCTGCTCACAACATTGATCGCAATCGACCAGTCAATCACGGTCCCGGAACTGGTCAATCTCAGCCGGACTTCACAGGGGTGCTCCTGCCCTGCGCGTGGCGCATCTTCCTCCTCAGGCTGCCCCTGAGGCGACTCCCCCACCTCCATCCTCAGTGCCGTCACAGCGTGGCCTGAGGAGGAGGGAGGGAGAAGAAGGAGGGCAGCAGAGGGAAGGAGGAGGCAGGCGCCTGGCTTGCGCATGTGCATTTGGACCGTGTGGCGGTGCGCGAAGACGAGCTACGAGGGAGGACAACAGCAAGGAGGCTTTGGCAGCCTTTTCCTGCCAAAGCCATCTGCGACTGTGAGGAGTTCATTTGCTTGAAGACTGCTATAAAACCACAAGTCTAAATAGTTTATTTCAGGTTCATTTGGTCCAGGAATGGGCAATCTTGTGGCTTTCTAGATTTTGTTGCATGGCAGTTCCAAAGATCCAATAGAGTAGAAAGCAGTGGGCAGGGATTTATTGTGCTCATTTGACATTTACTTATTTGAGATTATTCTCTAAAGTTTTCAAAAATAAACAAATTATTCACACGTTCAATTAGCATTTGTATAGCAGTGAGCTATCATTTTATGCCTACTCATAAAGCATTAGTGGTGGTTATATATACATTTTTGAAAACCAGGACAACAAAAAGGAAACAAAACTATTAAAATCCCCACTGAATGAATAACATCTACTTAAATTTTCTCTGGGCTTTACAGTAATTTTCAAACTTCTGGCTACTATTGGTGGAGCTGCTCTGATGTCACAGACTAGGAAAGAGGAGTGAGAAGAGTATTGGGGTCAATAATGAAATTAGTGTTTGTTTTTGTCTTTATTACTTGGACTTATGATAAAGAGAAAGCATAAATATTGTTAATTGTTAATTGATTAACAAAGTAATGTGAGATTACAAAAATCTCATATATAAGGATGCCCATTCTCCTTTCTTTTTCTGGTTTTTGAGGTTTTAAAAAGAGCTATAAGAAAAGATAAGAGAATCAATACTTTAAAGGTGAAGAAAGAAATATTTACATTATGGACATAAACAGATGATCTAGTGAGAGTGCTAGAAAACCCTTTGGAGACTATAAAGATTTGAAGAATTGGCAGGCTTTAAGATTAACCCACAAAGTATGATAAAGTTAACTAAATATGAGAAAAGAAGATCAGAAAAAAACTGATAGTCAAATAGGATTTTAAAAATAAGAAAGAGTTGAAACATTTAGATATTACTATGGCAAGAATGAATTGTATGTCATTGAAGAATAATTATGTTAACACATGACACAACGTTAAGAAAGACTTGTTAAGATCGGAAAAACGTAAACTGTCACTTTGGAGGAGAATATCAGTGATAAAAATAAATGTTTTCCCAAGAGTACTGTCTTTATTTCAGACAATCCTGATTTTGACAAACGATGTGCTACTTAAATGCATAAAGAGCTATAAAATTCACGTGGCAAGGAATGAAGCTGAGAGTTAAATTTAAGATTTTGCAAGAACTAAAACAGGAGTCTTCAAACGTTTTAGGGCCAGTTTGCATTCCCCCAGATGGCTGTGGGGCTGGACTATAGTTTGAAAAAACAAAAACAAATTCCTACGCACACTGCATGTGTCTTATTTGTAGTACAAAGAAACATGTAAGAAAAATGCAATATTTTTAGGGTTATCCCACTGATTACTGGCACACCATAATAGTGGGATTTGTAGTACTATCCTTGGTTACTGGCACACCATGACAAGGAACAATTCAAAGTTATAGGCCAGGGGTGCTCATACTTTTTCAGCATGTGAGCTACTTATAAAACAACCAAGTCAACCTACCCACTACAAAAATGTGAAACATATAACACAATATCTGCTTTGAACTGGGTTTTCTGAGTCCACACTGTCATATAATCTGATTCAAAGCAGCTAACATGGGATTTTATTCAACTGTGTGGAAAGGACCTCAGATAATCCAGGGCCGGCAGCACTTGGGCGGCGGCGGGAGCCTGCGGGGCGGGGCTGAGTCTTCCTCCTGCCCTGCTTGCAGTCTACCAGGATGCTCTACATGATCTACCAGTAGATCGCAATCTACCTAATGAGCACCCCTGTTTTGGGCAATAGGAAAGCATACGTGAGAAAGAGTGTGCTCAGCAAACGCTGCCAAACTTAGGCGTCTGCCAGCCATTCATTACCAAGGTCTTGCTAATAATCTTATCAGTAAAAATGTTTCAGAACAGGTTGCTCTTCTCACTGATCATGCCAATAAAGGAACAGGGAAATGTTTCCCTGGGATGATGCTGCATCTCCATCTTGTCTCCGCCTGATTTCATTCTCCTGGAAATCCTACAAATATATAAAATGAAGAACAATTTTAACCAATATAAACTTCCCAGTATTTCAAGGGGAAATGTAGCTCTGCTTTTGGCTGATGCGATAGTCAAGTTGAATAGGATCATTTTTGTTGTGTGCCTTCAAGTCATTTCAGACTTAGGGCAACCCTCAGCCTAAAGTTTAGGACGTGGACCTTAGTTTTGGGATCCCTGATCTAAAACAAAGGGAACACATTTCAGATTGTACTTTCTAGGCATGAGAAAAAAGTTATGAAAATTGAAAGAAATCAGAAGGGATTCGTATGTATGGGACTTTGGGCTTCCGCAATCCCGGAAGTGGACTTTCTTTTTCGCACTCCCTGGGCCCAAATTTTCGTTAGATTTGTAAATATTTCGGAAGGCTCCCTATTATCCCCTCCAAAATAGCTTCCCAGACATTACTCCCAGTCAGATGGGGCCTTTCCATGCTCGAGGCCTACTTTAACTGAAAGGCCTTTCCTCCAGGAAGTGAAAAAGGAGCCGGACCATAGAGAGATCCAGAGCGGGAGTCCTAGAGCGGCTGGAGGACTCAGGAAAAAAAGCGGTTTAAACTGCAGGGAAAGGAGCCTAGATAGGAGGACAGGCGAGAAGGACATGAGGAAGGCTGAAACAATGGCAGAAGGGGTTGAAAACAGCCCGGAGAGGAGCAGGAAAAGTGCAGAATCAAGGAAAAGTTCAAACCTCCTAGAGAGCTATGGGAAACTGAATGGGGTAAAGCTGCAGTGAGAAGAGCTCTGGAGAAGGTAGGCAACTATTTTATAATTAATAATAAATATATTAATAATATTTACTCCTTCTAATTTCCTGGAAGGAGGGCCCTTTTAATTCTAATAATAATAATAATATATTAATAATATTTACTCCTTCTAATTTCCTGGAAGGAGGGCCCTGGGCATTTAATTCTAATAATAATAATATTATATTAATAATATTTACTCCTAATTTCCTGGAAGGGCCCTGGGCATTTAGTTCTAATAATAATAATATTATATTAATAATATTTACTCCTTCTAATTTCCTGGAAGAAGGGCCCTGGGCATTTAATTCTAATAATAATAATAATATATTAATAATATTTACTCCTTCTAATTTCCTGGAAGGAGGGCCCTGGGCATTTAATTCTAATAATAATAATAATATATTAATAATATTTACTCCTTCTAATTTCCTGGAAGGAGGGCCTGGGCATTTAATTCTAATAATAATAATAATATTATATTAATAATATTTACTCCTTCTAATTTCCTGGAAGAAGGGCCCTGGGCATTTAATTCTAATAAATGCTCTGGAGAAGCAAGCCTTGACCAGAGGTGGGCAACTATTTTATTTAATAATAATAATAATATATTAGTGCATGATATGTCCCTGCAAAGAAACCCTGGCTTTTTATAATAATAATAATAATAATATATTAATGCATTATATCTCCCTGCGAGGAAACCAAGGGAAATGTTGCCCCTTGATTTGCCTGTGCTTAAAACAGTGTCAGTCCTGTTTCCCTGCTTTGCCTACTTTAGAACTAATTAAGAATTTCGTTACTAATCACGTTACATTTTAGAACTTTTTGGAATTTTTTTGTAAGTATTTCTATTACTAATCAACACCCCCCCATCTGATTTTAGAATCACAATTTTTGGGTTCTAAACCATGCCTGGTACTTTCTGCATGTATGTTGGTTTAGATCAGTGGTTCTCAACTTGTGGGTCCCCACATATCTTGGCCTTCAACTCCCTGAAATCCTAACAGCTGGAAAACTGGGTGGGATTTCTGGGATTTGCAGGCCAAAACTTCTGATTGAGAACCACTAGTTTAGAGGTAATACTAAACAGGCTTGATTACTAAAAGATTGTTGGAGGTAATAACCTGAAGTTTGGATTGCATGGTTACTTACAATATAAAAAAACTGAAATGGATGTATATTATAATGATAATTTTGCCAAGGATAAGAAATCAATACAATGGAGGTTATGTGTTGTAGATGAGTGACATTATGGGTCTCAACACAATAGGTTTTTTATAAGAAAAAATAAGAGCTAAAGAGAAATGGGCTACTTATCAAGATCTTTTGGAATGTGATCAAGAAAAATATAGAATTAAATGAATTTGATATCTACTGTCTGAAGTGTTGTAGATGAATATTTCTTACTTCCTTCTCTGCTAGATCCTGTAATGGGGTGTGCGTGGGAATGATTAATGTTCTGCTTCTGCCTTGCCAATTTGTTTACTCTGCTCGATAGTATATTCTATATACCAAATTGTTAAACTGTGCACTATAGAAATGCAGGAGTAATTCTCTCCATAGTACATCTACACTGTAGAATGAATGTAATTTGATACCTCTTTAACTCTCAAGCCTCAATGCATGGAATTCTGGGAGTTGTCGTTCCATAAGTCTTCAGACTTCTCTGCCAAATAGTGCTGTTTTCTCACCAAACTACAGCTTCCAAGATTCCATAGTATTGAGGCATGGCAGTTAAAGTGAAGTCAAACTACATTAATACATAAGCCCCTCTGAGTCCCATTTGGGGTGAGAAGAGCAGGGTATAAATATAGTAAATACATTAATTAATTGATGCTGCAGTGTATATACATATCATATTACTTTTGTTACTGATGATTGCAGAGACAGTAAATCTATATGTATGTTATTAATGTTTTCTTCTGTAATATTATGAAGAATTAGGTTCTAATTACAGTTCATCTTTAAAATGGAACCAGAGGTGCTGCTCTTAAGGACTAGTCCTATTAGGTTGTAAGAGATATTACTGGTTTTGTGCCTAATTCAAATTCAACCATCTACCTTTTAAAAATGGTTTTTTGAAAAAATTCAAATAGTAAAACTGATATTTTTTTTGGTTTTATACAAGTTACACTATTTTCTAAGCCGCTGCATATAATAAAACTTGAGTGTTCTTGGATTTTGGTATCGATTGTATCCTGAAACCAAACTCCCATTTGATACCATATAGGCCATTTATATAGCTAGCTGATGAACCACATGTTGTTTCTTTTGAAGAAGATATTTACTGTAGGTGTCTGAAAAAAATGGAAGCTTTTAACTCCTACTATGAATATTTTGCTACCCTCCTGTTTGACTCCAGCCTATGAAACCACATTATAGGGGTGTTGTTTTTTTTTAGCAAGGCCTGTTGAACAGAGGTTTACCATTGGCTTCCTTAAAGGCTAAAAAAATGTGACTTGCTCTTGGTTACACAATATTTTCCCATGGCTCAACAGTGATTGAAACAATTCTCGTTTGGTATCCTATTACAACACTGTAACTACTATGAACCACTTTCTCACATATATTTACTGTCCTATACAGTAATCTATAGAGAAGGTAATGAAATTACTTTTTTGGTTCTGGTTTTACTGTATATATAATATACAGTAGTTTCACTTATCCAACCTTTGCTCATCCAGTGTTCTGTATTATCCAATGAAGTCTGCCTCCCACCCGGATCCACAGCTGTTTCAATACATTGCAATGTTTTGGTGCTAAATTTGTAAATACAGTAATTACTAGGCCTGGTTGATCCATGGTTCTAAATGCTTCCAAAGTACTTACAAAACAAAAGATCTGGTAGTGAACATTTCAGAACTGTAACAAAACTTTGAAAATTTCATTATAAATGGCAATTCCTAATTGGTTCTGTATTAAAAATCACCAATAATGAAATAATAATGAAATTTTGATATAGTTCTGAAATGTTCACCACCAGAACTTTTGTTTTGTAAGTACTTTTGAAGCATTTAGAACCATGGATCAACCAGGCCTAAATTATGGTACTACATAACATTACCATATATTGAACTGCTTTTTTTGGGTCAATTTGTTGTAAAACATGATGTTTTGGTGCTTAATTTTTAAAATCATAACGTAATTTGATGTTTAATAGGCTTTTCCTTAATTCCTCCTTATTATCCAACATTTTCACTTATCCAACGTTCTGCTGGCCCGTTTATGTTGGATAAGCGACACTCTACTGTATATTTAGGTTGCATGCTCTCTTGCTCATTACAATTATTTTAAAATGTATATAAAAACAGAGATCCTAATAGCAGCGGGAACAACACTTTGGGGATTAAATTAAGTTAGACTGGTATGTGTTAGAGACTACAGAAAACAGAAAGATGGCCTGCTTTGCTCTCCAGAGATGTAACCCAGCTGCATTTGTGCTGGGGACTAATGGGCAATTGGAGGAAATGTTGCTGTAAGCTTTGAACTGTGAAATCCCCAAAGGATAATTCAGCCTGACCGTCTTGTTGCCATGGTGACAAAAAGTACCACGACTTATTTCAACGTTAAATGAGTGTGGTCCTCTTCATGAAAGAGGGCCATTGAAATGTCATAGTTTAGTAGCAGAACATATTTGCACCACGAGGAGTTTTCAACCTTGAGTACTGAAAAAAATCTATTATCATAACCAAATGGTCTCTCGCCTAATACAAATAACTCATGCTGTGTTTATCAACCAGGGTCCCGATCCTTGTAATGCATTTACCCTATGCCAAGCATATCAATGAGCAGCACCTGAGCTCATCACAGATAGAAGTTTTCTGCACTCAAAATGCATATATTTATTTAGATTTGATTTTCATGCTGCTCTTTCTCACAGGAGCAGAATGCACCCCCACCCCACTGCGCCCCCCATGTGCTGATCCCTGAGCAGCATGTTTGGAGCATGAATAGATATGCAATGCATATCTAAGCCAAATTCTGAAGTTAGGACATTAGACAGGTGGAAGGAAAGCTGGAAATATACTGTCCCCTACTGTTTTTCCCCTTCTTCTGGGATGGCCAGTTATCCCACATCCTTTCTGCACCTTTCTGAATCCTTTCCCCACATTCTCCTTGCTTTTCCCCACTTATTCCCTTTGGAATTAGGTATTCCTGTTTTTGTACATGGAAAGATTGGCCTGAGGAGTCATCCATAGTTAGGTCATGACCACAGTGGGAATCAAAAAGTGCAGATATAGGCTTGAAATCACCCTTGCCCCATATGTCATGGCCATGAAAAAATATCTGCTCCAGCACAGACACTTCCAAGCTATTGCTTGGGGAAGATGGTTTTCATTGGATGCACAAGGGAGCAGTGGTTTCAAATGGCAGGGAAAGAGATTCAACTGAACATCTTAGGAACTTGCTGGAGAATGGCATAGGTTGTGTGGGAGTGTGGTGGAGTCTCTTTCTCTGGAGGCTTTTCCGCAGAGGCTGTCTTTTGGGAGTGCTTTGATTGTGCCTTCCTGGATGGCAGAGCTTGGACTGGATGGCCCTTGAGGCCTCTTCCAACTCTAGGATTCTAGGATTCTATATTGAGAATAGGCAATATGGGGTCTAATGGATACACTTCTTCTCTCTCGTCTGCCATCTCATCCTGATAAGAACATAAGAAGAGCCATGCTGAATCGGGCCTCAGCCCATCTAGTCCAGCATTCTGTGTCACACAGTGGCCAACTAGTTGTACACAGGGATCTCTAGGGAGAACCATCTCATCCTGACCAAGACCAACCCTTTTGGGATCCACATTATTTTGTCTTTCCAACATTATTTTGGCCTCCAAAAGAGAAGTAAAACAAATATACAAGAACCCAGGGGTAATATTTACAATGGTACCATTAGTAGTATTATATTGTATCAATGTATAAACAAATATATTATAATATCACATACCATTACTATACTATATTGTATCAATTATATTATAATACATTATAATATAATTATATTATAATATATTGACATTATAATATAATGTAACATTCTATTATATTATTATTATTAAAATAATAAAATTATTTATTTAAATAAAATTATCCTCTACTAAATATTTTCATTACTCCTATAAAACTCAAATAACCCAAAATAAAGTAAAATAAAATATTATATATTACTATTTGCATGCGCAGTTGCGCCTGTCTCTCCTTGATGCTCCCGGCCGGCACGCGCGCGTGCGCGGCGAGGTGGGCGGGTGTGGTAGGGGTCACACGTGATTGGGCCTGACGAGGGAGTTCGCCTCAGCGCGCAGCGGTTACTTCCGGTGGCGGCTGTCAGGAGGCAATACGTCGCCAATACCCCTTTGGCTCCACTCCCATCTCCCTTTGTCTCCGCCCCCTGCCTGCCCAATTGGGTCACTGTATTCGGCGGCAGGGCGGAGACAAAGGGAGAGGGGAAGCACTCCCTGCTTGCCTGATAGGGAGTGCTTTGCTTACAGGCTTCTGCGCACAGGAACTACTGGGCATGCGTGGAGGTTTTCGCGCATGCGCAGTTGCTCCTGTGCTCAACTTCAGCTCCGGAGCAACTGCGCCTGCGCAAAAACCTCCGCGCATGCTCAGAAGCGGCATCGGAGCACACAAGGCCGGGGCCCAAAAGCAGGCAGCTGCGGCGCTGCCTGAGGAACATCGGCGCTGCCTGAGGAACATCGGCAGGGCCAGGACGCTGTCTGGTGCCGGCGCCCAGGGGAATTCGCCCCTTCCCAGATGGCGCCCCATGCGGCCGCTTCCTTGGCCTACCTGTAGGACCGCCCCTGGGAGAACCCCCTCCTTACTGGCCCACCCACTCCACTCTGGTTCACCATGTGGCCCACAAGTTAGAAAGTTTGCCCATGCCTGATGTAAGGCCTACATTCACTGTAGAATTAGTGCTTATTCTTATCAAATGACTTTAAAATAAAAAATATGTTGTTTACCATTATAAAGTGGTAATGTTCCAACAAGCTAAAAGCTTTTGCATTTGCTATTTTTCCATCTGAACAACTTCATTGAGAATTGCAAACAGTTAACTATGAATTGAGTAATATTGTTTCACAACAAACAGACAGACCCTGCCTTGACATGTCTATGGAAGGAATACTGGAGAAAGTGGTAATGTTCCAACAAGTTTCCGATGCTTTGCCTTAAGCATCAAGAACAATAGATGTTATTTCACTCTTTCTGTTGTCAGATTTTAAATCCTTTCTCAATGACTGACATCTTCTCCTCACTCTTGCTGTCAGATTTTAAAGCTTTCCCCCAATGATCAAGATCTTCTTGGTCCTTCTGCTGTCACATTTAGAAATGATCAAACTTTCCTCAAACCTTCTGCTGTCAGATTTTAAACCATTTCTCCAGTTATTTCCATTCTCTCAACTACTCCAAAGCAGTGATTTTCAACCTTTTTTTTGAGCTGCGGCATATTTTTTACATTTACAAAATCCTGGGGCACACCACCAACCAAAATGTCACAAAATGACACTCTAACACAGTAATACATATAGTTAATATGTTTTTAAATGTATTTATACACTCACTTAGTGTGAAACCTGGGCCTGTTTCTATGAACACAAAATAGATATCCTGGCAGGAATGGTAGAAAGACACACACGAAGCTCTTGCTCAACAGCTGTCAGTCTCTCTCTGTTTTTAGTTTTTATCGCAGTCAAGCTTGAGAAGCTCATCTCACACAGATATGTGGTTGAAAACAGGAGCAATGTCAAAATAGCTTTGTTGGCCAGAATGGGGAACTCCCTGGTAACAGATAACCAAAAACTGTTCAAAGGAAGATCAGCAAATTTTAGCTTTAAACTACGATCTTGTTTCAGTTCAATGAGTCTGAGCGAATCCAAGATGGCGTGACCATAGCACTCTCGTATCACTTTTTAGGTGATGCAAGAGTGCTATGATTCCATTTTTAAAGGGATAGATGCACCTTATAGTTTATATATGAATGAAGTTTGAAAATAATTTCTCACAGCACACCTGATGATCTCTCACGGCACACTAGTGTTCCGTGGCACACTGGTTGAAAATCACTGCTCTAAAGAATCACAAGCAGTCCAGGTAACCTCTTTACCAACCTGTTCAGCCTGCCACTAATTCCTTTTCCCTCTGAAGGCTGCATGGATCTTTGCAAAACTGCTGGATAATCGGCAAGAAATTTTAAATCAATGAAGGATCAATCCTCACATTTTCAGCAGAACTTGTTTTCAGTCTTTCTTTCTTGATGCCGTACTGGACTTCCACATATATGTCAGTTCCTTCAGGAAAAAGTATGCGATAGACATAAGAAAGAAGTCAATATACTCAGTTCAATAGATGCTTAATAGAAACAGTTATATGAACTGAGGAGCTCAACCACCTTCTTGTGCCATTTCTATACAATATGTTACTAAATGGAATCCATATTAAGAAACCTTCCACATTAGCTATTAAAAATAAAGGAGAATATTATAACATATTAGAATAGCTGGAGTAGTTAGAAGAAGAATAGAGATGCTGTTCTTATGAAACAGAAATATGAAGAAATATTTATTTATCCAAACATTTGTACCCATCTTTCTCAACCCCCGAAGGGGGACTCAGGGCAGGTTACAACCAACAGCAATTTGATGCCAACACATAGCAATATAGCACAAGTTAAATGTTAATTAAAACATTAAATTATAAAATAGCTGTTTAAAAACATTAGCAACTATATATTAACAACTATATATTTATATTTGAATATAACTATATATTAAATATATTTTAAAGAAATAATTAGGACTCTGCAGATTTGTTTACATAATCAAAAAAGCTCAAAAGAATCCATATTTAATATCGAAATCAGTTTGTGTACTTTACCTGTTCTTTTCATCCATGAATCCTTTCCTTTTGTACACAAGTGTCTAACACTGAAGCTGTCACATATTATTGACATATATTTATAGCTACATAATGCTCTGATGGGCAAAAGCAATTTAATTTATACCCCATTTTGTTTTCAACCTCTTGAACTTTGAAAGCCTGAGCTTAGATATTTTTTTCGCTATTGTTTGGCTTAGGAAGCACGTCTGTCTTCACAAGGAACAAAAGGAAAAATTTAATGGAAATATCCATTTTTAAAATTAGCAGTATCAATTTTTTGCTTCCCAGCTACTCATTTTAGGATTAAAGATGATTTACAGGATGGCTGCAATGTAATTTCTCCAAAAAAACAAAACAAAAACAACACAGTAAGTCCTTACCTGTATCAACCCAGAAGAAATTCTATGCAATTAAGTTTAAATTTCTTTCTTACTGCCTTGACAGATATAAGTAGGTTCCTCTACTCAGAATTACCTGCTTTTTTCACTTTTGTTGCTTCTTTATATTCGCCCTCAAAAAGGTTTAAACACACACATACAAAGAAGCAAAGAGCAAAAATTAACAACAACAACAACCTTTATTTCTATTCCACTCTATCTCCCCGAAGGGACTCAGGGTGGATTCCAGCATATACAGATATATGTAGACACAAGGCAAACAGTCAGTGCCTCAAAATAATGATACACAGATACACCGATCACAGTAAAGGCTTCCCCTTCATCTCCGTTTCTGGAGGTGGTGCACATCTCCATTTCAAAGCCAAAGAGCCGGCATTGTCCGTAGACACCTCCTAGGTCATAAGGCTGGCACAGAGCACTATTTACCTTCCTGCCGAGGTGGTACCTATTGATCTACTTACATTTGAAAACTTAGCATGTTTTCAAACTGCTAGGTTGGCAGGAGCTGGGGCTAAGAGCAGAAGCCCACCCCATCCTGCAGATTCGAATCACCAACCTTCCGGTCAGCAAGTTCAGCAGCTCAACGTTTTTTTTAATAGTAGCAGCAAATTAAAATTGAATAGTAAAAAGAGTAGAGTCACAGGTTAAAGACTATTTAAGCCTACATTTAAAAAGTATATTGTCAGAAATATCATAGCACTATTTCTTTTGAAAGGAAAACCCACAGCCAGGCAGCCACCATAATAAAGACCCATCGCATGTTCCTATCACGTTTCCCATCATCTTTTCGTTTCGTTTTACTAATATTCTCATTGCTTTTACTATTACTTTTTCCTGAATTAACTGCTGCATGCTCTGTGTCTGTCTTCAAGTGTTCTTCTCCTTAATTTATGTAAATCATCTGTCTTCAAGCGTTCTCCCTCTTAATTTATGTAAATCTTTCTTCTAGCCACTAGTCTGCATGGTTCCCCCCCCCCCCTGATCCCATTACACACAGCAAATTTTATCACACGAGGCAGACAAATCAGCATTGCAGCAGTACCTTGGGAAGTCTGACTTGGCCACAGTAGTCCACGCTCTGGCTACATCCTGTATAGACTACTGCAATACGCTCTATGTGGGGTTGTCTTTGAAGACTGTCTGGAAGCTTCAAATGGTCCAACGAACGGCAGCCAGATTGTTAACACGAGCAGCGCTCAGGCAGCATACAACTCCTCTGGTGCACCAGCCCCACTGGCTGCCAGTTTGCTACCAGGCACAATTCAAAGTGCTGGCTTTAGCCTATAAAGCCCTAAATGGTTCTTGCCCAACTTACATGTCCGAACGCATCTGCCCTTATGAACCATCTAGGTCCTTAAGATCATCTGGGGAGGCCCTGCTCTCGTTACCGCCTTTGTCACAAGTACGTTTGGTAGAGATGAGAGACAGGGCTTTCTCGGGGATGGCCCCTTGGCTTTGGAACGCCATCTTTATAGATATTAGATCAGCCCCCTCTCTTTTAACATTCCGGAAAAAAGTCAAGATGTGGTTGTTTGAACAAGTGTTTGCAAATACAGAATAACTGATATAGGAAAATGGAACGACTAGACAATGAACCTGGACAACGTTTTCAATAAGAAGACACTATGGATTTATATTTTATTGATTTGTTTAGTTTCTTTATTTGTTATGTTTTTAATTGTATTTATGACACTGTAAGTATTGAATTTTGCCCTGTTAACCACCTTGAATTGCCTATGGGTCAAGAAAGGCTGTATACAAATACAATAAATAAATAAATATTCATATCATGTATGCATCCTACTATTGGTTTGTTTCCCCCACTCCTCATGCACTAAAAATACAAATAAAGGAATCACAGTAGTGTAAGAAAGTGGGATTATGGAGGTGTGCAGTAGTATAATCACTGGACTTAGAACTGGCAAACTGACACAATTGAGCTGTGGAAAAGAGATGCAATATCGAAGGTGCTCAACCTGATATGTATCCATTGTACACTAATGTAGCTGTAGTGCCATAGCAGATTGGTGTGATAAAGTCTGCCTGATACTCCATTCTCTATTTTAAAGTTCCCCACTATCACTTTGTAAAAACCTTTTTGAGCAAACAGAACAATACATAAGCTCTTTTTGAAAGCATAATTTTAGTTCTGACAGTGATACATTGTCCAAATCATCATCATCATCTTGTTGTGTATCCAATAATAATAATAATAATAATACACTTTATTTTTTAAAAATATCTCTGTGGAAGAATTCAGAATGGATTACAATACACATATGAGGCAAACATTCAACGTCTTTTTACACACACAGTATACAACATTGACATGCAACACAAACAAAGGTTCCCCCTTTTCCATCTCTGGTGTCTAGAGGCAATTCTCAACTCCAGCCATGGGGAGGTGCTCTTGTTCCATTTTCCATTCCATGGACACCTCTGATTGTGTTGCTGGCATGTCTGCATATCTGCGTGGAGCATTTTTACCTTCCTGAGGTAGTACCTATTGATCTACTATCATGCTTTTGAACTGCTAGGTTGACAGGAGTTAGTCTGACAGTTGAAAGCTCACCCTGACTCATGGCTTTGAACTGCCAACCTTCTGGTCAGCAGCTTTCCTGCAGCTAATGGTTTAACCTGCCATGGTACCATGGCTCCAAATCAAGTGAAGTTAGGTATAGTGACTTTATTTTTCTATTTTGATTGTTCTTGTCCATAGACCATAAACTAAATGACAGATTAGTATTAAAAGGGTATGAAGAAAGCTGCTATTTCCTGACTCAATAAAACATTTCCTTAACAATTAATCAGGTTTGCAACAAAAAAAAAAAGGTTTCTCGGCTGAACTGTAAATATTGATTTTAAAGTTGGAGGAGTGTGCCAATGTCAGTGAGTCAATAGTCGGTATATAACTACAGTATATAGTATTTTCTAGTTTTACATTTTATAACGGATTTTATTGTGCTTAGGGCTTTTGTATGTTATTATACACAATTTTTAGAGGGTTCGCCTTCAAATGTGAGTAACCCCCCTTTTTTCCAGTCAATCATCAAAATCGAAAGCCATGTATTAGAATTTGAATTAAGTATACCATTTGGTAGATGAAGTCTGATGTTTTGGGGACCCTCCTCTTCATTCAACTGAGTAAACCCCAAATATTTTAGAGCCATAGAATTATAGAGCTAAAATAGCCCACAAGGGCCACCCAGTCCATTCTCCTGGCAGGTAGGAATACACAATCCAATCCATCCTAATAAATGGCTATTTGGTGTCTGCCCTGTTTCCTCTTGTGCTCTATCTCCTTTTTGGGGAGCCAGGGTACAAAAATAGTTATCATCATCATCACATCACCAATACTATGTTCAGCTGGAGTGAATGGATAAGTGAAGAATGAATTGAAACAGAGGAGAAGAGTTAGGGGGACACTGCTATACAGTACTCTGTAAAGCAGAGGTTAAATCATATAGCCATCAGATATTGCTGGATTGCAGCTCTGCTGGCTACAGCTGCATAAGGGCTGCAATGTGAACATATATGAATGTCTCTAAATAGAAGGTCCCTAAACAAAGTCATATCTAATCCAGAATAAAATGTGGACAAAAGCAATTCAGATGCCAATGGAGAGATTATTACAGGCTCCTACCTGCTTGTTTTCTCACAGGTTCCCTTCGCATGAGACACGAGTTAATATGTAAACTAGGGATATTGAGCCTGAGACCTTGGAGATGTATTTGGCCATTTTAGGGTCTCAGCATGGTCCTCTAACATATTCCTAATGGACAGCAACAGCCTTGGGGACAGCCCAAATTTTGGGAGTTTTCCAGTTTTGTACAGGCTGGTCCCAGTTCCAAAAGGTAGGGATGCCTTTCCCCCCATGGGGTCAGCTGAAACAGGTGCCGGGCAATGCAGGGCATGGGGTAGCAGTTTCCCGATGCCCCCCAACGAAGGTTGCTGGATTTGCCACAATGCGTGGCAATTCTGGCAGTTATGTGATAAGGTTGCTAGTTGCTAACCCTAAGAGCTTGAAGATAGAACCTGCTATTCCTTCTCCTTTGATCTTTGATGTCACCCATTAATATAGTATGACCTAGAAAACTTACTTGATACATAATAAAACCCACTGTTAAAAAGAGGTTTCCACAACATTGATATGGTCATTATAGCTAGTAGCCACTGATGCACCCCTACCAAATATTTGTCAAGGACATTGTTCAATTTTCCAGAAGATTATCTGATCAAAAGTGTTCATATCCAAGGTATAATCTCCTGAAACCATGTGTAATTGCTAAAGCTGCCATTACTGATTCAAGGCAAGTTTTGAATGCGAAATTAATTTCTAGGCTTCTTCTCAATTGTCTTTTGAAGTGTCATTTAACTAGGGTAATGAGGTATTGCAGGATGAGTAAATGCCTCCATTGGATAGACGGCGTAAATTCATAACAGACAACACATAAAACATCTGCTATTTTGGTGATGACTCTCTCTGAGCTGATGGATGTTACAAAACAGTTGTTTAAAATCAGTATTGTAATGAATGTAAAGGATTACTCACAATCACTCATGTTTCATTCAACCTGTGCATCATATATTTATATATGCAGCAGTATGTTTTTTCTTGACAACGTCGACAAATGAAAATATCAACAATTTTCTTTTTAAAAGCATTCTTTTCTAGGCTTGACATGCATTTAATGATAAACCTTTCCCCTAACCCTGAACTATGTATAGAGAAATATAACATTTTTACTGTAACATCTCCTCCCCAGCCAAATCAATGTAACCTTCGTGGCAAAACTCTAATGTTGAGGCATGCTTTTGTGTACCTTTTAGGCAGCAAAAGAAATGGGGCAGAAATTTTTGACTGCCTTAAAGTAAGTGGAAATATTCTTGGATTTTAAACATGACTCCAGAGCTTGTTAATAGTAGCAGTGTTGTGCTAAAACAGATTGAGGATGAATTCTCCTCTGGGAAACTTGCTATTAATTCTAATAGAAATGGGATTCAACTTCGGGTTGTTGTAGATTTTTTGGGCCGCATGGCCATGTTCTCTCCTGACGTATCGCAAACACCTTTGTGGATGCTTGCCACAGATGTAGGCAAAACCTCGGGAGAGAATGCTACTAGAACATGGCCATACAGCCCAAAAAATCTACAACAACCCAGTGATTCCAGCCATGAAAGTCTTCAACAATACATGGGTTCAACTTTGTGTTGCTGCTTTTTCACCAGGAATACCTCTGAGGACTACCTTGAGACCATCATACAACTGCTAGTTTGAGGCCCAGGAGATCTTTCTATGTCATAATCACCCTTTAAAGAAAACAATGCACCTAACACCATTGCCTTCTCCTCTTCATCCACAGATTTGATATACACATATTCACGTAACTATGGTCCAAGAAAAACTCCTCTCCAGAAATTTCTCTGGGCTTCTCTGGGGGCCCTTCTACATTGCCATACAATCTACATTATCTGCTTTGAACTGGATTATATGAGTCTATGCTCCCAGGCCCCTTCCAGACCTCTGAATAAAATCCCACATTATCTGTTTTGAATTGGAATACATGGCAGAATGAACTCAGATAATCCAATTCACAGCAGATATTGTGGGATTTTCTGCCTTGATATTCTAGTTATATGGCTGTGTGGAAGGGGCTTCATATAATCCAGTTGAAAGTAGACACTTGGATTTTATACAACTGTGTAGAAGGGACCTAAGTCCACCAATGTGATTTTACTATAGTATCCAATGCAAGTGTATTTGAAGCATAGTGTTCATTATTATCCAAAGTTTCAGGTAACCACAGGAGGCTTGGAACATTTCCTCCCTGTATAAGTGGATCATACTGTACTGTAATACTGTACAGTATTAGATGCCCAGGACCTAAAAACTTTACTTTTTTAGGACTGCAACACCTAGAATTCCATTAACCAGACCCTCTGGGAGCTGCAGTCCAAGTTCTAAATCCCATTTTTAATCCCAACTAGAGTACATCAATGGACTCCATGGGGCTAACTAAGGCTTCATAGGTTCAACTGTAGTTGGGACTAGCAATTATACATCTCCCCACCCCCACACAGGTAAAATGTTTAAACTCTGACCATACTCTCCTATAGTATGGTATTTGTATTGAAAAAGTAAACATTCTTAAAATATATAGAAACTTCTGGAAAAGAAGAGTAATTCTGCATTGTCAGCAGCTCTTTAAAAAAAAAGGGCTACAAGAATATTTGTCTAAAACTATCCACAATTGTGCTTGGGAATTAGATCTCCCCAAGATCTATGCCAGTTTGCCAAAATCCGTATAATCTTCAACCATAGTAGTCTGGTTTACCCTTCTACAAGGAGGAGATATACAGTAAGATTTTGCCATTTGAAGTGCTCTTAAGAGTCCATCTGTTGGCTACACGCACACACACACACACACACATCCAAGAATGTCGGCCTTGAATGTGACAAATAAGGCAGATCCCATACTCTGAAAATGTGAAACATTTCTAAGCCTTGAGAGTCATATCAGAGATAGATAAAAAATATTGCTGAAGTTCATTTTGATAAGAGTGCATGGAAACTCACGACATTTGAATGGGAAACTGACGGCTTTGCTCTACCTTGATCCACATATGGATCTTTTCAGTGGCAAGCAGTCTCTCTCTGACTATTTAGATTTAATCTCCAAGGATATTAATTTTACTAATTTTCACAATAGGCAGCAATGACCAATAGATGGTGCTCTTGTTATATTAAAGTGTTTCACTAAGGGGCAGTGGGATATATTTACTTACCTAATTATGTAAATATTTCTATGTCATCTTTAATCCAAAGGTTTAAGGGAAGCTAACAATAAAATCAACCTAAAGTAATAAATAATTTTGTTTTTGTTAACAGCCATCAGGTTGACTTTTTTTTTTGTATAATCATTTTTATTGGGTATTTTTAGAGTCATTGATTAAAAGAATAGATAGCAAAAGGAAAAGAAAGAGAGAGAATGAAAGAGAGAAAGAAAGAGTAAGGAGAGAAAGCAAGAAGAAAGAAAAAGAGGAGAAGAAAAGAAAGAAAAGATAGAGAGTGAAAAAGTACAAAGAAGAAAGTGATAGAGGGTTGCTGACTGCTAAGTCAGCCAGAAAGTCTCTTAGTCTCCCAGTCAGGATAACAGGGGATCCGTGCTTGCTTGTCACTCATCACATTTCATATGTACTTTCAACCGCCCTCTCCTGTACTTCTGTTGTTTGCAGTACATTCTTACATCTTCGCATTTTTAGATAGGCTTTTATGGGTTGCCAGTTTGTCCTTAGCTTTGGGTTCTGGTCGTTAACTAAACTTTTTAGTGAGTCAATGTCCATGTATTCAGATAGTTTTATAGCCCATTCTATTGGATCTGGAGAGCTTTCCTGCTTCCAGTTCCTTGCCACAACCACCCTTGCTGCCGCAGCCATAAAAAAAATATTTTGTCTTTTTCCGTGTCTAATTTACCCTCCGTTAGATTTAATAAATAGTATTCTGGTTTAAATTCAATTTCAGTCTCTAAGATCTTCTGTATATGTGTGTGAATCTTCTTCCAGAATTTTTGGTTAGGGGACACGACACCACCAACAGTGCATAAAGGTCCCTATCTGCTCCTTACACTTCCAGCACTTGTTATTTAGATTTTTGTAAAGCTTGGCTAGCTTTTGCGGGGTTAGGTGCCAACGATAAAATAATTTTATCCAATTCTCCGAAATTGTTGTAGCCCCAGCATATTTCGTATTCTTCCTCCAAATTTCTTCCCATTCTCGTAATAGAATGGAGTGGCCGAAGTCTTGTGCCCACTTAATCATATTGTCTTTTACTACTTCCATCTCAGTGTCCCTCTCCAATAATTGATTGTATAGTGTTCTTATCAACTTTTTGTCTTTTAACATAACCAGATCCCATATCGTTTGGGTCTGTGTAAAATTGTTTGTTTTATCTTCTCTAAAGTAATCTTTAAGTTGGACATAGTGGAACCACGACAGGTTTATACCTGCATCTCTTAGATTGTCTCGAGTTTTTAACTTCCAGGTCTCCCCCTCTCTTTCAATTAAATCTTTATATGTATGCCACTTATTTGAGGGAAGTTCTTTCTTATGTTGCGCTTCGAGTGGAGATATCCAGAGGGGCGTCGCTTTATAAAATTGATTTTTGTATTTGCACCATACTTTCAGTAAAGCCGCTCTTATATAATGGTTCGTAAATTGTTTTTCAACCTTGGCTTTGTCATACCATAGGTATGCATGCCAGCCTCGCCGTGCATCACTCCCTTCCAAAATTAGCAATCTTCTTTTTGTTAGTGTAGCCCAATCCTTCACCCACGTAAGTGCTGCTGCTTGGTAGTAAAGTTGTAAATTAGGAAGGGATAGGCCCCCTTGCTCTTTCCTCGCTGTTAGATTCTTGTACTTTACTCTGGGTTTCTTACCTGCCCATATGAATTTCAAAATATCCTTTCTCCATATTTTGAAGCAATAATTTGTTCTGAGAACCGGAATTGATTGGAACAAGAAAGTCATTTTAGGTAAAATGTCCATTTTCACCGCAGCTATTTTCGCCTGAAGGCTTAAGTTCAAGTGTTTCCAATTATCCATCTTTTTTCTAATCGCATTCCATGTTGTTTCATAATTATTTTTAATTAATTGGTTGTTTTGGGGTGTGATGGTAATGCCCAGATACCTTACTTTGTTTGTAATTTGTATACCCGCTAGTTCATGTATTTTCTCTCTCTTCTCTTTCTTCATGTTTTTAACTAATAACTTTGTTTTGTCATAATTGATTTTGAGGCCTGCCACTTCCCCAAATTCTTTAATTTTTCTAATCCAAAGCTGGATCTTTTCTACTGGGTGTTCTATGATGAGTACTACGTCATCAGCGAAAGCTTTTAGCTTAAATTCTTCCCCCTGGACCCTTAGTCCTCTCAGTGACGCATCCGCTCTTATGTCCTGTAGCAGCAGCTCCAGTATCATGATAAAAAGCAGGGGGGAAATAGGACACCCCTGCCTTGTTCCTTTTTGTATTTTTACTGATTCAGAAGATCTGCCGTTAACTATGATCTTTGCATGTTGATTGCTATATATTGCTGATATCGTATTGAGGAACTGATGGCCCATATCTCTGCTTTTTATAACTTCCATCAAAAACTCCCAATTGGCATTATCAAATGCCTTCTGGGCATCCAGGAACAGGAACCCGACCTCTGTTTGCCTATTGACATCATAATATTCGATTGCATCCAGGAGAGTTCTTATATTGTCCCGCATGGATCTGTTTGGGAGGAATCCTGTTTGGTCCTCCTGAATTGTTTCATTCAGGAGGGCTGACAATCTTTTTGCCATTATCGATGTAAAGATCTTGTAATCGTTGTTAAGCAACGAGATTGGTCTGTAGTTTTCCATGCATTTTGGGTCCGTCGATCCCTTGTGAATCAGTATTATGTTTGCCTCCCGCCATGAGCTTGGTATCCGTCCACAATCTAGTATGTTGTTTGCTACATCTTTGAGGTAGGGAGCTAATTCATTTGTAAAAATCTTATAATATGTTGCTGTTAGTCCGTCTGGTCCCGGAGCTTTGTTGGATGGGAGTTTTTTGATTGCATCTTTAACTTCGTTCAGCCCTATTGGTTTGTTTAGTAAATATCTTTGGTCATCATTTATTTTCTCTATTTTTTGCTTTGCTAAGTATGAGAATATGTCCTCGGGGGTTATATTGTCCTTTTTGTAGAGATTCCTGTAGAATTCTTCAAAGTTCCGAGTTATCTCGTCTTCCCTAAATATCTCCTTTCCCTCCTTTATTAGGTGGGTTACGTGTTTGAACTGTTTCCTTTTAGCTAGTTTACCCGCAAGGAACCTACCTGGTTTGTTAATATCCGCAAAATAGTTCATTTTTATATATTTTAAGTTTCTGGCCATTTGAGCAATTTGAACTTCGTTCAATTCTCTGCGGATTAGCTCAGACTCTAAGCGAATCTTTTTATTGTCGGGTTTGAGCTTCAACAGTCTTTCTTTTTCTTCCAATTCCTTTTTTAAATTGTTCTGTCTTTCATATCTTTTCCTGTTTTTAGCTACACCTTGTTGAATAAAATACCCCCGCATCACCGCTTTGCTGGCGTCCCAGAGGATTTCTTTTTTAATTTCTTCTGTATTATTTAGCTCAAAGTATTCTTTGAGTAAATCTTTGTTATGTTCTATCTCAGAGGCCGTTTGAAGTAAATTGCTATTTAATTTCCACCTCCGTTCTGGTTTTGCCCCGGGTAACACCATGGTTAAGGGACAATGGTCTGTATTTTGTCTTGGAAGTATTGTGACCTTCCCTACCTTTGGAGTTAATGTTTTGGATGTCCATATCATATCGATACGTGACCAAACCAAGTGGCGAGCTGAATAAAACGTATAATCCTTTTCCTTCGTGTTCCTCATCCTCCAAATATCCTGAAGTTGTAGATCTTTTTTCAGATTCATTAAGCTGTTCGGTAGTTTCCCGCCCTTTGCGTCTAACCCTTTTTTTCTCTTTTTGGATTTATCTAGGTCACAGTCCATCACACCATTAAAATCACCCGCCAAAATAATATTATCGTAAGTTTCTTCCGTTAGGAATTTTCTTAGTTGTTTAATAAATTTAGACTTCGCCCCTGTGGGGGCGTAGATATTGCATACTAAGATCGTTTGTTGGTTAGATTTTATTTTAACTCCCAGGATTCTGCCTTCCTGATCTTTGAAGGCCAATATCGGGTCTAGTACTTCTTTAATATACATGGCTACTCCATTTTTCTTTTGTGGTGATGATGAGTAAAACACTTTTCCCAATTGTTTTTGGTTCAGATTAGACACCTGTTTCTGTGAGATGTGCGTTTCTTGTAACAAAATTAAATCAAAATTCCCCTTTTTCAAGTTTTTAACAATTAATCTCCTTTTATTGGGTGAATTAAGGCCATTTACATTATTAGAAAATATCTTGACTTCCATCATTTGTTTGATCCGGGTAATCGTCCACTTCTCTTCCTCCTACTGCTCCCTCGGCGTCAGCAGCATCGGTGTCCTCCGTTGAGTTCGGTCTCTGCCTTTTTTATCTTGTTTTTTATATTCTTGGTCATTCTTGGAGTCTTTGGCAGGTCTATCTTTCGCTTTGTTTCTTTGTTCATCCTCTCTCTTTTTCTTGTCCAGATGTTTCTTTAGGTCCTTGTGGAAGTCTCTCGCTTTTTCTACTGATGTAAGCCAGAACTTGTTGTCATTAAAACTCAGGGAAATACCCTCTGTTTTCTCCCATTTGAACCTAATATGATGTTTTTTCAAATCATCTACAAGAAAATAATATTTTTTTCTTTTGCTCATTGCTGATGCCGTAAACTCCTTCAATACGATTACTGCTTTCCCCTTGTAGGTTATTGGTCCTTTGGATTTGTTTTTTAAAATCTCTTCCCGTGTTGTTCTTTTATTAAAGGTGACCAATACGTCGCGGGGAACCTTATTTCTTCTCGCGTAACTGGTGTTGATTCTGAAGGCTCTGTCTACGTTCTGCATCATCAATTCTGAACTCTCTCCCAATATATCAGCAGATATCTGGGCGACCATCTGTTTGAGGTCTTGACCCTCTCCTTCCTCAAGGTTCCTGTAGCGTAATTGGAATTCTGTCTCTTTTATTGCCAGTTGGTCTTGCTGTTTTTCCAGTCTCTGCTGCATCTCCTCCATCTTATTGAATTTTTCTTCAATCTGTTTTTGCATTTTTTTTGTCGTGGTGGTTTCAGTCTTTATCGTTTTAAGCTCTTGTTGCATGCCTTCCATTTCTTTCTTCATGTCAGCCAGCTCACTTTTAATTTCTTCTTTCAACTCCTCTTTCATAGTGGTTAGTTCCTCCTTGAACATTTCTTTGATCTTTATTTCCATTTTTTCTCTGTTCTCCTGCAGCTGTTCTTGCATCTGTTCTCTCATTTTTTGTATTTCTGTTAGTAGTTCTTTCCCGGAAACCTCCCCTGGGAGAGAATTCCTTCTCGATCCGGGTGTTCCCGGCTGCTTGCCTGCCTTTGAGGTATTTATAAATTTATCCATTTCCAGTGAAAGGCTTGACCGTTGGCACAATCAGATTGACTTGATTGGAGGGGCAGTTGAGACTTCTTTGTGCACAAATCTAGTAGTTATTACTATCCAAAGTAAAGGTATTGATGAGTATAAAATAATATAGAATAATATAATATAATAATATTATATAGAGTAGTTGACCTGCTGAATCTTGAGTTCTTTAGGGGTTTAATTCCTTATTACCTTAGGTCTTTAATCCTTTAATTTTTTTTTTGACTCCTTTTGTTTACTTTCCCGACCTTTCCCGGCCTCCGATTCTCTGGAGGGCACTTCCGCCCTTTCCAGGCTTCAGCTGGCTTCTGTTGACCTTGTTTCCGCCCTTCTCCCGTCGCTCTTTACGTCCCTTTACGTCGGCACGTCGGCGTGTCCGTGACGTCCTTACGTCTCCTTGCATCTCAGCGTCCCCGCGTCATCCCACCGCGCCGCCGCAACCTGTGTCGCACCGCTGTTCACGCGCTCTGCTACTCACGCGCCCTCTCAACGAGGGCGCCCTCCTCCCGTCGGCGGCGTCTTCTCTTAAAGGTACCGTCACCTCTTAGACCTCTTGCACGCCGTGGCTACGAGTCCCAGGTGATTACCGGATGGTGGTCGGGTTCTCACCCCGAGATTCTCCCCGTAGGGTGCCTTTCTTGGGGGGTTTAGGCTTTGATCATGGCCATCTGGTCCCGAGCTCCCAAGACTCTTCTGGTCAGCCCTTACAAGCCGTCACTAGGGTCTTTCACTGCTGCTTCGGCTCAAACAAACAAAAAACAAGCAAAAAATACAAAAAGTACAGCGAGATATCGATGGGTGGAGTTGTCTTTGTCTCCCCGTCTCCTTCCCTATTTCCTTTTCTCAATCTCTCCAATTAAGTGTACTTGGTGCCATTAAAATGAAGGCGGTCGGCCCAAAACAGCGCTTTCGCACTGCGCGCTCCCTCACCGGCCGCTTCCCTGCTGCGGAGAGGCGACGGTTCGCTGAGCCCCCGAGGAGGCCCGTCTTCCCGTCTCCGTACTCACTCGGGGTTCGCTTAGCCACCTGACCTCACTACCGTCAGTTTGGGGTCCTTATGCCCCCTGCCTTGGTGAGGGGCTCGGTTTCTGACTGAGAGGTCCGCCGGAGCCTCAGAAAACCGCTGCGGCCGCCATTTTGCCTTCACCCGGAAGCAGCCATCAGGTTGACTTTGACTTACGTTGACCCCATGAACGAGAGACCTCCAAGTCACCCTATCATCAAAAGCCATGCTCACATCTTGCAGGTCTTACAGACATGAGACCATGGCTTAATTTGTTCTATCCATCAGTAATATGGTCTTTTTTGTTTTGTTTTAGTACTGTTTTCTGTCTTACTAGCATTATTGTCTCTTTGGATCTGGGTGATAGTTAAAAAAAAAGTTCCAAAAGTCATTACAAAATTAGGGGGCGCTGGCATTTAATTTCTGAAGTGTTTCTAAAGTATAGTTAGTGAAAATTTGTTACTATAACAATAGTAACAAAATTTTGTTACTTTTTCATTATAGTAACAGCACAAGTGGGGAGACTTTGGGGGCTCTTTTCTCCCTCATTTTTACAGCTATTGGGGTGAAACAATGGTAGAACACATTTACCACTTCTAGCCCATTAAGTTTCAGAAAATTTCAATTATCTGCAGATTTTTAAGGGAATTTTCCATTTTTTAAAAAATAAATAACGTTTTAAAATCAAACCACAAGAGCTATCTCCTTGAATTTTCTTTACAATGACACAGGATAACAAGGGATCATTCACCACAACTTTCAGAAATATTCATACATCTACCAATTTTAGGGATTTTTTAAAAAGTGTTGACAAAAACTTTTTTTAAAGCCACAACAGCCATCTTAATGAATGTCTCTCATATTAACAAATAGAACTTTCATTTAGAGACTTCTTCCCAGTCCAGCTGAGATTCACTTACTAGGAGTATCAGTCCTCTTCTTTACAGATTCAACAGTTTATTGGAACTCTGGCTGGCTGCTGCTACTACGGAAGGACGAATTTCTCCTCTATCCTGATTGGGGCTTTCTGATGTTGAGTAGAATTCTGGGAAATGTAGTTTAGGGCAGGGCCTTTTGAATTCTCTGCCATAGGGCTCCTCATCTTCCCAAGCTACTTTTCCAGAATTCTGTGCTCTCTCAGTCTCTTTCCCAGCTCACTCAGCTTTGTCCCACCCAACTGGTTTTCTCTCCTAGTGGCAAGCAGCCATTAATTTAATGAGGAAAGGCAGCCTTTTTGGCTTTGGTTTGCTTCCTTGTACTGAAAATGACGCTGACTTTGGGAGATTTTCCAGGATTTACAAAATTCAAACAAAAAAGTATTAGGTAAGTTTCAATTCTTAAATTTTTGGCGCGGACCATACGTACACACCGGCTATTGCATTGTAAGTACAAATTTAACTAATTTGATACGGCTTATGATGACTAATTTTAAAATAGAACATCCCTAATGTCTTTTTTAGTGATTCATGTCTTCTGATGATATGGCCAAAATACAAAAGTCACAATTTAGTAATCTCAGCTTCTAAGGAGAAGCTCAGGTTTGATTGGCTCTAGAATCTCATCATCATCATCATCTTTATTTGTACCCTGCCACCATCTCTGCAAAGGGACTCAGGGCGGCTCACTGAAGCACTCCAAGTGCCACATGGAAACAACAATACGTAAGTATAAATACAATGGCTTAAGTATAATAACAATGCATTATATCATTAATAAAAGTATAAAAAATTAGGGGAGGTTCTTCCAAAAGACGCCCCTATGGCTATTGCCTATAGAAGCACACCAAAGGACATTACTAGGATGGAGTAAATGGCCAACCTACGAGGAAATAACAGTCAAAGTGGGGAAGAAGAGGTGCCTGAAATCAAAGACACAAATCCAATCACAGTATAAATCCCTCACATGGCTTCAATACTTAAGCATCAGGACGTGTTTCCGAAAAGATGAACAGCTGGGGTTCGCAGAGGACGACCGACTATGGAAAACACTTCTGATAAAAGAGAAGAAGCTCATCTCAAAGGCTTATTTAAAACTGCTGTAGTGGTCGACAGAAACAGAGCAGGTGAAGCCATGCATGATCAAATGGGCACAAAACATCGGCCGCGCAATCAGCATGCAGGAATGGGAGAAAATCTGGAAGAAGAAGATAAAAATTGTGTATGCCATAGACCTCAAGGAGAACTGGTACAAAATGTTCTTCAGGTGGTATGTGACCCCTCACAAGCTGGGTCTGATGGACAAGAGCGTACAGTCCAAATGCTGGAAATGTGGAGCGCAGGTCGGCACATTCTACCACATGTGGTGGTCCTGCCCGGAGGCCTCGAAATATTGGAAAGAAATACACATCCACACTCAGAAGATACTCCAGACCACTCTAGAAAAGAAGCCAGAAGCTTGCCTGCTGGGGATGGTAGACGAGGGGGAGCTGGCAGATAGAAACGCCGAACGGCTGTTCATGTACCTCTCCACAGCCGCGAGGATGGTGTACGCAAAAGTATGGAAGTCGAAAGAAATACCTCGGATTGAAGATTGGATAAATAAAGTCCAGGACATTATGAGTATGGACAAGCTATCATACTACATAAGCGAGGAGGTAGGAAATGGACTGATCAAAACGGATTGGGCACTCTTTAGAGCCTACCTACAAAACCGAACCGAAAAACAGCATCCCCAAGACGTCTAGTAGGGAAAAGAAACCAGATTACAACAACAAGTTTGAAAGTTCAAGTGCTGCTTTTCCTCACCTCTACACTCCCCCCACGAGCCAAAGGGCATTCCTCCACACACCCCTCCCTCCCTCCTTACCGCCTTTTTGCATGGGAACATTGAAAGAACTAAACAAAGGGAATTGCAAGTGCATACCGAAAATCGACTATCCCCCCCCCTCCCTCTCTGTCCCACACCACCCTCCCCCATATTCCTCGCCCGCCCTACCCCCAAGCCCTCCCAACCCCCCCACCCAGAGATCAACCCCCCTCTCCCCCTCTCTTACATCCCTCACACCCTCCCCCCCCTTCTTTTTTTCCTACTATTCTATACCAAGAATTGTTCTACCACTATCATTGTCAACTGAAAAACCTTTAATAAATACATTTTTAAAAAAAAAGTATAAAAAATTGAAAATTATAAAATTCCTAAAGTGCAGTGGGATCTGCCCCAAAATCATGCTCCCTTAAAAAAAAAACCTGAGCCACCTCTCATAATGGCTACATAGATGCTGAGATTTGTATTTTATAGTTTTAACTGTTAATTTGTATAGTTTTATATGATCGTTTTTATCATATTTTATGATGTATTTGGTCTGTGGGCATTTGCTGCCATTTGTTCACCGCCTCGAGTCGCCTTCGGGCTGAGAGGGGCAGTATAGAAGCATAGTAAATACAATACAATACATACATACATACATACATACATACTGGCATGAATACCCTCAATGTCACACCTCTCAATTTATACACCATTGCTGATTTGCCGCCTCTCCACAAAAAGGGAGAGGTGGTTCTGTGGTCATACTTCTACATATCCTAGTAACTCTGCAGTCTCACACTTCTTGTACTCCATAATTTAAAAAATATTTTAAGAAATTTCTCAGCTCCAGCAACAATAAAAAACCAATATGTCATGGTTGGTTTGGTTTGGGTGTTTGTGGGTTGTTGTTGTTTTTTTTTTAAAAAAGAACATATTGGAAATAGCTGGAGGAGGGAGTTAATTTCCATGCTGGCACAGAAAGAGGACATCCCCATGGGGATGGGGTGATGGGAACATTATAGAATTGGCAACTATTGATGTGTTTTTCCCATCCCTAGTAAGGGATGGGTCAATCATGGGGATTCACAGGCAGATTGGCAGCAGGATGCACATGACATTATGTGATAGGGCTTGTCATCAAAAGTGTCATCAGTTCTGCTTCAATGCTGATTTGCCTCCTTTGTGCAAACATTTTCTATGCCCACTGCTTTCATAGTTTTGGGAATTTGGGTGCAGCATTTGTGGATTTCCTCTAGATTTGGATTTGCTTTTTGTCGATTTTTTAAAAAAAGTATGACATGATTTGCTGAGGTGGCTTTGGGGCTTGAAATGCAAAAATTCCTCCTTAAAAATATTTGTCATAGTTATGTTACATTGAAAAAGTGCCATTTCCCTGATGCATTGTTGCCACATAGCATATAAATTTAAAGAGGAAGGAAGGATATTCTGGTTAAAATTCGTAGAGTTTTTCCTCACACTGAGACTGTCACATGCTTCCTACACACTGCCATATAATCTAGTTCAAAGCAGATAACCTGGATTCAGAAACTGGAGTATATGGCAGTGTAGATGGATCCACAGATACAATGTGGCAGCATCTGATATCACGAGCCTGTCTGACTCCCCCTGCTGCATGCTTTAGTAATCTTCCTTGCTTCTGGAACAAAGGCAATGGATGATTCATCCTCTTAGAATTTCAGCTTGTGGTTTGCCTGTGTATGTTTCACAATATTAAGTGTCTTTTTAAAGATATGATTGCACACAGTGGAAGCACCTCCCAGAAACTTTCTCTCTAGACTTGAGAGGAAAGAAACAGGGTTAAAAGGAGAAAAGGACATCAAAAGAATCTCCTTGGGGAACAATGGCGATTTGCATCCACCAGCTTTTCCTCATGGCAGCTGATTTAACGCTGGCCTCCGCTGTCTCTTGTGCCCTTTACGGACTAGCCTGTGTATCTGTTGCCAGTCTTGTGGGTTTGCTGTTCTTCCTGCTTTCCGTTGGTGCTATAAAGAGTGTGAAGAGAACCATTGCCCGAAAGGTAAATACGATCCTGGCCTTGGTTTCTAAAAGCACCCTAGGAAGTTTGCTTTTGAGGAAACAAGACCAAACGGGACTTGGAGACCTGGCAGTGACCCATGCCCCTGAGAAGGGCAGGAATGCCGAACTGGAAAAGGAGTGTTCTTCAAACATGAAAGTGGCACAACTGCAAGGGACGAAGGAGAAATATCAGAAGGCAAGGAACACCCTTACTGAGAGCCAGCTCTCTCCGAAAGGTACTTTCTCAAGTGGCTGCAACTATTTCTGTGGCTGTTGGACCTCTTTTTCCTGCCCTAAGCTTGGAAAAGTAAGTCCCAATCTAACACTGCCACTATATGCAGATGCTATTTCTTGGTGTTTGCTTTCTTTGTTGTTTATTAAAAGTTGCATTTTTATTGAGATGAGCCAGGGTGGGGTGCATATTGTTGTTTCATGTTTCTTATGCCACAGTTACTTGACTGGCTTTGGGCACTATGCATTCTGACATGGATGGGGTAGGAGCACATCATTTACGCATCCTGCTCAGGTGGTAAATATTGTAAATATTGATCCACCTGCCCCATAGGAAAGACTGTAGGAAAGCAGGTGCAGCAGCCACACAGGACCCCTGTCCGTTGCTCCTATTTCAGTTGGACTATTTCCTCATGGCAACCTTACACCACTACATGTCATGTTACCCTACAGGCAAAATCTTGGTGACGTCTTCTGTTTTGATATTGTTCAATGTGATTTTTCCACAATTTGGTGACCTGGAGAACTGTCATTCACAGGATCACCATAAGCTGAAGTTGACTTGATAGCAGTTAACAAGAGCAAATATAGTTCAACGTTCACGCCTGCTCAGTTCAAAACCTTTACTGTGTGCTTTTGTATGAGAGAATGATTACATCTGTTTAGTCTGTTTTGTTCAAATCATTTTTATTTTCATAGCCATTTGTATGGCTCTATTTATTTCCTTCAATGGGACTGAGGCTTAGCTGGTCTGGTAAGTTCATGTTTGTTAACTGAGGTTGAGAACAGATGCAATGTACAATTTAATTGCAACATGAAGTATGCTAACACTCCCCTTCTTATCTGATTTTCTGAATCCCAGTCCAGATTTTGATCATTTGCATTTTAACAACAACTACTGCTACTACTTTATTTTTATATCCCGCCACCATCTCCCCGAAGGGACTTGGGTGGCTTACATGGGGACCAAGCCCAGCATAAACAACAATTACAAGCTAAAACACAAATGAAAAACAATAACATATAAACAATTTCATTAAAATAATTAAAACCAGAAGACTAAAAACATCATAACAACACATCAACAGAAATCGACAACCAGTAACTGGAAATGGTTAAATTATGACCTGGACTCCTGGCTCTGGTTAAGGTAACATGGAATATTTTGAATGATTTCTAATATTGTTGAATAAAATTAGATTGGCATCTCTTTAAAACTGGGTCAGGATATGCTAAGACCAAAAGCTTTGAAATGAATGTTCAATGATTTTGAAATGAAATGAAATCAGAATCCCACAGTGGTGCACAGCATGCTTGCTTCATACAGCAGCTTATCTTATCAAGCAGAAATTAGGTTTTTTTTTTTAAAAAAACCAACAACATGCAAATACACCAAAACATTTTCCAGGCAAGATAAAGAGATGAAACTGCATATTCACAGTTTCTAGCAGGCCATCATATTCAAAACATAAATGTACATCAAACACATTTTCACAAGATTTCGCACTAGCCATATGGGCATCTCTGTTGATGTAAGGACATGACAACATGATCAACAAGAAAGAGGAGACCTCCATGGCTAGCTAGGAGTGACAGTGCCAGCAAGACAAAAGAAGTCAAATGCAGGTTGCCCAGGGGCGGTCTAAGGTAATTTTAAATGGTAGGCGAACATTATTTTGGTGCCCCCCCCCAAAAACCATTATTTTGCCGCCCCCATGTAAAACAAATATACAATTATAATATCACAATACCATTAGTAGTATTATATTGTATCAATGTATATACAATATATTATACGATACTCATACTATATTATATCATAATTATATTATACTACATTACAATATAATTATATTATAATATATTGACATTATAATATAATGTAACATCCTATTATATTATTATTATAAAATAATAAAATTATTTATTTAAATAAAATTATCATCTACTAAATATTTTCCTTACTCCTATAAAACTCAAATAACCCAAAATAAAGTAAAATAAAATATTATATATTACTATTTTGTACAATACCACTATACTGCAATATTGTTTGTAATATTACATGTAATATAAAATATATCATCATTCTATTGTTATATTGTATTTGTATTATATTGTATGGCAATATTAAGCAGAACTGTATAATAATCAACAAGAAATGCAATGTAAATGCATCAAAATCAGAATATATTACCTACCACCCGTCTCATAATTCATAGGAGTCTCCCATAAGTCCAAAATTAGGATCCCAATGTAAATGTAAATAGAAAAGCAGCCAAAATGTTCAAATGAGGTCGAATACAGGCAGCGCGGCCTGGGCAAACTTGGGCCCGCCTCCCTCCTTCTAAGTGTTTTGGCCTCCAACTCCCACAACTCCTCATAGCCTCAGGCCCCTCAGGTCTAGACAGAAATAGAGCCGAAGAAAGGAAGGAGGGAGAGAAGAGGTCACAGAGGAGGAGGAGGAAAGCCCTTCATCCATTCCTACACTTACACTTCCTTCACTGATTCTTTTCTCCTTCCCTGCAAACGCGCGCGCGCGGCGGAGACAAACCATTCCCTGCCTGCCCGATAGGGAGTGCTTTGCTTACAGGCTTCTGCGCAAGGGAGCTACTGGGCATGCGCGGAGGTTTTCGCGCATGTGCAGTTGCTCCTGCGCTCAACTTCAGCTCCAGAGCAACTGCGCCTGCGTGAAAACCTCCGCGCGTGCCCAGAAGCGGCGTCGGAGCGCACAAGGCCAGGGTCAAAAAGCAGGCAGCTGCAGCACTGTCTGAGGAACATCGGCAGGGCCAGGATGGCGCCCCATGCGGCCAGGATGGCGCCCCCTTCCCAGATGGCGCCCTAGGCGGCCGCCTACTTGGCCTATCTTGTAGGACCGCCCCTGAGGTTGCCCCAGCCATGGACCATTTAGACCAGTGATTTTTGAGCCACGGCACATTTTTTACATTTACAAAATCCTGGGGCACACCACCAACCAAAATGACACTCTAACACAGTAATACATATAGTTAATATGCTTTTAAATGTATTTATACACTCACTTAGTGTGAAACCTGTGCCTGTTTCGTCTTTTCTTTTTTCTTTTGTCCACCACTCATATTAGGGCCTTCATCTGTGTCATAATTTTGTCCAGGGCCCTGTTCGGCATTTGCATTTTCCCTTCTCAAAAACTTCTCTATCACTGTCACTCGCTTGTCTTGCTGTGATCCCAAATTGCCACTCTCACTTGACGTGCAGCTGCAGCACTAACTCTGTTTACTTAGCCGCGTCTGAGCGAATCCAGGATGGCGCTACCATAGCACGCTCACGTCACTTCTTAGGTGATGCGAGAGTGCTATGGTTCCATTTCTTAAAGGGGCAAGATGTGCCTTATAGTTTATATACGAATGAAGTTCAAAAATAATTTCCCACGGCACACCTGATGATCTCTCATGGCACACTAGTGTTCCGCGGCACACTGGTTGATAACCACTGATTTAGACAATATTCCCCAATTTAACACAAATGTTCTGATACAGGATTACTATGGGGGAAATTAGCACTGTGTTAAATTGCTTGGCACAGATGAGCCCTTTGCCTCATTTATGTTACATTCTCCTACTCTGACCTGTGCATTCTTCTGTTCCTTGTTTTTTTTGCATTCGGTTATTAGATTTTGTAGGGAAGTGTTCACATGCATAGTTTGATTGAATCTAGGGCCCTACTGCATTCATAGCAGGTTCTATGGTCTTTACCATATCCTTTATATTCATCATTAGGGGTTTATACTGAAAAATTATTTTTGTTTTAGAAGAGCACTGTATTTAGATGACAGTCATTTGTCTTCATGGAATCATAACAGTGTTTTCCAGAAACCCCTAGGCAATATTATATACACTCCCTTCTGTTCAAACCAGTTTTGCAGGTTTTTGGTAACATTTCAAAATCTTGCCTTCTCAGTAATCTAACTTGCATATCAATGGTTTATTGTTGTTGTGTGCTTTTAAGTCACTCCCCACTTGTGGCAACTCTTAAGTAAGTTATCATGGAGTTTTCTTTGCAAAATTTGTTCCGAGAAACTTTGCCTTTGCTTTCATCCATGGCTGAGAGAATATGACTTGCCCAAGGTCTCACATGACATGACCACATAGGTACAACACAGCCTAAAGATATTTGATCCCGCCTGAGCCTGGAATCTAAGCAGAACCAGGCTAGGTTAATACTTGAATGGGGGATTGTCAAAGAGAACCAGATATTGTAGGCTGCATTTCAGAAGAAGACAATAATAATAATAATAATAATTTATTGTATTTGTATACTACCCTTCTCAGCCCTCAGGCGACTCAAGGCAGTTTACAGAGGCAAAAATGTAATGCCCAACACCCATAAAAACCTTTTAAAAACATTAACATATAATATAAAACCATAACAAAAGCAATAAAAGCATAAATCATTTGCGTCTCCTTGTTAAAAACGTTGTCCAATCTCATCATCCAGTCGTTCCATATTCCTATGTCTGTTACATTGCATTTTCAAATGCTTGTTCAAACAACCAAGTATTGACTCTATAGTGTACTGTCCATAGAAAGAGTCACTAAAACATGGGAAACAAGAATCCTAACATCAAGTTCAGGAAACAGGAAGGTCCAAAGATTCAAAAGTAACAAGAGTCTGTGATTCCAAAATAATCCAGGGCAACAAAATCAAATACACATGAAAATACAGGAACATAACTTGCGCAGTATATCCAAGGCATGAAAAGTTACAGGAATATCAATATGGATGTAAATCCAAGGCATGAGACAGAAATTGCAGTCTAAACCAAATGTTGGTTCCTCTGAAGACACAATCTCAGTTGCCTTCATATATAGTCAAAAACCTATGCCTTTTCCTTTGAGAAGACTCAGGAGGATCCCTCTTGTCAATTAATCTTTGAGAGCTGCGCTTCTCTCCAGCCAGATGTCTTTGTTGACAGATCTGACTCCTTCTATCGACAGAGGACTCCCCTGGATCTCCAATTCTTTTCATATTCCATCCTTGACTCCCTGGGAAACCTAACACAAGACTGTCAGCTTCTTTCTCTGTCTGTCCTGGCACATCTAATGCATGTTTGATCATCCCAGAATCCTTAGCTTCATCATGGCTAACAACACTCTCCTGTGGATCTACAGGATCTTGCTCATTAGGCATTCAAACTTCATGCAATGGGAACTGTGCAGGCTAAACCATTGTACCTATTTAATATTATAATATATAATTATATAATATATAATATATTATAAATAATATATAAATATATTATATAATATATAAATAATAATAATATATCACACAGTCCTAAATGCTTGGGAAGTGTTCAACTTGTGATTTTGTGATACAAAATCCAGCATATATATCTCATTTACTGTGTCATACTGTGTTTTGTGTCAGAATAATAATAATAATAATAATAAAACTTTATTTGTATACTGCCCTATCTCCCAAAGTGGCTCAGGGCAGTTTCCAACATATAAGGCAATACATTCAATTGCCCCAAATGAAAAACCATATAGATAAATTAAAATAAACATTATAACACATAAAATCCTGTTAAAACATACACAAAAAATAAGCCCAATTTCATTGTAACTTCATCAAAATGGATATGGCCAACTATAAAGGGCTGGTCAAGGAATAGTGTAACAGTGTATCACAGGGCCGGGAAAGTGGGTAAAGTGCACAAAAGAGTACTATCTGATGGACTAGGGAATATCCTAGGGATTCATCATTCTCGAAAACCTGCTGGAACATCCAGATTTTCAAGTCCCTACAGAAGGAGGACAGTGTGGGGGCTTGCCTAATCTCTTTGCGGAGGGAGTTCCAAAGTTGGGGGGCACCACTGAGAAGGCCCTCTCCCTTGTCCCCACTAACTATGATCTTGACGGTAGTGAGAATGAAAGGAAGGCTTCCCTGACAGATCTTAGAGCCTGTGTTGGTTCATAGGGGGAGATGTGATTACGAATGAAAATGGCAAGTCACCTCTGAGTATTCTTTGTCTAAGAAAACCCTATGAAGTGTATGCATGCATGTACACATGCAGAGATGGTGTGGAATCAATTTGCTTTATAAAATTGTCCTTGAGATTTTTCCACAGCAAGTCTGCATCAAATAAGCTATGGGTGATGTCTGAATCCTCTTTGACTATATATTTTTAACTGACGTCTAGTATATTTTGAAACCTAATAGATATCACTTGACATAGTCTAGTAGTTAACATGAAATTGCACTGGCATATGTTCTTCTTTTTTTCTTGGATTTACTTTGGAAACGAAGATTCAGGAAAGACTCATCCCATGTTTTCTACAAGCACGTTGATGACTAAGGAGGTTGGATGTGTCCTTTGAGCCTGTGCAATGGATTTTTCTGGTGGAGCGCAGTGTGCACAGAACTAGCCTCACCCTTTAAACCAAAGGTTCGTCTGCCGGGGCATAGCAAGCTGGGACGGTGGCAGCAAGATCCTCAGGTCGTAGGTTTGGTTTGAGTTTCCTTCTCTTAGATGGTTGACCTAAGAGGGTTAAATGAGCACCATCTGCCCGGGTTTGAAATTAGAGTTTTCCTTCTCCTAGGATGTTTGCCAAAAGGCTAGAGAGCCCATCCTGCTCATTGACACTTTTTGTCAGACCCTTCAGTTGTGACCTGTCTGGCATGGGAGGCCCTGCCGGAGGCTATTATGCCACTGCCAGCATAGCTCACAACTTCATTAGGGTACGCAAGCCTCTCCCCCTCGACAAGGGGGCACCAACAGAGAGGGCACTGGCATCGTTGAATAGTAAAATCATTGCTATTTTTACATAAGAGTAAAAAGGAGGAGAGGCATATCCATGTATTCATTTGTATTTAAAATTGCATGTTATTTAGCACAGCTTTAGCACAGCAGGTTAATCTTTAGCACAAGCTGGCTTTAGCATCATAGGTTAATAACCAACTGCAGCTGCAGTAAATCTTGCCAACCAAAAGATTGACAATTTGAAGCTGGGTCATGGTGAGCTCCTGACCAGCAGCCCAGCTCCCCTGCCCACTTAGCGCATTGAAAACAGCAATGTGAGTAGATGAATAGGAACTGCATTAAGCAGGGAGGTCTTCTAGGCATGGCATTTTGGAGGAAAGTTTATGAACAAAGAAAACTCTTCAGCAAGGAGATGGAGCAACCACCTCACTGTGGCAAGAATTGAGTACAGCCTCCAAAAGATGCTGAATGATGAGCAAAAGCCTAAATATACCTCTATCTGTTGTCTGTCTTGTCATTATATAATCAGCATTGAATGTTTGTTGTATATGTTTTTGGTGATCCGCCCTGAGTCCCCTTTGGGGTGGAATATAAGTACTGCAAATAATAAATAAATAAATAATAAATGACACATAAGATCTTTAAATTAAAAGCAAGCAGCTTTTAATCTTATTCCAAAACCTCTGTCTACAACCTCTGCAGTTTTCCACTGCTTAATATGTTCATGGGTTTATCAGTGCTGGTTCAAAGCTAGTGACATAGTGCTAAGGGGGTAGCTGTTGTGCACACCAGGATAGAGGACACCTGGCCCTCCACATGATGCTGAAATGAAGGTCCCACCATGCCTCCTTGTTGGCTTTGCTATATAGGGCAAATAGAAATTGAGTGCAACACCACCTGCTAGGCCATATGTGTTGGTTCTAAAGCAAGGGCCATATTCCCTTTGAAGTATTCCCTCTAGAACACGGGTGGGCAACCTACGGCCAGCGGGTCGGATGCAGCCCGGCAGCCAATTCTGTCTGGCCCGGGGAGAAGGGCATCGGGGGCGGGGCCAAGAGGAAGGGGTGCCGCTGCCGCCATCCCATCGCAGGCTCTGTGGGGCCTGTGTCGGCAGACAGGCCTGAGGAGCGGCGGCTTTGGAGTGCCTGCATCCTTGGAGGTGATCCGGGCCTGCAGCGGGAGCACTCGGCGACCTGCGGAGGCTGATCACCCTGGCGACCTGGAAGACTTGATCGTCTTCTGGGTTGCCAGGTCGAATAAGCTGCCTGAGATCGCCGAGTGCTCCCCCTGAAGACCCGGATCACCTCCAGGGATGCAGGCACTCCAAAGCAGGGTGATCAGCTAGGGAACGGCTGGGGGCAAGAGCAGGCGGAGGCCTGCAGCCTCCGATCGCCTGCTGCCCTGCTCTGCTGCGGCAGCAGCTGGGTCCACTTTGCCATCCTTTGGACTGGGGCCATTGGGCCATTCCAGCTTGGGATCCTTCCTCTCTTGAGGATGTCAGCCTTCATCTTGGTTCGCACCTTGTCTTCTTGAATTTGATTTAATTTAATTTTAGTGGCTTTTATTATTATTTTATAATAATTGTATAATAATATAATAATATAATAAATAATATAATATCATAATGTTATATTATATTATAATTTCAATATATTATAATGTCTATATATACACACTACAATATAAAATTATGATATTAATACTAATAATATATGAATATTTCTTGATATATTAATTTATTAATATTAATGATGTGTAATATATAGTAAATAAAATAAATAAATAAATACCTTATATAGATCAGAATGTAGTTCAGCCTTTAGGTGTGGCCCTCTATAATATTTTTTGGCTCTCGTGTGGCCCCTTGGGAAAAATAATTGCCCGACCCTGCTCTACATGCCCAACCCTGATCACATGCTAGTAGTGGACAGAGCCAAAAGTAAATGGGGTTCTCCCTTCTCTCTCTGAATGTTGTCCCATGCAATCCCTCCCCCCTCCTCATTTCTAAACCTTTGCAAAACAGAAAGGAAGCAGAGCCCATCAGACAACACAGGAAGACTTTCTCTGTCATGCCTTTCTATCTCTCTGCTCCATCCAGGGAAGAAGCTGGTGAGGGATTGCCAGCTCTTTTGAAATGGTGGGTATTATGCCAATATCTGACAAAATGTGTCTTTGATGCTTTCAAGACAGTAGCAGTGCAAATTGGGCATAAGTGATCTTCTCCTGAGACCAATGGCACCTTTGAGGATCATCTCCGCTGGCCTTGTCTTCAGTCACCCCACATCCATTTCATTTTTTCCTTGTGGAGGGCTTTTTACTGCTCAAGCTTTTCAGCCTGATGCTCTTTCCCAAAGCAGTAAAATTTATTTTCTATGCATTGACCCAAATACATAGAAAATCAAAGCTTAATTCAGGGGGAAAAGAAAGCATCCTCCTTGATATTCTCTGATCATTTGGTTGACATTTTCGGAGGGGAAACCAGAGCTTGCTTACAAAACACCAAATAAATACCTCTGGCATCGAGTAATGAAACCCAAAAGCCTGCAATCAACCCCCTGACATGATATTTGGATTTTCAAAAAACAACTATAATTTTGACAGTGCTTCATTAATAATTTGATTTTTAGTTTTTTTTACAAAAGCTAGTTTTCTCATGCCATTCCAACAGTCTAACCTCATTTCCCTACACTCATGAAAATAAGGCACAGCACCTCCCACAAACTCAGCACAAACCTTGTTCTCTGTACTTTGCATTGCTTGACTCATGTCATATAGTTTGGAAATATTTTTTAATCCCTTAGCCATCATTGCTAGTAGTGTTGGATTCCTGAGGTGATCATTCATAAATTACTTCTCACCTTTGTATATTTGCTCCACTTTCCAAAGATTCTGCAGAGTTGGACTCCTTGCAGTCCTCAAACGCTCTCTTTTACTATATTTTTAAAACTTCAAAAAGTTTCAATTCCATACTGTCTAGGACAGTGTTTTACAACCTTTTTTGAGCCGGGGCACATTTTTTACATTTACAAAATCCTGGGGCACACCACCAACCAAAATGACACAAAATGACAGTAATACATATAGTTAATATGTTTTTAAATATATTTATACACTCAGTGTGAAACCTGGGCCTGTTTCAATGAACACAACATAGATATCCTGGCAGGAATGGCAGAAAGACACAAACTTCCCACACAGAACTCCCATAACCAAGAGAAAATACTATAAGAGTTTGGTGGGCATTGACCTTGAGTTTTGGAGTTGTAGTTCACCTATATCCAGAGAGCACTGTGGACTCAAACAATGTTGGATCAGGACCAAACTTGGCATGAATACTCAATATGCCCAAATGTGAACACAGATGGAGTTTGGGGAAAATAGACTTTGACATTTGGGAGTTACAGTTTCTGGGATTTATTGTTAAAACACAATCAAAGAGCATCCTGAACTCTTGCAACAATGGAATTGAACCAAACTTGGCATATTGAACTCTCATTACCAACAGAAAGTACTGAAAGGGTTTGCTTGGGAATTGATCTTGAGTTTGGAAGTTGTAGTTCACCTACACCCAGAGAGCACTGTGGACTCAAACAATGTTATGTTATGTTGTTTGTTTTCTATCCAGAATCACAATGTTGGAAGGAGGCTCACCACTTTAAGGTCCCTAAAACAGGCATGGGAAAACTTCAGCCCTCTGGGTGCTTTGAACTTCAACTCCCACCATTCCTAACAGCCTGAGGCCCTTTCCTGCTTAAGTGGCTGAGGGGGAAAAGGAAAAGAGTCTGAGGCTGCTAGGAATGGTGGGAATTGGAGTCTAAAACACCAGAAAGGTCCAAGTTTGCCCATGCCAGCTTTCGACAGAGACCTGTTCCTCCCTCTTCCCCTTTGTGCCCTTTCTTCCCCCTCCTGCCGAACACTTACTTTTTCTTCTACACTGCTGCTTCTGCCACCATTTTGATCTGAGGGGGCAGCGTGAGCATGTTCAGGAGGGGGAGGGAGGAAGACGTGACACGTGCGGCTGTTACTGCACAGACTCGCCCCAGAGCAAAGCGAGGCAAAATGAGCAGAGTGAGGCTGGGAAGAAGGGACCCCGAGTGGAGAAGAAAAAGTGTTCGGCAGGAGGGAGAAGAAAGGGTATTGGAGGTTCCAATTTCCCACGGCACACCTGATGATCGCTTACGGCACACTAGAGTGCCACGGCACACTGGTTGGGAAACACTGGTCTAGGATGTGAGGGGAGAATTTCACCATTAAAGTTGCCGTTTTATGTTTTTAGTTCAAGTTACGAAGCCAAAATGTGAGAGAATTTTTGTATCTTTAATGGTTGTATAACAAGCAACACTTGCTGAAATGCTTTCTTTGGCAGAACCATTAATGCTAGGGAAACTCTCTTCATTTCCAGTCTGGCAGCATTAACCAGATTGCTTCCTCTTTTCAAAACCCAACTCTGGCTTCCAACCAAATATCAGCTGAGTGTAGCATCGCAATGGTTCCTTTCCAACAGGTGCAGTCTTCTCCTTATCTGAAATCTGGAAGAAGACCTGTCACTCCTTTCACACTTTCATCACTCCAACAGAAGCTGGGATGGATCTCAGGCCTAAGAACAGAAATGTAACTATTTTGTCTCCTTTAACATTAAGACGTCTACCACGCAAGTGAGCAAGTGGGGGCTTTTAATTGCCACCTGGTGCTCCAGCCTAGCTTTTAATTATAAATCTCTTCCCCAGAAACTGATTTTAATTGCAGTGCTTGCTGGAAGAAAATATCTAGTGATGTACAAGCACGCAGAGGCATTTCTTGGGTAGACTTGAGTACTCTTTTTCTGCCTGAGATTTAAAAAAACATATTCTATTCTCACCCCAACATCAAGATTCATAGCACCCAAAACCAGCCAGGACATTTTAGCATGTGAAGCAGAAAAATCCTAGAAGTACTCAACTCCCTCCAGTCTTGGTAGTAACCATTTATATAACTAAACCATATAACTAAACATTTACTACTTGTGGCTTTTGCTATTGGAAGTTGCATTCTCCTGCTTCGTGGCAGGGCCAGTCCTGCTACCATTTAGCCACTTTTAAGATATTGTTACTACTTTATAATCTACAGGGATATTAGAGGCACAGATGAAGTACTTTGGCCACATAATGAGAAGACGGGAAAGTTTAGAGAAGACAATTATGCTGGGGAAAATGGAAGGAAAAGGGAAGAGTGGCCATCTAAGGGCAAGATGGATGGATGGTTTCCTTGAAGTGACTGGCTTGACCTTGAAGGAGCTGGGAGTAGTGAAGGCCGTGGGCTGGGCCATGAGGTCAAGAAGAGTCTGAAGCAACTGAATGAATGAACAAAAAATATAATCTACAACTGCTAAATCAAGATATTCCCACATTCTGGTTTTTGAGGCCAAAGCTTAAGACCTTGAGGTGATCCCTTTTAATATCACTGAGGTGGTCCCTGGTGGTGTTAAAAGGCAGGTGTGGTGCTGTCACTAGGCATAGTACTTTAAGCATAAATCACAACTTCATATAACACTAATTCTTACATTGTGAGTCCCAACCCTAAATGAGGTCCCCATAGCTCAATGTTGTGGTCACAAAAAATGGCAACAGTAAATTTTCTGGATGTCACCTAGTGACTGTTTTAGGCATTTACATAAATCGGTACTGTACAGTAGAACCCCTGGTGGCGGGTTAAAGCACTGACCTGCTGAACTTCCTGACTGAAAGGTCAGAGGTTCAAATCCAAGGAGCAGAGTGAGCTCCCGCTGTTAGCCCCAGCTTCTGCCAACCCAGCAGTTCCAAAACATGCAAATGTAGGTAGATCAATAGGTAATAGCACTCCAGCCACATGACCTTGGAGGCATTTATGGACAACGCTGGCTCTTTGGCTTAGAAATGGAGATGAGCACCACCTGCCAGAGTAGTAATTGACTAGACTTAATGTCAAGGGGCAACCTTTACCTTGCAGCATTTACTGTGGACTCTGCAGAAAGTGCTTTAGCTGTATTTCACATTTTGATCCAAAAAACCTGTTTCAAAACTCATTTCGGATCTAGGGGGTGCTGGCGTTTCGTATCTGATAGATTTCTGCATATTTCCATTAAAATTTCAAAATTTATTTGGATGAATTCTGAAATTTCCGAATGACTTTTTAAATGGCGGATACGCATCTCTTTAACCCAGTTAGGACTGGAGGACGGGAAGGGAAGAAATCACCACTGAAATCGGAGGGGCCGAGATTCGGAGGAGATTTCCTCCTGTTCCTGAAGCAAGTTTCAACCCAATCACTGTAAAGAAGGCCCTGCTCTTGCTTCCGCCAGCAACTCAACTGTGGCTGGCGGGGACGAGAGACAGCACCTTCTCGGCTGTGGCCCCCAGCCTGTGGAATGTGCTTCCAAGCGAAATACGATTGACCCCATCCCTCCTAGCTTTCAGGAAGAAAGTAAAATCGAGGTTGTGGGACCAGGCCTTTGCACAGTAACTGCAGCACTTTAACTGGAATGGCCTAATATGACGACGGACATGAATATATGGCTTCCGCCATTGATTGTGGACTGGTTATAGAAGGAATTTTTAATTTAATTTGATTGCTGATAATTGTTTTAACACTGATGTTTAATCTTGCTGTATTAGTGTTTTTATATTGTGTACTGTTGCCGGCATCTAATTGTGCCTTGTAAGCCACCCGGGGGGGGGGGTGAGAAGGGGGGTAGAAATATAGTAAATAATAATAAAATAAGATGAGGGAGAAAGGAGCCCTTGAAGTTTCGTCACTTTCACAATTACTATAACTAAAAAGTAACTGAACTTCATTACTTTTCATTAACTATACTTTAGAAATGAAATGCCAGCACCCTCTAATTTTATATAGATTTTTGAAACATTTTTTATTGATCACACATGCCAATTGTCTACTTTGTACAAGTACGTACCATGCTGTAAAGCTAGAAGGGGCATTTTGATGGTTGCCCAGTCAATACAGAATTTAGATCTCTGTCAACTAGAGTCTGTCATGAATTTGTGAGTAAAAATGCTTTTGAGTATTTCCACGTTTGACAGATGTATCGCTTTGCAAAGAAAACTTGCAGGGTTCCAAAACTGGTGGAAAAAAGCATATAATATGTGCTGTTTGTGGAATATATGTGGTATAAATTCAGTTTCAAACTAATATTTGAAGCATGTGTTCAGAAACAATGTAAACCATTATTGCTATAGATCAAGTGCTCCCTAATTAATAACATTGTCAATTTGATAGGAGTCTCCGACCCGATGAAGAAACCTTCAATCATCATAACAGAAAAGGAGACAAAGACTCCAAATGAATCTGAAAGAAAATATATGACTCATAAACAGAAGAATGGCTTCCGGTCTCTGAGTAGGTAAAAGTGAAATGCTAATATTTAGTCATTCATATAACAACATGTGGTGGAATATGAAGGCTTCTTTTAAATACAGCACTTGTAAAGCTATATTTCAAAATAAATACAGTTCGAGTCCAAGATCCCCCAAGCAGTTAGCTATTATTATACATAGTTACAACTGTAAATCCAAGATGTACAATAGGAGGGTCATGATGCTCAGGAGATGAACTGAAATTTTCTTTCTTTTCAATTTTCTTGCTTCTTTTTAATGACAATTAGCTCAGCCCATGCCCACATTATTTATTTATTTATTTATTTATTTATTTATGGTATTTGTACCCCGTAGCTTCTCACCCCTGCAGGGGGACTCAGCACATGCCTGTCAGTATTTAGTATTTGGCAACTATCTAGATACTCAGTAGTTAACATGGATTGCTGGGAGCAAGACTTTGAAACAGTCACTATTTTTTTGTAAAAAAACCCAAAACAAAATAAAAAAACCCACACAATTATTTTACAGCATTCTTCATTGCCCTTCTCTGGGCTCCAGTTGAAATAATGTGCCCATGTCTGAAGAAGAGACTGTATCATTTTCTTGATACTCTGCAGAAATCTGAAGATTGACAGGTAAGAAGGTTAAGAAGTATGTGTAATACTAATACTAATTTACTAGGTCTTTTCTGTGTCCACAGAGTAACGGTGACAGATGGCGCATAGAGGAGCATGTAAAAACTGCTCACATGAACCACCCACATGTAAATGTCACAACAGTTTCCATCCCACCTTAAAATTCCCAGTTTTAGCCATTTTATGTGCTGGTAGGGTGGTGGGATACTACAGGAAACCCATGGAAGACATCTTGTCACGTTCAATGGACTCTGTGGGACTCAGTGTATAGAAAAGGAGGGAAGTCTAGGTCTGATGAAGTCCTAAGATTGTGTTCAAGAACAATTGGTGTAAATTAGAGTTAAATTATTGAAATATGCTACATTTTAGAAACATTACAAACTTTTTTGAGCAAGTAGGGGATTACAAATTAAACCATTAATAAAATATCAACCAAAGAGGACCATAAATAAGGTTGTAGGATCAATGCTATCTTAAGCCTTGAGATTTCAGTGCTAAAGCCTGGGACATAAAAGATGCTCCTTTGTAGGAAGCAAAACCTGGTAATGTCACTATGCATGAAGCATTAATGACATTAATAGCAGCATGGAAAACACAATTGAAATAAAAACACTGATCAAGAAATGAGGAAAATGCCATATTTCATCACAAAATAGTCGCCACTCTATAGTAGTCACACTCCGCTTTTGGGAAAGGCAAAATTCGACTTTTATTTATTTATTTAATTAATTTATTTCCACCATTTCTACCCCGCTTCTTCTCAACCCCCGAGGGGGGACTCAGAGCGGCCTAACAACGGAAACAATTCGATGCCAACACAGCATACATATAATAAAAACCCAAAAACAATTAAAATTAAATACATTAAATTACAGCTGGCATTAAAATTCCTTAAAATACAATTAACATTAAAATAGATCATATATATTCACATCAGTTAAAACAGTATTCCGTCCATAATTGAAGCATTGGGTCATGTCCACCAGTTTGCCATTTCAATCCAATCTAAAGTGCCGTATCATGCTAATGTGCAAACGCTTGGTCCCATAACCAGGATTTCACTTTTTCTCTGAATGCCAGGAGGGATGGGGTTGATCGTATATCCATAGGGAGTGCATTCCACAGACGGGGAGCCACCATGACTTTTGCCTTCCCTATATAATGATTGCACCCTTGCCTGGGTGATTGAACCAAGGGTGTTACTACCCTATTTGCTCGGGGACTTGATTTAGCTCTCAGTTGAGTCAATCCCCACAACACCTGAGTAAAGCATCACTTGAGGGCTCAGCCATGCAGGTTGGTGAACTATCCACCCGTGAGGCTGCGCCCTCACAGGAACTTTTATGCAGTAAAATAAGCCCCTCAAATGGAGGGCTTTTTTTCACTGTGTAATAGTCACCATCACATAGTAGTCACACAGTCAACTATTTTGCAGTAAAATACAATATATACACATACATTTTTGTCCAATGAGTGCATACCTCTTGTCCTGCAAACTGGGAAAAAGAGTGTAATCCCTGAAATCTGGCTATCCTAGCTACAAATAGGTTTTGGTTCATATGAATATGGGAGAAAGATATACTGATTCCCATTTTATAAATTACAGGTTCAGGCCTCTGCCAGAATGTTAAGATGGTAAGATGATCCCCTGATTGCACAGAGAGCCTGTAATGCAGTTTTCCACTCGGGTTGATATGAAGAGATGTCAAAATGTTGTCTGCAGGAATAGGTGGTCTAAGATGAAAGGAAGTCATGAAGAAAAGCCTGCTGAAAGGTAACTAGTGATTAATCTTTCAGCACCCATGGAGCTTTGGATGAACGGAAAAATTGGTTTTTCTGCTCTCACACAGTCACACCAAAATGTAGAATTTCTGAATGCCTTTTTTTCAAGTGAAAATGCAGATCAATTCACCAGAGCATCCATTCCTTGAGAAGGAAGGCATTCTCAGAAGTAATTTCTTTCTGCCCCTAAAGGCAGACAACACCTGATGATATGCAGGGTGTAAGTAATGCTAGTGATCATGGAAACTTCTTTTCAAATGATTTGCCCATGGGATCCATGACGACATGGCTACAAACAGAAGAAAACCAAGAGAAAACCCCAACAACTCAGTTCCTAAGGACAAGTTCCCATTAGGTTTTGCCTATGGACATTCTGTGTTCAGAACGGAACACTTTGAGAAACCATTTTAGCAGGTTTTTGTAAAAATATCTTGAAATGGAATATATAACTGTTTCCTTGTGGTTTTATGTTTGTACTTATGTTAACAAATGCCCCACTATATTCTTACATATTTGCAATGTCCTATCGATAAAAACAATTTCAGGTACAAATTTTCTGTTGGTAGTGTTCAGGAGCATCAACAGAATGGATTTACTAGGGATTATGAACACTTTGTACAATATGTTGTGTCTTGCATGGCTTTTTAAAAGTTCATACACAAACACAACTTTCAATGTCTCTTCTTACAAGTATTCTGACTTCCATAGGGAAATTTCTCTCTTGTATAATTGAAGTATTTTCAGAGATCTAAATGCAAAACTGTTATTGTCTCCTCCTCCTCTTCCTCCCCCCCCCACCCCAATCCTATAACAATTAGGAAAACATTGTGTCCAATGGGACTTTTTATTTTTTAAGAGGGTTGCTTAGACTATTCTTGGAAACACAAAATGCACAAAATTATTATCAAAGGTGTGTGAAACAATGAAGATGCCATCTGTGTGATTTTTTAAAAAAGGTTACTTCTACTGAATTCTTAAAAGCTGCAATTTCTTGCACATACTACAGTAGTGACAGCAAAGTTTGAATATAGCTCAACTAAGAGAAGACAGAAGGCAGTTCTATATAGTCATTTAAATCATGTCATGATGTGAATTAAAGTGATTTGGTTCCCTGCAGAGCACCTACACAGGCACCCCAGGAATCAGCTGGAGACTGGGACAGTGGACACAAAGACCTGCTGATTCTGAATCTACGTGAAAGCAGGAATATTTTTTCTTACCTTGTCCCACAGGATGAACTGATGGGCAACAGCATGTTTGATTGGGATCAGTGCTAGAGAAAGGCATGCCCCTCTTTTAGGTGGATCAATAAATGGACTCAGATCTTCGAAATAATCAATTGACAGTTTATTAAAGTTTCCCAGTACAGCTGGAACCAACCAGCAGTGACTGCAGGTCTGGAGCTCTGGACAGAGCTCCAGACCTACAGATTTATTTATTGTACTTTTGACAGTTATTCCAAACTACATGCTGGTTTCTGATTGGTTCGAAAAGTGGCTGGCTAGGATCTGTTCCCTGGTTGGTCTGGGGTTCTGCACGATATCATAGCTGTCTTTGAGCTCTGTCTCTGATGACACCCATTTTGGCCACTGAGAATAAAGTGTGTGGTTTTCAAGACAAATTTGACTTTGGATAAAAATAGGTGAGTGTGACCTTATCTAGGGTAGGATACTATGGACTGGACCTAGGATATGGCCCTCATGTGGATTCAGCTTTCAGTAGAAACCAGGCATTCAGTAGATGACTTTGTACCAGTCACTATACTTTAACAGAATCTACTTCACAGTCACTTGTTAAGCCGTAGTAGAAAAAGTGTGGTATCCACCGTATTCCTTTTGCAAAAAAAATATATATGCATGTCCTGCAGACGTTGAGGGAAAGTAGTTTACTTCCTCTGTTTGGAAAGTTAAAAGACAAAGTGTCGGTAGAGTTTATTTAGTGGACATGTGCTGGGGAAGTGCTAATTACAGCTTTTCAGTTAGATATATTATGCATGAAAAACTGGAAAGTTCGAATGCTACGATATTGTTCATGCTGAGCAATAAACACTCTTGTAGTACTGTCTGAGAGAAAATAAGTAAAGTGATTGAAACATTTTAGTGCTATGTACATTTGCTAAGTGGAATAATTTATTGTCATTACTTTTGCTGCGTGCTATGTAGCTAAGATAACAGCAATAGCACAAATCAAACCTACTCATCTTACTGTTCAAAGATCACAAACTGGACATTTTACTTCAGTCTCTCTCTTTCATGCACACACATATGCTTTAGCTTCTGATTATGGGCCTTTGGCGAGTGAATATATATTCCATTTTATTCTGTCCCAATTACAGCTCCATCCTCATGATGCACTTTCCTCCCTGCCCTTAATGAAAGGTTTAATCCCACTGTTCAGTCTTTTGAGCCCACCCCCCAATAACACATTCTCCCTCAGAAACACATATGTTGCTATATGGTTATTTTTTGTTTTTGTTTGTTTATTTGCTTATGTTGTATTGAGGGCAGAGACTGCCTTGTGTAAACCGTCCCGAATTGCCTTCGGGCTGAGAGGGGCGGTATAGAAATGTGACAAATAAATAGATAAATAAATTCTACCTATCTCATCCAGGGTTTTATCAATTCTATCAATTTTACTTCTAGTACATTTGGCCTGCCCACTATAGGGACCAACTGTGTCCCATTTCTCTATCATGTCATGCATTTATTTTGATAGTATTTTTGCTTTTTTATTTTATTTTGTTGTATTTTGTTCTAATATTGGGCTTTGCCTCATGTTAGCCACCCCGAATCTCCTCTCCTTTGGGGAGATAGTGGTGGGGTATAAATAAAGTTGTTGTTGTTATTATTATTATTATTATTATTAAAGGTCATGTGATACAAAATCACATTGATTTTGCAGCTGTAGAGGTAAGCCCTTCACTTTCAATGGGAATATCAGAAGTTCTCACTTTTCATTCATGTCTGAAATAATTGTGGTTAGTGAGGTCTAAATATCCTAAAAATGCCATATTTTGTCAGATCTTTCAAGTTATACAGGCTCATCTTTGGTTAGTACTAGGATGAAGAAATAGCAAGTGCTGTGGCCTATATTTCAGAGGTAGGGACCAACAGAGCTATCCCTAAGCATTCCTTGCCTAAGAAAACCCTATGAAATGTATGGTCTTTCCATAACTCAATATGTGTCAAGTAGGCAGGGACACATACATGCACAGTTGTGGTGGTCTGTTAATGTTCCCCATAGATCAATTCAATTCATTTACCTATCAGAAACCAAACATAAGTCTGCACTGGAAATGTGGCACAGCTGGGTGAGAGTCAGCTCCATTTACATCACTACTGACCGAAAGGTCATAAGTTCGAAGCCAATCCAGGTTGGAGTGAGCTTCCAGCCAATTTGTGTAGCTTGTTCTCAACCTTTGCAGCCCGAAAGACAGTTGCATCTGTCAAGTAGGAAAATTAGGTACCACTTATGTGGGGAGGCTAATTTAACTAATTTAAGAGGCCATAAAAATATCCAGCAAGCATGCGGGGAATGAAGAAGTATTTCATTGGTGTCGCAGATGGATGGTGAAGCGACAGCTCCCCTGGTGGCCAGAAAAAGTTGGAATGTTAAATAGCCTCTGACTATCTGTCTTTATGTGTTGTGTGCCTATGGCATTGAATGTTTGCCATGTATATGTACATTGTAATCCGCCTGAGTCCCCTGCGGGGTGAGATGGGCGGAACAGAAATACTGTAAATAAATAAATAAATAAATAAATAAATAAATAAATAAATGTCACATGGGCTCTAGGAGTCTTATTTATAGCCTACAGAGGCAACTAATTTCTTTCTAACAAATATTTTGGCTCTCAAATGTGGCCATGGAGTGAGACCACATGGCCATTCTGTTATGTTTTTGACCCCCCCCTCCCCATTTCTGGTTTTCAGTTTCCTGCCAAACCCGTTTTAGGCTTGGCCAATGGTTAGTTTAATCCTTTCATTAATGTTTCGGGCCAGACCAGTGCTTGAGATGCAGCCAAGCTTTAAAAATTTCAAAAGGAATTTGATTTTAAAGCAACTTAAGAGGGGACATTATGATTTAATAGCTTTGCAAGAGGTGCACATGATACCTAAGCATGCATCCCTATTGGTAAGAAAAGATTTAGGAGAGGAATTCCTCTCACTAGCGCATCAGAAAAAAAGGGGGGTGGTCATCTATGCCAAAGACTCTCTGAAACCCACCCTCGCCTTTAAAGACGAGGAGGGGCGGATGATAGGAATTAAAATCAAGGTGGAAGCGAAGAATTTGCTGGTATGCAATATCTATGCCCCCACGGGAGCTAAGGGGAAATTCATTCGAAAATTGAAGAAATTAATTGGGGAACAGGACTTTGATGGCCTTATAATCATGGGAGATTTTAATGGGGTCTTGGATCCCACTCTGGACAAGTCAAGAAAAATTAAAAAAGGCAAGGGCTCCAACACTGGAAAACTTCCGGTGTCCTTTCTGAACCTCAAAAAGGACCTAAGTCTGATAGACGTGTGGAGAGAAAGGAACCCTTCAGTAAAGGACTACACTTTCTACTCGGGACGCCATCAGTCATGGTCCAGAATAGACATGGCATGGGTTTCTAAATCTATAGCTATCAAAACTGACAAAATAAAAATCTGGCCAAGAACCAATACTGATCATTGTCCCTTGACAATGACAATTCGTCACAAGAAAACAATCAGAAGGTGGAAACTGAACGAGACCCTTCTCAGGTCAGAAGGGGAGATTAAACTCAATAAGGGACTTCTCAAAGAATACTTTGAGTTAAACAATATTGACCAAATAAAAGTAGAAACTCTATGGGATGCAAGTAAGGCCGTGATGCGTGGCAATTTTATACAGCAGGGAGCACGCAAAAATAAAGAACGGCATGCAAAGGAAAATAAACTCCAAGAAGAACTAACAAGGAAAGAAAAGACTTTCAAAGCATGCCCGGAAAACCAGAAGCTACTATGGGAGATCGGGATGATCAAAAAAGAAATAAACTCCCTCCAGATAGATCAAATGGCCAGGAATTTAAAAAGACTCAAAATGTATTACCTCCTAAATGCGAACAAACCAGGGAAACTCCTGGCAAAAAAAACTTACTGAGAGAAGGCAGAAACAATGTATTTCGTGCCTGATGAAGGGGGACACCCAAATATTTACGCAGGAAGAAATTGCGGTCCAGTTCAAAGAGTTTTACTCAGCCTTGTACAAAGAGGAGCAAATCAATATGAGTGAGGTGACCCAATACTTATCCACACATCATGGTGACAAGATATCCGACTTACAAAGGGAAAAACTTAATCGCCCAATAGGGGAGGAGGAAATACGAGAGGCCATAAAGAGGCTGCCCCGGAACAAGGCACCGGGACCTGATGGTTTGACAGCCTTATACTATAAAGTCTTTGAGGAGGAAATTATTCCGTATTTGAAAAAATTGATGGACACCGCCTTGAACAGGGCAAGTATCCCAGACTCCTGGAAACAAGCGAACATTACTTTTATTCACAAAAAAGGGACAGACCCGCGCCTGGTCAAGAATTATAGGCCTATATCTCTTCTTAACAATGACTATAAGATCTTCGCTTCGGTGATAGCAAATAGGCTAAAAAATCTGTTAAGAGAGATCATTCATGAGGATCAGGCGGGGTTTTTACCCGGAAGATATCTTAAGGATAACATCAGGGCCATGGTCAATGTTATAGAGGTGTATGAGAAGAACCCCCAGACAGAGGTGGGACTTCTCTTTGTCGACGCCGAGAAGGCGTTCGACAATACCAATTGGAATTTCTTAAAGCAAATGATTATAGAGAAAGACATGGGCTACAATTTCAAAAATATAATCCAGGCTATCTATTCGAATCAGAAAGCGGGCCTTTTAATAAATGGAGAACCAGCGGGAGAGATTAGCATTCAAAAAGGTACCAGACAAGGCTGCCCACTATCACCCCTTTTGTTTATTATGATTTTGGAACCGCTCCTTGATGCAATTAGGAAAGAAGGTGAACTGAGAGGTCTGCGCATTCAGAAAGAAGAATTTAAAGTCAAGGCGTATGCCGACGACATTGCTTGTATCATTGAAGATCCGCTAGAAACTATAGCCAAATGGTCAAGGAAGATCATAGATTTCGGCAGGGTGGCGGGACTCAAAATTAATAAGGAGAAGACAAAATTTTTGACTAAAAATATAAGCAATGCGAGAAGAGAACAACTACGAGAAATCTCCAGCTACGAGATTGTCAAAAAAGTAAGATACCTAGGAATTTTCTTGACAGTAAGTAACAATCAGTTACTAAAGAACAATTACGAAAAGACCTGGGAAAACATTAAAAAAAAACTAGAGAGCTGGAAGAACCTAAACTTAACTCTGACAGGCAGAATCTCAGCCATCAAGATGAGTGTCCTCCCCAGGATGATGTTTCTTTTTCAGAACATCCCGATAATTAGAACGATGTATTGCTTTAAATCATGGAAAAAGGATATATTAAAATTTGTTTGGGGCGGTAAAAAAGCCAGGATTAAATATCAGTTACTGTGCGATAAGAAAGAAAGAGGGGGCCTGGCACTCCTCAACTTGCAGCTGTACTATGAAGCGGCTGCACTTAGTTGGGTAAGAGACTGGGCCACCCTGAAAAAAAAAAGAATCCTCGCACTGGAAGGCTTTGACGTGTGACGAGGGTGGCACGCCTACCTCTGGCACGACAAGGCCTCAATCGAAAAGAACTTTACAGATCATCATCTCAGAGCAGCCCTCAACAAAATTTGGAAGAAGTATAAAACTCGTTTCTACCTAAAGACTCCAATGTGGATTTCACCACTAGAGGCTAAGCATAAGAAGGAGATACCAGCACGAAAGTGGTTAACATATAAACAGCTTATTTACAGATCCCATAGGGGATGGCAGCTAAAATCGCTGGAAAGCCTACGCGAGCAAGAGATAGAGCTCACATGGTTCCAATACGCACAGGTGACAGAACAGTTCAAGCAAGACCTGCAGAAGGACTTCGATGTTCAGGAGACAATATGGGACAGAGTGATGAAAGTGGAGAGGAAGGAGATATCACTTCTGTATAACAAATTATTGGAGTGGGAAACGGAAGAAGAAACCATTAAAGAAACCATGGTGAGGTGGGCCCAAGAGTTGGGACATTCCATTCTTCTCAAAGAATGGGAAAAGATATGGAAAGGAAAACTGAAGTACTCGGGGTTCACTAGTATCACCGAAAATTGGTACAAGATGTTTTTACACTGGTACCATACTCCAGTAAGCCTGGCGAAATATTATAAAAACCAAAAAGATAATTGTTGGAAATGTGGGAAGAGGAGAGGTACATTCCTCCACTGCTGGTGGGCCTGTAAGAGGATTAAGTCTTTTTGGAGGGAAGTACACTCCCACGTTACTAAAATTTTAGGATTTAGTATGGATCTAAAACCGGACTATTATTTACTGAACATAATGGATTTTGAGATAGACAGCAACAATGATAAAATTTTGTTCTACCTGGCAGCAGCAGCCCGAATTGAGATAGCTAAGAACTGGAAAAAGGGTTCTCCACCGAAGATCGAGGACTGGCTTCTCAAAGTGAGAGAGTTAATTGATTTGGACATTTTAAAAAACAGAGCGACTGACCGCAACCCGGAAAGTAGGATTAACTGGAATCAAGTGAAATCATATCTACAGGAAGTGAACCCCAAAGAGAAATTTAATAAAAAAGAGAGAAAGACTTCTAGAAGAAGAGGTGGTGTAAGAAGCACATGCTCCGAGTAAAGCTTTAAGCCAAGTTATTGTTTACCCTGCAGACTGGACTGGAAGTCACCAAGACACTTTTCAACTATCTCTCTTTTTCTTTTTCCTCTTTCTATTCACCCCCTATCCCGCATTTACCTCTTTCCCAGCCCCTTATCCAACCTCTCCTATCCCCCCTCCCCACCCGCCCCAACCCCATTGGTCTTCTTTTCCACCCCCCCCCCTCTCTCTTTCTGACCTATCGCTTTTTCTTTTATGTCATGTACTGAAAAAAACCTTTAATAAAGAACATTAAATAAAAAAAGTATTATAAATATATAGTTATTATTAGAGGAAGGGGTCAATTATTAGAGGAAGGGTTTTTTTGATATCAGGTGAAAAATGAAATAAGTTGCAAGGTTTTCTGATAATCCATATCCTACGCTGGTTCTTTACAAATCTGTTCTCTTGTTACAAAAATGATCATCTTGTTTATTGGGAATATAAACAACATGTATCATGCCCAAATCATTTTCATATACCTTTCTTCAATAATCAACAATGCAGCTGGTATCACTGTTCAGACACACACACACACACACACACACACACACACACACACACATGCTCCATTTTTCTTTTTAGCCACATTTGGATCATAATTCTATTAGCACTCTCAAATTGAGATCATTGTCAGTGAGTTTAAATTGTTCGGGGTCTGTATTGTAACCCAGCCCTTTTAGAGGAGAAGTGGTGCCCATGATGGAGACCTGGGACCATTTATGAGACTTACAAAACTCATCCAAAAGTCATAGGACAGTATTTTCAATCTTAAGATTTTTGCGTGACCGCCACTTGTGTGTCTTAATATCACTTCGTACAAACGAATCTAATGAATTAGATCTGAAAAACGAATTAAGTTTTGCACACCCCTAATGATTACACAAACCACAGAGCACCAGTGCTGCTCCTGCTTAGCTTTCATGATCAGGCGGACTCTGATGCTTTTAAGGTATTTTAGGTTTCACATAAATCAATTTCAGTCCTTATCACTTGCGTGGAGGGTGCAAATTTTTGATATCTACTTTTAAAGTCAAAATCTTATCTGCATGGTTGCAAAACCACTATTTGACCTGCACAATAAAAGCGAGTGCCCGTTCCAACCAATTGCTACGGTTGGTAAATCACCATCATCCCGGATCTCTTGGCCCCTTTCTCAAAGTGTACTCAGCCAAAATCATCCCTTTACTGCTATATGGAGCCGAATTATGGGGACCTTTTAAAATGCCCATGTTTGATCAGAACCAAACACATTTTTAAGACAGGTGTTGGGAGTTAATAAAAGCACGCCAGCAGCAGCAGTCAGAGTCGAGACGGAGATGCACCGAATAGAAGGCCTTGCTTTGGCCAGAGCCTTTAACTACAGTAGCAAAATCAAAAACTTTGAAGTTCACAGACTCCCCCGCTGCTGTCTAGAAGAACAACTCAAAAACACTGCCCAATCTACTTGGGCAAATAAATTAATCCACTCACTAAGATCATGTGGGCTACCCCTAGACTCCTTGAGCAACAATGCCATCAAAGTTAGAGCAGAGGTGAAACAGAGAAATTTAGACATTCAAGCCCAAGAAGACCTTGCGTGCCTCGCTAGGGCAGGCTCCTTGAAATGGCTAGCGGCACTGAATCCCACCTACAGTCGTGCCCCCTATCTGATGGCCAATCTACCAAGACGCCTAAGAGTGGCTCTGACAAGGGCAAGGTTTGAACAGAATGAATCAATGGTTAGATATGGTAGAGATACCATTCCATCCCTTACACAGAGAGAACATGTGTCTGTGGGGCCCAGGAGGTGGAAGATCTAAATCATATCCTCCACCAGTGTGTAATATATGAAAAAGAAAGAAAATTTCTACTTGAAGTTTTCTTACTCAATAAATCCCACTGGACTCCGACTAATAGAACTATATTCCTCCTCTCTAATCCCAACCAGTTATTAATTACCAAAGTAGCAACATTCATCTACAAAGCTAGTAAAAGTAGACAACGATATATTGCCTCAATTGGAATTGATTGCAGAGGGGATGAGGATACTTGAGGAACAAATAGATGGGTATCTAGGCTAGGGATTTTAACGAAAATGAAGCAGAAAGGCAGAGGTGCCAGGAGAGTATTTGTTATTTTATCACAGAACGGTTGTTTAATGTACTGTTGCACATTACGGAACCACTATTCAACGCTTGATACATGTATTTCTTTTGCATGGCTTGTTCTGCTTGATATGGCCTTGTGGCTAATGCAATAAACTATATACTATACTACTATTGACAATGTGATTCTGTGTCATGTGATTTTAAAGTCTGAGAACCAGAAAGTACAAAAAGTGTGTGTGCACATTAGGAGGCGGGAGGCCCTTGAAGTAAAATTTGTGATTTCTGAACTGTAGGGTGAGTAGGTTTGGTAATCTGAATCATTGCAGCCACCTTAGGTGTGAGAGATGCAATAGAGAGTAGAAACAATAAACTGTTCTATTTAGCAACTATATAGAGAACTAAAAAAAATTCTAATAACATTGGTATGTTCAATTTCTGCAAAGAACTGCAGGTCTTCTAAAATGGTTTTTAAGAAATCAGATGCTCAAATGATTAATCATACAAAAATATGAAATGGTAACCGATGTTCCTCGAGGCCTGGAGGGCTGGGTCTTTTCTTTTCCTTAATCTTTGCTTTGGAATCCCCTTTGGAATGTTGTCCAGTCACACCAAGGACCCCTGCTTCTATTTTCATAATCCCCTACCAATAGACCAGGAGACAGAAGGGAAATCACCCAATGAATATGTTTCCTACTTCCATTGATCTATCTTTTGCTTTCATTAATAAATCCCTCATTTCCATTGACAGTTTTTCTACTGTCATTGATAGAATCTAGATTATTTCATGTTTTTAACCTGAAATTGGTGGGGGGGATTTGAACCCTTAACACACACATCCCCAGCTACAGGCCTGCTCCCACAAGTATCCATTGTGTACATTGGACTCACCCTATTGTGCTCACTAGAACTAAACCATTAATCCCATCACAAACTCTTTTACGTATTGCCACACTAGATTCCTTTCTCAAAACATGTCTCCCAGAGGCAGACTGACACTTCAAATCCATGAATGACAATTTATTGAATTTCTTATTTATTTAATTTATTTACATCATTTCTACCCCGCTCTTCTCAACCCCCGAGGGGGGACTCAGAGCAGCCTAACAAAAGGCAACAATTCAATGCCGATACACAATATAAATACAATATAAAACCAAAAACATTCAGAATTAAAATACAACTAGCATTGACACATAATACATATACACTCAAGTTAAAAACAGAGTTCCATCCACCACATAAACATTGAGCCATAACCAACAACTTACCAATTACAATTCCAATCCAAAGTGCTGCATTGTGCTAATGTGGAAAAGCCTGGTCCCAGAGCCACGATTTCACTTTTTTCCTGAATGCCAGGAGGGATGGGGTTGATCATATGTCGCTTGGGAGCGCATTCCACAGACGGGGAGGTACCACTGAGAAGGCCCTCTCTCTCGTCTCCACCAACCGCATTTGAGAAGTTGGCAGGAGCAAGAGCAGGGTCTCCCTGGATGATCTTAAATTACGGGTTGGGACATAGCGGCAGATGCGTTCGGACAAGTAAGTGGGCCAGAACCGTATAGAGCTTTAAAGGTCAAAACCAGCACTTTGAATTGAGCTCGGACGTGGACAGGCAGCCAGTGGAGCTGACACAACAGGGGGGTGGTATGCTCCCTGTATGTAGCCCTGGTTAACAATCTGGCTGCCGCCCGTTGGACTAGCTGCAGTTTCCAAACTGTCTTCAAAGGCAGCCCCACGTAGAGTGTGTTGCAGTAATCTATTCGGGATGTGACCAGAGCATGGACGGCCGTAGCCAGATCAGACTTCCCAAGGTATGGGCGCAGCTGGTGCACGAGCCTTAACTGTGCAAAAGCTCCCCTGGCCACTGCCGAGACCTGAGGTTCCAGGCTCAGCGATGAGTCCAGGATTTCTCACCACCATCAGGAGCCTATCCACAGAGCCACTCCACAGAACCCTTAGCCAACCAGATCCAAGATGGTTCATTGTGGGCATGGGTCTTCTGAAAAGCTGTCAAATGAAATAAAAATGCTGTATATTTTCCATTCCATTATGTCAGTACTTTGGAGTGTTTTTCTCTGCTGATATCCTTTCTGCTCAGGAAGAATAAGAAGCTTTTCTTTTGTCTTCTACCCATCTGCATCCTGAATTGGCCTTCTGGAAAAGCAAGGCATGAAAGGAATTTCACAATTAATGAATTCACATGACAAAATGAAGGTGTTGGTTCAGGTATTCAAATATGTAGAAATCTGGATACACACACACACACACACTGAAGACAAAGAAAAGCTGGATGCTAAGGTAAACCCATTTGGAATCCTTCCTGCATGAATTTAATCCATCTTCCTCCAACAGCACAGAAATCCAGGAGTAAACTGAATAAGGATTTCACCTGTATCCTGTTGTGTCTTCAGTTATGCTCATCTCCATTATAAACTGAACATCTCCAAGATCATGGGACATGACTGCAAACACATCTTCCTCCAGTTCCACTCTTATTCAATTTGAGGCCCAGGACAAACATTACAAAGAAACAAACAAACAAACAAAGAACAGGTTTAAAACAGTGTTTTGAAAACTTTACATTGAAACCAAAAAATAAAAAATGACACTTAACACAGTAAAAATGGAGGAATATCATATGTTTTCCATGTAGCACAGTGTGAATGCAGGGCCTGTTAAAGGTGAACACAACATTTATGACTTCCTGACAATTTATACATGTCTAGTTGTGTCTGAGCTCTGGGGGTAAACATCTCCAGCTTTCTAAGCTAAAGTGCTGACATTGTCTGTAGATATCTCCAAGATCATGTGGTCAGTTCACTATGGATGCCAGCGCTGTTATCTTCCCACCAAGGTGATAAAATCCAGTAAAATAGTAAAAAAACACATTTGCAGAGGCTCAATTTGAAATGCTAGGTTGGCACCTGCTGGGGCTGCTAGAAGGGGGAGCTCACCCTTCCCACGGCACACCTGATGATCGTCAACCACACTAGTGTGCCAAGTTCAGCAGTTCAGTGGTTTAAGCCACCGTGCCACCAGGGGGCTCTTTGCAGGAGTAGATTCAGCCAATGTCTCCTTGTCAATTCAACTGGGTTCAAGCTTTATGTTAGCATAGCTTGTAACTTTGTTTTGTTTCCAAGGATTGGGCACTTCCTCTTCTCACTCCTTCCCTTTATCTATCTGTTTATATAGTACAGTATGTGCAAAATAATGAAGTTCACAAGAGTTCAGAAGTATCTTTTATTTTAAAGCAGCAAAAAACAAACTTCCCTTAATCTTGTCCATTATACAGTGGCAGTGTAAAACAAATAAAAATAAATGGCCACCCCTTTGCTTCTACACAGCCTTGAAGAACTTTGCACATTTTTCATTTCAACAATAATTTTGAGCATTAGAGCGTATCTCAGGAAGCTCAACCTCCAAGGATCTGCAGGACTTTTTTTTTACTTTCTCCAAGAGCTTGCAGGCCTGTTAGCCCTCTGACATCCTGATTCCCAATACTAAAAAACAAATATATATTTAAAATAAAACAATGCAACCCTCTCAATCCAGCTTGTTTTAAACCATAAGAGGGATATTAAAAAAGGAAAAAGAAGAAATAGGTTGAGGCAACTTACATATGACTCATGGGAAACCGAGTCCACATTTCGATGAAGCAACAACTCATTAAAGGAAGTCAATATAACACCTTTCTGCTTCAGATGAGAAACGGTGAGAAAGAAAAAGAAGTCCACCGACTGAATCTATAGGAGGAAAGAAAAGCAATTTAAGGAACCCTTTTAAAAATACTTAACAAAGAAAAGGGCCCACTTGACACAATGTTTACTTAATTCTGAGTAAACTTGGATAAGGTTGGACACAAAAAGAACAAACAAATATATTGGCATTAACTTTATGAAAAGGTCTGTATTTTACAAGGCTAAAACTCCAGAGCAAAACCTCCCTATGGAAATCAAAGTTTTTGTAAAGAAAAAAAAGGAAGAAAGTTGCTTTTCATTTGCAAAAAATAGGCATTATATTTTATAAAGTATATCATTTATATTTTCAAATATAATATGATATATCATATGAAATACTGATAAGAGTTATGTGCTCTTGAATAATATCACCAGAAAATTTGAATCTGAAATTCTTTTATTGCTCTTACTTATAGGCTATTGCAAAATGTCAGAATATAATTGGCCATTCATTGGCTTAAGTACAAACATAAAACACAAGGACATAATTGTACTTTCCAATGAAAACTATCCATATTTTAAAAAAATACATTTGAAAACTTGTTAAATTGACTTTTCAAAGTATCCCTATCTGATCATGGAATTTGCCCTTAGGCCCTGGGTTGCATTTCCCAGTTTTTGCTTCTGTTTGTAACCCTGTGACAAGTCAAGTGTGCGTGAGAGTTTCCAGCGTCATTAGCATCAGTTGCACCCTGCTTGTCCTCAAGTGTTGTCTGCCTGCAGGGGTAGAAAACAATTCCCTCCCAGAAGGCCTTCCTTCCAGAGGAACGGATGCTCTGGTGTATTGATCTTATTTTCAGCCAGAAGGAAAATTCGTTGAGATAATTCTGAGAAAGAGCTGAAAGGCCATCCTTACCTCACTCAATGCTCCACTTGCCTTTCAGTGGGCTTTTCTTCATGGCTTCCTTTCACCTTAGATCACCTATCTTTGCAGGCAACATTTTGACATCTCAAGACCTCTAGATCAGTGGTTCTCAACCTGTGGGTCACCAGATGTTTTGGCCCTCAATTTCCAGAAATCCTACCAGCTGGTAAACTGGCTGTGACTTCTTGAAGTTGTAGGCCAAAACACCTGGGGACCTACAGGTTGAGAACCACTGCTCTAGATAGTCCTGACTGGGCAATATTGTGGCCCTCATGTTTTTAATTTACCAAATTGCTACTATCTCTTTTATTTAACTGATAAGAAACTGCTACATCCTCTTCTTTAGACATGGGGACATCATTTCGACTGGAGCCCAAAGAAGGTCATAGCAAACTTCCACCAATTATCATAAATATGGAGGGATAGAAGGCAGATTCTGCAACAGGCTTGTAAGACAACATTTGGGGTTTTGGTTGCAGAGCCCATAAGGTGGAAGAACTCGGCCAAGACCGATGAATCCAAACAAGACTTTTAATCTCAATCTGATCAGTATTGGGCGAATAGCCTTTGACCATGCAGGTCAAGAAACAAAATGGCTATCCCCGAGCTACGCAGTTACAAGATATATACTGTGTGTGTGTGTGTATGTCAGATTTAAAGGCTCCTGACAGATGGCGGCGTCGAGCGGGGGTGCGAACGCCGAGCTCCGCGAAGGACCCCTGAGCCCCTGTCGGTTTGTTGCTGCTTACGAGTGGCCAGCCAACCCCTATAGGGGTATGAGACTGCGGGGGTTCGGAGGGACTCCCCATGAGTCAATTGCAGTGACCGGGAGCGCTTCGGTTGTCCTGGAGACCTTCCAAGCGGAGGTCGAGACTCTCCTGGAGACCGCTAGGGAGCCGGCCCTGAGGACAAGTACGCCGACGAGCCTCGTGGTTGCCGGGGCCTTGGAGACGGCCTGCGAGCCCTTGGAGGCACCGGAATGCTGCCCCCTCTGCCCCCCCCCGACTCCTTGACCGCCACAGAAGGAAGCGATGCCACCATGGAGATCCCCACTCCCCATACCATCTGGGACGAGGTGTCCAGTTCCACTCACCTCCTTCGCGACTTCAGTCGGCTCGTCGAACGGCTGGCTGTCTGGCTGGAGGAGGTGAGGGAGTTGGGGAGGATGTTGGTGTCTCTCTGCAGGGATTGCCACTGCTGCCATGCTCCCCGTTCTCCAGGCCTAACCTTGGTCCTGGGGTCGCAGCGCCCAGGCCCCTCAGATCCGGGGGCGCGAGCAGCGGAGAGGCGAGTGGAGGCTCAGGAGAGCACCCCGCAGAGGACACTACCATTGGAGAGGCCGCTATTGCCTGGTGGAGGAGACTGCTCGCCTCTGGCGGGTGAGAGGGCCCCATTGGGGGAGTTCGCAGTGGCTGGAGCGACGGGAGAGCAGCGGGGGGACATGAGGACAACCCTGAAGAACTGGGCCCCCAAGGCCCGGTTGGGAGGGGCGGGGGCCACCGATAACAACATGGTGCCGAGCCCGAGCTGCTCGGCGTCCCGAGCCCCCCCTCTCCCACCTCGCCCTCCCCGAAGGCTGGTCCACACCTCCTCTGACTGACGGGCCGAGGCGGCCGCTGTTGCTGGAACCCCCACTAGAGGTGCTAGATATCTTTGGGGTTTTGGCAAAGGCCCCCGGGGCGCGACCCCGGCAACGAGCCTGCCAGCTGTCGGCCGCCTCTACAGTAGTGACCTGGACACAACCTGCCCCGCCACCCCCTGTCGGCCGGGAGCTGACCTGTATACCGGGCCAGGGAAGTACAAGTCTGGAAATGGCAAGATCCGGGAGTTGCCCAGCGCGGAGGCCCCGTGGCCGTCGGAGGAGGCGGAGGAGGCCGAAGAGCAGCAGACCTTCTGGACTTATGACCCTTGCCACTGACCGCCCGGGAGGTGGGGGGCCTGCCTCGCCCGAGCCCAGGTTCTGGAATCCGCTGAGAGCCAGAACCTTTTGGGGTTCGGGCTTCAGGCGACGGAAGCCCCCCCAGACGAGTTCGCAACCGAAGAGAGACACCTTTCTAGCAGGTCGGACACCTCTTGCCAGACCTCTGGACAGTGGGAGCCTGGCCATCTTTGGCCAGCTACAAGGGATCATTCTGAGACCGCCTATGCTCCCTCCTTTCGATGGTAGGGGAGGGCCCGCTTAGACCTTGCTGGGCATCCTGCTGCCAGACTTCTATTTCCTACCTCTGTTTCCCCCCCCTCTCTTTTTTCCCCTTTTTCTCACTGTACTGTTGTTTGTTATTGATGATGTTGTTCTTTGTCAGAGCCTGTATTTTACTGTGCTCCTTGGCTCCTGTAAGCCGCCACGAGCCTCAGGGAGTCGGCGGCATAGAAGCCCGAATAAATAAATAAATAAATAAATATACACACGCACTCATTCTTATCAGCAAGTAACATTCTTCACATTAACCCTTAGTATGGCTCTTTCTTTGTTCTGCTGTCTCTGGGAAGATTATTGCTGACATACGGGCACTAAGAGCATCTCCTCTTGGGAGGGGCATTTTTTACTTTTTAACCCCTTCAGGCATACCACACACAAGATGGAGGGCAAAGGACAAATGACAAGATCTGGCCTAAGTTGTCTTACTACAAATTGTGTAATGTATACTGATACAGTATGTCTACTGTCTGGGTTGGGTTTGTATGTTAGTATATGTGTGTGTTTTATTTCATGAAAGAAAACCTTTAAAAAAAGAAAAAAGAAGAAGAATGATTTCTGCATTCTAGATAATGACCTTATCAGAAAGGCCAGACAAAGTGTCCCACTTTGCCTGGCTTCTGTCAAGGAAAGAAGAAGCGGCAGGGAAAATCTATCCACTGACTGCACCATGATCCTAGGCTCTGCCAGGAAACTGCTTCTAGCTGGCAACACAGCAGTGGGTCTGTTTGATATATGGGCATTGGGTCAGGCTTAATCCAGCTGTCCACATCTCAAAAACACAGGGATCATCTCAGATCTTCATGGAAGCGCCAGAATAAATTATTGCTCCATTGTTCCAGATTCATGGTTGGAAGGAGCACTTCTGTTTACTTCTCCTGGATTGTAAGCCGCCCCGAGCCACCTGGGAGTGGGGGCTAAGAAGTCGAATAAATAAATAAATAAATAAATAAATAGAAGCTGTATGTCATGTGGACTCCCCACAGCAGTTGTAAGGTGAATCTGGGTTATTTGGCCCATGTAAGCATGGCCCTGGACTATAGGAAAGAGACTAGGGCTAGTACATAGACAACTTCCTAGCTGGAGAACCCTGTTTTTTGGTCCTGGTGTTTCTCCTTCCCTTGGCCATATTGGCCACATACTTTTTCACGAGTAAGTGAACACTTCTGGACACCTGTCATGTCTCCTGGCATCTAGTCTAGCATGGCTGTGAATGGTCAGCTTAATAAAACAGTGAGTGATGTGCAATGTGTGTTTGTGTGTGAATGAGTCCTAGTCAAGAGAGGACGGACATATTCAAAGATGTAGATTTTCCATCAAAGTATGAGGTTCCATATGCCTTCTTGTAACAGTATAGAGCTCACAGGCCGGGTGAAGAAACAGATTTTAAAAATCCAAAGTGTCATCCCATGAATCCACCTGCTAGATCTGCCCCCAGGAACTGCCTTAAGAAACCACTGTTATGGTTCTTAATTACTGGCCAGCTATGAAATGACCTCTTTCAGCAGACCTGCAGTGGGTAAGCATTAACGGATAGGTCTGAACAAGACTTTGTCTTGTTCATGAAAACTTAATTAAAGTGCTCTTGGCTGCATGGCAGGATTTATACAAAGAACAATACACGGGAGTGCAGAGTCGGCAGCAAGGTTTCCACCTTAGCCTTCATTTGCCTCTGATCATATTCCCCATGAATGATTTAAGAAAACAATAATGGTAATGATGTGTCAAACAATTTTCATTAAGCAAGGTTAAACAGTGCTAAAAACATTTTAGGGACCACGTCGCTTCTGGAATTTAGAATTTAGGTTTGTTTTTGTTTTTATTTTGGATTTAAAATTTAGTTGTTTCCTTGCCCGTAACTGAGGGGCAAGCACCCTCAGATGTAGTAGCAATAAATAATGCAGCTGTATTGGCTAGCATTTTGTTTTTAGATTAAGTTGGTCTGTTATATAAAAGTGAAAGACTTGCTGGAAGCTAGCTGCAAAGTCTGGAGCTTCAGATCCATTTATTGACATTTCCCCACATGACTATTTGTAATATTAGCATTTTATTAAATTGTTTAAAATGGAGTTGAAGAATGCTGTAAGTATACAGTAATCTAAAAATACATGATGTGCCCTGCTGTGGAACCATGTGATTGTTCTAAATGGGAAATTCATAAGGAAGGAGCAGAGAAACTGTTATTGTCCTGCTATTATTGAGAATCTTCCATGAAAACCCATACAAAAAAACCCCCAAAATAGCAACACTATGAGTGTTTACACAAAAAAAGTGTAATGTTTCAGAACAAATTTATTATTGTCTACTAAAAATATCTCTGTTGGGATAACCATAAAATGTTTTTGTAAATCCAGTTTACATGTATTGCATCAATATCTTGGCTTTTCTTTGCAAACGAAGATTCAGGAAGGACTCATCCCATGCTTTCTACAAGTGTGTTGATGATTTGGAGGTTGGGTGTGTCCTCTGAGCCTGTGCAATGGGTTTTTCAGGTGGAAGGCAGTGTGCACAGAACTGACCTCACCCTTTAAACCAAAGGTTCATCTGCCGGGGCCTAGCAAGCTGGGACGGTGGCAGCGAGGTCCTCAGATCGGGTTAAACGAGAACCATTGGGTTTGAAATTAGAGTTTTCGTTTCTCTTAGATGGTTGACCTTACAGGGTTAAACGAGCACCATCTGCCCAGGTTTGAAATTAGAGTTTTGGTATTTACCATGATGATGATTATGTATAACTGATCTAATCCGATGGTATTTTGCCAAAAGGCTAGAGAGCCCATCCTGCCCATATACCTACAAAGCTAAAACACCAGGCTAATATACTTTTTGAACCATCTTGGTCAGATATACCATGTATTTTTGTCTGTTGCTTGTTTGTTTTTAATTCAAGATTTTAACATCAAAACACAAATATAGAAAACAATACTTACACATATACTGTATATGCAGACATAAATAGTATTAAAACAACCGCTATATAACTACTCAATTTCTCCTACAAACGTGCATTTCTATTTACATATAACTGAAATAGAGACATACATATGTAAATTGGTTTTAAAAGAGGATTTCCTGCTTCTGTTTTGTCAGTTTTAGAGTTAGATGTGTTTTCTTTCTCCTTATATCCAGCACATTATTTATAGTTTGTACCTTCAAACCTGTAAAATACAGTGAAGTAGTTGACTGCTATTATTGTGAGTAGTCCATAATGGAAAATTCCATTTCGAGGTGGTGTTGCCTGCCTTCAAGTCATTTCCAATGTATAGTGATCCTAAGGCAAGCCTATCACAGAGGTTTCTTGGCAAGATTTCCCCAGAGAGGGGTTGCCTTTGCTTTTGTCTAAGGCTGAATGAGTACTATGCTGAAGGTAATTCAGTGTGCTTCCATGACCAAGCCAAAATTCGAACTCTGGCCTCTAGATTCATGGACATCTTCCTATGCATTCTGGGCTCTGTTTCCATACACTTTATTTCCAAAGAGCCATCACGTGAGCCAGCGGACCTGCGTTTCTGCAGCACATAGAAACAGAGCTCAGAATGCTTTGATAAGTGTCAAGTATCAATGTGACACGGGAATGTGGCGCAGCTGGCTAAGTGTCAGCTGCATAAGATCTCTCTGTAGGTCATGAGTTCGAGGCCTGCCCGAGTCGAGGTGGGTGCTCGACCTTTAAGTGTAGCCTGTTGTCAACCTTTGCAGCCCGAAAGACAGTTGCATCTGTCAAGTAAGAGATAAAAGTACCACATTAAGTGGGGAGGCAAATTTTGACTGAATTATGAGGGCATGAAAGAACTCCAGGAACACTGAGGAATATAGAAGGAACAACAAGGGATGCTGGGACTGCTGAGAGATGAGGAGTGTGCCAGCTCCCCTTGGTGACCAGAGTTTGCCTCTGTTCGTCTATATGTGTGTATCTGGAAGTGGCAGGGATTGTCTGCTAAGTATGTGGACCTGTAATCCGCTCTGAGTCCCCTTCGGGGTGAGAAGAGCGGAATATAAATAAAGTAATAAATAAATAAAAGGGGAGGGAGGAGGTGGGATGATGACAGGCCACATTGAGGAAAGGATGTGGGATGGCTGGTCATCCCAAGAGATGGATCATGTCAGGAAGTAACAGAATAAAATGGTTCTCTCTGCTTTCCCTCCATGGTATGAAGCCCATAGTCCAATGCGCAAGCCACCGTATCACCCTGGCTTATTATATTTTGTACTGAAGATCAATCACACTACATTTCAAAATTCAAAGGCAGCAAGGAAATGTACAAACTTTCTGTTAGAAATTCCTGCATTGTTTTGGTAATAAAGTCGTTGGGCTACACTTTGCCATGTACCAGAGTGACTGATACTCTATTTCTTTTCTGCAATGAACAAAAGCACTGCATTGCTGCAGTGCCTTTTCTCCCTCCAGTATTGCAGCAGGAACAAGCTTCAGCTCAGAACTATCCAATTTTAAGCATTGGTATGAAACCAGGCCTTGGAAAAATCTATTGAATCTCCTAATCAGCATAGCATCTTTCCATTCTGGCTGGGCAATTCTGGAAGGTGCAGTCCAAAAAAAATAATTACAGCCCCATGGTTTACATAAGTCAGTCTTCAACATTCATGCTATATGGTGTCAAAAAAATCTAACAGAAAGTCATAAGGAACATACAAAAGAAGACAATCAAAAACCAATATGTGAGTCGGTCATAAATCAAACTAGCGCAAAAGATTCAGCAAAAAGGTTTTTCACCAAAGGCCCTTCTACACAAGCAGCAAAACCCGGAAGTAACCAGGATTAAAAGGGGGAAAGTGACAAAACAAAAATGTGGGCAGAATCAGGTTAACAGCCAAAAAGCACATGTTTAAAATGTGCACTTAAAACCCTATCCCACCCCGAAAATGTGCACCTTTGCATGATTGTATATCCCTGCAGTCGTGGAAAATGAGTGACTTCCTTCCAAGACAGCTCCAGTACACATGCTCATTTTAAAAGCCTGAAAAAGGTAATCAGGCTGTCAAAAAATGGAGCCATGGACACACAGGTGGCTAAAGGGAAGAACAACTGGAAAGCAATTAGAACTTCCTACAACTATTCCTTTCTTTCTTATAATTTTAAATAGCTTGAATTAACAGTTGGGCGAAGAGAGAGATAAGAAATCTGCTTGTGCGTACATTAGGATCTCCGCACGTGCACATATGAGGTCCGACGCATCTCAGATATTTTTTTAAAAAAAATCTTGAGCTGGATGTCCCCCATCTGCCCTCCATCTTGATCCACTCAATAGCCTGCATGCTTTGGTGACATTTTGGCTATCCCTGATAAAGGTACAGGCCAATTTGGGGGGGGGGGTGTTGTGAGTACAAGGTTTGTGTACTTATTTAATACACTGTTATACTTTCAGCCATGTCACTCCAGCAGTTTATAATTTTTAAAATGCAGTTATCCCTCTACGTTTGTGGGTTTGCCTTTTGCAGATTTGATTATCTGTGGATTTGCTTGAAATGATCTCTCAGTGATATTTTGGCCCTCTGGTGTGATTCAATGAAAACTGAGCTTAGAATTGTGCTGGAGGACATAGAAATTCCTAGAGAGGTGCCCTTTCAGGTATATAAAAATAACGTTTTTTCAAATTCAATTTTTCCTCACTTTTGTTGGGGTCCTATGCCCCTAACCCCAGTTAATGTGGAAGGCTGGCTGTACTACCATGATCAGAGAGAGAAAGTTGTATCTCGGGTCTCTTTAGAACAGGGGTGGGCAATTATTTTTTCCAAGGGGCCACACGAGAGCCAAAAAATATTATGGAGGGCTGCACCTAAAGACTGAACTACATTCTAATCTACATTATTTATTTATTGACTATATTTTCTATATATTACACATCATTAATATTAACATATTAATATATCAAGAAATATTCATATATTATTTGTATTAATATCATAATTATATCATAGTATATATATGTAGACATTATAATATATTGAAATTATAATATAATATAACATTATATTATATTATTTATTATATTATTATATTATTATTATAAAATCATTATAAAATAATAATAAAAACCACTAAAATAAAATAAAATGAAATTCAAGAAGACACGGTACAAACGAAGGTGGAGGCTGACATTCTCAAGAGAGGAAGGATCCCAAGATGGAATGACCCAGCCCAGATGGATGCAAGGAATAATTACGCACCCCCCCCCCAAAGGCCAAGAGGAAGAGGGCGTCCGGTTTCTGACTTCTACCCACCTCTGGCTCCGGTTCCCCCTTGGAGTTTCCACTCCGAAACAAAAATAATCTGAATTAGGAAGGCAGGGGGAAAAGCAGAGACAGGCACACTCAAGCTCTTTGGGAAAGCCCAGAAGTTCCTCGGAAAAGCTGGCTGCGTTTTCTCATGGGGAGGGCTTGGTTGGCTATTCCTTGCATCCAAAAGGCCACAGAGCCCTCCCCACGAGAAAACGCAGCCAGCCTCTGCTTTTCCCCCTGCCTCCTTCCCAAGGAAACCTTCCACCAGGCAGGCTCCCTTCCTCCCTTGCTCTCTCGCTCCTGGACTTTGGGTGCTGCTTGCCTTTTGGATGCAAGGAATAATCAACCAAGGCGAGGGAGGAAGAGGCAGCAGGGCTTCCCTTGTGCTGGAAATAGGGGAGCAGCACCCGAAGTCCAGAAACGAGAGAGCGAGGGAGGGAGGGAGCCTGCCTGGTGAAGAGTTTCCTTGGGAAGGAGGCTGAGGCAGTCCTGCTCCACCACCGCCTGGCTCCAGCAGGCGAGGATCAAGCCAGAAGAACTATCAGGCGGCAGAGGGGGATTCCACCATGTCAGTCACAGGCGGCATCGAGCAGGAAGTTCTTCGGGAGCCGCAGGGAGGGACAGGAAGAGGCTCTCTGCTCCCTCCCTCCCCTCTCTTCCGGAAGGAAGCCATGGGCCAGATGGCTTCGCACAAAGGGCCGCATTTGGCCCGTGGGCCGTAGTTTGCCCACCCCTGCTTTAGAATCATAGAATCACAGAGTTGGAAGAGACCTCGTGGGTCATCCAGTCCAACCCCCTGCAAGAAGCAAAAAAATCGCATTCAAAGCACCCTCGACAGATGGCCATCCAGCCTCTGTTTAAAAGCCTCCAAAGGAGGAGCCTCCACCACAGTCCGGGGCAGAGAGTTGCCTCATATCTGCTTTTCCCCAGCCCACACTTGTTTAAAGTACTTGCAAATAAGGTCAGCACATGGAGATGTCTTGACAGGATTGGGAGCACATGTATCACTTCTTCATTTGTACTTAACAATAGTGTTTCTTTGTCCTCCTTGAACCATTTGTTTGCCTGTGGCCTGAGCAGGTGTATGATAAATCTCTCCTACTGTTCCATTGGGAGCCACGCCTTGAGCCTTCCTTTGCTTTTTTATTTCCTAACAAGCTGCAGAATTCAGACTCTCACCTGACTTAATATTATTTCCCAATTGTCCTCCTCTCTGCTGGGGAGCAGGGATGGAAATAAATCACCTTTCTTTGTTTGCTGCTTCTCCAGGATCGTGCGTAGATAAATTATTCACCAGCCTTGTACATAAGAAAAAGGAGCTGGGCTGCTCACATCTGAGGCAATTGTTTCTCATTGGTCTTAAAAGCTTAAGTAAAGCCTTGCAATGCCTATTGACACACGAGAAAGATAAATGTAGCTCAGCGGGGGAAAGCGTTGTATTGAACAGGAGTGAATGCAAGGTCAGGTGAACCCTGCTGAGCTAGCCAGCCAATACTGAATGAACAATTGCTGCCCACATTTATGAAGGTTGTGCTATTACTATTATTAGTAACTCTATTTACACTCCAACTTTTCTCTAGAACTGGAACTCAAGGACTTAATTGCATGAATGTGCTGTTTCAGTACAGCTGTACTATCATTAATACTAAGTTAAGCACCTTTGATAGCAAACCTATCTTCAACTATGCAATTGTGCCAATTTGCCAGTTCATGGTCCTATGACCGTACTTTATGCGTATCTTCAAAACCTCACCTTCCTACCCTACTTTTGTTGATTCTTGGAGCAATTTTACAATTCCGGCTTTGAAAAACAAACAGTTAAGCAAACATAAGTATATAATATATTTATACCTGTGACTAGTTTCTCTCTCGGCATTACTTCACGAATGAAGATTCTTAGGAAGGACTCATCCCACGCTTTTTACAAGCGCGTTGATGACAAAAAGGCCAATCTGAGACAGGCAAGTTCAGTTGCAGAAAGCACAGCAGAAAGTCTCCTTGGGTGATGTTGTTTCCAAGTTGCGGTTCTTTCTGCGTTGTCGTTTCTCTTCAAGACCCATTCGGCGTGTCTTCTTGAAAGAGGCCGCAGCATTGTGGACAGTGCCTCTTCATGCCCCCCGATGTGAGGCCAGGGTGGGCCATTGTTGGTGATCAATCTGGCCAAGCCTGAGGTGCTGTTTCAGGGAGTCCTTATATCTCTTTTTGGGGGCGCCTCTCTTGCGCTGACTCGGGGTGAGTTCACCATAGAGTAGTATCTTTGGGAGGCAGTGGTCCTCCATCCTAGAGATGTGCCCTGCCCAGCGCAGCTGTGTTCTCAATAGCATGGCCTCAATGCTGGTGATCCCTGCTTGCTCAAGGACAGCAACATGTGTCACATAGTCGGTCCAGTGTACATTTAGGATTGTGCGAAGACAGCGCTGATGAAAGCGTTCGAGGAGTCGTAGGTGTTGGTGATAGGTGACCCATGTTTCAGACCCATAGAAGACAATAGGCAGTACGATAGCTCTGTACACACTGATTTTGGTGCTTTGTCTCAGATGCTTGTTGCTCCAAGCTCTTTTGTGAAGCCTTCCAAATGCACTATATGCCTTTGCTAATCTGTGATCTATCTCTTTGTCAATCTTGGCGTCTGAAGAGATGATGCTTCCCAGGCGGGTGAACTGCTGAACGGACTTAAGCACAGATTTGCCTATGCTGACGTGGGGATGATGGTGTTCTTCCTGTATTATTACTGCCTCGGTCACTAACCCACAAGATCCAGATTGTGCAGAATGCTGCCGCCAGGCTCCTCACAAAAACACCAATGAGATGCCACATCTCACCATCCCTGCAGCGTTTGCACTGGCTGCCGGTCGAATACAGAGTCCTCTATAAGACCCTGACCTTGACTTTCAAGGCACTGCGGGGCCGGGGCCCTTCATACATAAAAGACCGCTTGATCCTACTTGACAACACAAGATAACCACGGCCAGCAAACGAACCTCCTCTGTGTCCCGGGTCCGAGAGAGGCTCATTTGGAGTCCACGAGACAGAGATCCTTCTCTGTTGCGGCCCCCGTCCTGTGGAACTCTCTGCCGCCAGACCAAAGAGCCTCCCTCGACCTGCCCCAGTTCTTGGCGGCACTTAAGACATGGCTATTCAGGAAAGCCTACGCATAACACGGAACCAGCGACTCGGAATTCACCAAGTCTGATATTTTAGTATTTTAACCATTTAATATTTTAATATTTTTAATATTTTAATCACTAGTTGTGTAAGTTGCCCGGAGCACAAACGTGGAGGACTCATCTGTATACCTTAATAAAACGGAATGTTTGTATGTATGTATGTGTGCGGAGGGCGGAAGGGCTGACATGTGGCAGCGTTCTGATTGGCAGCCACTTTCACAGGCCACAGCGACCAGCTCGGGTGATGGACCTGCACCAAACTTGGCACACATAACCCCCCTAACCCACTTTACATCCTGCTGTGGTTCGGGGGACATGACCCACGGATTATGGGATTTGTAGTACTTTCTAACACTTTGGTTCCCACAGACCACTGAGGCCACCAAAAAGGACCAATACAGATCACACTTGGCACACACAACCCCATGACCCACTCTATCTCCTGGTGCAGTTCGGAGGAGGGTGGACCATGGATGATGGGACTTGAAGTACCTCTACTCACTTCCCAAGTCCACTGCAACCCTTATCCAATTACTGATCGAGACCAAACTTGACACACACAGCCCCCATGACCCACTCTACATCCTGCTGCAGGTTCGAGAAGGGAGGACCAGGGATGATGGGACTTGAAGTACCTACACTCACTTCCCAAGACCGCTGCGACCCCCATCCAACGACTGATCATGACCAAACTTGGCACATAGAGCCCCCATGACCCGCTCTACATCCTGCTGCAGTTTGCAGGAGGGTGGACCATAGATGATGGGACTTGAAGTACTTCTACTCATTTCCTGAGACCACTGCTCCACTCATCCAATGATGAATCAAGATCACACTTGGCACACATAACCCCTGGCCCCTTTACGTCCCGGTGCAGTTTGAGGGACATGACCCACGGATTATGGGATTTGTAGTACTTTCAAACACTTTGGTTACAACAGACCACTGAGGCCACCAGAACAGACCAATACAGACCACACTTGGCACACACAACCCCCATGACCCACTCTATCTCCTGGTGCAGTTCGGAGGAGGGTGGACCAGGGATGATGGGACTTGAAGTACCTCTACTCACTTCCCAAGTCCACTGCAACCCTTATCCAATTACTGATCAAGACCAAACTTGGCACACATAACCCCCATGACTACCTTCATGTCCTGGTGAGGTTCGGGGGAGGACTGACAATTGGATGATGGGATTTGTAGTACTTTCACACCCCTCTGTTCCCACAGACCACTGCGGCCCCCAACAAACACCGATAAAGACCACACTTGGCACACAGAGCCCCAGTGACCCACTCTACATCCTACTGAAGTTTGGAGGGGGGCAGAACATGGATGATGGGACTTGCAGTATCTTCCCTCTCTTTCCAAGACTGCTACAAACCTAATCCAATCACTGATCAAGACCAAACCTGGCAAACAGAGCTCTCATGACCCACTCTACATCCTGGTGCAGTTTTGTGTGAGACGGACCACAGATGTTGGGACTTGAAGTACCTTCACTCACTTCCCCAAAACAATGCAACCCTCATCCATTCACCAATACAGACCAAACATGCCACACACAGCCCCCATGACCCACTCTACATCCTACTGCAGGTTGGAGGAGGGTGGACCACAGATGATGGGACTTGCACTACCTTCAGTAATTTCATGATACCACTGCAACTCCCAATACTGATGGATCAAGACCAAACTTGGCACACAGAGCCCCATGACCCACTCTACATCCTGCTACACTTCTCAAATGACCCGGGCACCGCCGGGTCCCCAAGCTAGTAAATAATAAAGTTCAGTTCAGTTTCAGTTTCAGAACTACCTGTGAGTAGTTAGGCTTGGGATAAATGGGTGGATGGATTGTTTATTGTACCAGCCATAGGCCATGACATCACATAATACGAAAATGGGTCAATAAGTCCGTTACTTTTTGAATTTCCTGCCCCTTAACTGAAAGGGCAACAATGCTCCTGTCAACAGGCATCTGTCAGTTGACTCCTGTCAAAATTTGAACAAACTGCGTCATTTAGTTTGTGTTTGACAGCCATTGATAACAGACTACCGCATGATTTGAGGAAGAAATGGAAAAAAGTGATTTTCATGTGCTCATTAAGCATTTTTTGAGGAAAAAACATCATTCAAACCAAGGCTAAGCTTGATAAATACTATGGGGACTCTGCACCATCAATTTCAATGGTAAAAAGTGGTTTACTGAATTTCGTTGTGGCAGTACAAGCATGGAAGATGTTGAATGTTCTGGATGCCCAGTTGTGGTCCCTTCAGACTGAAACAATGAAAAAATTCACAATATGGTGTTGGCTGATGGGAGATTGAAAGTGTGAGTGATTGTGGAAGCCATAGACATCCCACATGGCTCAGTGGTTTCAATTTTAAATGATCACTTGGGTATGAGAAAGCTTTCCGCAAGATGGGTGCCGCGTTTGCTCACAATTGACCACAAATGCAATTGTGTGACAATTTGTGTTTGGCATTGTTCAACCGCAATATGGACGAGTTTTTGCGTCGTTTCGTAACCGTGGATGAAACGTGGATCCACCACAACACACCAGAGACCAAATAGCAGTCAAAACAGTGGGTTTCTCGGGGTGAATCGGCGCCAAAGAAGGCCAAGGTCGGTTTGTCAGCCAATAAAGTCATGGTGACTGTTTTTCAGGATGCACGTGGTATAATCCACATTGACTACCTTCAAAAGGGTAAAGCAATGAATGGTGAATATTATGCCAACTTATTGAATCAATTTAATGAGGATTTGAGGGAAAAAATGACCACATTTGGGCAAGAAAAAAGTTCTTTTGCACCAGGACAATGCAAGGGTGCACACATGTGCAGTTGCCATGGCAACAATCCATGAATTGGGATACAAATTGCTCCCTCATCTGCCCTATTCTCTGGATTTAGCCCCAAGTGACTATTTCTTGTTTCCAAACCTGAAGAAATGGCTCGGCGGAAAGAGATTTGACTCCAACAATGAAATCATCTCACAAACAAATACCTATTTTGATGACCTCGACAAATCTTATTTTTTGGAAGGAATAAAAAATTGGAGAAACGTTGGACAAAGTGTATAGAGCTCAATGGAGATTACGTTGAAAAATAAAATGATTTTTTATCCAAAAACCTGTGTTTTATTCAAAAAGTCACAGACTTACTTACCCGCCCTCATATACAATCTTTAAAAGTACAATACAATCAGTAAAATAAGCATTTTCCAATATAGATATTAAAACTTATTCCATATACTGGCTCTTTAAGATTATAGTAGCAGTGACATGATAACAATAAGAAATGTCTGATTAGCATCATACCAAACTATCTCAGTAGTTGGGCATGGGAGAAACACTGGCAGCAGACTTTGAAAATCGAGGTGTGAATCCCCACTAGATCATCAAAATCCACTTGCGCAAGTCATGCTCTCTCAGCTTCTGAGGAAAGCAAAGGAAGCTCTCCTCTGGACATATCTTGCCAAGAAAACCTCTCCTTAGATGCAAATCCTCCTCCCGGGAATGTTTCAGGTTTTTAAGAAAAGTTTACTAATGAATTGCTTAACTAGTTAAAAATCATGAGGAAACCAGGTCTTTCTTTAACTTGAAACAATGGGAGGGGGGTTGAACCCTTATTTATTATTCTTTATTTATGGTATTTGTATCCCGTAGTTTCTCACCCCCCGAAGGGGGACTCAGCACGGCTTACAATCGCAGCACTACAGGCCGCAGCACCACAAACATAATAAAATCAATACAGCCATAAAATCAACATCAGTATAAACATTAAAACCAACATATTACAAATCCAACAATACTAATACTAACAATACTAATAATACTTAACACCCCCCAGCTACGGGCCTGCTCCCATGATTCCATAGCATCCAGTCATGATATTTATCTATTTATTTTATTTGGGACATTTCTATATCATCTTTTCCCAAGTATAGTTAAAACATAACAATACAAAATAACTCATTAAAATAACCCAAAGTCGGTCCATATTAGACGTAAAATTGGTTATACGTGACGTCTTGTCTTTTTGCTTTCTGCTTAGGTATGTATTGCGACTTTATTCTGATGTGAGCCACCCCGAGTCCTTATGGAGCGAGTGTGGGATATAAATAAAATTTATTATTAGTAGTAGTAGTAGTAGTAATAGTATAAAATTATAAAAATTAATTAAACAGTCTAAAATATACCGGGAGGTAAAATGTGATTATAAAGTGCAGGTCCTAGGCTTCTGTCACCATTTCTTAAAAGCTATTCCACACAGGGGAGCCCCCAGTGGTGCAGGGGGTTAAACTGCTGAGCTGCTGTACTTGCTTACCAAAAGGTTGCAGGTTTGAATCCGGGAAGCAGCGTCAGCTCCTGCTGTTAGCCCCAGCTTCTGCCAACCTAGCAGTTTGAAAAACATGCAAATGTGAGTAGATCAATAGGTACTGCTTTGGTGGGAAGGTAACGGTGCTCCCTGCAGTCATGCTGGCCACATGACCTTAGAGGTGTCTATAGACAGCACCGGCTCTTTGGCTTAGAGGAGGAGTAGAAGAAACGAAAATGAAACGGAAAATAAAGGGAAAAGAATATATGTATAGGAAAAAGGGGTAGAATGGAATGGAGGGGAAGAAAATATGGAAATAAACCACACCAAAGTAGACCGGAAGTCAAATAATCTCACTTATTATTATTTTTTATTTTTTCTCTCATCTTCCCTTTATGGGTCCCTTTCTCCCACCCCCTTTTTTTCTTTATTTTTCCTTATTTCCACGTTTTTCTTTCTTTTTACCTATATTTTTTATTTTATAAACAATTTTAATCAATGTACACTGAAATAACAATAAAGATTTTTTTTAAAAAAAGAAAGAAATGGAGATGAGCAGCACCATAACTCAGAGTCGGACACAACTGGACTTAATGTCAGGGGAAAACCTTTACCTTTACCTATTCCACACAGGAAAGTCTTCAAGTTTTCCCTCAAGGCCAAGAGGGTGGTACACTCCCATGATCCCATAGCATCCAGTTATGGCAGTGAAAGTGGTGTCAAATTGCACTGGGACTCTGGCGTAGCTGGCTGGGAGTCAGCTGCATTAAGATCACTACTGACCGAAAGGTCATGAGTTCGAAGCCAGCTCGGGTCGGAGTGAGCTCCCGACCAAAATTGTGTAGCTTGTTGTCAACCTTTGCAGCCCGAAAGCACCAGGAATGTGGCGCAGCTGGCTAAGTGTCAGCTGCAGAAGATCTCTCTGACCTGTAGGTCATGAGTTTGAGGCCTGCCCGGGTCGGGGTGGGTGCCCGACCTTAAGTGTAGCCTGCTGTCAACCTTTGCAGCCCGAAAGACAGTTCATTTGTCAAGTAGGAGATAAAGGTACCACATTAAGGGGGGAGGCAAATGTTGACTGATTTATGAGGCCATAAAGAACTCCAGGAATCACTGAAAGGAATGCGGAAGAACAACAAGGGAAGCTGGAAAATGCTGAGAGAGAGATGAGGAGTGTGTCAGCTTCCCCTGGTGGCCAGAAGTTTGTCAGAAGTTTGCCAGAAAAAAATTGCTTCTTTGTTCGTCTTTGTTCGTCTATGTTCATCAATATATGTATATGTTGAACTGCAGGGATTGTCTTCAAGTGTATGTACTGTAATCCGATCTGAGTCCCCTTCGGGGTGAGAAGGGTGGAATATAAATGAAGTAAATAAATAAATGAAGTAAATAAAGACAGTTGCATCTGTCAAGTAGGAAATGTAGGTACCACTTTGTGGAGAGGCTAATTTAACTGATTTACGAGGCCATAAAAATCTCCAGGAAGTATGCAAAGAATGAGGAAGTGACAGCTCCCCCTGGTGGCCAGAAGATGGAATGTTAAATAGCCTCTGAGTGTCTGTCTATATATGTTGTGTGCCTATGGCATTGAATGTTTGCCATGTATATGTACATTGTAATCCGTCCTGAGTCCCCTGCGGGGTGAGAAGGGTGGAATATAAATGAAGTAAATAAATAAATGAAGTAAATAAAGACAGTTGCATCTGTCAAGTAGGAAATGTAGGTACCACTTTGTGGAGAGGCTAATTTAACTGATTTACGAGGCCATAAAAATCTCCAGGAAGTATGCAAAGAATGAGGAAGTGACAGCTCCCCCTGGTGGCCAGAAGATGGAATGTTAAATAGCCTCTGAGTGTCTGTCTATATATGTTGTGTGCCTATGGCATTGAATGTTTGCCATGTATATGTACATTGTAATCCGTCCTGAGTCCCCTGCGGGGTGAGAAGGGCGGAATATAAATACAATCAATCAATTGTAGCAAGGCTGGATCCACAGGGCCAAGCAATGCGGTTTGACCTGCATGATCTGCTGAGTGTAGAACAGTGGTTCTCAACCTGGTGTTTTGTCCGACAATTCTAAAAAATCCCAGCCAGTTTACCAACTGTTGGGATTTCTGGAAACTGATGGCCAAAACATCTGGGGATCTACAGGTTGAGAACCACTGGATAGACCCCTATTAAGCAGCTCAACACTTACATGGTTCTGCACTGCATTATTTGGTAGTGTAAAATCAGCCCGGGAGCTGCTTCCTGCCTGCTTGCCAGTGAGCCTCCAAGGATTGGATGATCTTTGGTCAGAAATCTGTTTTTGGAGACTGAAGGCGGCGGCAGCAAGGATGCCTCTGCAGCCTTCCCTTTGCGCCTGCTATTGCTGTCTCTGCTGCTGCTTCCATTATTACGCAGAGTCCTCCCCGGCCTCTCCCTCGGTTCCGTTACCATAGAGCCGTGGGCTAACACTGGCCTCCTCCCACCCCTCCTGGCCCGGCTCCCCCGCCCCTCCAGAACCAACCATGCCCCGGGGCCAGCCGCCTGGGCGAAGGCGCCGCCGGAGCAGGTGAGCCGAGGAGGGGAAAGGAAGCCCATCTAGGCAGCAGCCTTGAGTTCCTTGGGCTCAACCCCCTTTCTTTGCTTTGGGTCCATTGTTCTTGCCAGCAGCCCTTCATCGCACTAGAGATGGAAGAGCGTGCCGCATCCCGATTGCAACCCTGTGGCTGCCTCCTGCTGAATTCTTTGCTGGATGAGACTCAGGATCTCTCTGGCTGAGCCTCCCCTTATCTAAACTACAAAGCCCAGGCTCCTGCAGGAGGAGGCAGGCAGCCACAGCATTTCACTCTACACCTCCTCTTTTAGCTCTAGCCTGGTGGGATTAATGCAAATGGGCATGTCTCAGTGTTAAAGGCATGAAGTCCAGTCATGTCCGACTCTTGGGTGTGGTACTCATCTCCATTTCTAAGCTGAAGAGCCGGCATTGTCCGTAGACACCTCCAAGGTCATGTGGCCGGCATGACTGCATGGAGCCAGGGGTGGATTTACCATCAGGCAAAGTAAGCACCCGCTCGCCACGGTTAGGGCACTTCTGGCCGCCAGGTTCCCACGTGCCATTGCTGCAAAGGGACTCCAGCTGGACTGAGACGCCAATCGCCCAAAACCTCCGGCTCTGTCCCGGCTGCAAAAGTTCCTCCTTTTCGGCCTCACTTAGGGCAATTGGTATCTCGCCATCTGGAGTCCCTCCAGCAATTTGGCCCACTTCCTGCAGCGCACGCTCCACGAGGCCGGAGAGCGAGGGGCGCCAAAATAATGTTCCTACCATTTTAAATTACCTTAGTCCGCCCCTGCATGGAGCACCATTTACTTCCTGCAGAAGCGGTACCTGATCTACTCACATTTGCATGTTTTCGAACTGCTAGGTTGGCAGAAGCTGGGGCTGACAGCGGAAGCTTACACCACTCCCTGGAATCAAATCTGTGACCTTTTGGTCAACAAGCTCAGCAGCTCAACGCTTTAACCCACTGTGCCACCCAATGCTCCAATGTTACGGGATGCTAAAGTTTCTAGTTCGCTGCATGCTTTGGCAGAGAAGGCAGCTAGACCTTCTACTTCAGTGTTTCTCAACCTGGGGGTCAGGATCCCTCTGGGGGGGTCTGGACTGAGGAATATCACCAAAGACCAGTATTTTCTGTTGGTTGTGGGGGTTCTCTGTGGGAAGTTTGGCCCAATTCTATCATTGGTAAGGTTCAGAATGCTCAGTGTGTAAATGCATTAATTATTTCATTAGCCTAATTACAGGAGTAGCCCCCGGTGGCACAGTGAGTTAAACCCTTTTGCCGGCAGGATTGAAGACCAACAGGTCGCAGGTTTGAATCCAGGGAGAGTGCAGATGAGCTCCCTCTGTCAGCTCCAGCTTCCCATGTGGGGACATGAGAGAAGCCTCCCACAAGGATGTTAAAACATAAAAAAAAAACATCCAGGCGTCCTCTGGGCAACGTCCTTGCAGACGACCAATTCTCTCACACCAGAAGCAACGTGCAGTTTCTCAAGTCGCTCCTGACAGGACCAAAAAAAATCCTCATTGCAAAAAAATACACGTGATAGGGGGGGATCACAGATCTGAATTCAGCACAAAATAAAAACTCTATAAGAAAGGCTTAAAATTGGGCTAATTTTATATCTAGCAGTCCATAGTATCCATAGAATTTCAGCACCACATTTCAAATATGTAGACTTTCCTCCCATCAGATCTCTTTACTTTCTAGCTTTCACAGCCATACATTAAAATCGGAAATACTATAGCATGGGCCATCCTAATTTCAGTATTCAATTATACATATTCAAATGTCATGGTCCCATTTAGTTCCTTCATAGCTGTCCTTCTAAACGTTAGCCTTCTTCTGATTTCTTGACCACAGCCTCCATTCTGATTAACGACTGAGCCAAAACATGGAAAATCATGAATTATTTCAACATCTACATTTTCTCTTCTAAAGTTATGTAAATAATCTATGGCGATTATGTTCATTTTCTTCAGCTGTAAACCACTTATTTGCACTTTCTTTCTTGCGTTTCTTCAGCAATTGCTCCAAGCCATTGCGAGTTTCTGCTAGTATCATGGTAAGGCCTGCATATCTTACATTGTTCATGTAAGATCCAACTTTCTCATCACCCTCCCTCCAGATTTAATCCTGCTTCAACTATGATATGTTCAGCAACAAATTAAACAGATTGGATGATGAAAGGCAGCCTTGTTTAGCCCCCTTCTCAACTGGAATCCATTCAATTTCTCCATATTTTGTCCTAATGGTAGCCTCTTGTATTGAGAATAATTAAATGCTGTGGCCCACCCTTTTCTTTAAGAGTGATCCATAGGGTTTTTTGTGATCTACACAATTAAAGGCTTTTCTATGTGCACGATTCTTCTGAATTTCCATGGACTGCTCCATTATCTAACTTACGTTTGCAATATGATCCCCAGTGCCTCTTCATTTCCTGAACTCAGTTTGGACATCTTGCATTCTTCACTCCAGATATAGTTAAAGCTTTTGCCATAGAATTTTGATCATCGTTTGGCTTGTTTGTGATTATTAAAATCCTCGGTGTCCTTCTTCTTGGGGACTGGAATTTATATTGAGTGTTTCCAATCTGTAGGACATTAATTCATATTTGCTGATAGATTTTTATTAGAATTAGAGTGGACTCTGTATCTGTAGCTGAACACATTCTATTGCCATCTCGTATTTCTAGCCATTTTGAATTGTTCTCTTATGTTTCTCTCCATTGATTATTATAGTAATTATAGCAATTTTCTTTGTCCCTGTATTTATTATTATTTATTTATTTAAAACTTTTGTACCCCGACCTTCTCACCTCTATCGAAGGACTCAGACCGGCATAACAGCAAAAATTCAACGCTATACAATTTAAAACCAACTACAACAACATATTAAAATACATAAAAACTCAACATAAAACCACATCGCCATTAAAAAAATTCCACCCAATCTGTAAATGTGGTCATACATTCAGACAATAGCCAATCTCAGCCTATTCTGGGAAGACTTGGTTCCACATCCAGGTCTTCACCAGCCTCCTAAAGGACAACAGAGAGGGGGCAGATCTAGCATCACTTGGTAGAGGGTTCCACAGCTGAGGGGAGACCACAGAGAAGGCCCTGTCTCTCCTCCCCACCAGCCACGCTTGCGAAGCCGGCGGGACCGAGAGCAGGGCCTCTCTGGAGGATCTTAATGTTCTTGATGGTTTGTAGGGGAGAATCCGTTCGGCAAGTAAACTGGGCCAGAACCGTATAGGGTTTTGTAGGTTAAAACCAGCACTTTGAATTGTGCTCGGAAAATAATTGGCAGCCAGTGGAGCTGGTGCAGCAAGGTAGTTGTATGCTCCCTGTACCCCGCTCCTCTTAGTAACCTGGCTGCCGAACATTGGACTAATTGCAGCTTCCGAGCAGTCTTCAGAGGCAACCCCATGTAGAGAGCGTTGCAGTGGTCTATTCGGGATGCAACCAGAGCGTGGACCACCATGGCCAAGTCAGACTTCCCAAGGTATGGGCGCAGCTGGCGCACAAGCTTTAACTGTGCAAAAGCTCTCCCGGCCACCGCTGAGACCTGGGGCTCCAGGCTCAGCGATGAATCCAGGATCACTCCCAGACTGCGAACCTGCGCCTTCAGGGGGAGTGTAACCCCATCAAGCATAGGCTGTAACCCTATGCCCCGTTCGCCCTTCCGACTGACCAGGAGTACCTCTGTCTTGTCTGGATTTAGTTTCAATTTGTTAGCCCTCATCCAGTCCGTTACAGTGGCCAAGCACCAGTTCAGATATGTAGATATGTAGGTTGAAAATAATGTGTCAGTATCTATATTTATATTTTGTCTTATGGCAGCTGAGACATGTTGTTATCATGATGCACTATTGCATCATCAGTAATATCTATGATCTGCCAACACTGTCACTTACTGCAGTCATAGATATAGTATCATAGCAGATGCTAACTGGGTAACTGAGGCATGAGTTTCAGCACCTGAGTGCTCATCTGATGTGCCAAACTTCTCTAGTATGAACAGAGGGGCATTCACCATAATCTTTGGGATAACTTTGGAAGTGTCTGGACACCAAATGTAGGTACACTTGTTATTTATTGCTCGAACAATTTTATTGATTAGCCAGTCGACCTTATCAAAACAGACAGTGCAGACACAACATACAACATGCATCTAGTTCTCTTATAATTATATATACGACTAAGCTACATTGGTTTCAAGCTGACAAATACTTGTTATATATTGCGATTGTTGGGATCAGCTAAAGGAGTTGTGTTATTTTTGCTTAAAAGTTCCAAATCTGAACTGCCAACATTTCCGAGTAATAGATTTATGTCCTCACATATGATTTATTTTTCATATATACTGCCTTTTTAGAAATATAGAGAATGGAGGAAACTTCCTTTTCCGATTTCTAAGAGTATTCACTCCAAAGAGAATTCTGCATGGATTGAAATGTATAAAAAATCATTTTCTCCTAAGGAATATCTAAATGTTTAAAATGAAATGTGTTCCATTTGAACATCCACACCCAGAAAAATCCAAGGTAAAATAAAAGTAATATAAAATCATAAATAATATAAACTCCATGTGTTTTATATGGTGGAAAGTTTATTTCGTGGCCCTAAGGCAGGGTTTCCCAACCTTTTTTGAGCCACAGCACACTTTTTACATTTGCAAAATCCTGGGGCACACCACCAACCAAAATGACACAAAATGACACTCTAACACAGTAATACATATAGTTAATATGTTTTTAAATGTATTTATACACTCAGTGTGAAACCTGGGCCTGTTTCGATGAACTCAACATAGATATCCTGGCAGGAATGGCAGAAAGACACAAACTTCCCACACAGAACTCCCATAACCAAGAGAAAATGCTATAAGAGTTTGGTGGACATTTTCCTTGAGTTTTGGAGTTGTAGTTCACGTATAGCCAGAGAGCACTGTGGACTCAAACAATGTTGGATCAGGACCAAACTTGGCATGAATACTCAATATGCCCAAATATGAACGCAGATGGAGTTCAGGGGAAATAGACCTTGACATTTGGGAGTTGAAGTTGCTGGGATTTATAGTTCCCCTACAATCAAAGAGCATTGTGAACCCGATCAATGATAGAACTGGGCCAAACTTCCCACACAGAACCCCCAGGAGGCAAGAGGAGGGCTCTACTTGGGGAAAGGGAGGCGGGCCTTCCCAATGCATGGAGAGGGAGAGACCAAGTAGACAACGGGTGGGGAGGAGGGGGTGTTTATCGAGATAGGTTTCTTACGTTTTTTATACTTCAACACACTAGACTCTCCCCCCCTTTCTGGAGGTTCCAATTTCCCACGGCACACCTGATGATTGCTCACGGCACACTAGTGTGCCCCGGCACACTGGTTGGGAAACACTGCCCTAAGGAATCTGAATATCTCTATAAGGAGGGAATAGTTCCACCACAGTGAGATTAGCCTGGTGACCACCAAGTTCACTTTGCTGTATTTTGACTCTGTAAAAAAGGGATATAGGTTTTTTTGGGGGTCTAAAAATATTACATTGTCTGAAACAGTGACAAGACACCTTGCCTTGATGCCACCCTGCTTTTCCCAATCTGCATTGTCATCCTTATGTATCATGAGGCAGATAGAGATGCTGAATCCACATTTGGACATTGATTTGAAGCTAGTTCCCTATTCTTTATTTGGTTTATTCACAGAACAGATGTTTGCATACAGCAAGGGACACTGTTGTTATCTTAGTTTTATAAATACAATGGAAATGTAACATCTATAAAACAAAAGCTTAGAATATATCCAGAGCTCGGTCCCCTGAAACAGTTCCCTGTTTGGAAAGTGGTGCTCAGTTCTATGAAAGCAGTTCCTGGCCTTTAAATATGCTCTTATTTCTTGTCTTTGATGGGAAATAAGAGTAAAGAAGCCAAAAAGAAATTAGGGAACCCATCTGGACTGCATCCAACAATGTTGAGGGTTCCCTGGCTTAGTGTCCAGGCCATTGATGGAACAACAACAGCTCCAGAGCTTCCTTGGCTGAATATCACTATGAAGAAGACTTGACTGTGTTTTCTTTCTATCTTTTCTATCCAGAATCCATCTCTATGGGAAGACCCTTTTTTGATTTGATTGACAATGTCTTTGGCTGACAAGAGACTTGAGAACCTCCAGATCTATAAAGTTCTACAATGTGTTCGTCAAAAGGATACGAAGCAGATTGAGAAGCTCACTAAACTGGGATATCCTGAGCTCATTAATTTCACTGAGCCCATCAATGGAGACAGTGCCCTTCACTTGGCCTGTGTTGCGAACGACATTGACATGTGTAACTTTCTCTTAGAGCTTGGGGCACACCCTGATGTCCAGGATAGAATGGGTCGCACACCAGTGATGAAAGCTGCTGAGCTTGGCCATGACTTGGCCTTGGATGTATTAGTCCAGGCAGAGGCAGACATGACAATAGTCGATGCAGAAGGAAAAGGTATACATTGTTTAACTTTGGTGCATTGCACCTGAAGCCTAGAAATGTTAGATTTTACTGGATCCTTCCTCGTTCTGCCTACTACTGCAGATCTTCACTTGTTCAACTGTTCTGCCCCTATTCCTCAACAGGTGTGTTGTTCTATTGCATTCTGCCTACCAAACGACACAATCGTTGTGTTCAGATGGCCTTAGAATATGGAGCAGATGTTAACAACTGTACTATTGAGGGGAAGCCTGTTTTTGTACAAGCCTGTGAGCAAGCACATGAAATCAAAGATATGTGTATGCAATTTTTGGAAAGAGGAGCAAGCGCAAATTCGACAAATCCAGTAAGCACATTCTTACCATTTGAAAGAAGGGGGAGTTACAGTGTTGAAGGTAGAGATAAAATAATAAGTGCTTTAAAAAGTTGCCCAGTTCAGTTCATTTTTTAAAAAATGGATTGACTAATAGAATTTATTGATGGCACCAGATTAGCCTTTAAAACACACGTTTTAAAAATCAAGCACAGGTTGAGCATCCCTTATTTGGAATTCCAAAATCTGAAATACTCCAAAATCCAAACCTGTCCACTTAGATGGCTCAGATAGTGACACTTTTGCTTTCAGATGTTTCAATGCCACAAACATTGTTTTAAATGTATATGTATATGTGTATACATATATATGTGTGTATGTACTGTATATATATACAGTGTATATATATATACAGTGTGTGTGTATGTATGTATGTATATATATATATATATATATATATATATAAAAAAAATAAAAATCAGTGTTTGCAGAGGTGAGGTGGTGCGGAGGGAGGAATATGTGGCAGCGTTTCGATTGGTTGCCACTGTGGGATTATTTGCAAAAAGGACACTGATTGGCCAGCCTCAGAACTCCTACACTCTAAGGCACCAGATTACTTGCATGAAGGACTCAGATTGGCCAGCCTCAGAACTCCAACAATCTAAGGCACCAGACAGCGGGCATTGGTTGCCACTGAGGAACTATTTGCATAAAGGACTCTGATTGGCCAGCAAAAGAGAATGCAGACACACAGAGCCCCCATGACCCACTCTACATCCTGGTGCTGTTTGGAGGGGGATGGACCATGGCCAATGGGACTTGCAGTACCTTTTAGGCTCATAATTGAAATAGATTTCACCTCATCAGGTAGCAGAAACAGGCATACATACAAGTTGAGAATGATCAAAGGAAACATGGTTTATTTTGGGCTCTGGGCCTTATGTTTTGTGTCTTGGAAAACAATGCTATTGAATAAAGAAAGAACCACTTTTTTATAAAGTTCCTGAGACCACTGCAAGCCACAAAAACATCTAATAGGAACCAATAGGAACACAATGCCTTCCTTAAATAACCCGGGCACCGTCGGGTCCCCAAACTTTTTATATATATATATATATATATATATATATATATATATCCTTCAGACTATATACACAAGATATGTGTGTAGCATAAATGAAGCTCATGTTGACACTTGGTCCCATTTTAAGATATCTCTATATGGGATATGGAAATACAGATACTCTAAAATCCAAACATTATCCCAAATCATAAATGTTTATGGGCATTTGGAAAAGATCAAAGGTAGCAAAAGATCAATTCCCTCTTTTGCCTGTTAAGGACACATTTCTATATCACCAAAGAACGAAGAAATAATGCTTTTTTAAATTTTAGGAACACTTTGATTGATTGATTGTCATATTAATGAGCTGTAATAAAAAATCAAATCATCCATTTTACAGAACAGTGTGACATTGTACATGGTTGGTTGAATGCATAGAATCTAATAGGAATGGTTAGATTGGTAGCAATCCTATTCGATTTCATTCTGAGTTTTAAAGAAGCTGTTCAAGGTGCTGAAGCTATTCTTAAATATTGATCAAAAACTCAGGATGGATTTACCACCCAGCCGACAAGGACAACTGTCACTTGTATAGGCTCATAATTGAAATAGATTTCACCTCATCAGGTAGCAGAAACAGGCATACATACAAGTTGAGAATGATCAAAGGAAACATGGTTTATTTTGGGCTCTGGGCCTTATGTTTTGTGTCTTGGAAAACAATGCTATTGAATAAAGAAAGAACCACTTTTTATAAATCAAGGGATAAAGCATCTAAGAGGTTTCTTTAACAGCCTGAAACCCTGCAATGGTGTTAGTTATTTAATATAATATTTTAAAAATTGATTTATTTAATTGAGGAAATTACACTCCTTACTTTGCAAGACATGAGGAGGCTATTTTGGATGTCTCTCAATTGTAAGGTCACTACAAGTCAAAGCTGAATTGATGGAAATGAACAACATCATTGTTGTGTGTGCCATATGATAAATAAAAAGCAACGTGGACTGGTAACACCAAATGGAAGGGATGTAGAGAAGAGACAAAGTCTCAAGGTATTGATAGAAAACAAAAGAAAAAATAGTGACGATACATAAATCCTACAAATTAGAATAAAGTACAAGTTGCAATTTGCTGCATCAGATACAAAGTGTTTTTAAAAGAGAGACATTTCATATGCCATTTGATGTAAGATGTATGTGCATGTACCTGATGCAGCGATTATAATTTGTTTATGCACTGCCCCTATTCTTTTGTCTTATATCAGCCCTCAAAGATGGCCATTTGGTAAAATAAAAACCTATTTTGACACCCCGAGATCTTGTTTTTTCTCTGCATTCCTTCCAATGTGGTAACTAAACATATTCATCATATCCACTAAGGGCCCTTCCAGACAGGCCCTATATCCCAGGATCTGATCCCAGGTTTTCTGCTTTAAACTGGATTATATGAGTCCCCACTGCCAGATAATTTGGGATAAACAGAAAACCTGGGATCAGATCCTGGGACATAGAGCCTGTTTGGAAGGGTCCTAAGTCATCATGGTGTAGCTGCTGTGGTGCCAAACTAGGAGACTTAGTTTGAAATACCGAGAAATCAGTCACTTCCTTTTTGCCAGAGTTGGTTGTTGTGAGGATAAAAATGGGAGATGGTACAATGTACCCCTCCTCACGTTTCTTGTACGAAATATGTGACATATATGTAATAAATAACACAAAGTCGATTTAACAAGACTCCATTTGATTTGTAGGCAACAGGCCGGACTGCCCTGATGGAGGCTGCAAGAGAAGGCGTTTTGGAGATTGTCCGTGGTATCCTGGAGCGAGGTGGAGAAGTTAATGTTTTTGATCATGAAAGACACCATGCTGCCCATTTTGCCGCCAAAGGAGGGTTCTTTGAGGTATTCTTTGTTGGTGGTATCAGAAGCAAAGGTATCCAGCCAAGGACATTTCTTGGTCAATTACTATTAATCAGCCTTTGCTTGGGTAGGGATTCCGGAATTGAATTGGGTATGCTTGTGCAAGGAATCTTCCCATTTATATTGATTCTGGCTGTTACAAGACAGCATGTCTGTCCAAAGTGAAGTATACATTGATGGTGTGTCAAGACCTGGGAAGGGAGAGAGAACTGTGTATCATTTGTGAAGATACACTCATAAAAACTGTGTGCAACCTAGGGTCTTCCTCGTGTATTCTGGACTCCCACTCCCAATCGCCCTCTCTAGCAATGTCAGCAATAACATGCATTTGGAGCTTGAGTTCTGCAATACTTGGAGAGCTACACATTGCTCACTTCACTTGGGAGTTTGACTTATGGACTTATGGACTGAACTAGACAAGATGGTGAACATGATGGTGTTGTTCTCAAAAATGGCAAAGCTCCTTTCCCATATGGAGATTAAACATAACTTATCTGAAATTCCAGAATCCAGAATTGTCCATATCGGAGGCTGAGATTGTGACTTCTTTGCTTTCTAATGGTTCAGTGTACACAAATTCCATTTTGTAAACTGAATTATTTACCTTCAGGCTATGAGTGTAAGATATATATGAAATATAAATGAATTTTGGGGTTAGTCTAAGGTCTCATCTCTAAGAGATCTCATTATTTATGTATACGTAAATACAGGGTTTTTCCTAAATCAGAAAAAAAAACCCGGAAATCCAAAGCATTTTTAGTGTAAAGCATTTTGGATATGTTGCAGTTTGTTTTTGGCACCAGCACTCTTTTGCAGAGAAGGCTAAGCTAAAGACATTCTAAGATGCCATAGCACTGGCTTGTCATTTGCTCTCTCTCCAGCTGACCAACCTCGCCAAGTTGTAATGAGGTTAAAGGTGGAAGTAAAGTGTGAAGAGCCCGTTAAGCCCACTAGGGAAAAAGTGAGCATAAATATAAATAATAATATGTTAAAGGTGCATGCAATGACAATTCCCAGGATTTCTTTTCTTTTTGGCCAGTTTTGCAATCATTGCCTTGATGGCAGGCTGCAAGTGAACTGGCAGTAAAGGAGGTGAAAGAAAATCGAGAGAAAGATTTCAAAAAGGTTAAACAAAGTGCAGATTGTCCATTCAAATGACAACTTAATACTGAAAAATACTGTGGAAGAAGCCCTAAGAGTGCAATCTCTTAGGGTTAAAATTGGAAGATTGTGCAGTTCCCACTCCAGTTGGGAACAAGGTCTCAGACTGAGAAAATGTTCTCTTAAATGTATGCTACTTGGGAGCTGCAAGATATGTTGGGTCCCAGTGTCCACCATACTGCCCAAGGTGATAGGATTTGAAGCCCAACATACCTGGAGGGGGTGATACGTTGGAGAAATTGACAAGAAATGGTATTTGAGTTCAGAATGTTTGCCATTTTGCCATTACATACTTAGGTAATACTGTTCATTTCTCTGACATTCATAGTATGTGACATATAAAACATTGAGATAACATCAATTAGCTACTACTCTTCGACGGGGGGCAGAGGGGCTGGTGCAGCTCAAGGCAAATGATGCATGGGGAGTAAAATAAATAGGTTTGAAGCCATGTGTGTAAGCATCCAGGGTTCTATCTTTCTAATGCTGTTGATGTTTCTTTCTTAGATCCTGAAGCTTATTTCTGCCTACAATGGAGACGTGGGCCTGATTGCTATGAATGGAAACACACCACTTCACTACGCGGCTGCTGGAGGTTTTACAGACTGTGTCAAGTTTATAGGTCAAAGAGGTAAAGTAGTATTTTACCTTCTTACGTGAGTCAGTATTTGGTCTAAGTTAACTGGCTCACTAAACAAGAATATTTTGCATGCAAAGACTAGGGACCTACCTATCTGGTCTATAAGATGCTCAATTAGGAAACATTTCCTGCCAGTTAGAATTGTTCAATTGTACAACCTTACAATTTTGTATGGTCTCATTTGTTGTGAATGGCAACCTCTTACGGATGTTTTATCTATGGATTACTGTACTTGCTAGGCTTACATTAGCTTGCTCTTGGAGGACTCCACAGCTAAATCATCCTGTTTTTCTAAATTACTTTAGGCAGCTGTGTCTTACTACCTGCCTGTTGCACCGTAGACCTGAAGGATCCCTCAGTAAACCACTTAAGACCAGCCGGGATTAAATGCTTTATTTAGCATAATGGAAAGGAGTAAAGAAGATAGAAATATAGTCCACTGATGCTCCCAAGCATCAGGGTATTGCAAAGCAATAGTCCAAAAGCAAAACAGGATTGAAAAGGTAAAAGAGTCTTGATGCCCCAATGGGCTAAATCCAGGGATCAGTTCTTGGCACAAAGACTTGGCAGAGTCCAAAGGCTTGAAGGCCCAATGGCCCAGGCAAAGTTCCGTGAAGGCTTGGCTTGAAGCTAAACATTGGCGAGAGATGCCTCGAGCCAAAGGGAAGCAGCTTAAGTAGGTTTTTCTCCTTGAAGACACAGACTGCGTCGGAGCTTCTTCCCAGGCTTGCTCGTGCGACTTGTCCCCGCCTGGGCCTCTCGGCTGAGATTGGAATGTCAGCTCGTTCATGAAAACACCTGGAATTTGGGGAGGCACCACTGTCTTGTGGTACCAGGTCTGGGAACTAGAAGGGCTGCGAATGCCCTTGAACGCTTGATGAACTTGAGGCCTCTGCAGCATCTGGCTTTCAGGCCTTTCAGGCCTCTCTGAGGCTTTGGATTTAACATGGCATGAGTCTTGCTGAGGGCTAGAGTCAGGCTGGGGCATGACACTGCCTTACAGTCCTTATCTTCCTTGTATGCAGGAAGGAACTTTTGCTTGCTAAACACTAGGCAAGAGAAAAAAGTTATGAAAATTAAATGATTCGGAAGAAATTCGTAAGAAATGCTACTTTTGAGTATTTCCGCATCTGGAACGCCAACCAGGAAGTGGACTTTCTTTATAGAACTTTGGGGGACAGGATTTTCTTAAGTATCGTTATTAGGTCGTAAGGGGGCACCCTCCTTCTCTCTCACCACCCTCCTGCCTCCCTTGCCAATAAGTATTATGGCAAGGCAAGCCCTAAACTCGCTCCTTCTTTTCGGCTGGAAGCCTGGAAAATGTAAACAGACAGGTTTACTCAGAAGTAAATCTGCAAAGGAGGGCATGAGTAAATCTTTGGATGAAGTGCCCTCCTTTGTGGATTTACTCTTGAGTAAACCTCTCTGTTTACATTTTTCCAGGCTTCCCTGCCCCTCCTGCCTGCCAGGATCTAAAGCATCAAAGAGTATTGGGGTAGTTGCACATAACATGTATAAGTAATCCAACTGGTCATATACCTACATTCCATGCACATGCAATAATACAGCAGTAATAACAATGGGTATAAGAAGAGGTAAAATTCAAACCGAAGTATTCTGACTGTGGTCCCTCCTCAAGCGGTGCAAACGGCTCTTCTCTATGAGCCCGGAGGCAGCCTTTGCGGGAAAAGCCAAGTCTTTCTATTACTAATCAACCCCCCATTAGTTTTTCGATTCCCTATTTTTGGGTTCTAAACCATGCCTGCTAACCACAATGACTTTTGGTAATGGAGGATTTTAGATAGATAAATAAATAAATATCTGGGGACCTACAAGTTGAGAACCACTGTGCTAGAAGGACAATACTTCCACTATGGATTTTTCTCTGAACATTAAAGGAGCTATCCAAGGTTTTCAAAAATCTATTTTGAAAATATAATTCAGCACTTTGGATAGTTCCATCCGTACCTTACTCCCATCCCTTTGTAAACTGGCGCTTGTCTCCAGTGAAATCTATTTTTCTTCCTATTAGGTTGTGATCCTATGTGGAGGAACCTTGAAAAGAAGACACCCAGGCAGGTTGCTAAAGATGCTGGTTTCAAAGGAGCAGTAAGGGAGACCCGTAAAATTGAGCGTCGCTTTGCCAAATATAATAAACCCAAGCCAGGGGTGAAGAACCCCAACCCACCTTGGGCGGTTCGGCTGCATGACTGGTCCGTGGAAAATCAAACAAGTCTTCGTGAAGCATTTGAGGCACTGGACCGAGGTGATGGGACTGTAAGTAAAGAAGACTTTGTGTCCATCATTGAAGAGAGGTGTCCATTTGTGACTGTTGAACAAATAACAACGATTGCTCAGACTCATGAGAAAACCCGTGCTGGAGGGATTAAACCTGAAGAATTTTTCACCGGGAAGAAGTTTTTGCAGAAGGCCTTCCTCCTTTCATCCTATGGTCCCAAGAAGAAAAAAGCCAAAAAGCCAAAAGGCAAAAAAGGAAAATTTGTTGTCCCTTTGCCAATCTGTGTCATCCCAGACAGCTCGCGCCCCCGCCGGCCAGATGGCGGGCCACCAGAGTTCATGATTGAAACTTACCAGAATCTCACTGATAGCATCCGGTTCAATCGTGATCACCCCCCTGAACATCCCATCCAAGATGATTCCTGGTGGTACATTGATGACCCATTAAAGAACTTTTCCAGCATCAACTACCTCACAAAAGATGGAGATCTCTCATCGCTGAAAAAAGCATTTGAGTCAGGTTTGCCGGTAGATGTGAGAGACCGTTTTTACAAAACTCCCTTGATGGCTGCCTGTGCAAGTGGCAATTTGGAAGCAGCGCAGTTCCTTATTGAGAAAGGGTAAGTTGGCCTCTTGTAGTGGATTATGGCAAGATGAGCATACTTCAGACTTCAGGTTTTTAACCAAACCCTTGTGATGCACCCAATAGAAAAAATGTGAAAAAGAATAAACAGTGGGAACTAAAGTGTTGGTGCCCTGGAATCAGATCTGAACAAAGCTCACAATCCTTACCCACTTTTTGCTCTCAAGTGTGTTCAGAATCATATTTATTTATTTATTTACTCTATTTATTCCTTGCCTTTCTCTACCTCAAAGGGGACTCAAGCCAACTTACATATAGGCAATTATTCAATGCCTTAAAACATATACAATTCTAATAACATTAAGATAAAATTAGATAAAATTAAAATTAATACATATTGAGCATTTAAAAACATTTCATTCTACACTAAACATTTCATTCATGCTGTCCATAATCTTAGTCCAAGCCCTTCTATGATCATTGCACATATTCCAAATTTCTTATTGCACTGAATTATTCTCTGAAAGACTGATCCCAGAGCCAAGTTTTTAATTTCCTTCTGAAGGCTAGGAGGGAGAGGGCTGATCTAATATTGCTGGGGAGGGAGTTCCATAGCCGAGGAATGTTTTGATGGTTGATGGATAAATGCTAACCCAAAATGCTGCTCTTTCACTTTAAATTAACCAGATCAATCCAGGCCTACCTTTCATCCAGAATATGTTTTTCCTGAGAAATGTTTTTGTGTATTCAAGTTGTGAGTGTCTCTTTGGGACTGAAGGCATGTCTGACCTTATGTGGATCAGAGTGGAAAGTGGTGTGAAACTCATTGGAGGGCTTGAAATAAATCACATACTCTAAGTCCATCCTACTTCACAGAATGGTTGGAAGGATACACAAGAGAATAATAGAATTATAGAATTAAAAGAGACCACACGTGCCATCCTGTCCAATCCCTGGCTATGCAGGAACACACAATCAAAGGACTCCCACCATGCTCCAAGGGAGCATATTCCATTGCTGAACAGCTCTTACCATTAGGAGTTCTTCCCAGTGTTTAGGTGACATCTCTTTTCCAGAAATTTGAACTCCTTTGCACCATGCCATAGCCTCTTGAGCAGGGGTGCTCATTAGGTAGATCGCAATCTACTGGAAGATTGCATAGGGTGTCCTGGTAGATCACAGGCAGGGCGGGAGGCTCAGTCCCACCCCGCAGGCTCCCGCCACCGCCGCCCAAGTGCTGTCGGCCCTGGGTTATCTGAGGTCCTTTCCACACAGTTGAATAAAATCCCATGTTATCTGCTTTGAATCAGATTATATGGCAGTGTGGACTCAGAAAACCCAGTTCAAAGCAGATATTGAGTTGTATGTTTCACATTTTTGTAGTGGGTAGGTAGATCATTTTGACTTGGTTGTTTTATAAGTAGCTTGCATGCTGAAAAAGTGTGAGCAACCCTGCTCTAGAGCAATGGTTCTCAACTTGTGGGTTCCCAGATATTTTGGCCTTTAACTCCCAGAAATTGTAACAGCTGGTAAACTGGCTGGTATACCTGGGAGTGGTAGTCCAAAACATCTGGGGACCCACAGGTTGAGAACCATGGCTCTAGAGCCCTAGAGAAAAAGTGTACCCCCTCATTATATTATCCTTTTGAATTCCAAAACATGGTTATCATGTCCCCTCTCAACTTTCTTGTCACCAAGCTAAACATATGCAGCTCCCTAAGTTTGGCTTCCAGATCATTTATCATTTTGGTCACCCTTCTCTGGTCATGTTCTACCCTCTTGAATTTTGGTGCCCAGAATTGGACTCAATTCCAGGCGAGATCTGACCAAAGCAAGATAGCGAAGGACTATGACTTCCCTTCATCTAGATCAGGCCTGTACAACATGTGGCCCTCCAGTTGTTTTGGCTCCCAACTCCCAGAAGCCCTAGCTAACTTGTCCAATGGCCAGGAATTCTGGGAGTTGGGGCCAAAATAGCTGGAGGGCCACAGTTGTGCAGGCCTTATCTAGACACTGTTTTCCTCTTGGTGCAGACTAGAGACCACAAGTACCATCCTGCTTTTTAAGCTACATATTCACACTGTTGATTCATGCTCAATTTGTAGTCTATTAACACTCTTAGATTCCTTTCAGCTGTACCGTTTTCAAACTAAGTGTTACCCATCCTATATCTGAACATTTCATTCATATTACTTAAGTGTTTGCACTGTATATTTTCCCTGTTGAAATTTATTTTATAAGTTTTGGCCCAACTCTCAATTTGGATCCTGATCCTGTCATTTGGAGTATTAGCTAATTTGTTTGTTGTCTGCAGATCGGATAAGCATGGCTTCTATTTTGTTGTCCAAATCCTTGTTAGATATTGAATTGCACAGGGTCCAAGACAGGAACTTGTGGCCCCACACTGGCCACTCCTCTCCAGGATGAAAAGGAATAATTGGGAAGCACCCTTTGGGTTTGGACAGTTAACCAATTCCCAATCCACCTAACAGTAGTATTTTCTAACCTACATTTTACTAACTTCTTTGTGGGGACCTTACAGATAAGGTCCCCACAAAGGTCCCTTACTTAAGACATGGCTATTCAGGAAAGCCTACGCATAACACGGAACCAGCGACTCTGAATTCACCGAGTCTGATATTTTAGTATTTTAACCATTTAATATTTCAATATTTTTAATATTTTAATCGCTAGTTGTGTAAGTCACCCGGAGCACAAACGTGGAGGGCGACTCACAAATAATAAAGTTCAGTTCAGTTCAGTTCAGATAATTCTACTTCCCCAGAAGAAGTGTAAAGTGATGCACACAAATAAGCAGACTAGATGTAATATGGCCAATGTGTAACTGTCTCCCAGGGCAAATTATTATTTCAGATCACATGATAAGCCTCCATGAATACAATAGGCTTTCCTCTTCAGACATCATTCTTCACATGAGGAAGGCAACAGTGGGAGGGAGGGCAGAGTTTGTGTGCTTAACACCTCATGTGGTTATTGTATAGGCTTAGAAAACACCTGAATGTCTATTCAACCCAAAAGTAAATCTGTGCTGGAGAGGGAGATAAATTGTTAAACTTTTCATCACTAGCTTCTGAAGAAAAGCAAACTGGAAAAGGCACGATAGATAGCAGAAGTAAAGACCAGGGTACCAATGAAAATGTTTTGACATTTGCATTCATTGAAATCACACTTCTACCTGAAGGGTTATTTTTAAAATCATATTTAAATACTTCTGTATTCTCAGTACCAACAAAGGGAGATTGAAATTCTTTATGGAGACTAAAATCCTCGTATTGTGATTTTTTAAAATATATGATGCTATCTTGGGTAGTGGTCATCATATAAGATCCACTATAACTTAATGTGGTTGTTGTTTGTATATTTTCCTTTTTTTTCTATCCCATTCTTGCTAGTTTTCCACAGAAGAGTTGTCCTTAATGGGAGGAGAGGCTGAATGAAGTGTAGCATCAACAGTGTTAGGGAAAACCCCAAACTCGGAAGTTGATATAAAATCAATAGGCAAATCATTGATTTTAAAGGAAGGGATATTAAGTCATGGTATCACATAATCTATGTTCTGAGGAAGAAAGATAAGTTTTAGATTTTTATGTCAGAGCTATTAATATTTTTTATATAAAATGAAAATATTGGCATCACCACAAAAAGGATATCCATGTAAGTACAATCAGTCTTCCATGTCTGTGAGTTACTTTTCACATATTTTTTTGTAGATTTGATTAATATGGTGTCTCAAGAATTATCTTGATTCTCCAGCACAGCAGTGGACGTTGAGCATAGAGTTGCACTAGAGGATTAAAATATCTCTAGGGAAGTGTTCCCTCTGATTTAAAGAAACTAGCATTTTTTGTTTACTGTTTTTCCATTTTCATAGGGGTCTTGTGCCCCTAATCCCAATAGAGTTAGAAGGTCAACTGTAAGACACCCTAAAACAGACTAGCAAAGACTATGCATGTTCAGTGAGCATGGAATGTGAGCACGTTCTCACCACAGATTTGTGGTGAGAATATGGCATAGAGAAGTAAAGGGACTGAGTATCATAGACAAGGTTGCCCGGTGACAACCTTGAAAATATGAGACACTCTTCAGCGGGATGGGAGCAGGAATTCCAGGCCCTCAGCCAATGAGAGTGTGTACAGCCTGAAATATGGGACATGGGGAAGACAACAGGATGCGGGACATTTGCTTGAAATAAGGGTTGTCCTTTAAAATACAGGACGCCTGGAAATGCTGATCATGGGAGAAGATGTGGGTTGGGTTACAGGAACATAGGACAATCAGCACTTTCCTCTGCAACATGTTGTTACAATTCCTACATGTAATGGCAAGTACTAGCTTGTCCAGACATGAGTCCAATCCACTGTAAAGGCTGTCGAAATTAGTGGCCATCCCCACAAATTGTGGTAGATTTTATAAATGAATTACATACAGTGCATGTGAATACATCCTTTCCTCCCTCCCTCCCCTCTACTATTTCATCTCTGTCCTGTCCTGAATCCACTGCCATTCAGTTTAAATGATCCCAAGTTCTGTTCTTTTGGGAAGCGGAGATTAAAATATCAGTCTGTCCATTTTGCTATGATTGCAATCCTTTGCTGATTAGAAATACCTGTCTTTAGTGGTATTTCAGGCTATGGAGAAAATTCATGAGAAACAATTACTTTTTATTCCTTAACTCACCAAACTCTATATTTTGAACCTGTCTTTAAACATTCAGAAACAGGATGTTGAATAGTGTGTTTCTTATAGTATTATTTCTTCCTCCATAGGGCAAATGTGAACGCAACAGATAATTTCATGTGGACTCCTCTCCACCACGCCTGCCATGCTGGTCAGCAGGATATTGCTGAACTGCTTATTAAATCTGGAGCAACCATAGATGGTGTTTCAATCAATGATGGAACCCCATTAATGAGGGGAATTGAAAGTTGCCGGTTGGACACTGTGAAATATTTGGTCGACTCTGGTGCTAAAGTTCAGATGCAGAACAGAAGAGGTAAGTGAACCTTTCAACTCCTATTAACTGAGATACTGCTATTTGATGTTAAATGTGTCTGTTAATGAACTCTTGTGTTGAAGATGAGTCTTTTTAAAATACTATCAGTGGTTCTTATCATCTAAACTATTAGACTTTGGGGATTTATCTGATTTTCTAATAAGGTCTCTGGAATGGTAGATAATTTATTTCCTCTTTATTATCACCATCCTCGTCATTGCCATCGGTGCTGTCAGCTTTGCTATTTATTTATATTTAGGGATGAACAAACCCCAGCGAGTTTCTGTCATCAGTCTGTTTTGTCCTTTCTACATTTCTGTGTACACATATCTGACATATTTTTATATCATTTTCCCTCTAAGAAATGTGTTTTATGGGCAGAAGACTGTATTTTAAAATCTGTAAAGGAAGGAAGGATTGGATAATAAAAATGTTCTGATATGTGTATTGACTTAGAAAATGTAAAGTACATGATTTAACTTAAAATCTGTGCCAAATGAAAATTTCTCCTGTCATTGCTGCTGTTGTTGCTGCTGTTGTTTGCTTTCATGTCATTTCTTTGTTATGGAAACCCTAAAGTGAACCAACCACAGATTTTTATCTGGCAGAGAATGTGCACAGGGTCATCTGGTGGGTTTTCATGGCCAAGTGAGGATTTGATCTTTGGTCTCCAAAGTCATAGTTCAACACTCAAAACAATTATGCCACACAAGCCCTTCTCCATTCCTTCCTTAACATTTAATCAATTTTATCAGCTCAGTCACTGAAATCCATGGGATCTCTTCCAAGAAAGCAGCTTTCTTTCCTGCTCTCATTGCACCCTGCCTTTGCTCTCGATACAGTAGAATAATAACTCCTCAGGGAAAGCAATCCTGGTGAGACCAGGATGCAGTGTTAAATATGCAATATCTAATTTAACATAGTTGACTTTTATGCTTTTTGGTCTTCACTGAGGGTGGCCTAGTCAATATCAAACACACACTTTTAGCAGAGTCTAACTAAGATACACACTGAAAGACTGTGCAAATATCTGTATATTGTCAATAATCAAAGTACAATTGACCCAGAAATAGTTAATGTTCATATACACATAGTATGATACATATAAACCACAATTGGTATTCAGGCATGTAAGAGCAACCTCGCAACATTGAATCAAAAATAAACACAGTGGAAAACAGTTCAGAGTTCTTAAGGTGTGGGGGAACGGCTGGGGAGGGGATACAATGTAACATAAATGGAAACCTCTATGGCAATATCAGTCCTGTTGCCAATTCCCCCAAATCCACACATCCAATATAAAGCAATGCAGTTTCTCGCAACTGAGATCCAAAATTAACTGTGTGGTTGCACCAGGTTGGCGGGCATTAACTGCTTGGGACGCAGGAGGGGCCGCGATGGTCGATCTGCAAGGCCTGATCCATTTCGCCCTGTGGGCTTTCTCAAGCGGCAATTTACATCAGCATAATGTGCACGGGATACATTGACTGAAATACAAGTTGTAACAATCAACATATAAGTCTAAGCTCTTTCATTTTCTGATTCCAGCTTTCGTAGACCCCCCCCCCCCATTCCCAACATCGTAACGGAACATATTGGACATTAGGAAACCTGGGATCTGACTGCCCTGGTGTGGGTTATTAAGATCTGCCTCATAAATCTGATCAGCCATATAAGTAGCATCATGATGTAGGTCAGATAGGAGTGTGCAGACTCCGGTTAATATAGAAGCACTCTTTCTTTCTCACACTTATAAATCACATCCCTCCACCTGCTTTGTGCCTGGCAGATAATGTGGAATAAACTTGGCATTAAAATGTCTCACAGGACTAAGGAATACAGGCGAAAAAACATCATAAACAAACTTATGTAATAAAATTTGAGCTCAGTCTTGAAATTAAAGAGCAGCAGAACATTATACAACATTAAAAGCTTGACAGAATAGAGGACTTTATTTCCCCTCTAATAGAGTCGGTTTCTCCTCCTTAGTGAGTTATTACGGCTGATGACTCTGGTGCTTTTGGGGCAGTAAATCAGTTTCAGGTTAAAATTTAAAATAGCTAACCAAGGTGATGGACAGAAGTTTGTAATGGGGGTTGACATCATGGATGATGATGATGATGGTGATGACCATACTGGTCATAACCAGCACTTTGAATTGTGCCCGGGAATAGTCTGGTAGCCAGTTGAACTGCTGCAACAGTTCACTTACTCTCCACTCCCTTTAGTCAACCCCAGTGAGTAACCTGGATGCAGCTCTTTGGACCAGCGGAAGTTTCCGAGCACCCTTCAGAGGCGGCCCCCCATACAGCATATTACAGTAATCCCGATGGGATGTAACTAAGGCATGTACTGCTGTGACAAGACCTGGATTCTCAAGGAAGGGGCACAGTTGGCATGTGTAAAGTTTTATTGCATGTGTAAAGGCCCTCCTTGCCACCACTGATACCTGGACTTCCAGGTTCAGTGCCAAGTCCAGGAGAACCCCCAAACTGCAGACCTGTGTCTTCAGGGGAGTGTGACCCCATCCAGCACAGGCTGAATCTCTATTCCCTGGCCTGCCTTCCAACTGACCAGGAGTACCTCTGTCTTAATTGGATTAAGTTTCAATCTGTTTGCCCTCATCCAGTCCATTACTGGTGACAGGCACTGGTTTAGAGACAAGACAGCTTCCTTGGCATTAGGTGGGAAGGAGTAGTAGAGTTGGGTGTCATCTGTATATAGGTGTCACTGCACACCAAAACTCCAAATGGCCCCTCCCAGTGGTTTCATGTATATGTTAAAAAGCATGGGGGACAAAATGGAACCACAGGTCAAAGTCAAGGGGTTCAAACTGGAGTCCCCTAGCACCACCTTCTGGGTACGATCCTCCAAGAAGGATTGTAACCACTATAGACAGTGCCTCCCAGTCCCATCCCAGCGAGATGACCCAGAAGGATACCATGGTCAATGGTATCAAAAGCTGCTGAGAGATCCAGGAGAACTAACAGGGACACACTCCCCCTGTCTAGCTGTCTGTGGAGGTCATCCACCAAGGTGACCAAAGCTGTCTCTGTTCCATAGCCAGGCCTGAAACCAGATTAATATGGATCTAGGTAATCTGTTTCATCCAGAAATACCTGGAGTTGGGAGGCAACCACACACTCCAAAATCTTGCTCAGAAAGGAAAGGTTGGACACTGGTCAATAGTTGTTCATTATAGAGGAGTTTAAGGATAGCTTTTAAAATATAGGTTTCACAACTGCCTTCTTTAGGCAAGTTGGAACTTTGCCTTGTTCCAATGGGACATTGACTAGCCCCTTCACCTACTCTGCTAGAATGATCTAGAATACATGTGGCAGCTCAGACATCTCGAAGGGTCCTGTCCACATCCTCAGGCTGCACAAATTGAAAGGTATCCATCAAAACTGAACAAGCAAGATAGCTCATACCAGACTGAATCCCCAAATTTATTCATTTACACATTTATATGGAAGCTGCCAGTCATCATTGCTGGGAAGTGCCTTCAAAATCTGAAAATGCCTAATCTTATGTAGACACCAGTCTAATCTCTTGGCTGGTACATGTACCAGTACATGGAATTCTGTCAATCATTGCCCAATAACCAGCTTTAGTCTTCTGTGTTGTTGATTATTTTACATAGTGCTTTAATGTGCCTGGCATTACATAGAGTATCATGGGTTTTCATTGGGGATGAAGATTAAAGCCCAAAAGGCTTCATGGGAAAGTTAAGTTTTGAGGGCAGTTTGAAGAGAAAGAGAGCGGTAGTCTCACAGTGGCATATTCAGGAAAGTGCTCAAGCACTAAGATAGAAAAATGGAGAACAAGCAAAGCTAATAACGGGAGCAGGATAGTATGGTTGGATTGCAGGAGTGAAAATCATGGTCTATCCAGGCAGGAACAAGATGTCAGGAGACATGAAGTAGATCTAGAAGAATAGGAAAAAGTTAGGCCGTCCAATGGTACAGAGTAGTCTGAGGATAGGACAACTTACAGAACAATACCTTACAGAACCTACATGCACATACATGCTTTGGGGCCCACCAAACCATGTTGGAGAGCCAGAATAGTGTTGTGGCTTAAGTGTAGAATTAGATGGGAGATTGCCAATAAATCCCAGGTTCTGTAGGCTATATGAAGAAAACAGCAAAAAAAAGCCTCTCCAAATTCCTTGCCTGAGTAAATTTGATGAAATTCATGGGCTTGCCATAAGTTGGTGCATACACACACACAATGTATATATGTATGCATGTATTTATGTATGCAAGTGAGCATGGTCTAGTGGTTTGAATTTTGGACTACAATTCTGAAGGCCAAGATCTGGACTCCTGCTCAGCTTGAAATCCACTGTGTACACTTGGGCAAATCATATTCTCTCAGCCTCATAGGAAGGCAATGGCAAGCCTCTTCTCAGAAAACCCCATGATAAGTTCACCCTTGTTTTGCAATAGTTTTAAATGATTTGAAGGCATACCGGAAGGAGGAGGAGAAAGAGGAAGAAGAAGAGGTGGTGGCGGCTGTGTTAAGTTCAGGAGAGGCTTTTTTGAAAAAATAGTTGACCTGGAAGTTGTTTCTATTTTTTTTAAAGGCCTCTTTTGCATCCAAAACATCCCAAGGAAGCTGAGAAATTACAGCCAAAAATGTCCCCAGCTCCCCAGAAAATATTTAGAAACTAGAAACAACCAGGGATTGGGGACTTGACCCTGAGGCTGCATATACAGTAGTTTGTAAGGTGCACTTTGTCCACCCCTCCTATAGTCAAGGCTAAAGCTAAATAGGTGAATTGTATCTCCAAAAATTTGAACTACGTCTCCCATACTTGCTTAGGGATTGTGGGTAGGCATTGTGATACTCCCATAAAATGCTTCTATGTTCAGCAAATGAGCTGCAAAAGAGATGAACAGTTTTGTGCTTTACTTCTAGACAGATGAGAAAAATCTCAATGTGTGACTGTGAAAGGCCACAAAAGATATGACTGTGGCAATAAAGGCAGCCAACTAGAAGATTCCACCCAAGAGTGCTATGTTCTAGCAGAGCTATCAGAAATAAACTGTTCAAATCTTATCCATGTGCTCTCTGTTACAAACAGGACAAAATGCCCTGGACATTTCAAAGGCTTACGCTGACAATCGGCTGATCCACTTCATTCAAGACACAATGGACCGCTTGCCCAAGCCACCAGAAGGCAAAATGGATAAGAAGAAGGGAAAGAAAGCCAAGCCAAAAGCACCTGCTCCTGCTCCAGCCCCTGCACCCGCCCCTGCACCCGCCACTGCACCCGCCCCTGCAACTGCACCAGCTTCTCCCAAACCAAAGCCTGCATCGAGAGAATCAGTGAAAGAAGAGGTATTGTGAACAATGCACTACAATATGTTATACTTAAGGTGCTTCCAGAGAAGTCAGAAATGTGCATTGGTGTGCATCTCTGTGCCCACAAACCCGAAATGCACTTTGATGTGAATTTCTGTCCCCACAAGCCACCCAAAACCCTGGCTTTCCCAAGGAAGCCCCCCAAAAGAACCCCTAAAAATAAAATAAAAGTTACCCAGCCCTCATTCTGGTCCTCCTTGCACCTTCCTTGTAAGAGGAAATGATCAAGCAGGAGACCAGGGAGGGGGGAGGCTCCTCCACTCTGGTCTCCTGGCACATTATTTCCTCATGCCAGGACGATTATACTGGTGGCTGAGTAAGTTTTATTTACTTTTTAGGGGGAACTGGGAGCTGAGGAGAGGGTGTGGGCTTCAGTGCCCAAAAGTTTCAGAATGGCAAAAGAGGACTCACCCCCAAGTAGTCATGAGACTACCCGGAAGTGAGCATCCACAGGTCCCATACCCCATTAGACCTGGGTCTTTCTGGAAAGTCCATATCTAATGGGGTATTTAAGTAAATTGGAATAACCATTACACTGAATTATTTCGTTTTTACCAGGGGCATCATTTGGATGCTCTCAGTAAAAATCCAGACAGGTCCCACATTTTGGACCTGTCTGGTTGGGTCCTTAAATAGTCCATGAGCCAAAATGTATCAGCTTATCCTTTTAGCACCTACAGTATGTAGTTATGCTGTGATCATAACAGGTGGTGAAATTAAAAAAGGATTTCAAGAGCAGGAGAAGCATGGTCCATTAGGCCAGTCCTGCCACTTTTCTTTTATTTGTGTATTACATGTGAGTGCCCTCATCTTCCCCAGGGGCATCCAAACAACCCCTCAGGTAAAAAGGAATTCATTTGGGACAAAAGCAGGAATTAATTGGACAGCTGGTCTTTGAGAAGACCTGGGTCTTTCCAACTGTGAGCCTTGTGTGGATTGGGCCCAGGGAGTGTGTTGTGTGACTTTGAGTCCCAATCCACACATCTGTCTCAGGATTTCTGAAGACCAAAAAAATAGGTTTCACAACTGCCTTCTTTAGGCAAGTTGGAACTTTGCCTTGTTCCAATGGGACATTGACTAGCCCCTTCACCCACTCTGCTAGAATGATCTAGAATACATGTGGCCCCACCTCTCCCAAAACCCATTTCAAAAGCCTTTAAAAAATAACTTACCTGGTGCCATTCCCCTTTCTCCAGAGCTCTCCTGGCATGTAGAAATGGCATGCCAAGAGAAGGGGGAGGAGTAAAATTACTCCACCCCACCCCCTTTCTCCTGGTGTGTCATTGCTATATGCTATGAGAGCTCCAGAGAAGCAGGAATGACATGCGGGACAGTCATTTTCTTCTGAATTTGGGGGGTTGTCCTGTGTCAGGTTGGGGCATGTCCGGACTTTAATGCGAGTTTTTAAACCTGGTTGGACTCGCATTAAAGTTCTGTCTGGAACTGCCCTAATTCAACTTCGTGGTTCAGTCAGGACTTGAATCTGAATCTCCCAAACCACACTGCTTCTCTAAACACTTTCCCACAATTCTCTTTCATTTATACTATACCAGATGGTTGGTACATTCATGATCTCCCCCCAACCACTACATTTACTTGGTTAAGTATTTCCATAGATGTGTGCATGGATGAGGAATGTTTTGCCCTCTAGAGATTACTGGACTGCAACAGCTATCATCACTCAACATTGACTGTGATGGATAAGGCTTTGGTCCTATAACATAAGAAGGGGGAACATACATTCTTGATTTATGACTTAATGGTTGGACCTTTGCGAAGTCTAGCTGTTGAGCTTGTTTCCCAAAGGTATCAAATCCATCTGAACAAATTTTACAGGAATAATTAAAAAAAACATGATGAAGATATGCATTGTTTCCCCATAAAATGCTATTTTCTTTTTAAAATTAATTTTATGGTGTAAAAGTGGTATATAGAATGGAAAAGAAAAAAAAGAAATACATTAGATACCCATAATACAAATACATCTGTTCTCCACACTCACCACCCTTCCCCGAACCTCCAAACCAACGCCCACGACTTCCGACACCACTCAGTGTGAAACTAATATCTCATAAAAACCTACCCTTATCTTTATATTAATTACTTCCTCTTGCAGATATTTTAAAGTCTACCTTTGTCTTCCTTTCTAAACATTCAAAAGTAAGCATCCATTTTCTTTTTTTAAAAGTCTTCATTATTTCCTCTAATTGGACATTTTCGCCACTTGGATATAACCTAATGATTTTCCTCTCCAGTCCTTTATAAATAGCTGTATTTCCCTCTTCCATGATTTTGCTATTATTATTCTTGCAGCTACAAAACTGTATTGACAAATTTCTATGTCTTCTTTACTGATCTTTTCACCAAATAAACATAAAATGCACATTTCTGGATTTTTCTTAACCCATTTAGTAATTATTTTGTTTGTTTCCTTGATTACCTTTTCCCCAAAAGTTTGTATCAGCCTACAATTCCTCTTACATAAAGAAGGTATCTTTGTGTAATTTGCATCTCCAGCATTCCCCTTGCTGGGATTTATCTATTTTGCTTATCACTTTGAGAGTTATATAAATTCTATAGAACATTTTATGTATGTTTTCTCCCACGGACCCAGTTATCCAAAATTTAAATTTTTCCCCATAAATATTCCCATTTTTACAAATTAGTATTTTTGCAATTTTTTAATCCCTGTATCGAAGTGATTTGATAAATGTTGATAATTTTGATATTATAGTCCTAGACCACAATGTCTTGTCATCTATAATTCTTTTTAAAAAATGGATTTGGTAGTATTGATACCTTTTGGAAACAAACTCCACAACTTGAGTACAGAACATATCCAGTTTAAAAGATGACACAGCTCAACATGAGACCGCTATCTATTTTCATGCATTTCCCTAAAGCCTGGTGGCACAATGGGTTAAAACTTTGTGTTCGATAACAAAATCTGGGGAAGAGCAGATTGAGCTCCCTCGGTCAGCTCCAACTCCTCATGTGGGGACATGAAAGAAGCCTCCCACAAGGATCATAAAATATCAAACATCTTGGTCTCCTCGGGCAACATCCTTGCCAAAGGTCAATTCTCTCACAACAGAAGCGACTTGCAGTTTCTCAAGTCGCTCCTAACACACACAAAAAGGAAGCATAGAATAAATCATGTAAGTCAATAAAATGATGTAAATGTGTTTAGCATTTTTGCTGTGTGTGTTAAGTGGCATTTCAACAGGGAGATGCCCATCAGTGTGACAAAGGGCATGGGAAGCTGCCTTATGCCACATTGGTTAGGCATGACAGAATTGTCTGTAGCTCTCTGGAGTTTCAGACAGAAATGTTACCCCATTCTACTTAGAGATACCAGGGACCTTTAACTTACAAAACGTGCACTGTATTGTCATTGAAGCTGTGTAATTTTGATGCTTAATTAGTCATGTGGATTGCAAAAGGATCCATTCAATATAATCAAATGAGACATCCAAGTAATGAATGTCATACTTTTCAGATTCAACCGTTACCCGAAACAGTTGTTGAGAAATCGCTCTTCGATGACAAAAAGGAATCAATCAGGGATAATGTCGTCCATCTGAATTCATTGATTACCAAAGGAGCTACGAGGAAGGTCAACATAACTTTCACGCCACAGAGAGTAAGTGCAGCTGTGAAATAGGCCAAACACAATTCCATTGAGGTGTTGTTTTAGGAATTCACTATAATCACAAAAATACCAACCTTCTCTTGAAATGAGAATTCCCATTGTCCAAAATGCTGCCATTTGCAGCATATAGTCCTGAGAATTCCCTGTAGCCTTTTGCAGTCTCATGTCAGCATTCCTCCTTGCATGCAGGCCATTTTCTATTTATTCCATCTTGTGATGATCACAACTTTCTGAGAAATAGTCAGCTGTCAATATGGAGAAGAATACTTTTCTATTCATTTTTACAAATATAAGGAAAATACTCACTGAATGACAGAGTTGGGAGAGACCACAAAGGCCATCCAGTCCTATCCCATTCTGCTATTCAAGAATATACAGTCATTGCACCATTGACAGATAGCCATCCATCCATCATCTATTTCAAAACCTCCAGAGAAGGAGATTCCATCATATTCCAAGGAAAGAAAGGAATTAATACACTATCTGTTACAATCTTCTGGAAGCCCTTTTGAAAGAAAGGGCAGCATGGCAACAGTTAGCAGTTATCTTTAACTTCTTAGCAGATTATTCCAAAACTATAATATTAAAGGTTGCCACATTTGCAGTTGCAGCTCAAAAAATCTGAGATAAATTAGTAAAGTCCACAGCGGGGGCTAGAAATGGAGATAGTTTGGGATGATACAAATCAGACGTGTTGTTTTTATTGTTATCATGTCACTGCTACTATAATTTTAAAGAGTCAGTACATGGAATAAGTTTTAATGTTTATATTGGAAAGTGCTTATTGTACTTTTAAAGGTTGTATATTATTTGATGTCATGGCCTATGGCTGGTACAATAAACCATTCATTCATTCATTCATATTCCAAGGCAGCATATTCTACTGTTGAGTAAGTGCAGCTGTGAAATAGGCCAAACACATTAAGGTGTTGTTTTAGGAATTCACTATAATCAGTTTAATATTCAGTTTAATATTCTTAATATTCAGGTGGTGTCTCTTTTCCTGTACTTTGAATGCAATGCTCCATGTCCTAGTTTCTGGAACAATAGAAAACAAGCTTACCGTACCTCTAAAATATTTACAATAAATTTTGCATATGGCTGTCTTTGACAGACCTCAGGAATTTGGGAACAGACCAAAGTAGATCCTTCAAAAACCTGAGATCTATCCACCCTTTCTCTGAAAGAATTACAGTTCCAATATATAAAGTTTTTCATAAGAACATAAGAACATAAGAAGAGCCATGCTGAATCGGGCCTTCTAGTCCAGCATTCTGTTTCCCACTAGTTGTACACAGGGATCTCTAAAACAAAATGTAACTATATCTAATCCTTCATATTTCTGGGTTTAACTTTTTGGATTTGTTTATTTGCAGATTTGATTAATTGCTAGGTCCTCCAGGAATGACTGGGGGCCCGTCCAGACAGGAGCTTTATTGCGGGAACTCCCTCAATAGTGGATGGGCTGTCCAGACAATGTTCTAGACCAGTGGTTCTCAACCTGGGGTCCCCAGATGTTTTTGGCCTTCAACTCCCAGAAATCCTAGCAGCTGGTAAACTGGCTGGGATTTCTGGGAGTTGTAGGCCAAAAACATCTGGGGGACCCCAGGTTGAGAACCACTGTTCTAGACAGTCATGCATTAATTAACTACAAACCAAGAAAACCCTTGTTTGTAGTGAATTAATTTGATAAAGGATTTATTCTGTGCCTTCTTGGACCCTTTTGAAAAGAACTTACCAGGTCTGCAGTTTCACTCCGGAGCAGCTCTCCCGGCATATACAAATGATGTGCCAGGAAGGGGGGCAAGGAAAATCACTGCTCTGGGGGGGACGGGGGACTGCAGGCTTGGGGCAAGGGGTAGGGCCTCCATACATTCTCTTGGGCTAGTCCCGAAAGAACGTGTGGACACCCACCCCAGAAAGCGCAAGCTTTCTGGGGTGAGTGTGGAAAGACCCCCTGGAAAATCCACATTATTTTAACATGGATTCTCCTGGGATAAAGGCCTGTCTGTATCCAGCCTCTGTGGTCACCTTCTGCCAAGGGCTGACTACATAATTTCTCTAAAGAACCTAGAAATTTTGGAAAGGTGTTCTGTGGTGTAAAAACAGCAAATAGCTTTTTTAATTCACCCTCCCTTCCCCCCCCCCCCCCCCACACACACACTTTCATAGAGGTCCTGTACTCTAGCTTCTGTGCAAGTGGAGGGCTATATATACTGTATATATAGCTCATTCAAGAAAGCTTATTGAATCTTAAAGATGATTTGCTCTTTTTTTGTCTTCTAGATTTGGAGTCCAGAGGCAACCACCCAAGATCTTCTCAGAAAGAGAGAGTTACGCCGCCAACGTTTTACTTACGAGGTGGATTTTGAGGACTTCATGATGCCATTTAAGAGGAATTTTATGGAGAAAGTCCGAGCAATGGACCAATTAGCTGCCTTGCATTAATCACTGCAATTTCTGCATGGACTTTCAGGAAGGAAAAGAACCCAAGTTTCAGAAGAGGCTATAATCATGTTCCCCTTAATGAAGATAAAAGTTTTCCTTCATTCTTCAGTTGCATTACTTCAGCATAGATACCTTCGATCATGGGAGCATGTTCTTTTATGTTTGGCATCAGATCTATATAGCTTCCTTTCAACAGCAAAGTTAACTTATGTTGCACAATATTTGCAAAGTAGGTGTTCTACTATGTGGCAATTGATATATTGTTACCCTTTCCAATTCTAATAGATTTTTTAAGCCCTAATCATTGCTTAGGAAAACAAACTCTATCACATTACAGAAACTTGAAGCCAATTATTCCCAGGTGCTATAAATGTCCATTGCACTGAAAAAAAATGTGAGATTTCCAGGTTCAGGAATATAATATAATGAGCCAATTATGCAGATCTTTGCATGTCTGTATGTCCCTGCACTTGGAAATCATGCGATTTTAAAAATCTGTGTTAGTTCCTGGGTTTTAGATGTTTGTTCCCGATCAATTGGTTCCTAAAAAGAAGTTGGCATTTGTGTAGAAGGTGAAAACTTTGTTTTTGTGTGAGAAACTTCATGAAATGTGTGGAGGGCACATTTTCTCTGGCTAGGAGAAAGATTTAAATTTTTTAGTGATTCGTTGAAGTGATTCTCTACATATCCTCATCTTGAGGTTTTGGAGTCCTGTGGTGGCCATCTTGGAAGGCTCTAAGTCTCACAACAAAGCATCAAGTCTGGACAATGGAGACAGAAATCCCAGGGCCAACAGATCTGTATGTGGATCTCTTCTGAAGTCCCAGGATTTTTTGCCCTTTAAAAAAAAGTGTGATTTAGTGCAATCTGGAAATGTCCACAGAAGAAAATGATTTATCAGTTTACCCATTTCTCACATCGACCCCAGAGTACAATTTATGTAGACTGAAATGAAGCTGAAGAGCTGGATAACCCTGACTCTTACATGTTCTCCTTTGCTAGGTCAGGTGGTTGCCAAATTACGGCCCACAGTCAAATGCCAGGGTCATTTATTAGACACCCTAACTTTTCACTTAGGGTTACCCCAAGTCTGAAACAACTTGAAGCAAACACAACAAAAAACAATCCTAATTAACTTGACTATTTCATCAGCCAAAAACGGGCGCACACTTACCACTGAAATACTGCAAAGTTTATGTTGGTTAAAACTGTTCTTCTTTTAAATATTTATTGATCTTCCATGGTTTTTTGTACTACAAATAAGAGATGTGCACTGTGCATAGGAGTTTGTTTGTGGTTTTTTTCCCCAAACTATAATCTGCCCCCACCCCCAACGGTCTGAGGGACCATGAATCAGTCCTTGGCTTGAAAAGTTTGGGGACCCCTGCTGTAATAGCATATGAAGTGAAAGCTGTTTTTGTAGATATGAATATGCTAGCATACTTTCTCTTGCCTAGAGGAAAACTCTGATCTGGCTGTCCTGTCACTGTATGAATGTAAGGGGGAAGGGAAAAAACGCTTGTGAGTGACCATTTGAGAGAAACAATTCTGCAGAGAATTATGGGAGGAAAGATGAATATACATAAGCCAGTAAATATTAACTGAATTTAATATTTTTAGTATTACATATTTTGTACTCTGTCTTCATCCCATTTGGTCTTGTCTTTTCATTGTCCAGATCTTGGAATTTGCAGTCTGGTGGGGCCCCATCTACGCTGTCATATAATCCAGTTTCCAAATCCAGATTATCTGCTTTGAAATGGATTATATGGTGGTGTAGATTTATATAATCTAGTTCAAAGCAATAATCTGGATTCAGAAACTGGATTATATGATAGTGTAGATCCACCCTGAGGAACCAGAACACTTAGGTAGACAAGGCTAATGACCTTGTAATGCTATGATTCCATAGCATTGAGTCATGGCAGGTAAAGTGGTTTCAAACTGTATTAATTCAACAGATGTTCAGAAATCTGGTTTTTGTTTTTTTTAGAACTGAGTTGTTTAAATCTTCTCTTCTTTCCTGTTAAGTGTTTTGAATACCAGTGAGTATTTTCACCTTCCAAATCTAATTTAAACTCAAGGGTTCCTGTTGAGCTCTTTTCACATGTTACATGAATCTTTATTATTGAACCAAGCCTTTTGTTTGTTCTTCAGCAGCTAATTTTCTCTGGTGGTTATGTATTTTTGATTGAGATGAAAATTCTGTCCTTGAGTTTACTGAGATTATTCCAGGCTGTGAGTTTGAAGATGTCACTTACACTTTGTATAGGAGCAGGACAGCTTCATACTTCATAGTACTGTATTATATAAAGCCATGGGGAACAAGAACACTGAATGGCCAATGCTTTCTTTGAAATTCATATCCCGAAATAACACGTCTCAATTCGAAAGAGTACACCAAAATATTGCAATAAAGAAATGAGAGGTAAAATAACGCTTTGTTCAATGTAGAGTTCAGCTTCATAAACACTGGGGGGTTTGTGTGTTATCTTTTTACCCTTTGTTCATCATTGTAAAACCAGTGATTTGGGTCTAGCAAAAATATGTATGATGAATTGCTCTTGCAATATGTGCACGTGTTCCTCTGGAATAGCCACTGCAAACACAACATGTTGCAAAATGTTTGGTCTTTGAAGTAACTGAAGAAAATATATAGGCAATAGCCATGACCACAAGTAGATCATTCCCTTGTCCATCTAGTGTCCCATACTGCCTTTGATTGGAGCAAATGTCATTCTGCCCTTCCCTTTAGCAGGGTCATAACATGTAATTCTTTGTATCCCCATGGAAATAAATTATGTTTAAAGAGCTCATTTCACATCAGGTTTTTTTTGTTGTTCTTGCATGCCTTCAAGTCATTTCTAATGTATTCCGAACCTAAAGCAGACCTATCACGGGGTTTTCTGGAGCTGAGAGCATTGACCAGGGCCACCTGGGGCACGTCTGCACTGACCACTTGGGTTACTTTGAAATTAGTGTGGAACAAACCAGTATCACTGTGTGGATTATTTGATTGGCATCACAGGAACAGGTTTGAGGCTAGGTGAGTGATTACATTAATAATTGAAAGTGGACGCAATAACTTTTTCTCCCACTTTCTGGTGAAATGTGTGCTAGTGTTCCCCCGCCACTGCTATTTACAGCAAGTCTACTGCATATCTTCATGTTTATTGTACATGATCTTATGTGCTAAGTATAATTTTGTCATTTACACAATATATCCTTTATTATTCTCATTGTGAGTATGTATATACCTTGCTCTTCCTACTCCTGTTGTTTAAAGTAGCCGCCACCCCTTATCTTGCCAGTGCTTCAAAGGCATTAGAGATGGAGAGGGAAGGACATACCAATGAAGGGAATCAATCTCCTGTTCCACGGGATCACTTAGTACCCTGCTACCGAGTTATGCTCTTGGGGCATTTTTGGCAACCGTCTGACTTCTGAATTGTATGTGTTCCATACAAAAATGCATGTTGTATTCTGTGGAACCGATTTCTCTGTGTACTGTGGTTGACATTTTTGGTTCACTGATATAGATCAAGTGGTTTGAAACAGGCTTTTCCTCAGCTTGGCTTAATGCACTTTAAGGCTCTTAAGTCGCACTGTTGCACATTTTAGCGGTTTGCATTTTCTAGCTTGGATTTAACTTGAAGTTGCATTCAATGGTCAGTGCAGATGTTACTCCAGTGGTTTTTCATGGCAAAATGGGGGTTTGAACCCCAGGTCTCCAGACTCAAACTTCTATGCCACATTGATTAGTTACATTCTCCAGTCCCTCTCAGATTTTAATACTGTTTAAAAATATCATTTTCATATTTTGTTTTTTGAGGGGTGGGGGTCTCCTGCTCTTTACACATTTTTTCTTTACACAACATCTTCAGTTTTTTGATTGACCTAATATATGCCTTTTTGTTTGGTCAAGTAAAAGTAGCTATACAACACAAAGAATTCTTGATTTTTTTGGAGGAATGTTCACCTTCTTTTTCCAGTATTGAATTGTGATCTTGCCTCCATCTATTGACAGCTTCTTCTCATAACATGAAACTGTGAGCAATCTAGTCTCTCAATCCCCTGTTTTTTTGCTTCAATTTATTCTTCATCTTTATTTATTGGCAGCGTAAACATATTCTATCCAACTTTATTGAGCAATGAAACTCAGTCTTTAATGCTCTGCCGTTCATTTTCTGCATTTGTGACCTTCCGTGATGATAGCTGAAATAACTGAGAATGATTAAGTGTAATAAAATATCTTGGTACATAATTTTATTCAATATGCAATAAACCAATACTAATTCATTTTTCTGTGGAGCCATATGGATCCTTTTGTGTATGCTTATAATTTTCATAACCACTCCCTCATTGTAGGAAGGTATTTTCACCTAGTACTAGGCAAACTTAGTAATGGCTGTAAAAAAGTAGTCCATAATTAACTGCAACAAACAGAATGCCCAATGCCCTTAAAATAATTGTTAAAACAAGGAGATGCTTTACATATGTTGTAGGACTTCAGCACATATCAACCCAAGCAGCATGGCCAATGGCCAATGGTAATTATAGTTACAGTCCAACAACCCTGGAAACCCACAGGTTTCTCATTCATGAGTCAAAACATAAAATTTCAGCCGAATTGTGTCATATGGGGAAAGATTGTTCTGGCATGGCTTTAACATTTGAAGACGATGGCCCTCACACAAACATAAATGTGTAGATCTCCCAAAATGCACCAAAACCAACTTGGGTAGATGTTGTGTGATTTGTTGAGGGAATTTATGAATCCTGTTGGGCAGTTAATGTTTGGTATTAATGATCCCTATATATTTCTTAGTTTCCTTAGCAATATAGGAACTGTTCTACAATTCCCACCTACCAGAAAGCCACTATTGTGACTGATGGGAGTTTGTTCTCCTATCCACCAGGGAGTGGCTAATTGTAGTTTTCACACCCTCTCATACAAGCAACCCTCAGCATGGAATGCTCTAGGGACCATACTTCTGCTTATTGCAGTGAGAGATCACTCATAGTCAGCAGTGTGGAAACACCAGCCAGCAGCTTCCTAATCTAATCAATAGGGAAATGGACCTCTACTGAGCTCAATGACAACTTCCATAGTAATTGGGATGGGACATGTGTATCAGACTGGGAGTCACTGAGCAGCCATGTAACTACAATGGTTACATATTCATTAACTCCCAAATCAGATGCTGTCTGTTACTATTATTGTAAAAAAAACAACCAAAAAACAAGAATAAAGCACAATAATAAATAAGAGCAAAAACACTAAAGCAGTGTTTCTCAACCTGGGGGTCAGGACCCCTGGGAGGTCGCAAGGGGATGTCAGAGGGGTCACCAAAGGCCATCAGAAAATATAGTATTTTCTGTTGGTCATAGGGATTCTGTGTGGGAAGTTTGGTCCAATTCTATCATTGGTAGGGTTCAGAATGCTCTTTGATTGTAGATGAACTATAAATCCCAGCAACTACAACTCCCTAATGTCAAGGTCTATTTTCCCCAAACTCCACCAATATTTACATTTGAGCATATTGAGTATTTTTGCCAAGTTTTGTCCAGATCCATCATTGTGTGAGTCCACAGTGCTCTCTGGATGTAGGTGAACTACAACTCCAAAACCCAAGGTCAATGCCCACCAAATCCTTCTAGTATTTTCTATTGGTCATGGCAGTTTTGTGTGCCAAGAATGGTTCATTTCCGTCATTGGTGGAGTTCAGAATGTTCTTTGATTATAGGTCAACTATAAATCCAAGCAAACTACAATTCCCAAAGGACAAACTCAATCCCCTCCCAAGTATTCAAATTTGGGCGTATTGGATATTTGTGCCAAATTTGGTCAAGATATTCACCTGATGATTCATAACAGTAGCAAAATGACAGTTCTGAAGTAGCAACAAAAATAATTTTGTGGTTGGGGGTCACCACAACATGAGGAACTGTATTAAGGGGTTTCAGCGTTAGGAAGGATGAGAAACACTGCACTAAAGCCTTATATATACCCAAATGTAAATAAAGTAGATCAATGCATCAGTGGAATTTATAAAAATATAGACTTACCATGATATCCACCGAATACTGTCTCCGAATATTGACTTAAGCCAGCATTGGAATCAGTGATCGTCTGGATATTAAACTGCAAATCCCAAACATTCCTCATCACTGATTAACTTTGGAGTTAGCCTTCTAACAACATCTTGAGAGCTATAGAATTCCAGCTCCTGTGTGCTGGTAGCATATACAAAACCTACCCAATGATAAACTGACTCTTGAGATACACCCCCCCCCACCCCCCCCACCCCCACCCCCACCCCAAAATGATTGCCATTTTTATAGTGGTGAACTTCAACTTATCCACAAATCCTCTCAAAATCCATAATTTTGTCCCCTAAGCCCTGCATATTTTGGCTGCTGTTCTCTCCTTCTATAGGTCACAGCAATGGTGTTTTGGGATGAAGACAGTTTTATTAACTGCTAGGAAGGGGCCTATTCCCCGGCATTGGGAAAAGTGCAGAATATTTATTAAAATAAGAAATGGATAGATAAAGTGTCCATTTGTCTCAAACAACAAGTATAAACTGTACGATTTCTCTCAGTTTCATCATGCCAGGAACATAATGAATTTTCACCTTGCCATTTGTAGAATGTCTTCTGTTTGTCCTGAAAGTTTAAAAGTGTTATGTAAATGCTAATAACTCTTCCAAGGGTTTCTGAGACTCTCCACAGGCTTTAATTATCTGCTTTTGTCGTGCTTCACTGGCATTCAGCAACTTAGTCAAGCCCATTACAGGAGCATTGATTGCTCTGTTTCCTTCCCTGTGATCTTTTTGTTTTACTTACAACTCACTTTATTTATGGCAATATATGTTGCTCCACTGGTGTTTTCTAGGTCTAAAATCTAGCTAAGAAGTAGATGTGTTTCTCGCCATAATTTCCCTGCTAAAGAGCTTGGTACCAGAAATAGAAATAGCATAGGAAGAATAGAGATAGAGGGTCTATATCCCAAAATAGAACAGCTCAAGATATTTCAACAAACCTTTGATTCAAAACAAAGACTGTATACATGTGAAATAAAACAGCTAGTTCAGGTAAACCTTGTTGAGGTATGTATGCAAGAAAATTTTGAACCCCTTAGGGCACTTGCAGGCCCTATATCCCAGGATCTGATCCCGGGTTTTCTGTTTATCCCAGATTATCTGGCAGTAAGGACTCATACAATCCAGTTTAAAGCGGAAAATCTGGGATCAGATCCTGGGATATAGGGCCTGTTTGGAAGGGCCACAAGAGACCATTTCAAGGCTTCTTCCAAAATGTGTCAGGGATGGCCGCACTTTTTAAAATGATTTCAACTTTGGTAACCAAACATAAAGGCCTATGCTTTTCAAAAAACAAACAAACAAACAAAAATGTTGCAGGTATTGGTGAAATAGACTTATCTGCTATTCCAATTTCTCTGGTTGCTGGAGTCAATTGCTTTTTGTTTGCCTCAACTGTTGCAGGCAGGCACACATGTCTGCAGTAAGATTAATTGTATTACAATTCTGCTCTTGTTCAACTCAAGCTTTGTTTATTGTACTGTTTATTGCAGACAAAATAGTGTGTTTTTCTAGCCCTTCATCAATATCTTCCCAAAGCCAAGAGAATTCCAGCTAGAGAGGCAACAAGGAGGAAAAGAGTGGACATAACTGTTAGAGGCTCTGGTCACATCTACACTGACCTCTTAAGTCCGTTTCAAATCGATATTGTGGGAAATGGTTTATTTATTTATTTATTATTCATACTTGTTTGCTGCCCTTCCCAGTGGCTCGGGACAGCTCACAACATATTCATAAAAACAGCTGAACACAACAAAATTAAAACTACAGTTAAAACTCAGATAAAAAAGGCACAATAGGCTACACCTTGAACAATGTGCCATGAAAGGTAGAACAGGATGGCAACACACAACAGAGACTACAATTCATCCAACTCCGAAACCTGCTGGAACAGCAGAGTTTTGCAGGCTTTCCTAAATGGGGGGATGCTCTGGATGGCACGGACGTCAGCGAGCAATGAGTTCCAAAGTGTTGGAGCCACGATCGAAAAAGCCTGGCAATGGGTTGCCGTCAAGCAAAACGTCTTAGGGCTAGGGACGACCAGGAGGTTATGTTCTTCGGAGCGCAATGATCTGGTGGGATGATACAGGATGATGCGGTCCCACAGGTACACTGGCCCCAGACCATGTAAGGCCTTAAAAGTCAAAACTAACACTTTGAAGGTGATGCGGCATTCTATGGGTAGCCAGTGCAGTTCATGCAGAATAGACGTGATGTGAAGGCTTGCTGGACTCCCTGCAAGGAGTTGGGCTGCAGCGTTCTGCACCAGCTTAAGTTTCTGGATCACCGACAGGGGAAGGCCAATGTACAGAGTGTTACAGTAGTCTAGCCTTGAGATGACCGTAGCTTGGACCACTGTGGCCAGGTCGCAACGGGACAGGTAGGGGGCCAGCTTCCTTGCCTGTCGAAGATGGAAAAACGCCACTCTGCTGACAGTGAAGATGATTACATAGGGAATCTGGGAATCAGTTTGATGCCTGAATGGTCATTGCACAAACCAAGGTGCACTGGTGAGCATTAAGACATTTCTTTTTGCATGCTTTCCTGGCATTCATTGTCGAGATACCACAGCTTGAAGCTAGCTTCAAACCTCATTGAATGGTCAGTAGATATGGAGTCATTGTTATATGTGTATATATCATGAAAACTATACTCCCAGTTCCTGATTATTGATTACATATTTGGAGATAGGGATGAGTGACTATAGCCCTCTTTATCAACATATTCTGTAGTGTATCCATAGATTCAACCATCCATGACTTGGAAGTATTTAAAACATCTAAATAAAAAAATTGAATCAAAATAAAACAACCAAAATTGCCTTCATATGTTTGATGGAAAGAACTTAATTACAGTAATACAACAAGAAAACAAAACTGGCAATTATTTAAGCTTTAGATGCTTAAATCTTAAAAGTCTATCTGGAAGTCAGCCTGAAGAAAACAGAAGTTCTCTACCAGCCCGCACCACAGGAAGAACACCATCATCCCCACGTCAGCATAGGCAAATCTGTGCTAAAGTCCATTCAGCAGTTCACCTACCTGGGAAGCATCATCTCTTCAGACATCAAAATTGATAAAGGGATAGATCACAGATTAGCAAAGGCATATAGTGCATTTGGAAGGCTTCACAAAAGAGTCGGGAGCAACAAGCATCTGAGGCAAAGCACCAAAATCAGTGTGTACAGAGCTATCGTACTGTCTATTCTCCTATATGGGTCTGAAACATGGGTCACCTATTGCCAACACCTACGACACCTCGAACACTTTCATCAGCGCTGTCTTCACACAATCCTAAATATACACTGGACTTTGTGATGAATGTTGCTGTCCTTAAGCAAGCAGGGATCACCAGAATTGAGGCCATGCTATTAAAAACACAGCTGCACTGGGTAGGGCACGTCTCTAGGATGGAGGACCACCGCCTCCCAAAGATACTACTCTATGATGAACTTGCCACGGGTCAGCGCAAGAGTGGCACCCCCAGAAAGATATATAAGGACTCCCTGAAACAACATCTCAGGCTTGGCCAGATTGATCACCAACTATGGTCTACCCTGGCCTCACATGGAGACACACTATCCACAATGCTGTTGCCTCTTTCGAAAAGACATGCCGAATGGGTCTCTAAGAGAAATGACAACGCAGAAAGAACCGCAACTTGGAAACAACATCACCCAAGGAGACTTTCTGCTGTGCTTTCTGCAACCGAACTTGCCTATCTCAGATTGGCCTTTTTAGTCATCAACACACTTGTAAAAAGTGTGGGATGAGTCCTTCCTAAGAATCTTCGTTCGCGAAGTAATGCCAAGGAGATCATTTTGATGCCTTGAATAGTCAATCTTTTGCAATCCTGCATTAGGATTATCACCACTCTGTTCTAGGAGATTAATTATCTTCAATAACTACAAGGTCAGCCAGTATAACATAGCTCTCTCCATGTTGTGGTGTGAAATAACTGTGCCTATTGAGCTTGCCGAAGGCAAATAGAAAAGCATTTCCTGTCAGGATACATTCAGGACCTTGGATAGTTCCTATCGTTAGAAGCCACTACGCTGGAAAAAAGTGTGCTGAGAAAATTCTTAAAAGTATGAAATTAATTCTTTTTGTATGTGAGTAGCCTCATACTAAATTCACTCTCATCTGCTCCAAATGCACTAATACATTAATCAGAATAGTTTATTTATTAATTTGAGATTAAGATGAATGTAGTAGAAAAGAAAGGGAGAGAGTATTCAGAGATTTTAATTAGAGCTGTTATTATGATTGGACAGGCAGCAATTTAAACATGCTCCAAAGTACAGTCCAAGTTCATGTTGAACCCCTTTGTCACTACAGTAAGTGCTCCACTGTGGAAGAGGCATAAACATGCTTATTCTAACTGACATTCAACATTTTTACAAAAATTTTGGATGTTGAATACGAATTTTCAAACTTCTCAAGGCTGAACAGCCTGACCAAGCTGACTGGGATGTTGCATGGGTAACTGCACAGGGAAAATTCCTGTGTAGCAATGAACATCACTTAGAGATCCCTGAAAGAAAGACATTTAGCTGGAAAAGAAAATAATAATTTTTTTTATTTATTTAAAACTTTTATATCCCGATCTTCTCGACCTCCCTAGAGGGACTCAAACTGGCTCACAGCAAGGATTCAATGCAATAATACAATCTAAAAACTTCATACAACAACAAAAGATTAAAATACATCTGTATACCTTTATAAAACGGAATGTTTGTATGTGTGTATGCGGAGGGCGGGAGGGCAGAAGGGCGGAAGCAGCCACTTTCACAGGCCAGGGCGGATATGTGGCAGCCACTTTCACAGGCCAGGGTGGATATGTGGCAGCCACTTTCACAGGCCAGGGCGGATTTGTGGCAGCCACTTTCACAGGCCACAGCGACCAGCGCGGGTGATGGACCTGCACCAAACTTGGTACACATAACCCCCCGCAAGTCGGGGACATGACCCACGGATTATGGGATTTGTAGTACTTTCCAACACTTTGGTTCCCACAGACCACTGAGGCCACCAAAAGGACCAATACAGACCACACTCAGCACACACAGCCCCCATGACCCACTCTACGTCCTGGTGCAGTTCGGAGGAGGGTGGACCATGGATGATGGGACTTGAAGTGCCTCTACTCACTTCCCAAGTCCGCTGCAACCCTCATCCAATCACTGATCGAGACCAAACTTGGCACACATAACCCCCATGACTGCCTTCATGTCCTGGTGAGGTTTGGGGGAGGACTGACAATGGATGATGGGATTTGTAGTACTTTTACACCCCTCTGTTCCCACAGACCACTGTGGCCCCCAACAAACACTGATAAAGACCACACGTGGCACACAGAGCCCCAGTGACCCAGTCCACATCCTACTGAAGTTTGGAGGGGGACAGAACATGGATGATGGGTCTTGCAGTACCTTCCCTCACTTTCCAAGACTGCTACAAACCTAATCCTATGATTGATCAACACCAAACTTGTCACACAGAGCCCTCATGACCCACTCTACATTCTGGTGCAGTTTGGAGGAGGGTGGACCATGGATGATGGGACTTGAAGTACCTCTACTCACTTCCCAAGTCTGCTGCGACCCTCATCTAATTACCGATTGAGACCAAACTTGGCACACATAACCCCCATGACTGCCTTCACGTCCTGGTGAGGTTTTGGGGAGGACTGACAATGGATGATGGAATTTGTAGTATTTTCACACCCCTCTGTTCCCACAGACCACTGTGGCCCCCAAAAAACACAGAGAAAGTCCACACTTGGCACACAGAGCCCCAGTGACCCACTCTACATCCTACTGAAGTTTGGAGGGGGAGAGAACATGGATGATGGGACTTGCAGTACCTTCCCTCACTTCCCAATCCTGCTACAAACCTAATCCAATGACTGATCAACACCAAATCTGGCACACAGAGCCCTCATGACCCACTCTACAGCCTGGTGCAGTTTACTGTGAGACGGACCACAGATGATGGGACTTGAAGTACCTTCACTCACTTCCAAAAAAGAATGCATCCCTCATCCATTCACCAATACAGACCAAACTTAGCACACAGAGCCCCCATGACCCAATCTACATCCTACTACACTTTGGGGGGGGGGGGGACAGAGATGATGGGACTTGCACTACCTTCAGTAATTTCATGATACCACTGCAACTCCCAATAATGATGGATCAAGACCAAACTTGGCACACAGAGCCCCCATGACCCACTCTACATCCTGCTGCGCTTCACAAATAACCCGGGCAGGGCCGGGTCCCCAAGCTAGTATAGAATAAAATTGCAAATAATTCAAATCGCCAAGATAAAATCATGTCCAACTCAGTCCATATGTATGGTCGATAACTTTGTTCTGTGGCCGGCCTCAGCCATTATTTCTCCCAAATTTGGGAGGCTCCCAAAAAACTAATCAAAATCCCAAACCGAAATCCAGGACACCGAAATTGATCGCAGTTTACTCGGATTGCACAAGCCCTCCCTATAGATATCAGATCGGCCACTTCCCTCTTGTCCTTTAAAAGGAAAATCAAGACCTGGTTATGGGACCAAGCGTTTGATCAGTGAGCAGCAAGTGGAAGAAATCACACAACTTATGGCAATGAATTGACCCGGACTGGTTTTTGGATTTTGATTTTAATGGATGTGTCTTAATTAATTGTTTTAATTGTTGTTTCAATATTTTTAATATTTTGATTGTGGTTGTTTTTTATGATGCTAGCATTGTATGATGCTTTTGTTAGGCCACCCTGAGTTCCCCTTCGGGGGGAGAAGAGCAGGGTATAAATATAGGAAATAAATAAATAAATACTGCCTAATCCTCACTTCTCAGGAAGCAGCCTCTGTTTCCCCATTTCTTAGGAAGCAGCTGGCTGCTATTTCTATCCCATTTCATGATTACTCTCTAATGTGACAGGCAGAAACAGGACCCCTGCTGCAATACCTCCTCAACCTGATATTGCTTACATGAGAGGTGGTGGGACCATCAACTTCCCAATCAACAGGGAAACAGACCCCCCTTTGACCACCACAGCTGCTGTCTGATAAATGGGGATTGAGTGAAATTCTATATATTCTCTAAATGAGAGGCTATGTAAAAAGCATGAATACAGCACAGTCATGAGTATGTAACTCTATCTACATGATGCATTCATCATTGCCATAGAATATCCTGCCTCCTAAAAACTACTTGAACAGCTAAATCCAGTGTACCTTTCATCAAACAGAAAAAGACCCATAGTGTTCAATGAGGCTTAAACCTACAGGTAAGTGTACATTGGGTTGTTATATGTGCTAATCTGCCAGAGAAAGTAGTTTCATTATTGGAGACAAGAGAAATGGCTGTATCCGTGCAGCATGCTGAGAATATCAATTTTACTGAAATGTGTCTAATATCTTTAATTGGCTAATTAATCAATGTGATGAAACACTGCTAATGAAAAAAACCTGGTAATTACTTTGTAGCCTAATATGAGTATTATGCAACCCATTTGTTTGAGTTAAATAAATGCTTCAAATGCAAAACTAAATTGGGCGTGTACCTCTGTGTGTGTGTATGCACGCACATGTGTTGCATTTTCTTTTGTGTTCAGGTCCTTTTTGCAATTTCTTGTTTGCAACTCTCTCTGTAACATCAAATTCATTTTTTTAATTTATTATTTCAACTTCTATACCGCCACTACCCAGAGGCTCGGAGCGGTTTGACCGTGTATTGGTAGAAGTAGAGAGAGAAAAAGGAGCTACTGAGAAACAAATGGGGATATCATATTGCAACTCACATGAACTTCAAATTTGTATGCACACATGTTTGTTTTTTTAAAAAAACTTGAACTCTCCCCCACCCCCCGCCACCATACACACACCTCCATTCCATCCACACAGCCATAATAACAATACTATCACTTTATTTATAACCTATCCTCTCTCCCTGAAGGGCCTCAGAGTTTCCAAATAATAACAAAAATGGCAAGCATTCAGTGCCAAAAACAAACAACAATCAAGAAAAAATGAGGATAAACTAAATAAACATAATATAACACAAGGATTCAAACCAATTGAAACAATACATTAAAAGCATAATATAGTATATCACATCAACGGGCTAAGGTAAGTGTCCAATGTCAAGTTGAGGATGTGTCTAAAATATGCTAATCCTACTCCTCTCCATAAACTAGATTGCACAGGTAGTTTTTTTAAAGGAGAGGTCAGAAGGAGCCATTTTTAGTTCTTTAGGGAGTTCCAGATGTGGGGAGAGACCACGAAGCAGGTCCCCCCTTTTGTTCCCACCAACCACGCTTGAGACAGGGATGGGACCTCCTCTGCTGACTGCAATGCTCATGTTAGTTTGTAAGTGGATATGTGGTTTTTCAAATAGTCTGGGCCCGAACAATTTAGGGCTTAATAGGTAATGACCAGCACTTTGTATTTAGCTCGGAAGCAAACCAGTAGCCAGTGGAGCTGCCGTAAAATGGGAGTGGTTCTCTCCCTGTACGGTGCTCCAGTTAGTAACCTGGCTGCCAATTTCTGAACTAGTAGTTGCAGCTTCCAAACTATCTTCAAAGGCAGCTACATGTAGAGAGCATTGCTGTAGTCCAGACAGAAAGTAACCAAGGTGTGAACTATCATGGCAAGATCTAGCATCTCAAGGTATGGGCACAGCTGGTTCACCTGTTTTAATTGTGCAGAGGCACTCCTGGCCAATAATGACACATGAGGTTCCAGGGTCAGCAATGAGTCCAGACTGCAAACCTGTGTCTTCAACAGGAGTGTGACACTGTCCACCACAGGCTGTAAATCCCACACCTTGATCCATCTTCTGACTGATGGGGAGTATCTCTATTTTGTCTGGATTTACCTTCAAGTTATTAGCGCTCATCCAGTCCCTCACTGATGACAGGCACCGGTTTAGGGGCAGGACATCCCAATGAGGAGTGAACATACTCAGTGGCATCACAAAACCATTAAATGTCAAGTGTCTCTTAGAAAAACAGACTAATGTTGCCTGGAACGCTTCTATAAATGATAGGCAGGAAACTGCCCATAAACACTCCATGCTTCATAAACATTTTAATTGTCCTTATTCGGGTTCATTGCCCTGATGGAAGACTCTAAGAGAAGTATGTTCACACTTGAAACAGAGCCTTTTGTACTTTTAAATATTGAAATAAACCAGCTTTTTAGAAACAAGTTACTTTCTGGATCCTTTTAGGTTGATATTGGGGGAGGGGGTAGATGTCCATGTGTCCACTCTAAGTTTTGGTAACATAAAATTAGCCTCAGACACTGCAATTGCTCTTGTGTGCTATTCTAAGGGGGGCATGGTTAGCAAAGTGGGTTAAACAACCAGCTACAGAAAATCTTGCCGACTGGAAGGTTGGCTGTTCAAGCTGCGACTGGTGTGAGCTCCCACCATCAGCCCTACTTTCTGCTTACCTATCAGTTTGAAAACAGCAATGTGAGTAGATTAATAGATAACGCTGTGGCTGGGAGGCAAAAAGGGTGTCACTGAAGACATGCTGGCAATTTGATCAGGAAGGTGCCCGTGGACAGCAGGCTCCTTGGCTTGGAAAATGGAACAACAGCATCTCCCCGTGGGCAAGTTGAGCACAGCCTCCCGATGCCTTGCCTCTGTGTCTATATACTGTCTGTTGAATGTTTGCCATATATGTACAGTATTCTGTAATCCGCTCTGAGCCCCCTCAGAGAGATAGAGCAGAATATAAATAAAATATTATTATTATTATATCCTGAAGGATAGGTCCCATGTCAATGTAACAGTGAGCTCTAAGTTTTGGCCTGAAAACTTTGGATAGCAACTTTAAAGTGTTTAAACTTTTTTGATGGTTTAATTCAACATCCTATATAGCTCTTCTCAATGTGTGGCTTTACCAGGACATCAATATACCGGGAATGTGGTGCAGCTGGCTATGTGTCAGCTGCATAAGATCTCTCTGACCTACTGATCATGAGTTCGAGGCCTGCCTGGGTCGAGGTGGGTTCTCGACCTTAAGTGTAGCCTGCTGCTGACCTTTGCAGCCCGAAAGACGGTTACATTTGTCAAGTAGGAGATAAAGGTACCACATTAAAGTGGGGAGGCAAATTTTGACTGATTTATGAGACCATTAAAAAGAACTCAGGAATCGCTGAGGAATGCGGAAGAAACAACAAAGGGTGCTGGAAAACGCTGAGAGATGAGGAGTGTGTCAGCTCCCCCTGGTGGCCAGAAAGTTTGCCTCTGTTCATCTATATATGTGTGTAATGTGTCAAAATGTATGTACTGTACTGTGATAAATGTCACATGTTTATATGTCATATGTTGAACTGCAGGGAGTGTCTGCAAGTATGTGTACTCTAATCCGCTCTGAGTCCCCTTCGGGGTGAGAAGAGAGGAATATAAATAAAGTAAATAAATAAATATAGGATTCACCAACCACCATAGCCTATTAATAATTAAAAGGGAACAAAACAATGGGAACCTCAGACCTACATATTCTCATTCTTTTCTTCCACTGCTAGTCTGTTGGACTTTACTTGATGTCATGATAGTAGGTGTCCTGCCATACCTTGGTTTTTACACCAGCTTGTTTTGCTCCATCAAATCACATCTTGATACCAAAAATTGTTAGGGCAATTCAGACTGAGTTTTTCACTTCAGGGGTAAATCCATGGGCATTGAGTGGCTTGAGGTTTCATGCAGGACTGACCCAAGACATTTTGGTGCCCAAGGAAAATACTAGATAGCATGCACAGGACCGTTCAGATCCCCTGCATAGGTAAACTCTGCTATAACGATCAAACTTTTTTTCAGCATTGGTAATGGAAAATATCCCATTTCATTATCCCTGAAAGTAGTCAGTTATTTAGGGTGGTTCAAAAGAGAAGAATTGCCAGACATTTCAAGAAGAATAGAGAGTGAGCAACTATTGCTGTTCTCTCATGCTGCCTGAGACTATTGCCTGAAAAACAGGGCCAATCCTGGCCTCACTTTCCTTAAACCCAAACACAGTAGAATTTTACAGGAGGCATAGTAATTTGTCAGAGGAATGGAATAACTATTTTGTCTGTAGCCGCATAAATAACAATTATTGTTGTCATACCACAAAGACTAGCAATTTTTATTTTGCACAAGCTTTCATGGAAAGCAACCCATCTCGTCAAATGTATGGCATAACAGACAGGCTCAGCAAGTAGGTGACCTGGTTTCCTAAAGTATCTTCTGTTACTGTTTATCTTGAGACTGGTAGGGAAGAAACTGAAATAGCAGCATAAGCTACAGCTATGTCAAAACACCTTGCTTGGTTTTTGAACTGTGCTGAAAGCTAGGAAAATCATTTTTAATCTGCGGAATTTATATTTTCATATTTATCTTCTTGGTTTTTAAGTAGGTATTGTGGAAGTCTAGGAGGCTGCCTTACACAATATTGACTGACTGACTGACTTTATTATTTCTGAGTCGCCCTCCATGTTAGTGCTCCGGGCGACTTACACACAACAAATTCCACAATTAAAATAGAGTATTTAAAACTAGATTAAAATATTCAGTGGTTAAATGCAGGGGCCAGGCTCGGTATTTGAGTTCCTGGTTCTGCATTAACCATGGGCTTTCCTAAATAGCCAGGTCTTCAGAGCGGTCAGGAACTGGGGCAGGTCGAGGAGGCTCTCTGGTCTGGTGGCATCGAGTTCCAAAGAACGGGGGCCACAATGGAGAACGATCTCCGTCTCGTGGTCTCCAGGTGGGCCTCTTTCAAGCCTGGTACATGAAGAAGGTTCTTGTTTGCTGGCCGCGGGGTCCTTGAGTAAGCAGGCATCAACAAGCGGTCTTTTAGGTATGTTGGGCCCCGCCCCGTAGGGCTTTGAAAGCCAAGGTCAAGGTCTTGTGTAAGGCTCTATACTCAACGGGCAGCCAGTGCAGGCGCTGCAGAGATGGTGTAATGTGGCATCTCATCGATGTTCCTGTGAGAAGCCTGGTGGCCGCGTTCTGCGCAATCTGGAGCCTGCGGGTTAGTGACCGGGGTAGACCTACATACAAAGCGTTACAGTAATCCAGCCTTGATGTAACCGTGGCATGGATTTCTGTAGCTAGCGCTTCCGTCGGAAGATAGGGCGCCAATTGTCTCGCTTGGCGCGGGTGGAAGACGGCCCTTTTGCTCGTGGAGGCAACCTGGGCCTCCATCGACAATTTGGAGTCCAGGATAACACCAAGGCTTTTACTGAGGGGGACGGAATCAGCGGTTCCCCTTCAAAGGGGGCAGCGAGAAAGGTGGTTCTGGGCGGCCCGGCCATAAGATCTCCGTCTTTGATGGATTTATTTTAAGTTTGTGGGCGCGGAGCCATTTTGTCACTGTTTCTAGGCCTCGAGTGAAGTTTTCGGGCACCGAAGTTGCGCCAGGCTCCAGTTTCAGTAGGAGCTGGGTGTCATCGGCATATTGGTAGCACCCTAGGCTGAAGCTCCGGGCTATACCAGCCAACGGCCGAACATAGATGTTAAACAACGTTGGTGATAATATGGCGTCTTAGGGCACTCCGCACTCGAGGAGAGATTTCCTAGATGTTTGGCCTAGCCATTCAACTCGCTGACTACGTCCGCGCAGGAAGGAGCTAAGCCAAGCTAAAGCTGTTCCTTGTATCCCTATGGCGGCAAGTTGTCGTATCAGCAGATCATGGTCCACCGTGTCGAATGCGGCGGTAAGGTCCAGCAATACCAGAACTACTGAGCCTCCCTTGTCTAGTTGGCAGCGGATATCGTCCGAGATGGCCACCAGGACGGTCTCGGTCCCGTGCCCGGGGCGGAACCCTGATTGAAGGACTATTGGTTCATCCAGCTCAGTGCCGACTGGTGTCTACCAAAACAGTGAGCAGCTTCTCATCTTTGGGACTGGAACTATATTGGACCTCTTGGAATACAATGGGAATTGCATCACTGTGCCAATAAAGCGGCAGCTGATTTTTTTTAACATCACATTTCAAGGGTAGGGTGATGGTTGTCCATGGTGCAGATGGGTACTCTTCTACTGTCTTGCACCATAGTGGCCTGACAGTACTGCGGGATGAGTGTCCATTTCAGGAGATGGGCATATCTCTCACCCCAAGAGCTGCTTCTACTGATTTTCAGTAGCATTTTCTCTGTGGTGTAAGAGGGGCATTACCATCCCAAAAGAGTTGAAGGCAATGGCAGGTCACAGAGAGAGCATGCGTAGTCCTTCATGCATACTCATTTCATGCCCCATCAATGCTCCAGGGTTCACTGCAGTACAAGGGTAATGTTGTCCACCTTTGATCTATGCTGATTGTCAGCAGCCCCCCAAGTTTTCACATGGGATCTTCATGGAAATGTCATGCTTTGAACTTCTTTGATCTTATGGTTTTGGACACAGTATAATTTCCAACATAGTGCTTATGTGCTGGACATTTTGTGCAAATATATTACATATAAGAATCTGCTGTGATTCTATCTCTCAGGTTGTCAAATGAGAACAAAAAAGTAGAATTTCAGTTTATATATATCAGGCATGGGCAAACCTCAATCCTCTAGATATTTGGACTTCAACTCCCTAGTTCCTAACATCTGGTAAAGTGGCTGGGATTTCTGGGAACTGAAGTCCAAAATACCTGAACTTTACCCATGCCTGATCTACAGTGTATCCGACATTTTTTATGTATGATATGTTAAGCCAGAGGAGCACAGCACTGAGGGTTTGAGCACTGTTTCTATTTCATTTCCCACCCACTCCCAGTTTTTATATATCCTTCCTTTAAAATATTTAAACATGACTATCATGTCACTGAGGGTTTGAGCACTGCATTCCATACCCATATTATTCCTTTGGCCTCCAGAGCCAAAACTGGGACTGCTCAAACAGTGCTTTTCTGGCTTAACATATATATAGAAAATGTTGGATATAGATCATGGGTAAAGTTCAGCCCTTCAGGTACTAACTCCCAGAAATATATGTTATAGGAGTTGAATATATATAGATTTTATTTACATACAATAACAACTTACAGTGTAAACAAAACACAAAAGAGTGAACACTTTACATACACATAGCCACCACCAAGGCCTGAACAGGTATCCTTTCCTTCACCATATATTTATAAATCAACCATTAATCAAATGTCATATCCAAAATTCCTGACCAATAGGGTTATATTATTTTCCATTTTCACTCTCTAAAGTGTATTTAATAAAGACCGATCAGTATGCCTCAAAATCTGATCTATTAGTTTCCCCCCGAAGTACCCTCATTTCCATTGTTAGTTTATCATTTAAGGCTATGTTCCATACCTCCCTATACCAAGCTTCCAGTGTAAGATTAGTTATTATTTTCCAATTCCTTGCTCTTATAATTCTTGTCACTGTGAGTAAAATAATCAATTCTTTCTTTTCCAATTCTAAATTCAACATTGTGGTGTCCATTAGTAATGCTAACCTAGCATCCGGAGTAATATTTAGCCCTATAATATTGCTTATTTCGATAAATATATCATTCCAAAAACTCTTCACTTGAGGACATTCCCACCATAAATGAAAATATGTCCCTTTGTGCATGCCACATCTCCAGCAGAGGTTGCTTTGCTTGCTATCCATCTGATGTTGTTTGACATTTTCTTTTAATCTTGTTGACATATTCTTAACCACTCTCCACTTCAGAACCCTTTTCTAATCCAAATCTGTCAGAGGCCCTAGGTGTCCTTCCCATACCTTTTCTAAAAGCTTCAGCCCTATTTCTTCGCCAATTAATCCATTATATATTTTCCCAATTAATCCTTTCCCCATTATTTCTTGGGTTTTAAGTTTACTTAGCAATTTCTCATATTTATTCAATGCTCTATATCTGGGATTTTTATTTAACCAGTCCTTTTTCCAGTTATACAGCTGTTGTCTCTCAAACCAGTTCAGAGCACCTTGTTCTTCTAACTTATTAAACTTGTCCATCGAATTTTGTATCCATTCTTTCCAGGAAAGAGCAGTTTTCACCTCCACTAATTTTTTAGGTTTGAGTTAAATTCTCAGGTCTTCTGGAAAATTCTCCAGTAAAACTATTGGGGTTAAGGGGGAAACTCCTCAAAATATCTTGTTTTTTAACTTAACCCATGTCTCCATAACATCTTTAGGCAGGTTATTTTTACATCCCTTAATTTCTTTGCCTATTTTTTTTACCTGAAAAACATTTCCTCATAATCTCGTTGTCAACATTTCCCTTCCAGTTCCCGCCAGATTAATGTAGGTTCCGAGAGCAGCCTAAACACTCCCTTTATAATGTGTGCCTGGTGGTAGGTTTTTAGTTCAGGTATTCCTAGTCCCCCTAACTTCTGAAAAATATACCATAAGCCTCTCGGTAGCCTGGATCTGATATGGGAAGGGGAAATAACTAGGAAAAATGGGAGAAATACTCTTTCAACTTCTCCCTTGTAAAATAGACTATCCATCTTTCTTTAGCACCCCCTGGTGGTCTCCGCCTGGATAATGAAACAGTGCAGAAGTGAATTACTTTTATCGGGCACTGCCATAGAGCTGCACTGGTGAAAATTGCTAGAGAGCTATGCCCTTTCTTTCTTGGACCTTTTTGAAAGAGTGGAGGAAATTATTGGGAAGATGTTGAAACCTTTCCTGCTCAAAAAGAATCCCAGGATGAGCCAGGCCATCTGCAAACTCACAGTACAACCCCCATATTCATTGGGGATATGTTCCATGACTCCCCATGGATACTTGAATTTGTGGATAACAGCAAACCTTGTATTTTGGCTATATCTGGACTGTAAGTATATCTTTTAGAGTGTGGTTAAGTGAAACAATGGATATCAAGTCTGTGGACAAATTGGTTTTTACTATACTTGAGAGTTTTCAAAAGTAAGTGATCCCAGATTGCATGCTATGCATGTAGAGTAGGTCTCTGGAAGGCAGGGAGCCCCTGAATGCCACTTGTTGTCCAACACATACCATCATATTCTGCCTTGTGATCTGCTCACTGAGATGTGATTGGTCACTGAAAGAACAAAGTTATTGACTTGACAGGCTTTTGAAATAAGCCCTTTGGAATAGACCTGTTCCAGTATTGCCTTTCTGAAGTGCTGTAAATGTTTGGACACCATTGCCCTCTGGTGGCAACACTGAAGAAATCTCAATAGTCTGAATGTGTCCAAACCTCATGCAAGCCTCAGTGGAAAATATGGCAGTGGTTTGGGATCCTCTCATTCATCTCATTTGGAAGATTTTGTGTGAGAGAAAACGTATGTCTCTCTTGATGCTTCTCTTCTTTTACATGGTCTTCAAAAAGGTAAAATGAGAAGACAATGCAAATGTGATTTAGAGAGAAAGTTTAAAGGGAGAGGTGGGACTGGCCTTCAGGTATCTGAATGAGTCTTCTTCATCCTTGAAGGTGAAGAATATAGGTTTTGCTTTGTTCTAGAAGGCAGGACCAGAAATGGATAGAAACAGCAAGGAAATGGGGGTACTGTGCCATTATTTAAGCATAGGCCACCAGGGGGTGCTAGAGAGAGATGGATTGTCCATTTGATGGGGATGGAGGGTGCGTTGGAAGAAAACCATTTATTATAATAATAATAAATAATAAAACTTTATTAATACCCCACCACCATCTCCCCAAGGGGACTCAGGGTGTCTTACATAAGGCCAAGCCCAACAACACATCAATAAAACAACAAAGCAGTACAATTAATATAACTCACATATAAGCAATAACACACAAACATTTAAAAGCTTAAGCCTGGGCCAGATATATTAAAACTTTAAAATAAACACTGGACGCGAACAGAGGTAGGATGTAGCTAAGCAGGAGGGTTTTAAAGGATAATATAGGGAGATCAACCCAAAGGGTAGTTAAAGTGCTTCTGCGGACATTTTGCAGGGAATTGGTCAGAGCAGGACATTGTTTACTTTACTCCGGGAACGCACTCTGGAACAGTCATGTTTTCAGGCTCCTCCTAAAGACTGCCAATGTGGGAGTTTGTCTGATATCCTTGGGGAGTGAGTTTCAGAGTTGGGGGGGGCACCACAGATAAGGCCCTCTCTCTCTCTTGTCCCCACCAATCGAGCCTGCAAAAGGGGTGTGAGCGAGAGCAGGGCCTCTCCAGATGACCAAAGAGGTCACATGGGTTCATAGACAGAAATGCGATCACGCAGGTAGGCAGGTCCCAAACCGTTCAGGACTTTGTAGGTAAGAACCTGCACCTTGAATTGGCACCAGAAAATGAATGGCAGCCAACGGAGCTCCTGAAACAGGGGGGTTGACCGCTCCCTGTAAGTCACTCCAGTTAGTAACCCTGACGTGTACCCTGACGTTTGCACATTTGTGTACATGTGTTTGTACATATATCTGTACCCTGATGATTGTACATCTTGATGTTTGTAAAAAAAATTATGCTGGTCATTGACCATAATAAATCTTGTCAGTTAGTAACCTAGCTGCCGCCCATTGAACCAATTGAAATTTCCGAGCCATCTTCAAGAGCAGCCCCACGTAGAGTGCATTACAGTAATCCAATCTGGAGGTGACTAAGGCGTGGACCACCATGGTCAGATCCGACTTCATGAGGTAAGGTTGCAGCTGGCACATTTCCTCCTGTTTTCCGGTTATTCCCCCCACTCATGTCTCCCTCGTGGAAACAATCCTCCTTTATGATATTTTGAAGGAGGGAGGGGAAATAACCAAAGAGGGGAAATAACCAATGATTGGGCTCAAGCTCTATTCCTACTCTAAAATTTCAAAATTATGTTATTCTAACTCTAACTTTATATATATATTCACTGGCTGCAAATTGGATTTTTTTTCACTTTAGAGAGAAAAAGGTACAATCTAGAATCCTGCATTGCAGTAGCTCTGGTTTGATCTTGCTTGTGCCTCAGATTTATCGCACATCATGGGTTTTCTGTGCTTTAGTTCTGTACAGTCATTGGGAACTATGTTTTTGTTTTCATTGCAAAAATAATCAGTTAATAATACAGACAGACACTCTTTCTCTTATGAATTCCACAGCCAGTTTGACTGAATATGTCATTCCACTTCAATGCAAGAGCAACTGATTAGTAGGTTGCTGTGGGTGTGTTTGGCTCCTTTCACATTGAGATTCATCAGGAAAACCTCAGCCTTCCTAGGTGGGAGGAAAACAAATAGAATAGAATAAATGTGTTTTCTGTGGTGTCTGCTCCTGAAATACTTTTCAGATAGATACATGAATAGATGGTTAGCTGCTGGTTTGTTGTTATAGTGCAATACTGCTGTGATCCGGATCTATTGACCATTTAAAGTCACTATTCAGATGTTCTTACTGTATGGGAGTGTTTTCCAAAGATTTCTTTGATGCTCTCCTGAAGTATCGTACACCACAGTGTTGCTATTATAGCATTGCTTTTTAAATATTTTTAAAAGTAATAGTGTAGTAGTAATATGAAAACATGCTGTAATCGTATTTTTATGACTTAGTGAGTAAAATGACCTCACCAAAGCCTTTGACACTGCGAGCAGAAAAGGTCTGTGGCAGATCCTGGAACATTTAGGATGTCCCCCCAAATTCCTCAAAATGATTATCCTGTTACATGAGGGCCAGCGCAGTCAAGTCAGATACAGCGATGCTCTCTCAGAGCCCTTTCTAATAACTAATGGAGTGAATCAAGGTTCTGTTCTTGCACCAACACTATTTGCAATCTGCTTCAGCATGATGCTCCAAAGGGCTAAGGCAGATCTCGAAGAAGAAGACGGCATATATATATATGCTATCATACTGATGGTAGCTTGTTCAACTTAAGCCGCCTGAGGGCTCGCACTAAGACTCTAAACTATCTAGTCCGTGAGCTGCTTTTTGCTGACGATGCTGCCCTTGTCGCCCACACAGAAGCAGCCCTGCAGCGCCTAACATCCTGCTTTGCAACAGCTGCAGAGCTGTTTGGGCTGGAAGTCAACCTGAAGAAAACTGAAGTTCTCTACCAGCCCGCACCACAGGAAGACACCATCATCCTCACGTCAGCATAGGCACATCTGTGCTTAAGTCCGTTCAGCAGTTCACCTACCTGGGAAGCATCATCTCTTCAGATGCCAAGATTGATAAAGAGATAGATCACAATGCATATAGTGCATTTGGAAGGCTTCACAAAAGAGTCTGGAGCAACAAGCACCTGAGACAAAGCACCAAAATCAGTGTGTACAGAGCTAGCGTACTGTCTATTTTCCTATATGGGTCTGAAACATGGGTCACTTATTGCCAACATCTATGACTCCTCGAACGCTTTCATCAGCGCTGTCTTCGCACAATCCTAAATATACACTGGACCGACTATGTGACTAATGTTGCTGTCCTTGAGCAAGCAGGGATCACCAGCATTGAGGCCATGCTATTGAGAACACAGCTGCGCTGGGCAGGGCACGTCTCTAGGATGGAGGACCACTGCCTCCCTAAGATACTACTCTATGGTGAACTTGCCACGGGTCATGAGAGGCGCCCCCAAAAAGAGATATAAGGACTCCCTGAAACAACATCTCAGGGTCAGTCAGATTGTTCACCAACAATGGGCCATGGTTAACACTGTTTGCTTTATTACAAGTGAAAGATATCAAGCATAGTAGTTCTTTCTTTTCTGTGTCGCCTAGCACAATGTAAGATCTGAGCAGAGATGGGTGGAGTGTAATCATATTGTGCTGTAATGGTGTTATTATGGCTTAATGAGTACACACGAAGCAGTTTTGAACACAACAGCACTTTTGTTTTTCACAGGAGAAAGGCATCAAAATGGTGGGGGATGGTGTAGTCTGTTTCTCTTGCTGTGCTACTCCTCGTATTGTGAGATTTGGGCAGTGAGAGGTATTCTGTAGTGAAGCTGTGCTGCAATAGTGTTATGATTATAAAGCATAAGGTGAAGCAAATGGGGTGGTGACAATGGCGTAAGTGCAGATGAAAAAACAACCCTCTAATCATGCTATTGTGGTGCAAACATGGTGAAGATGTGCTACACAGCATCAACAATGAGCTATCCTTGCTAGTACAGCAGAAGCAGCTTTTGAATGGTATAACCCAGCATTACTGCATAATGTGATAAGGACCACTGATTTATTTCCTAGAATTACACACCAGGAACTAGTCTGCATTAAATAAGAATATATACAATATTCTTACTCTAAGGCTATATAAGGGTATCCCCCAGCCCACCTTAACAGCAGATAGGCAGATGCGACAGAGGAGGTCTATTCAACTGCTGGTTGGTGTGCAGGAAGGATGATGGATCCAGTCTCTTCTCACCAGCAAGCAATGCTGTGGCTCCTGTCACAATTCCTTGCTGCAGCCACAACTCACTGGAGGGAGGGGTTCAGAAACGTCATTCTTCTTGCACCAACTGGCAGATGAAAACATATTATTTGCCTAATTCAGCCACTGGCTGTTAAGATGGAAAATTGAGAATCTGGACAGTAGACTCTACTTAACTATGCATGCATAAATGTAGCTGATGTTGAATATTCGCAGAAACCTTTTCACATTTCTCCTAGCAATTTTACCAAAGCTGTTGACAAAAGTACCCTTTCTACTGCTCTGTTTGATATACTGGCAAAAGGCTCATTTACCATTCACTAGCTTTATACCTAATTTCATTGCTAATAGGATGCATTATGTTTGGCCTGTTGTTTGATTAGGAAATAGGCAGTGAAGTTGGGGGATAGAAATAGTCCCCAAGACCAGTAAATACTTCTCATATAGAAAAAAAGCTCCATAACAAAGAGGTGGTGGACTGTTTGCATCTGATATCATTATTAATTTACATTATTGATTATTGTTGAATTTTTTGGAGTACGCAGTTAGTGTAGATGAATCTTGGCTCAGCTGCTGTTTTGGTTCCATTTATAGCTGAATAAAGGCATGGAATCTGATCCACTGCAGATGAATCTGAAGCCAGAAGGGAATAAGCCAGGCTTCTCTCTCTTTCCTACATATTCATTTCCCTTTGGCATATTGAATGCTGTTTGCATCCAAAGCAGAGTGGCATATTTTGTGCCAGAAAGTTCTGGCCGAACTATTCAGATCACAAGGTCTGAGATTGTGTTTTGAAATGTTCTCCGAAGACCTCTAGCTGTCTATCCCTTGTCATCTGCTGGCTCTTAGCCCCTTTTCAATAACATAGCTTTGATCATTCAGCAGGCCAGGGAAATCAAGTAAAGAAAGAGCATATGAGGAAAGTCATCAGGAGCTATACTAATTCTAATGCATGAGAACAGTGCCTCTTACATGCTTCACAGTGCCAGTTTTATGCAATGCCAGATCTATCCAAACAAAAAAAACCCCAAATACAATTTTTATAAACAAAACTTCAACCTCAACACATTACTATACCCTTCCGATAATATTCTGGGACTTGGCAGAGCTTGGGGTAGAATGAATGCAGTTTGACCCAACTTTAACTGTCACAGCTGTGATAGAATAATGGGAGCTGAATTTATTTATTTAAAAATTTTGTACCCCGATCTTCTCAACCTCAGCAGAGGGACTCAGACTGGCAGACAGCAAAAATTCATTGCTAACATTAAAATCGAAACATCATAAAACTACAATAAAATTACCAAATACATATTAAAATTATATTAAAAGCCGTTCGCCAAAGTAAAATCATGTCCAAATCAGTCCATGTATTCCAATCCATATATTGTGGTCTGTGCCTTAGTCAATTTGTGATCTCTGCCCTCATTCTGTGAAGGCCTCGTTCCACAGCCATTTTTTTACTAGCTTCCTAAAGGTCAGGAGGGAGGGGGCAGATCTAATTTCATTTGGGAGGGAGCTCTATAGACAGGGGGCCACCACAGAAAAGGCCCTGTCTCTTGTCCCCACCAGACGCGCCTGTGAAGGTGGTGGAACCGAGAGCAGAGCCTCTCCCGATGATCTTAACACTCTTGATGGTTCATAGGGGAGAATACGTTCGGACATAGGGTTCCCATATGTCCCTTATTCTAAGGGACGTCCCTTATTTCGGCCCTAAAACTTGTGTCCCTTATTTTCAGGCCCTGTCCCTTATTTTTTACTAGCAGGACAGGACTGGGCGGGGTTGACCAGAGGAAGGTGCGCGCTGTGGTTTCCACGGCAATGCCTGCCCAGGGATTCCAACTCGCAGGGCAGCCTGCGTCCCCATTGGAAGGAAGAGGTAATACAGGACATTTTCAAAGTACAGTAGACTAATTAACCGTTACCCAAGGGGAATGTTGGATCATGTTGGATAAAGATAGTTTCTGGTTGCTTGAGAGTTACTCTTAAAATAGACCTAGCTGTGCATCCCAATACTATACAATGCTGTGTATCCCATACTATACTATACCATTAACTATTGACATAATAATCATGAAGATGTACTGTCTTATAAAATTTGTTTTATTTTAATGTTTAGACAGTGCACTTTTAAAGTCAGCAAAGTCAAGTACTAAATACAGATGGAGAAAATTAGGTAGTTCTAATAATGTTTTTTTCTGCATAACAAAGCATGCAGAAACATACCATGTACTGTTAAGAGGGTATGAGTCAGTTTCTTTTGTGAGTTTCAATCATTATCTTATTCTGTTAATAAAACTATTTCTACCTAATGTTTGAGTTTCAAGTTTTTAATGAAGTGTCCCTTATTTTTGTGAAAAATCTCGTAAATGTCCCTTATTTCTTATATCAAAAACTGGCAACCCTATTCGGACAGGTAATCTGGGTCTCATCAAACTACAACTCCCATAATTCCATAGAATTGAGACAAGGAAGTTAAAATGGTGTCAAACTGCATCCATTCTACAGGAGCTGTTAGAAGATCAACATATTGGAATCTTCTGTGACTTAGGCTCAAACTCTATTATCAACATTGCTTTTTATTTCTTTTCTCCAAGGTTGTCCCTTTCTTCTCCAAACAGGAGTTAAATGAAGGGCAAAAGGGGGAGTTAAAATTGCTGAATGAAACATTAACAACCTTAGCTATGCAGCTTTGATGGCTGAAAGCGAGGAGGAGCTGAGGAGCCTTCTAAACAATGTGAAAGAAGAAAGTGCAAAAGCTGGGTTGCAGTTAAACATAAAAAAGCAAGATTATGACAACCAGACTGATTGATAAATGGCAAATAGAGCAAGAAAATGTGAAGTCAGTGACAGACTTTGTATTTCTAGGTGCAAAGATTACTGTAGATGCAGACTGCAGCAAGGAAATCAGAAGACGTTTACTTCTTGGGAGGAGAGCAATGACCAATCTCGATAAAATAATGAAGAGTAGAGATATCACACTGGCAACTAAGGTCCACATAGTTAAAGCAATTGTATTCCCCGTGGTAACCTATGGATGCAAGAGCTGAATCATAAGTAAGACTGTGCGAAGGAAGATAGACGCTTTTGAACTGTGGTGTTGGAGGAAAATTCTGAGAGTGCCTTGGACCACAAGATCAAACCTGTCCATACTCTAGGAAATAAGGTCTGACTGTTCCTTGGAGGGAAAGATATTAGAGGCAAAGATGAAGTACTTTGGCCACATAATGAGAAGACAGGAAAGCTTGGAGAAGACAATGATGCTGGGGGGAATGGAAGGAAAAAGGGAAAGGGGTCAACCAAGGGCAAGATAAATGGATGGCTTGACCTGGAAGGAGCTGGGAGTGGCCACAGCCAACAGGGTGTTGGTCCCTGAGGTCACAAAGAGTCAGAAGCGACTGAATGAATAAACAACAAAAAAGGGAAAGACACAGCTTTATGATGTCTCTTTCTATCATTAAGAATTAAGAATAATATTGTGCATTTTGTTCCTCTATCCTCCTTTTTATATGTCTTTCTTTCTTTGGATCAGTTCAGAGGTACCATGCCAACAACTGCTGTGCCAAATCCCAGGAAAATACTGTTTTTTAAATTGAATTCAAATTGCAGTTGCTGACTCAGCTTTGTTTTCCACTTTCAAGTCATAGCTTGCCGATGGAGATTTTGTACTAAACTGTTATTATACTTTCTTCATCATGGAAATAGGTCTAAACTAGAAATGTAAAGAATGTTCGCAGACCTTTTCTGACTGGTTGAAAAAGGGTTTCTTAACACATTGACATCCCATCCAGGCCATTTTTGTGGAAAAAATCATTTACATAAAAACATTTTTCATGTACTATATTGTTTCTATGAAAAATATGGGTTTTGAACACATGACAAAGTCATCAAAATGTGGACGAAACATTATACTCTCAACAGTATAGAGAAAGCTTCTGGAATTTTTCCTTCTTGCATGCAAAAACAAAATATACAAAGATTTACATTCCTAGTCTAAACTGAGCCATTATGTTTAATAGGTTGATCAGTAGCTTGAGGTCTTTGTTGATTAATGATCCCATTGTTGATCAATGTGCAGGACTAGCATTTAATTTGAAGAAAGATAATAAGGTTTCTTTCTTTCTCTAGATATATCTATCCTGTAAATTAATGCTTGCTTGCTTGCTTGCTTGCTTGCTTGCTTACTTACTTACTTACTTACTTACTTACTTAGGTGATCCCTCATTGTCCAAGTATGATGCTCTTCCAAGTATAGTGTTGTGGCAATGTATACATAGGTGATTATGGAGTTCTATTTGTGATCTGCATGTTCTTCCAACAGCGAGGGCATCAATTTCCAGATGGAAGGTGGTCCTGGTCAAGGTTGGCTTGTTGTCATGTCTTCCGCTTGGCATGTTTCTCCCTTTCACCCTCCATTAATGCCTCTTCGAATTCCACAGCACTGCTGATCACAGCTGACCTTCAGTTAGATCAGTGGTTCTCAACCTGTGGGTCCCCAGATGTTTTGGCCTTCAACTCCCAGAAATTTTAACAGCTGGTTAAAATTTCAGCTGGGATTTCTGGGAGTTGTGGGCCAAAACACCTGGGGACCCGCAGGTTGAGAACCACTGAATTAGATTAATGCAGTCTGATACTATTTTAACTGCCATGGCTGAGTTCCATGGAACCATGGTAGCTGCTGTTTTCCATAGTTTTTAGCCTCCTCTGTCTAGAGACCTTATTACACTTACCCTTTTTAGTGTTCTGGGATGCTAAAGGGATGTTCCAGCAATAGATGGGCATGTTCCACATCACACGATGTCACTGGACTTCCTGTTGAAGCCCCACCCCCAACTGGAGTGGAAGAATCAGGGGATGCTTCTCTCCTAACATGGGAGGGATCCTTTGATGACACTTCCCCCGTGTGATGGAGGAAACGTCACCATTCAGGAGGCTGGCAAAATGGCACAAAAGGGGAGGAGGGTGTCCACGTGATGAGGTCCTAAGATTGCTGGCCACCAAATTGCAACTCACATGATTCAATTGTTTTGAGCCATTGCAGTTAAAGTAGTATCAGAATGCATTAATTCTACAATATGGATCCTCGGTCACAGGTCTAACCTGTCAGCACTACATGCCTTTGGACAGGGGTGATAAATATGTAGTCATCTAGATGTTGGTGGATTGCACCTCCTATTGTCCTGGACTGCCTTATCCATTAGACATTTCAGGCACAGTGCCTAAGGCCTATGAAAAGAAGTTTATCAAAAATGTACAGGAAAACTCAAACTAAATATATTTTGACTCTCATGTTTTAATGGCTATAGTGTGCACATTTCGAAGTCCCAATGGTGCATCAGGGTGAAGTGGAGAGTCGAATACAAGAGTGTCCAAGACCTACAAAACCTTAATGCTATCACCCCTTACAATTCACTGCATTGGTTAGGGCTGATGCTGGATGCAGCTACCCAACATCTTTTGGTCCGCTCATTCCCCATTAGAGCATGCGCTAACTGTGCCCAAAGTGGCAAACCTTATTGTATCACTGGTAATTGCTTCCTATATTTCCTCTTTGAACACCTTGACAATGATGCTGAAGTGAACAATGGGGTAATTTAATGTCCCTGCCAGAGAAAGGTGAGTCGAATACTGCCTGCTGCTGATCTGGGAAGAAATGTCATCTTGATTTAAACCAGTGTTGATTTAAGCCCTCCTCCCATCCTGCAGCAGACCTTGTTCGCTTTTGCTACTGCACTCTCTTTGCCACAGCCCTTGAGCAGTATAGCAGACTGCTTCGATTTCTCAAAGGAAGTCGCCACTGTGTTTACACCACATCTGTGCTCCTTGAAACAACTGCGATGGTACAAATGAGAACGAGAAGCAAGATAATTTCAAACAAGCTTCCATCACAGTTTGAGCAAAGCAGCAAAGGGTTGAGGTAAAGCCAGAACAGAAGGATTACAAAAATAGGATCCTTGACGAAATAGCATTTGATTTTCTGCTGGCTGTATAGTTAAATGGCAAAAGCATGAGACGTTGGCAAGATTGCAGTCTCTCCACACCCACAATTCTCTCGGAAACACTTCTAACTACAACAAGCTGTTTTTCTGATAGTATTCACTTTTCCTTCCTAATCATGTATTTCCTTTATTTGTCCTTTTTCTTGAGAATGTGCTTGTGCTTCTGCCAAAGGTTGTCCATTTTGTTATGGCTTCTTTCCATGTCCCATCATAAGTTTTCATGAATGGATGCATCAACAGAGGTGTGCTTAATGTAGCCCCTAATCAATTTAGTACCCTCCCGATGTCTTAGCATCCCTTGTCTCTTTCAGATTGGAAGTGAGAAACATGATGTTTGGCATATCTGAAAATCAACATTGTTGTCCTAGTGGTTTGAAGACCGAGTGAAAATAAAGGCCATTAATTAATTAATTGATTGATTGATCATATTTATACCATACCCTTCTCACTCTGAGGGGGACTCAGAGTGGCATTTACACACAGGTAACAATTCAATGCCATAGAAACAACATACAATTAAAATAAACACATTAAAGCTAAAGAAAGTAAAACATCTAAACATTACATCAATGGTTAAAACCACGCAGTCCAAGATCGTAATCTGGAACCATTCCAGCTATCATTGCAGATATTCCATATCCATTTATTGCACTACAATTAGTATCCAAAGGCTTGGCCCCAAAGCCATATTTTTACTTCCTTTCTGAAGGCCAGGAGGGAAGGGCCTGCCTGATGTCGCTAGGGAAAGAATTCCACAACCGAGGGGCCACCACTGAGAAGGCCCTGTCTTTCGTCCCCACCAAGCGCACTTGTGAAATAGGTGGGACCAAAAGCAGGGCCTCCCCAGATCATTTTAATCTCTGAGAGATTCGGGGTTCACCTACACTGTAAAATCAATGTGCTTTGACACTACCATGGCTTAATGTGATGGAATCATGGGAGTTGTAGTTTTATCGCCTTTAGCTTTCTCTGACAAAGAGTGTTTGTGCCTCATTGAACTACCACTTACATGATTCCATAGCATTGACCTATGGTGGTTAAAGTGCTGTCAACTTTCATTAATTCTATAGTGAAGATATATCCTGAGTGACCATAACATTAGTGAAAAATAAAACCATGCTTGGGAAAAGGCACCCAGTGAAAGTTTTAGAAGCTGCTGAATTATAAAGCTTTTATGAATCTCAAGAATCTCAAGAAAAGGTTATACATTTCCGGAGCATTCAACTAACTGCTGCCTTCTACTAACAACAATAACCTGAAATATATGTGAAAAATTAAACATGAAACCACATGATTGACTAATGCATACACAGTATCCCCCTATAATTGGCTGTATGTCATTGCATGCCATTGTTGAATTAACTTTCTAAAACAGCTGTAAACGTAAAGTGTATATTTAACTTCACTGCAAGATTGCTCGGCTTTGATGGTGACATCTGGTCCGACATGTCATAAAACAAATGTGATTAAATACAAAACTAACTGCAGTCCTACCACTACAGACTCCACTCTTGAATTTAATGGGAAGCAAAAGCTCCTCTGGAAGCACCAATTTACAAGCAAAGAAAAAGAAGCCAAAACATTCCCCAAATGGATGTCTGGCAAAATGGAGTTTATAAGGCCTGCATCTACACTGAACATATATAATCCAGTTTCTGAATGCAGATTATATGATATAAACTAGATTATATGAATCTAGACTACCATATAATCCAATTTAAAGCAAATAATCTGCATTCAAAAACTGGATTATATGGCAGAGTAGATAGGACCTGAAATGGCCCATACTTGAGGTTCCCAACCTCAAGAACCCAGGCTAGATCATTTCTAATCTCAATATATTGGTGAGGGATACTGAAATTAGTAATCCAATAACATTTGATAGTCCAACTTTGACCATTGTTGGATTTAACTAGAGAATAAGCATTTCTGCATAGAACTACAGTATAATAGATAGATAGATAGGTGTGTGTGTGTGTACACACCATGTGCACACACATGCACATACAAGAAGGCCTCATATTTGTAGGGGATATGTTCCCTGCTGAACAGCAGTTACATGAAACCACAGATAGAACCAAACACCATTAAATTACCTGACTTCCAATCCCAGTATACCATATATTTGGTCTGGAGGACCTAGGGTGCATACAGTGTCAAACTGCATTAATTCTACAGTGTTCGTGCATCCCTAGAGATTTACTAGATCCTCCAACACAACAATATTGTTATTTCTGATAGAAGATCTATCAAATTCACCGAGAGACTCCTTTTTTCCCCTGGATGCAGGGAAGTGAAACCATGGACATGGGCTCCACTGTCATGCGGGGATGGGGGGTGGGTGGGTGTATATATTTCCTAGTTTTATTTTCCATTCTTTTTGCTTGAGTTATTTTATCATGACACAATGGAAGATAGAGTTTGGAAACGCAGGAAGAGAAATAAAGCTGTAATCTATCTAATTAGACCCAGTGGTATATAATGATTTAATGTTAGATTAGTTTATGAAGTTCAAATCCCTGTTCAACCATGGCAGTCATTAGGTGACCTAGGGTACTCTCCCAGCCTTTTGGGAAGGTATTGATAAACCCCTTCTAATTAAAGCTTGCAAGAAAAAATAGGATGGAATTGCCACAAATCAAAGTTGACTAAACACATCACAACAAAAACAAGTTATCTAGCAAGCAGGAAAAATCAGGTCTGTAGTTGTTTATTGTTGTTTTTAGGCAAGCCGTGAAACTGGCTAGATCAGGGCTGTCCAACAGGCCCCCGAGCCCCTTCCCTATGGCCCCCTAACCCCCTGCAAGTCATCAGGGTTTTATTGGAAATTTTTTTGAAAAAATTTTTTCCAAAAAATTTCGTCCTCGGGGGGGGGGGGGGCGGCGCGAGGAGGGAAAAGGGTGGGTCGCGCAAGATACCGGGCTTGTGTGCCAGGGCGGGAGGCGGGCCGGGGGATCGGCGACCCGCCCTCCGCCGTGACCTAGCTCTTGCAGCGGCGCGCCTGAAGAAAGGTAAGCTCGGGAGCTTACCTTCCTTCAGGCACGGCCACTGCAAGAGCTAGGGACATGGCGGAGGCGGCTCGCTGATCCCGCCCTGGCGTGCAAGCCCGGTATCTTGCACGACCCGCCCCTTTTCGGCGGGGCTGGGTGACGTCAGGCGTGGCACCTGACGTCACCCCGCCGAAAAGGGGTGGGCTGCGCAGGACGCTGGGCATGCGCGCCAGGGCGGGAGCGCCCCCGCCCCCTGCGAGTGGCCACGCCCCCACTGCAGCCACGCCCTCCGCTCCGGCCCCCAAGGTGATCAGTCACCTGAATTCTGGCCCTTGGGCCTGAAGAAGTTGGATAGCCCTGGGCTAGATCAAGATGTCTCATTAAATCTGACTGTATAGTTGAGTAGACTAGAGATGAGTATTTTTGGTGAAACTCATGGGGACATCTTCACTATAGAATGTATGCAGTTTGAAACCACTTTAACTGTCATGGCTCAATGCTGTAGAATCATGGGAATTAACAACAACAACAATAACAACAACTTTATTTTCTAACCAGCTTTCATCTCCCTGGGGGGGATTCAGGGTGGCTTACATGGGGATGAGCCCGATCAGCAGAGTTACAATGTAACACATTGAAATGCATAAACAACAACACAAAAATAAAACAACAATATTATTACAGAATATAAAAACAACACTTGATCCAACAACCAATGGATTTGAAATAGTCATATTTTTTGGGACTTATAGTTTTACAAAATATTTAGCTCTCTCAGTCAGAGGAACTATAAATTTCAGGATTAAAATTTCAGGATAGCATCAAGGCTGGATCTACACTGTCATATAAAATCCAGATTATCTGCTTTGAACTGGATTATATGGCAGTGTAGAATCATATAATCCAGTTGAAAGGAAATAATGGGAAACACAATTTTCATTGAGTTAGAGCTGACACTTGTTTTTGACTAACTTTTAGCATCTGAATCCAAAAATGACCCCAGTTTTTCCCATCATGTCAACTTTTTAAGGTACATTATTCCCTCTTTGTCCTAAAATCATATAAAATGTACATGCAAAGGAAAATAGAGGGGGAAACTGTTTATTTAGAGCAGTACTTCTCAACTTTTGGGTCCCCAGATGTTGTGGCCTACAACTCCCAGAAATCCTAACAACTGGTAAACTGGCTAGGATTTCTGAGAGTTATAGGCCAAAACACCCGGGGACCCACAGGTTGAGAACCACTGATTTAGAGTTATTTTACTGACACAAAAATTATATATTGTTATTGTAAGTCAAATTGTTTATCAATAGTAAAGTTCTGCTACAAAATATACATATTAAGGTAAACAAAATATGCCTATAGCTTTCCCCAAGTTTTTCTCATGCAGTCTTGATGCTAGGAGTTCTGAAGCTTTTTTGGATAGTCCCAAATCTTGTGCCAAATCATTCAATTCATGCTGATCAAATCCCTTATGAACCGAGTCATCTTTGGTCTCAAAGTCTTCTATCACTTAATTCTTCATTATACTGCTGTTTTTGACTATGTCTGGAATCCGAGGGCTAAAAGTATGATTAATGTATTTAAAAGTGCACTTTCCTAGCTCAGTGAGATAGGGCTACACCCACGCTCTCACACACCTTGTTGCTTAAACACAAGGAACAGTTACAAAGAATGGAGGAAAGATCTAACCCAGCTAGACCTAGTAGGGTAGGTGACTCACTGTTCTTACATTGTTGTAATGATATAATGACTTCAAAGTGAGTAGGAAACATTTACACATTGTTTTCCAAAGGACAAGGAAGTATCACTTCAAATTCACCTTGCTTTCACTTGTCTTTTGCTTTTCATTTGTCCTATAGAATGAAAGTTTAAATTCAGAGCTACGCTTTGTCCTCTTCTCACTCAGTTTTTGTGTCTATGCTCTCTGTAGTAGGCCGAAGACTGAATCATGACCAAAGGGTCCTTTTAGATTGGTTACAGGTCTTCCAGTTACACACAAAACAGAGCACTGAGGACATGTGTATGTTTGCATGCCTTGCTCTCACCTTAATAGGTCGAATGCAATGCTAGTGGGAACCTGGGCCGAGAAGAGAAGTAAATGAAGTGAAGGAATACAAGAGGATGAAAAGAAGGGAATTGCCCGGGGTGCAAAATTCAGCTTTCCTTATTCTCATATCCCCTTTAATGTTTAAAAAAAGTGGGGCCTCTCTCAAATACACGGGACGAATGACTGTCACATATTTTACCAGAGTTATGTAACCTAGGAAATATACAAGAGCCGAGATTTTTGAAAAGCATGGATGTCTGATGGGAAAATCATACCTGCTTTTTGCTCAGAGTGAAAATATTGCCCATAATAATCTAGTGCCATCACTAGGGTTGGGGGCACCACTATGACCTCCTCCCACGCCAGGCATGTAGCCGGGGGGGGGGGCTAAGGGGGCTTCAGCCCCCCCCGAAATTCTCAGGGTGGTCCGCGAGAAGGCCTTACTGGTATATTATTTAAACTGTTATGTTTATTCATATCATGATCTGATCACCATGCTCATTATATCCCACCTTCATGGGGTTATTGGGATAACAATACAAAAGGTTTGCTAGGGTAAACCCTCTTTCACCCAGTCCCGTTCCCCCCCCCCCCCGAACCAAACTCAGCCCCCCCGAACCAAAATCCTGGCTACGGCCCTGTCCCACGCTAGACCATACCACAATATTGTAGCTAATATATTAGAAAATGTAACAAACTCAGTGACTGTAAAATTAGTTGTGCATGCTTGTAGCACACACAGGCAAATGAAACACGTGATTTGATGGGTCATTGTTATGGGATAACAATGACAGCTCTGACTGGAGCACATGCACATTAGAGGATTCTCAAGGTGAATTAGTTGGGAATTTTAACCTTGATGGAATGTTTGCAGGACAAATAAGGTAAAGCCTTTTCGGTGAAATTTAATAAGAGGAATTTTAAGTCCATATTTTGGTGAGAGTGCACCTCTTGCATCCCTTCCCAGTGATACTACTATAATAAGCAAAGCACTGTAAGCAAACAGAGCTGCAGTTCATCCGAATTTTGGGGTGAGAGGTGACTATTAAAAGACATAATTTGTGAGGTTAGTGGCACAAAGGAACAATTAACAGTAGTGCCCGAGAGGAATGCTACAGGATTAGAACTTGCCCTCTGCTTCACCACTGTCATCATTCAGAAGTATTTTGTTTACCACTCTGTAGTAATAACAGCACAAACATATAATGTGCTTGGGCATATTTCCCAGATGATTCCTAAAGTGTTGTGTGACCTCTTTCTCTTCTATTGGGTAACCAGATTAGACCGCCAATTGTTGGCAGACAGTTTTTCAATTTAGCATGAAACTGTCCCAATGCACTTTAAAATTATTGACTGTTTATTTTAGCTGCACCAACAATGTAGAATGAAAGTAGTTTGACATCACTTTAACTACCACAGCTCAGGTTGGATCTATCTTTCCACATAATCCAGATCATCAAAGCAGATAACACTGGGGAACAATTTTTGGTACTGTTCCATGATCCGGGTCGAGGCCACAAGGGGGTGTGTGAGAGAGAAAATAGTCAGTTTTATGGGGCATGGAGTTGAAGGAGGAAAACCATTTTCCCCATTTTAACTTGTTATGCCCCCTCCCCACTTCCCATATCATTAAAGAGGGTTGTTTCCATGATGGGGATATGGGTGGGGGAATAACAGGAAAATAGAGGGGAATGGTTTTATTTCTTCTACCCACCCTCCACCTCCATAAAATGGACCATTGTTCTCTCTCTAGTGCCCCCTGGTGGCCTCCACATGGATAATGGAACAACACCCAATTTTTAACATAATTCCTGCTGTGTTTGATTTTTCAGCTGTTTTAGATTTAAATAGGTATGCTGATTTCAAAACTGTATTTAGTTTTCTTCTATTATGTCAAGTTTTTTTTTCTCTACAGCATATTTTAATGCAACCACTCTTGGCTGGATCGAGGGAAGTGCTAATGCTCTGCTATTGGCTGAGAACAAACTTCCCTCGAGTGGGGAGAGTTGGGAACCAGCGAAAGGTTCATACTTGCCTAAGCTATTCCGTTACACATGAGACATTGTGGTGAGAGATTGTATGCCGCTCTGTATAGTAAATCATATTCCAAAGTGTAGTCCAAGTTCTTGTCTGTATATAAAGAGATAGCAGATTTTTTAAAAAAATAGATATGTATTTATTTCCTGTCTTGACACTTTAGGCCAGGCATGGGCAAACTTTTTTGCCCTGGGTCCACATTGCAGGCCTTGCCAGGAAGGCTGGGCCAGAAGAGGGAGCCGGGCTGGGAGGGAGAGTGTGTAGTCGAACCAGGAAGCCCCGAATCCAGAAGGTCAAACCGCAGAGAGTCCCCAGTATTCCTTTTGGCCCATGGCCTAAGTTGCACCAGTACCAGACCCCTTTTCCCCCCTTCCCTTCTGCCTCACTCAGTTCTATACATCACACTGCACCAACTTCGTCCCTCCCAGTACACACAGCCACCATTGCCTCCCATTGCCCCATCCACACAACATTTGCACAGCCAATAGAACCCATGCATTCAGTATCCACAAGTTGGAAGTTCCCCCAATTTGCCCCGTTGTTGCCCCAAGGCACTCTGCCTCTTCCCCCATCTTGTCTCTGCTCTTTTCTTCTCCCCGTTCTCCCTCCCATGCCTGGGGAAAGCCCGGAAAAGCGGCCGCTCGCAATCAGCGGCCTGGCTCTCAGCTGAGCGCTCAGTTCACCCAAGGACACTGGTCATGGACTCCTCTTGCTGCTATTCTCACTGCTTTGCACCCCAAGCCCCAAAGGCTCTGCAGTTCCCAAGGACAGTAATTACATCAAGGAGAACTACAACTCCCAGAAGGAAGGCAGCCCTGCGTTGTCTGTTTTAAAGATCATAACTCTGGGAGCAAGAACTGTATGGGAATGTACTGGGAAATTGCTGGGGATCTCCCTGTATGTACAGTGTGGCTTCATAAGTTTTCCCTTTGACCCCTTGTAACCCTTCCCCTTCTTGCCCTTGTTAAGAAAGATTGCCTTGAGGATGTTTACTATGTTTGCCAAGAGGAAATGCTGCCAAGCCCTTTCCACACCTCTTTATTGACCACCATTTCATATTGCATGCGTTGCCCGGTCAGAGTCTTGTTATGGAAATTGAACTCTTGTTTCAACTCCACGTCTGGCCGGATCCGGAGGCAGTTTCGCCGGTCTGAGTCGTCAAGCTTAACTTGCCTTTGGAAATTGGACAAAAGATGATTGAATTGCATAACGAATGACACATCTGGCCTCGGAACCCAGGTGTGCTTCACAATAGAACTTTTTGCCACCCAGGATCCAAATGAATTATCTTCGTTGGATCTCTTCCTTTTTCTTCTCCTTCTTCCTCATTCACACATGAGGGGAAGCACATAGACTCAGTAATCGCATCATCAAAAACAATAGCAAAATCTGGATTCTGTAGCCTTGGGCTATCACCTGGCCAAAGGCCTCTTTGTCCTCTTTCATAATCCTTTCCTGATGACAGCTTCACCTAAGCTCCCCTTCCTGGAACTCCATATATGGTTGTAGACATCTGATTGGCTGGACAGGCAGATGGAGAAGGGCGCTGATAGGTTGCCGGCATCCCGCCTATCAGCTGGGCTGGCCAATCATCAGCCAATCAGCCGGGAGGAAGCGGGCGGGGAATCCAAATGTTGACAGTTCTGTAACCTTTAAAAACCAATGTTTTGATTGTACATGCATGCGTTCTTTACGGAAATCAGGGTATTGCGGTTCGCATCCTCTCAGCTGAGCAGAATAAACAATTTCGTGGCATCTACCTTGCAGTATTGGTGAGCATAATTGGATCTACGGGAGGCGGGTAGGCTACGAGGACCTAGTCGCTCCGGGCTCGCCAGGTTAACTGAACCCTCGCGGTCTCTGCCCCGTGGTCGGTCCACGGGGCTTGCCCGGTTGTCAGACAACAGGCCTGGGGGATTGGCGGTTGTTCGATAACAAGTGGGGGTGGCCCCGGGAGGAGGTAAGGCTAGGGGTGCGGCTGGGGGTGGGGTGGATCTCCTTCAGGCTTTCCTCCCAGTATAAGAATGTGGCTGCTCACCCCATCTTTATGATGGGAGGAGGCGGAGGCTTTGGAGGTGCCTCAGCCCCTAACTGCCTCTCCCTTTTGCCTTGCCTCATCCTTATGCCGGGAGAAGGGACAGGCAGGTGGTGGACAACGCAGCTTAGGAGTTGCTTTGCCCACTACTTGTCTCCTTACCCTGGTTGGGCTTCTCCTGGCATTGGGATGGGGCCTCACCTTGTCCTGAAGAGACAGCCATGCAATGGGCGAGGCAGCTTTGGAGCCACTTCACCTGCTCCTTGTCTCCTCCCACAGGCTTGGCTTCTCCTGGCATTAGGACAGGGCCAGGAGGAGGGACTGAGGAAGGCACATTGTGAGTGAGAGCACTCCAGAGGGCTCCCAGTCACCCCATGCCTTCATTCCTTGTCCTTTCAGCACAAGGATGTGAAGGCATACTGCATCCTTATGCCTAGAGGGTGGGGGAAATTTTGAGGCCTGGACATATGTGCCCAGAGGAGCATGCCCGGCCCACGGGCCTTAGTTTGCCCATGCAAACTTAGTTTGTATCCTTTAAACCATGGGATATATCCCTCCACTAGTTGACAACATAAATTCAGATAAAAATGAGCACCTTATTATGGTCCAACCTGTGCAGGATACTGGAGTCTGAAGCTGGGATATAGCTCCCATGTGGATTCAGCTTTCGTGAATATGAAATTATATATTCTTTTTCAGCTGCAGAGCCCTTTTTGAAGCAATAGTTTCTCATGGAGCCCCAAGAAAAACCCAATTCAACTCCTTTTTGCCAAGCTTTTGGGGATGAGAATAAAGGGCTTTAGAGAGCGAGGGAGGAGTGGGGGGGGGAAGCTTTTGGGGTGAGGGAGGGGGGAGGAAAGGAACAGAAAAGAGGAGGGAAAGTTTGGGTGAGGAGGAAGGGGGAGGAGGAAAGTGCAGAGTCCATCAGTATGCTTCATGGAGCCCCAAGTACTCTGCGAAGCACACTTTGAGATCCACTGCTTTAAACTATAACTCCCAGTCTTCCCAGTCAGCACAGCCAATAACCGGAGGATATTCTGGGGAGTTTAGTCCTAAAAGGTAATGCTATCAAGCTCTGATTTGAACACTATCAAGGATCAAAGCTGCACATCAGGCAATGCTTCCCGAAGAAAGCCCGAGCCACACCATAATTTGTGTGCCTCTGCAATAGAGATACTTCCATTCTATATTTCTGGGACATTTTCCCCTGCCGCTTTGCTATTCACCTCTGCTTCCAAATATTCATCATGAACATGTAGTTCCTGCAGACTGCTGGTGCGGAAAGGAAACCGTTTTAACAGCTGCCATCATGCCGTGAGTGTTTTGAAATACTAAACACCATGCCTGGTATTTTATTCATTCGAAAAGCATAAGTACCCTAACGTTTTTGACTGGATTAAGTGTTAGCTGGCACCATGCATGTGTACACACACAGGGGGGGGGGAGAGGAGGGTACACACACACACACATTTCTATAGAATAATAAAACTTGAAGTGCCTGCTCAATAGTTTGTATCATTTTGTGAGCTACTGTTCAATTAATATACAAAGCCTCAGCTTCTAAGCAAAGGGAGGAATGACTGGGTAAGAAAAGAGATCTTAAAGAGACCCTTGTAGTCAAAAGGAGAGGAAGTTGCCATGCAGCAGGGATTCTTTATTTATTTACAATTTTTATATTCTGCCCTTCTCACCCCACAGGGGACTCGGGGCGGATTACAATATACATATACATGGCAAACATTCAAGGCCATAGACACACAACATATATAGACAGACCACACAACATATATAGACAGACACTCAGAGGCTATTTAACATTCCAGCTTCTGGCCACCAAGGGAGCTGTCGCTTCCTCATTCTTTGCATACTTCCTGGAGGTTTTTATGGCCTCATAAATCAGTTAAATTAGCCTCCCCACAAAGTGGTACCTAAGTTTCCTACTTGACAGATGCAACTGTCTTTCGGGCTGCAAAGGTCAACAACAAGCTACACAATTTTGGTCAGGAGCTCACCCAGGCTGGCTTCAAACTCATGACCTTTCGGTCAGTAGTGATCTTAATGCAGCTGACTCCCAGCCACAGTACCGGTGTATACAATAATAAACATGAGTTGCCTGTGTTAGGCTTGGGAATGGTGATGGTGGCGAGCGATACCTTACAAAAGGCAGCAAACAATTGGAGCCAAGATCTGAAAGCAGGTATGCATGGATCCTGATTTGGACTTTGTGGAGTGTCTGTTTTCTTGGGTTCCATGTAAAGCAGGCAACACCATAGGTCTACTTTTTTTGTCCTGGAAGGACTTCATGTTGCTGGTCACACAGTGTGAATGAGGAATGACAGAATACTGCAGAGTTGGGCCAAATGCAGCTCTCCACATACTGTTAAAATGCAGCTCCCTTTAGCCCTGGGCAGCAAGAACAATGGTAAAGGAGAACACTCTCCAACACACATGTTGGTGCCTCAAATGTTAGACCTGTTTCTGTATATTTGACCTTCTGATTCCAAAAATGACACCAGTTTTCCTCTATCAGCTCAAGATTTTGAGATACAGAACATATGCCATTTACCAGTCTTCATCTGCTTACTCATAAGAAATAATGAAAATGATATCTGAGAATCTAGAGCTGATGTGGTCTATCCAATGCAGTTTTCTGAATCAGAACCCCGAATAATTCTAGGATCAGGCCCAAAAACCAAGACACCAATATTCTTTTTTTGTTGGGTTCTATTATGGGGATTTTGGTCCAATTATATTTGAAGTGTCCAAACCATTTCCTTACAACAGTATTATTTAGTGGCTTATATTTCAATTGTCTAGCAGTATAAAACGGGGTGGAAACCTTTGCTAGCCTGACAGGAAACCCTCAGTGGTGATGATCACCCTACTCCACACTTCTTTGTTCACCACCATCCACAAACACATATACACTCCTCTTTCCCAGCCCCCCATACTGATGTATTGCTTTTTTTCTCTCCTCAGTACTCAGCACAGGAAACTTTCTCAGCACTGAGCTGGTGAAAGCTTCTAATACCTTTGTTTCTCCTTTTGCAAACGTACATAAAAGTACAGGCAGACCTCCATATCCAAAAATTCTGCATCCATTGATTACGTCATTCACAGCCTGAGAATTTATTTGAGTGGGGAGGACAAAAAGCAAAGCCTATAAAACTTTGCCATCTATAGAAGGGATGCCATTTTACTACATTTTATTGCATAGAATGGGATTTGAGAATCCATGAATGTTGCTCTCTGTGGGGGAAGGAGGTATTCCAGGAAAATAATAATAATAATAATAATAATCCTAGTCCTGGACGTTTGGGAAGTGTTCAACTTGCGATTTTTTAATACCAAATCCAGCATATAGATCTCATTTACTGTGACATACTGTGGCTTGTGTCAGAAAAATAATAATAATAATAAAAAATACAAAATAATAATAATAAATACAAAATAATAATGATAATAATGATAATATTAAATCCAGCATATATATCTCATTTGCTGTGACTTACTGTTATTTATTTAAATATTTATTATTAATAATAATAATAATAATATTCCGCCCTATCTCCCCAAGGTGACCCAGAATTGATTCCAATACAAAAAGGCAAATATTCAATCATAGCAATGGTCCACTGTATATATCACTGAATTCTGGGACATCCTTCCAATCATGCTCACATAGGATTCACGGATTCCTACTTGCTGGCTCTCAAACATGTCCCAAGGTGCCTTTCACATCTTTGTGGCCATTTTCAAACAAAGGATGGCATTCTCCTCACTCTTTTCTATAGCTTGTAAAATTACATTTGGAGGCCACTGTTCCTAGAACCCACCAGGCAGCTTGGCCATTGCTGGATTCTGGAAAGTTAAGTTCCAAAAATTCAGTTTCTTGGCACTCAGCTTTTCTTTTGCTGGAATAAGTACTTTCCGGGACATGAGTAGTATCACAAGCGAAATCAGAGAAAATTATGACCAGAGGTTTTACTATGGCTCTTAATGGCATTTAGGAAGCATTGGCCATGAGATGGTTTAAACTTTATTTGATTTGTCATATAAAGAATGAAATCTAATGTGACATTTTATGATATTTCCCCTGCAAGTGCTAAAAATGCAAATGAAGGTGGTAATGTGACATCTCTGGCATTCATTCTCAGAACAGGAAATTCTTTTACCATTGTTTATACTGCTGGGATATAAGGAGCTGCCCTTTTTCGATCACAGACCACTGTTCTATCTAGCTCAAGGGAAAGGGTAATTGTGGGCTCCCCATATGGACTATTCATCTCCCGTAAACCCCGGCTGGTTTAACCCACTGTGAAGAACTATGGAAACTGGAGTCCAAGGCCATGTTTATCCACCTCTGATCTAGCTCTGTCCTGTCTACGTGGCTTTCCAGGGTCGTTCCCAGCAGTGCCTAAAAATACAGGTTGAGTAGCCTTTATCTGAAATGGTTGGGATCAGAAGTTTTTTTAGATGTTTGATATATTTTTAAAAAACTTGTTTGCATATATGTCCATCATGAGATATCTTGTAGATGGGACCCAAGTCTAAACATGACATTCATTTATGGTACATGGACATTTGTATTTCAGCAGTAGAACTCACTGTCTTGGAGGGTTGTGGAAGCTCCTTCCTTTTAAACAGAGGATGGATGGCCATCTGTCAGGAGAACTTTGTGCTTTTCCTAAATGGCAAAGGGCTGGACTAGATGGCCCATGTGGTCTCTTCCAACACTATGATTCTATAACTTATACACATAGCTTGCGGGTAATTTTATACAATATCTTAAATATTTTTCTTCATGTAACAAAGTTTGTTTACACTAAACCATCAGAAAGAAATATCTCAGCTACCCATGAGGACAATTTTTAATTCCAGAGTGTTTCAGATTTCAGCATTCAGGATAGGGATACTAGGAGTTTCTGTACTTCAAAGCACGTACTCTGCCACTTAATTGTGGTGCTTTGCTTTGTTGTTTCATTCCTTGGTTAGTCTCTCTCTTTTTGCATTGTGAACAGGAATACATCCTTAGCTTGCTCAGATATTGACACTTCACAACTGTTTCTCTAACTCCCTGAAATGTTGGGTCATACAGAATTTTTTGTCATCAAGCATTACTCAGCATGGCAAGTGGCAAGGGTACATGGATTATGTGATCCAAACCATCAGAAAGATGAAAACCTCATCTCTGCAGTTCCAAATAGCCTAAACAAGAATATCCTAAAGTTCATTAATAATGGGTTATGACTCCAATGAGGGGCCATAGACTAGTTCTGACCTATGGTAGTCCTATCGTAGGGTTTTCTAAAGCTAAGAATGTGTGACTTGCTCAGTGTCACCCAGTGGGTTTCTATGGCCAAGCGGGAATTCAAACTCTGTTCTCCAGAGTTGTAGTCCAACACTTAAACTGCTACACCATGTTGGTTCCTCAATGGCAGGGGATCTAACATAGCTCCAGGTACAATTACTATCATTATAGTGAAAGCTTCAGGACGCAGGTCATATAAACGACCATTTGCGTGACATCCTAGAGGGCTGCTGCCTTTCAGCATGTAAAAGAATGTGATTATGGTCCCATCAATGTCATCCTTCATGAGGAAAAGGAAGAGAACTTTCTCAGTAGTTGCTCCCAGGCTTGGATTTCCACTTACGTGGAGCTAGGTTGGCTCTCTTTCTGCCGACAGGAAAACAACCTGTTATTTCCCCAGGTATCTGATTATCAACTGTGTGTTACAGAAAATTATGTTGTATTTGTGCGCATATATATATATATATATATATATACACACACACACACACACACACACACACACACACACTAGCTTGGGGACCCGGCCCTGCTCGGGTTATTTGAGAAAGACATTGTGTGCCAAGTTTGGTCCTTTTCAGTTGTTTATTTGGCTTACAGTGGAGGCACTTGAAATCCCATCATCCATGGTCCGTCCTCCTCTAAACTGCAGTCGGATGGAGTGTGGGTCATGGGGGCATTGTGTGCCAAGTGTGGTCTTTATCGGTCTTGGTTCTGGGCCGCAGTGGTCTGTGGGGAACGAAGGGTTTGAAAGTACTACAAATCCCATAATCCATGGAGGTACATCAAATCCCATCATCCATGGTCCACCCTCCTCCAAACTGCAGTTGACTGTAGCGTGGGTCATAGGGGCTCTGTGTGCCAAGGTAGGTTACTGTCAATTCAAGCCATATACAATGTCCTATGAGCTGAGGCCTAGTCGGGAAAATCAAGTGAATGAAGCCTTACTGTCAATTCAGACCTTAAACAGCATCCCATTAAGTGAGGCCTAGTCAGGAAAGTCAAGTTAAGGAAGCCTTACTGTCAATTTTGGGCCTGGTCTGTGATTCATAGGAGCTACAGTTTTGTTTGGGAAGTGAATCAGGTGAAGGTACTGCAAATCCCATCATTCATGGCCCATCCTGCCCTAAACCACACCAGGTTGTGAAGTGGGCCATTGGGCCTCTGTATGCCAAGTTTGGTCCTGATCCATCATTGCTGTGGGCCGCAGTGACTGACTGCCTGAGGCCTTTCCTTTTCCCTCTGCGTCACCTTAGAATGTTGGAATTTAGAAGCTGGCCAATCAGAGCCGGTTTTGCAAATTCTCCCTCAGTGGCAACCAATCATGTTGTTTGAATGAAGAGGCTTGGATTCATGGATGCTGGCCAATCAGTGTCCTTTATGCAAATACTCCCTCAGTGGCAACCAATCCCCTCTGTCTGGTGCCTTAGAATGTTGGAGTTCTGAGGCTGGCCAATCAGAGTCCTTTATACAAATAATCCTACAGTGGCAACCAATCGAAACGCTGCCACATATTCCTCTGCATCTCCACACCTCCCGTCCTCTGCACCTCCCGCCCTCCGCAAACACTGACACTCTCTCTCTCTCTCTCTCTCTCTCTCTCTCTCTCTATATATATATATATATATATATATATATTCTTATGATTGTTTCGCTTTTGTATTATCCACAGCTTTAACTTTATTTTGCTTCAGCTGAAATTGTGAGCTAGCTCAGGTCCCATATTGGGATAAAGTTGGGATATTAAAAGACAAACAAATATCCAAAATTAATCCAGACTAGCATTCAGTTCCCACAAACACATGCTAACCACATGTCTATGAGAATCTCCCATTTACTGAACTAAATTTTTTTAAAATACTGATTTTGCATAAGACAACTTCCTGTGTTCCTTTGGGTCTTAGTTACTTATGACAGAAATCTCAATGCCCTGCAGAAGGAAATAACTGTAGAGATGCTGCCTGCTAGGTTTTAATGTGAATTTCAATGTTTCCAGAGAACTGGTCTGTAATCTTGTGAGGAAGAAGACCGTCTGTTGAAGGTCAAAACAATGAAGAGTCACCATCTGCTGGTGGGAGAATGGACAGAGAGATAAGAGGAAGTCGTCTGTCCCTGATAAGCTGTGCAAAACATAAATGATCCTGAAAAAACAGCACACAGAGGCAAGGGAAAAATGCTTAGTATTCCATCTGCCTCCGTATATTCTCTCAAAGCGGACAGGGCTAATTGGGGGCAAAGACATGGGAGCAGTGCGGCTTACAAGAGGTGATGAACAAGAAAAAGTAAAAGGCGGTGGCAGAATGAATGTATGTTCATAGCAAGTGTCAATCTTAATCGTAGACTCAAAATCACTATCCCTGGTCCCATAGTGTGTTGCTTGGTGCAATTTATTTAAGCAGGACAAGACAGCACCTTTCCTTTGGGTTTTAAGGTAGAGAGTAGCTGTCCAACTCCATATAGAACTAGCAAGCTTATTGTGAAGCAGATTAAAGGCACCTTGTTCAGTTTGTATCAGAACAGAAGGGCATGTTATGGCACTAACCTCTTATTTGCTTGTTCCTAAGGACTGAAGAGCCTGATGAGAACATTTACAGGTAAAGAACCTGAATGAGGAGAGGATGCTTAATCTAATTCTCCATCGACTAGTTATCACCTGAAACTTCCTTTCTCTCTAATCTGAGCTGAATGGGATGAGCTTTGAGGAAAGAAGAAATTAAACATGGTTGAATAAAAGGATTCAGCACCACCCACCCAGTTATTCATCTTTGCAATTCTTTTCAATTCCAATAATAAAAGAATTGGGAGGTTTCGCAGGTCATTTTTTAATGTGTTCCAGCTTACTTGTCTGAATGCATCTGCTTCTATGATCCACCTCAGAAATTAAGGTCTTATTTCACAGGTGCGGTTGGTGGGGACGAGAGACAGGGCCTTCTCAGTGGTGGCCCCTCACATTTGAAACTCCCTCCTCCTGAACTTTGGGTCTTAGAAAGTGAAAACATGGTTATGGGACCAATCTTTTTGTCAGTGATGTTCATAGTGATCTCTCTACGTGGAGTCGCCTTTGAAGACTGTTCGGAAGCTGCAACTAGTCCAACTGACATCAGCCAGGTTGATAACAGGAGCGGCATTTAGAGAGCGTACAACTCCCCTGTTGTGCCAGCTCCATTGGCTGCCAGTTTGCTACCAGGCACAATTCAAAGTGCTGGCTTTAGCCTTTAAAGCTCTAAACGGTTCTGGTCCAACTCACCTATCCGAACGCATTTCTCCCAATGAACCATCGAGATGTTTAAGATCATCCGGAGAGGCTCTGCTCTCGGTCCCGCCTTCTTCGCAGGCGCGATTGGCAGGGACGAGAGACAGGGCCTTTTCAGTGGTGGCTCCTTGGCTTTGGAATGCCCTCCCTAGAGAGATCCCCCCCCCCCTACTGACATTTCGCAAGAAAGTCAAGACCTGGCTATTTGCTGATGAAATATAAGGCTTAATTAGATATATGGAATGACGACGATGTGACGTAAAGTGATTTCAATGTGATGCTGAGAACTGTAATTGTATGTTTTAATGGCTAATTGTTTTGTTATATGGTCATTGTTTAGTTTGTTGCTCATGTTTTTGATTGAAGGGCAGAGACTGCCTTGTGTAAACTGTCCCGAGTTGCCTTCGGGCTGAGAGGGGCGGTATAGAAATATGACAAATAAATAAATAAATAAATAAGTAAATACGAAATAGTGAAATGAATGTTACTACCGTAGTAAGACAGAAGAAAAACACTGCTTCTTTTCAGAGCTTCAAGAAGAGCTTGATTAGATCCCCAACACTACCTGTTAGGCATATCAAACCCGCTGCTGAACGAAAACCAAGAGAAAATCTTCTTCACCATAAGCGCCTGCGCGCGCATTGTCCTCGCCAGACACTGGAAGATGAATTCGATCCCAGATAGTGAAGAATGGATTCTCAAAATCTTTGATTTAATCCAAATGGATGCCCTAACTCAAAAACTCTCTAACAAGAAAAATGCGACGGACTGGACTGGTTTCAAAACTTACTTACAAAACCAAAGGTTAAAGTTTATAATAGACTTTAATGACATATGACTCAAAAGTCGGAAAGGAACACCCCCCCCCCCCCGGAGAGGGGGGGTGGACCAAAATGTAATTGAATACATCATTCGCACAGACCATAAACTGAAGAAGAGTAAGAAACCGGGACAATCAGGATAATCTTTTGGGAAGTTTTTTTTATGTACCCCACTATCCCCACAGCCCCGTCCTCACCCCGACCATGCCTCCCCCCCACCCTGCCCCTTTCCCCTGCCGGACCTCTCCCATTCCCTGTGGAAAAAATGGAAAATGCATAGTAAAAAGATTTTTTTTTAAAAAAGAAGAGCTTGATTAAACTTAAGAGTCTGGTGCCTTTGAGGAATGTTTGGTTAGGAGAATACAAATGAATTGCAGATGCTGTCAGGTGCCTCAGAAAGATCTGTCGAATTCTTGTCTGTGTCACAGCACCTAGAGACCTGGGATCTTTTTTAAAAAACCTTTACAATGTGAATGGTTCTCATCCTAATACTCAAAGGTATTCCATATCAAAAAGCTTATACCTGACAACAATTTCTAATTACAGTGGTTGGGCTTTGCTCTCAGGACCCCTTGTAAATACCACAATCTTTGAATGCAGTTATTACAATGGTGTAGTTACTGTCCCTTGTATAAAATGGCAAAATCAAGCTTTTCGCTTCTCTTCCCTGGCCTGGATGTCACCAGCTACCACTATATGAATGACTGTTATCCTTATTCCTCCTCAACACACACATAGTGGGGGACTTTGACTAAAGTCTGTTTTCGTGAATTTTAGAGAAGGGGCAGAAATAATTCAAACATACAAGAATGGTTCACATATCGTGCACTGTTTGTTTATTTTGTATTCATATAAGGGATCACCAGCATTGAGGCCATGCTATTGAGAACACAGCTGCGCTGGGCAGGGCACATCTCTAGGATGGAGGACCACCGCCTCCCAAAGATACTACTCTATGGTGAACTCGCCATGGGTCAGCGCAAGAGAGGCGCCCCCAAAAAGAGATATAAGGACTCCCTGAAACAACATCTCATGCTTGGCCAGATTGATCACTAACAATTGTCCACCCTGGCCTCACATCGGGAGGCATGGAGATGCACTATCCACAATGCTGCGGCCTCTTTCAAGAAGACATGCCGAATGGGTCTCGAAGAGAAACAACAACGCAGAAAGAACCGCAACTTGGAAACAACATCATCCAAGGAGACTTTCTGCTGTGCTTTCTGCAACCGAACCTGTCTATCTCAGATTGGCCTTTTTAGTCATCAATGCACTTGTAAAAAGCATGGGATGAGTCCTTCCTAAGAATCTTCATTCATGAAGTAATGCTGAGAGATTCATATAAACGCAGCTAGATAAACTCACACAGAGACTGAGTCCAACTGTCTTATTAAAGCAGAGATTTATTACATCTATTAAACGCCCCATAAAATTAGTTCTCCAGACACTGTACTGCCATTAAAATGTAACATTTATTTCAACAAATAGCTGAAATCAAGTACAACGTAAGTGCTACAGATTCCACCAAATTTGGCTAATCTGGAGAGATTTGCAGATAGATCTGAATCAAAATAGACCAATTCCAAACCTGAAATCTTTCAAAGGTTGTAGAGTGTGAGGGTTTGAAAAGATTGATACATTATTCTTCAGGCTCTCTATATAAAAGAAATGGCAGGTAAGGAGAGAGGGGTATACTAAGGGAATATTGGATTGAAGTCAGTGTGTGTCATTACTTACCCCCCCCCCCACACACACACACACACAATATAACTCTAGGCCAGAGGAGTGTACAACGAGGCAAAGTCCAAAATGTCATATATTCAATTAGAGTCATGCTTTGTCATCAACACAATTGTATACTTAGTGCTATGAGACAGAACGAGGGAGTGCAACTACACTGTTGAATTAATACAATGTGACACCACTTTAACTGCCATGGCTCAATGTGATGGAATCATGGAAATTGTAGATTTACAAAATTTGAGCCTTCTTTGCCAAAGAGTGCTGGTGCCTTATCAAACTACAACTTCCAGAATTCTATAGCATGGAGCCAGGACAGTTGAAATGGTGTGTAGCTGCATTGATTCTACAGTGTAGAGAAGGGAAAGAGGGAGAGAAGGAAGAAATATACTGTAAAGCGTTGAGTAAGATCCAATTACACGATACATTTGATTTCAGCTGGAGACCTAAGCACATAAGCCAAGATTTTACTTTATAGTTTACTTTGCATAACCTCACAAATCTATAGATACATTGGAGAAATGAAATAAACTAGGAAGTTAGGAAACTGGGAAAATGGGCATCTGGGCAACAGCAAGAGTGCCCAAATGCGTATTGAGCAGTCTTGATGAGCAGTAAGCTGTGGCGTATCCATCACTCTACTGACCACCATTGTGTAATATCTAAATCATAATATCATGGCAGCTATTTGATGACTATGACATTGCAAAACTATGCATTCTATTTCCTACACATGTATATATACCCTCTCCATTGGCACCCCCTTGTTGCGGGGGAGAGGCTTGCGTACCCTAATGAAGTTGTGAGCTATGCTGTCGGTGGCATAGCCACAGGTAGCGCCTCCCATGCCTGACAGCTCACAACCGAAGGGTCTGACAAAGAGCGTCAATGGGTAGGATGGGCTCTCTAGCCTTTTGGCAACCATCCTAAGAGAAGGTAAAGCATCTAGAGAAGCAAACTCAAATCAAACCTACGAACTGAGGACCTTGCTGCCACCGTCCTAAGCTTGTTAGACCCCGGCAGACAAACCTTTGGTTTAAAGGGTGAGGCCAGTTCTGTGCATGCTGTTCTCCACCAGAAAAGTCCATTGCACAGGCTCGAAGGACACATCCAACCTCCTTAGTCATCAACGTGCTTGTAGAAAGTGTGGGATGAGTCCTTCCTAAGAATCTTCATTTGCGAGGTAATGCCAGGGATATATACTCTCGTTTCTCTTCAGATTGTATAAATCCTACACATGTATGTTCACTTCCAAAGATGTAAGCCCCATGCTGAATCCCAACCTTTGCTCCTTAGAAATAGACAACAGGAAAGATGCTGTGGGAGATAAGGCAACATATTTCTGGGGGAAGGTGGCAATGATGTGCTGCTTTTCCTCCCACATCAGACTGCTACTGCTCTGCATCTTCAGTGAAAATATTAGGATAGACCAGTAGGAAAAGCTGCCAACCTTTGGCAGGGAATAGCAGCTGTTGCTTGGTAGACTTGGATAGTTTGGGGTTGAATGGGCCAGTGCTACATTTTGGAAGTAGACAGCATCATATTTTTCATAAGCAATCCAAAATTTTATGCTCAGTGAGAGAATATTATTCTAACGTATTTGGTTCCTGGCATTTCTTCTGAAGAAAATGCCAGTATTTGTCCATGTCTCAGAAATGAAAGAGTCCACGCTATACAGTTGTTTAATGTGAAGTCCTCCAACATTTTCAAGAAAGGTTACCATAGATTAGAACTTGTGTTCTGCAAAGCTTGAAACAGTATGCTGTTGATTATCTTGCATCAACATGTCAATATTGAGTGGAATGGGAAAGCCCTAAAATATATCTAGACAATAATATAGCATACTGGCTAATATTTATTTATTATTTATTTTTAAAAAATTTACCCCGAACTTCTCACCTTCAAGGAGGCACTCAGACCTGCTTACAGCAAAATTCAATGCCATACAAATTTAAAACATCTTAAAACAGCATATTAAAATACATAAAAACAGAGATACATAAAAACCACATTGCTATTAAAACCACATTCAACTCGGTCTATAAAAGTGGTCACCCATTTCAGATTGAAATCAATCTCGGCTTATTCTGGGAAGGCCTCGTTCCACATCCAAGTCTTCACTCGCCTCCTGAAGAACAACAGGGAGGGGGCAGATCTAACATTGCTTGGGAGGGAGTTCCACAGCCGAGGGGCCACAACAGAGAAGGCCCTGTCTCTCGTCCCCACCAGACGCGCTTGCGAAGATGGCGGGATGGTGAGCAGGGCCTCTCCGGAGGATCTTGATGTCATTGATGGTTCATACGGGAGAATCCGTTTGGACAAGTAAACTGGGCCGGAACTGTATAGGGTTTTGTAGGTTAAAACCAGCACTTTGAATTGTGCTCGGAAACTAATTGGCAGCCAGTGGAGCTGGCGCAACAAGGGAGTTGTATGCTCCCTGTAACCCACTCCTGTTAGTAACCTGGCTGCCGAGCATTGGACTAATTGCAGTTTCCGAACAGTCTTTAGAGGCAACCCCACGTAGAGAGCATTGCAGTAGTCTATTCGAGATGTGACCAGAGCATGGACTACCGTGGCCAAGTCAGACTTCCCAAGGTACGGGCGCAGCTGGTGCACAAGCTTTAACTGTGCAAAAGCTCTCCCGGCCACCGCCAAGACCTGGGGCTCCAGGATCACTCCCAAACTGTGAACCTGTGCCTTCAGGGGGAGTGTAACCCCGTCAAGTACAGGCTGTAACCCTATGCCCTGTTTGGCCTTGTGACTGACCAGGAGTACCTCTGTCTTGTCTGGATTTAGTTTCAATTTGTTCGCCCTCATCCAGTCCTTTACAGCAGCCAAGCACCGGTTCAGGACTTGAACAGCCTCCTTAGTAGCAGGTGGAAAGGAGTGACAGATAGTTTCATTGCTCTTTATGTTGTACGCCTTCAAGCCCTTTTTGACATATGGTGGTCCTAAGATGAACCTATCATGGGGTTTTTTTTGGTAAGGTTTGTTGAGAAGAGGTTTGTTTTCCCCTTCATCTGAGGCTGAAGAGATTGTAACTTGTTCGTTGGTTCTATTCAGCCATCAAAACCCAGGGTCACCCTGTGGCTTTCCATGACTGAAGAGGGATTTGAACCCTGGTCCACTGCAGCATTTTAGTTCACTATGATTTTGTTGAAAAGGAGAATATAGTATGACCCCTGTATCCATGGATATGTGAAACCCTGAATAAAAGTGAATCCTATTGAAATGAATGCCTTCTGACCCAAGTATAGCAAAGAGTCATGCTAGAAAAAACATCTAGAGAGGGCATATTTTGTCAGACATAGTTAGTGTACTCCAGTTACAGGTCCTATGGTTGCATTGTAACTTGGACTGTAAACTAGAAGAGGACCCCTTGTCATTTTAAAATTAAATTTGTTAAATGCGTATTCCTTCCCAAAGGATCTCAATACAGTCTATCAAGGCCTCTGCATCATGTTGTGCTCACAGCATAAGCTAAGTGGTGACTTCATGATTCTCCTCAGTCATGTAAGGATCCAGATGTTCTTAGTCTTAGTCAAATATTTCAATGGGAAGAAGGCAATTACTACATCATCAGCACTGGCCTAGCAGAAATGGATAAATTACTGTAACCACTTTATGAAGAAATAAGCCACTAGATAGGTTCTTGGAAGAGTGGCAGTCATTTATGGAATTCTTATGAGAGAGGGGAGAAAAGATAATACTGTCAGATTTGGGGTGTCAGCGCCACTCGGCCCGGTTGTTGTCCTAACGGGCCAAGTCTTGCGCGCCATCAGATAACAGCAGCATCTGGCGGGCTTTGAACTGGAACTGCCTTTGAAGTGCCAGGACCCTTTTCCTGAACTTTGATATGCGGAGAGCCGGATGGTAATCCCTGAGGAAGGAGGGGCACAGCAGGGGAGCGGGCCAGGGAGGGCTCTTGAAGGGAACTTCGCGCGTGAAATCTTCAGTCTATCTTTGCCTACTTTGGATTAAGGACCTATTAAACCATTTTCCTTCAACTATACCTGGAGTGAGTCTGCTTTACTAGACCCCCCTTGCCGAAGCTTACATGGGGAATTACTTGTTTGTATTTCAATTTACTGGTATAAGTTGAAGGACATAGTATCTTTTTTCTTGTTCGGAAAAATAGTTTAATACTACATAAGCCAATAATAAGAAAGTAAGGTATCGACTTTTAATATTTTCTGTATGTATGTGTTCAGTGTGTGTAGCTGAGAAATATAATCTTTTTTTTGTGATATGTTATGTGTGGTTAGACAAATGTCTGTACATGTGTACATGTTCATGTTTTATTTTTATTATAGTAATTCAAAGTATAAAGGGGAAGAAAGCTTTAAGGTATAATAGTGGCTCAGTTCAACCAGTCTTCCAAATCATGTTTTGTAGTATCAGAAATAAGTTATATTATTATTATTATATTTATACCTCGCTTTATCTCTCCTGAAACTCATAGACTCCAATGCTTTCTTTACTTCCAGTTAAGAATTTGCAATGGTAAGATAAAGGGTTTTGTTTTGGGTTGTTGGGTTGGGGGTCTTTTTGTTTTGTTTTATATAGTTCTTCAGTGACACCTGTGCTTTCTGCCTATTTGCTGAATCAGAACTGACGGGTATGTCCATCATTATGCACATATATTTTAATATTTTGCTCCTGCCTCATCATCCAGACAAAAAATTGTATGCAGCCAACATAATGCAGATTAATGCTTCTCTAAAATATGACTAGATATGCTGACAGCGTTACCACTTCAGTGAAATCAGAGACCAGAAAATAGCATGATCTATCATGTTATGGAAAAATAATAATTCCTAGATGCCATCATAAATTTTTTTCATTAAATCTGAAGAAACAAAGCTGAGCATACAACTGTAGCAACCTAGAACTGTGATGGCTGAATATATTTACTCTTTGCAAATCTTTAGAGAAATTGATTTAACTAGGGCCATATTTATTCAAAAAGAATGATACAGAGTAGCTATGCAGGAACCTCATCCAACCAAGATTAAAAGCCAGTGTGAAATTTCTGGTGTTGGGAATATGCTTTGGTTTATAGTCTGGACTTTAAAGGAGTCATCCAGAGTTAAATCAGAACCTCAAAATAGTTTTATTAACTTACATATATCTTAAGCCTAGTAGGGATTTATCACCTCACTGTTGTGGAAGCCAGTGACCGAAAAATCATCTATCTAATTCTGTCTTTATAAAAGACTGAAGGTTTTTCATGCATGCTAAACATTTGGTTTAACAAATCAGTTTAACATTGTTACATAAGAACATAAGAACATAAGAAGAGCCATGCTGAATCGGGCCTCAGCCCATCTAGTCCAGCATTCTGTGTCACACAGTGGCCCACTAGTTGTACACAGGGATCTCTAGCAGAAAGGAGGGCAAAACCCTCACCTGCTCCCGACCCCCCACAACCAGTACCCGGGGAAAATCCTGCCTGCCTCCATCAACACAGAGGTGGCACTTGGATGTCCATTTCAGTAACTACTGATTCCCTTGGTATCCATGAATCTGTCTAATCCTGCCTTGAAGCTGTCCAGGCTGACAGCTGTCACAACCTCCTCTGGAAGTGAGTTCCATAACCCAATGACCCTCTGGGTGAAGAAATATTTCCCTTTATTATTCCTAACTTTCCTACCTTGGAGCTTCAGGGAGTGCCCCCTAGTCCTAGTGTTGTGTGACAGAGAAAATATTTTTTCTTTATTCACCTTTTCTATCCCATGCATGATTTTATACACTTCGATCAAGTCACCTCTTAAACGCCGTCTTTCAAGGCTGAAAAGACCAAGGCGTTGCAACCTGATTTCATAAGGGAGCTGCTCCATCCCTTGGATCATTTTTGTTGCCCTTCTTTGTACCTTTTCCAGTTCCGTTATATCCTTCTTGAGGTGCGGTGACCAGAATTGTACACAGTACTCCAGATGTGGCCTCACCATAGATTTGTAGAGAGGCAATACAACATTTGCTGACCTATTTTCGATTCCCTTCCTGATCATGCCAAGCATATAATTTGCTTTTTTCACTGCTGCAGCGCACTGGGTTGACATCTTCATTGAGCTGTCCACCAAAACCCCAAGATCCCTTTCCTGGTTTGTCTCAGAAAGCTTTGATCCCATCAGTTGATAAGTGTATTTGGGGTTCTTTTTGCCCTGATGTGCATGACTTTACACTTGTTTAGGTTAAAATGCATTTGCCACTTTGTTGTCCATTCACTCAATTTCGAGAGATCTTTCTGAAGCTCTTTACAGTCAGTTTCATTTTTAACTACCCTGAACAGTTTAGTGTCATCTGCAAACTTTGCTACCTCACAATTTACTTCTACATCCAGATCATTTATGAATAAATTAAAAGTAACGGTCCTAAAACTGAACCTTGGGGTACGCCACTTCTCACCTCTTTCCATCCAGAGAAGTGTCCATTTATTACCACCCTTTGTTTCCTACAGTTTAGCCAGGTTCCAATCCAGGACAAGACCTGTCCCCTGATTCCATGGCTGAAGAGCTTATTTAGGAGCCTTTGGTGAGGGACTTTGTCAAAAGCCTTTTGAAAGTCAAGGTAAACAATATCGACTGGGTCCCCTTTATCTATGTGTTTATTTACACCGTCAAAGAATTCTATCAAGTTAGTAAGACATGATTTGCCTTTGCAGAAACCATGTTGATTTTCCTTCAGCAATGCCTGTTCTTCTATGTGCTTAGTAATTTTTTCTTTAATAATGGTTTCCATCACTTTGCCTGGAACTGAGGTTAGACTAACTGGCCTATAATTTCCTGGATCACCCCTGGATCCTTTCTTGAAGATCGGAGTTACATTTGCCTCCCTCCAGTTCCTTAAGAACTCTGGGGTGGATGCCATCTGGCCCTGGTGATTTGTTGACATTTAGTTTAGTAAGGCATGTGAGAACATCTTCCTTGTTTATCTCTATCTGGTTTAATTCATTTAATTCCCTCCTGAAAAAACTGACTCAGCTGCAGGCATATGTTGTCTGTCCTCCTGTGTGAAAACGGAGGCAAAGAAGTCATTTAGCCGCTCAGCAATCTCCTTGTCTTCACTTATTGTCCCTTTCTTACCATTTTCGTCAAGTGGCCCAACTACTTTTCTAGTTGGGTTTCTGCTTCTGATGTACTTAAAGAAGTTTTTGCATTTTTAAAAAATATTCTTAGCTATATGTGCCTCAAAATCTCTCTTGGCTTTCCTGACGGTTGCTTTGCATTTAGTTTGCCAGAGCTTGTGTTCCTTTCTGTTCTCCTCGGTAGGAAGAGCCTTCCATTTATTAAATGAGTTTTTCTTCTTTCCAATCACATCTTTTACTTCATTTGTAAGCCATACCGATGTCCTCTTGGACTTTCCTGGCCTTTTTCTTATTTTAGGAATGCATTTTAGTTCGGCTTGTTTTAAAGTATTTTTAAACAGTTTCCAAGCATTCTGGAGGGATTTGATTTCTTTTACTGGTCCTTTTAGTTTGTTCTTTACTATTTTTCTCATTTTGGTGAAATTCCCTTTGTGAAAATTTAAGGTCTCTGTGTTAGTTTTCACTGACAGTTTGCTATCCAAACTTAAGTTGAAGGTTATTGTGTTGTGGTCACTGGTACCTATGGGCTCAGATACAAGGACATTTTGAACGAGATCTTGTTCATTAGTTAGCACCAAGTCCAGGATCCCCTTTCCCCTGGTTGGTTCCATGACCATCTTCTCAAGGGAATAATCAGCTAGCATGTTGAGGAGCCTTGTCTCTCTTTCATGCGTAGAAAAAGAATTTTAGTAAATCTATTCGGGGATAGTTGAAGTCCCCCATTATGACTAATTTATTGCTTTTTGAGGCCTGTTTATTTTCATTTTCCAGATAGCAGTCTGCCTCTGGAGTTTTGTTGGGAGGGCGATAGCAGATCCCTAATGCTAGATTAGTTTTTGTCCTGGGACTTTTACCCACAATGTTTCTGTAGGTGAGTTTGAATTTTCTTGAAATTCTAATTCATGAGATTCTAGCTCTTCATTTATGTACAAGGCCACACCGCCACCGTTTTTCCCTCTCCTGTCTTTCCTGTACAGTTTATAACCTGGAATTTTTGTGTCCCAATTGTTTTCCTCTGTCCACCAGGTTTCTGTTATGCCAATAATATCAATATTTTTCTTTTGCCAAACATTCCAACTCCCTATTTTTGTTCAAGGCTTCTAGCATTTGCGTACAGACATTTATATTTATTGCTCTGATGCCCTTTCAACTTTGGCTGTTTATGAGAATTTGTAGAAGGCCTACCATGTCCTACCTCTTGACTACTTTCTATCTTTTCTGTTGACTCAGCCATTTGTGCGTAAATTTCATCCTCCATACTTGGCGTTTCACCCTCTCGAACTGGAAGCTGCCCAGCTCCTGTCGACTTTCCCCCTAGGAATCAGTTTAAAAGCTGCTCTGAAGCCTTTTTAATATTAATTGCCAGCAGTCTGGTTCCATTTTTCGTTCAAGTGTAACCGTCCCTTTTGTAAAGGTTTGGCTTTCCAAAATGTCCCCAGTTCCTAACAAATCTAAACCCTTCCTCTCGACACCACTGCCTCATCCACGCATTGAAGCTCCTGAGATCTGCTTGTCTGGCTGTCCCTGCGCGTGGAACCGGTAGAATTTCCGAGAATGCTACCTTTGAGGTCTTGGACCTTAATCTTCTACCTAGCAACCTAAATTTGGCTTCCAGGACCATCCGTTTGGCCTTCCCAATGTCATTGGTACCGACGTGTACCACGACTGTTGGCTCCACCCCGGCACTATCTACCAGCCTATCTAGATGTTCTTCTTATGTTAAGTTCTAAAGCATGTTTTTTAAGATCATTGTTGTTGTTGCTCTGCTTATTATGTTTATTTATACTCCACTTTTTCTCCCCACAAGGAGACTCAAAGCAGATACAAGGGAACTCAAAGTGGCTCATTAACTGTCGTCAAGTTGACTTTGACTTATTGTGACATCATGAATGAGAGACCTCCAACCTGTCATCAACAGCATCCTTGAGTATGCACTCAGGGCATCTCTAGTCTCCTTGCTTGAGTCTATTCACTTGGAAAGTGGCCTTCCCTTTTTCCTAGGACTTCTACATTACCAAGTCTTGTTGTGGTCTCTAGTGATTAATGTCTTCTCATGATATGTCCAATGTGAACATTCCCAGTTTAGTTGCCATCTTGGTTTCTAAGAAGACTTCAGGCTTGATTTGCTCTAGGACCCATTGATTTGTCTTTTTAACAGTGTACTGTGGCCATCAAACACTTCTGCAGCACTTATTTCAAATGAGTTCATTTTCTTTCTGTCAGTTTTATTTACTGTTTAGCATTTATAACCAAACATAAAAGTGGGAATGATGGTCTGGACAATCCTAACTTCAGTATTCACTTCAGGATCTAAGTTCATTCCTTCCCAGTTGCCTTTCCATGCCTTCATCTTCTTCTGATTTCTTGACTGCAGTCTCCATTCGGTTTGATGATTTAGCTGAGGTATGGAGAAGCATGAACTGTTCCAATATCTTCATTGTCTACCTCAAAGTTCATTATTTTAATAATTTGATAAGTATTCCTTTGTTTAAATACCAATTACATCATTTATTTAAAAAATAGCATGCTGAAGAAGGGGCCTTTCCTCTCCATTCTTCCAAATGGGGGCCCAGATTTCTGCCCAGTGTGTTACCTTTAAGACATCCCTCTAGCAGGCCCAGATTACCCATAAGGCCAACCTAGGCCATGACCTAGGGGCGCAAGCTGAGGGGGGTACAGAATCACGGACCAAAAAAAGTTGAAACAAATAAAAATGCTGTGGCCGGCCCCTGGGGTCTCTCCCAACTCAGCAACACGCACCCCCCAGGGACGCCCCCCGGCCGCTCTGTGCATGCCTGTTTCCCTCCCTCCCCGTGGTCCTTCCCATCCACAGGAGCAGATAGGGAGCCTGCCTTCCGAGTGAGTGAGCGAGCGAGAGAGTGAGCGAGCGTGAGACCCGTGCGCGCCCCTGCTCCCTCGTGCGCGCTTCCCCACCACCTCCGCCTCCCCCTTTCATTGCAGAGCCAGAAATAGCCTTTTTTCTGCCCCAAAACTGGTGGGTGGGTGGGCTAGCTTCCTAGCCATTCGGGAGGGTCCCTTTTCTGTTGCCTCAGTTTCCCCGGCGGCGCTGATGGAGAGAGAGAAAGAGAGAAGGGGCCATGGGTGGGGAAGGTGGTACCACAGGCCGCTTTGACAGCGTGTCTTTTTTTCTCCCCTGTTTCCTCCTGCTATTGCCCCCGCCCCTTTTCCTCCTCTTCCACTTGCCCCCTCCCTCCCCCCCCCCCCACCCCATCCTCCCCGCTCCCCTCCCTTTGGTTCTTTTTTCTCCCTCCATGCTTCAGAGGCTGGCCTTTTAAATGCTTTCCTCGAAGCGGCCCGTCCCAGCCCCTGGCTCTCGGCTGCCCAGGACACTCCTCCTTCTGCCTGGCCATGGGAAGCGCCTGGCAGAGCCTCCTGGTGGCCTTGGCCTTCCTGCTCTGCTGCCCGGTGGGTAAGGAGGGGGCCCGGCCCTTTCCCGGGGGCCGTGCGGTAGAGGTTGGCTTAAAGGGGGCATAATTCCAAAGTGTGACCTAGGGCGCAAAAAGGTGTTCATCCAGGCCTGAGAGTAGTTACATGGCAGGTGATGGAATTAAATCAGAAGGCTAACGGAAAAGGTTTGAATAGGCTTTGGATGAAAACATGGCATTTCCAGTGAGTTAGACTTTTAAATTATGGTCCCTGTAAGGCTTTTTGCAGGGGAGGAGGTGGGAGAGGAGGATCAATAGCTATATAAAAAAGCAGACTCAGAGCAATCAGCCCCTACTTCTAAGAAACAGAATATCATCTGCCAGTGACTTTGTGTTTTGATCTTCCCAATGCGGGAAAGAAGAAATCTACCAAGGATTTCCCTCCCTCATCATCTTCTAAGAGACTGGCTGGCATTATGAAAGAGACTCACATTTCTGCAGAAAAGCTTGTGCATGAAAATAGCTTCCAGAGCTTTTACTGATGATACCAAAGGAGTTCCGAGATCTATCACCCAGCAGCATCACTCACCACCATAATAGCCTTTGGCCTGGAGGCTGGAGCATCAAGATGCCAGATCTAATTCTCCTTGGGATAAAAGTGATGTTTAGTTGATCTGTTCTACCCGATCCTTTAGGTTTAGCTCTAATGCCAGTTTTAAATAAATCTTTCCATGGCTCCAATCTTAGTTGCTCTTAAAAGTGGGCTAAAATGGTTCAAAATATGCTAGATTCACAAAATAATTATTTTCTCATTCCATTCACTAGAATCTTAGACTTGGAAGAGACCTTGCGGGCCATCCAGTCCAAACCCCTGCCAAGAAGCAGGAAAATCACATTCAAAGCTCCCCACAGATGGCCACCCAGCCTCTGTTTAAAAGTCTCCAAAGAAGGAGCCTAAACCACACTCCAGGGCAGAGAGTTCCACTGCTGAACAGCTCTCTCAGTTAGGAAGTTCTTCCTAATGTTCAGGTGGAATCTTCTTTCCTATAATTTGAAGCCATTGTTCCATTGCATCCTAGTCTCCAGGAAAGCAGAAAACAAGCCTGCTTATGACTTCTCCTCACATATTTATACATGGTTATCATGTCTCCTCTCAGCCTTCTCTTCTGCAGGCCTGTACCTAAAATACATAGGTACTTTAAAGTTGTTGGTTTTTTTTGCAACTTTGAAATCTAGAAACTGCTAGCCTATAGTATGACACATATTCTCTTTCTATCTATCTTATAGCTGCTTTAATGATTATATTAATGGTCATATTAGACATGGCACAGACCAGCATTTGAATAATGGGTATTCCTTCTCCACCATTTAGCAAGACCCCAGTCCTGTGACTATATAGGGCTGGAGAGATAGCACAGTGGTAACAACAGCTATGTTTGCAATCAGAAGTTTGCATTTTCGATTCCCGGGCTCGTCTGGACACCCAGCTGTGAGCCCTGTCCACCTGACAGATAAAAAAAAAGCCAACTGTGAGTAGATGAACTAGGGACCGCTCAGCGAGGAAGGATTTTTATAAAGACTTTACAACACCTGAATAAAAATAAGGAAGATTGGCTGCCAGAGGTGGAATGTGGAACCAGAAGCTCTCATCTGAGGATGAAGCAACAGCACCCCTTGTGACATAATGGAGCAACCACACCCACGACGCAGCCAGAAGAGAAAAAAATCCTTCTAATTGCACATGTTTGTCTGCACATGTTTGTCTGTACAATGTATTGTAATTGTATGTCAGTTGGCAGGGACTGTCTGCTGTATGTGTAATGTAATACGCTCTGAGTCCCCTTCAGGGTGAGAAGAGCGGAATATAAATAAAGTGTATTATTATAACAATAAATAATTATTGTGGTCCATCTTCTCAGACTATTAAATCCAGAATCTCAAATCATCTTAACTGCATGACTCTGTGTTATCTTCATCCCCATATTACGGATGTCCTAAAAACATCAGGATAGAGTTACTGTGAGTCTTCCAGGCTGTATGGCCATGTTCCAGAAGCATTCCCTCCTGACATTTTACCCACATCTATGGCAGGCATCCTCAGAGGTTGTGAAACTAGGGAACTAGGCCAGTGAAGGTTATATATCTGTGGAACGTCTAGGGTGGGAAAGGGAACTCTTGTCTGTTGGAGGCAAGTGAAAATGCCCAGTTTCCAACAGAACTCACAACCTTTGAGGATGCATGCCATAGATGTGGGCAAAATGTCAGGAGTGAATGCTTCTGGAACATGGCCATACAGCCTGGAAAACTCTCAGCAACCACCCATGAAAGCCTTCAACAAATCTTTCTTATTGATTGTTCCAGGGCCGGAAAAATATCTTTTTGGATTTTGGGCTCCTAGAATATTTTAGGCAGCAGGTTACTGCTAAATCTCAAGCATATTCACACAAGTATTTATTCATTTTAACAATCTTTCTATGCTGCCAAATAAACCACAATCTCTGGGCAGTAAGATTTCTAAGATTGTCTTCTTTTTATAAAACTTAAGTTTTAAAGCAGACTAAAAGCAGCAACCAGAAGTACATTTTTCTTATTCTCAAAAAGAGGTATCTTGTCTCCTGACAAACACATGCAGATTTTTGTTTTCTTCCCATCTTCTGACATTTAATACACTGAGCTTCAAACATATTCTGATTTTTTTTTATTAGGAAGTCTGGGGGATGAATGGTGCATTTTCCATCTTAGATGGTAGTGTCAGCACTTTAAGATAAATTTATGAAATCTTTTACTAACCTCTATAAGAGAATATCTGTTAGTGTTTACTCAATCTGTAGAGAAATTGCAGCTAGGAAGGTAAATTTTCAGGATGACTAGTTTATCTAGGTTTGGGAAAGATAAAATACGATTCACTTTGTTGATTTGTATGAATTCCATACCAGAAAACTTAATTAAGATTTTTTTGTGGGAGTGAACATGCATCTGTATATTATGCAGATATTTACATCCAGGATGAATGTTCAAAGAAGGAGAAAAGGTCAAAGAATTATATTTCCTTTGGTTTGCAACAAACTACAGAAGCATTTGTAGGCTGCTATTGGTAAAATTACTATATTCCCCTATGAGTATCACATTCAAGATCCAGAAGTAGTTCTCAAATGGTTTCATTGTTCTTGACCTCAGAGTGAAGGCATAAAAGATATTTTAATGCCAAGCTAGCTTTGGCAGCTATGATATATGAAACTAAATGTCATAGCCAATAGTGGAAAAGAAACATGATCTGTTATTTTAATGAACATAGTGTAAAGATGGGATTGAGAAGTTCAAGAATTATGCCATTTCAGTGGGACAGCAAGAGAAAGTGAAATGAAATCCTGATTTACAAGTGTCAAAGTGTAAGGACTTTATTACACAAGGCAAACAAACCAGCATTGCTGCTGAACCATCACTTTTGGTGAACCAACACTGTGTCTATCATGTTGCTAGTCTACCTCCTCTGTTATCCCAAACCATGCTATCAATAGGTGAAACCCATCAATAGCCCACAATCCAATAATAACCAACTAGCGAAGAATAATTATGAATCAACATGGAATGAGATAAAGAAGAAACTGGCAAGCTGGAAAAATCTGAACCTAAGCCTTCTGGCGAAGATTGCGGCAGTGAAAATGGATGTGTTGCCGAAAATGACATTTTTGTTTCAATCGATACCGATCCTCAGAACAAACTATTATTTTAATATTTGGAGAAAAGACATACTCAAATTTATATGGGATGGGAAAAAAGCCAGGTTAAAGTACAAAAATTTAACAGATAAGAAGGAGCGGGGAGGCCTGTCCCTCCCCAATCTACAACTTTATTACCAAGCGGCAGCACTCTCATGGGTGAAGGACTGGGCAACGCTAACAAAGAGAAGGTTGTTAATCCTGGAAGGGTGTGATGTCAGGAGAGGCTGGCATGCATACATTTGGTATGGCAAAGCCACGGTTGAAAAGCAATTTACTAACCACTATATAAGAGCTGCCCTACTTAAGGTATGGAATAGATACAAAGACCAATTTTATCTAGCGACCCCCCTCTGGATCTCCTCGCTAGAAGCCCAGCATAAGAGAGAGTTACCCTCAACTAAATGGTATACATATAAAGACTTAATTGTAAGGGAGGGAAAGGAATGGAAACTGAAAACCCCGGAAAAACTAAGAGAAGAAGGTACAGACCTCTCATGGTTTCACTATGCTCAAATCAAAAATTATTTCAGTGAAGATAAAAAAAATAATTTCAGATATAGCCAAACAACCTGGGAAGTGGTTATGTCACAAGATAAGAAACAGATTCGAACACTATATAATCAATTATTGGAATGGGATATCGAAATGGAAACCATAAAAGAAAATATGATCAAGTGGGCGCAAGATTTCGGACACTCCATTCTGCTGAGCGAATGGGAATTAATTTGGAGAAAAATTTGAAATACGCCGGTGCAACGCCGATCTTAGAGAATTGGATCAAGCTGTTCTACCGATGGTACCTGACCCCGCAAAAACTAGCTAAATTTTACAAAAATCTTAATAACAAATGCTGGAAATGCAAGGAGAGAACTGGCACTTTTATGCATTGCTGGTGGTCATGCCATAAAATCAAGCAATTTTGGAATAAGATCCATGTACACAGTCAAGCAATTTTGGGGACCGAAATAGAATTCAAGCCGGAATATTATTTGTTGAATTTAACGAATGACAAACTGAATACTAACAAAGATAAGATATTTTATTATATAGCCGCGGCAGCAAGGGTTGTGCTGGCTAGGAATTGGAAACAGGAAAATGCCCCGGAGCCAACAGAATGGGCCTCAAAATTAATGGAATTTATGGACATGGAACAATTGAACTGTCTAGTTAACAATCAAGGCCCCAGGAATAAGACCAACTGGCAGTCCGTCATAGCCTACTTATCCAAAATAAGGATCTAGGGAGGAATGGTTATGATATAAGAAGAATGATGGTGATTTAAATGAAAACTTGTAAATACAAGTGTCAAGCATGGACTGATCCCCAGTCGTCCGGACGGGAAGAACAGAATTTTTTTTCTTTCTTTCTCTGCTGTTTCTCTTTTCTCCCTTTCTTTCCCCACTCTTTTCTTATTTCCCTTTCCTATTTCCTCTTTTTTTCTCTCCTTTTCTTTGCCCTGTACACTACCTGTTTTTTTCTTATTTTATTTTATTTTAGTGAAAAATAAACTCAATAAAAAATATTTTTTTAAAAAATAGCCCACAATCCAGCAATGTTCCTGACAGTTACCTTGGTGCAATGGTTCACTTCTGTTTCTGTGCTGGCAGTATGCCAAAGCTAAAGTGATATCAAAGGTTGCGATTTTTTCACTCTTCCCCCTCTCTTCTCTCCCCTTTGCTATTCCCACACTGGCTGTTTTCCCTTTATTTTATATTTTACAGTTATTTTTGCCTTTTTTTCAAAGCTGTAATTGCAAAATTCTCCAAAATAGAAATGAGCAAACTAGTGTGATTGCATGATTGAAAAGATGTGTGGTATTGAAGGTGATCACCTCAGTATGTATTCACTTCACTGGCCAACACACATTTTGGTACCTCAAATATTCAGTCTGTTTCTGGATATATTTGACCTGCTAATTCCAACAATGGCATCAGTTTCCCTTATTAGCTCAAGTTTTTGAGATACAGAACATATGCCATCTGTTCACCAATAGGAAGAAAAGATATCCATTAGTCTTGTGCAATCTGGATAAACCATGATCTGTTTTGTGTCCCAGGTTTCATTGGGGCCCCAGTCCATCTTTTCAGGAGCCTCCCAAAATCAGTTTTTGCTCTGTTTTCACTCTGTGGAGCCAAAATATTCATTTTCTATATGGCCCATTATGGTTGGGAGAGAAAACTTCCCAGGTCCCTTCCCATCATTTTAGACATTTGAGCTGTTTCCTACTTTTACTTTAATACCTACTGTATATTGATATATTTTTAATTCCATGCTTTAATGTTAAATAATGTTGTGTTTTATGATTTCATTGATAAGTGTATATAATTATTGTTATTTATTTATTTCATATACTTGTACCCTGCCCTTCTCACCCCCCAGAGGGGACTCAGGGCAGCCTCACAGCAAACACCATTTGGTGCCATCATAATTATAAGAACAATCGACACATTCATTAAAACAAAAACATTAAATAAACAGTTATTAAAACACGCCAATTAAAATCCAGGTCCAGGTCAAATCATTGTCACTTCAAAATTGCTTATGTTTTCTTCATGCAAGCCGCTATTCAATGGTCAAATGCAAAGTCCCACAGCCAAGTCGTGAGTTTCCTTCTAAAGGACAGGAGGGAGGTGGCCAATTCGATGTCTTTGTGGAAGGAATTCCACAGAAGGAGAGCCATTGTTGAGAAGGTCCTATCTCTTGTCTCCACCAATCACATTTGCAATGGTGGTGGAATCAAGAGCAGGGCTTCCAGATGATCTTAAACTTCATGATGATTTGTAGTAGGATATACTGTACATTCTATGTTATATTAGATTTCTGTATGTGAGGCATTACATTTTGCCATAATTATGTTGGAAAACTCCCCCCCCCCCCAAAAAAAAACAGGGGGCTCGGAGTGGTATATAAGTGAAGTAAATAAATAAATAAATAAATAAATAAATAAATAAATAAATATATTAGAGGCGCTGCAGGCAGGCAGGCATGTGCTCTGTTCCTCCAGGTGCCACACACTCTTTTCAAGGTATTTAAAGGAGGCTTCCCACTTAATAAGTGCTGAGATTAATTTTTTTAAAAAAAGATTAAACTGTGATGCCAAATAGGGGAGGAGGAGCAGAGATTGGCTCCCACTTGCTTTCATGTCAAGATGGTTTTTGTACCGAGAGGGCCCTTACCATTACGAGCTCCCAAAATACCGAAGAAAACAGAGGAAATGGAACAATGATACCTGGTACAGATCCATTTGATACTCTTTGATGGTAAGACAGGGACTCTAAAAAGTGTGCCCAGAATACGAGATGGTTCCATTGATTTAGGATGGTGAATCTATGCTGAATTTTATAGAAGTCCTTTCAGGTTTTACAGGAACATTTATAGAAGCTGTCCAAGGTGCTGAACATATTGATATGAATCAGTACAAATCATGCTGATCCAGGACTCATCCAGAAAGAAAGAAAGAAGAAGAAAGAATCTGAAAACATAGAGTTTCCCGTTCTTATTCTTTTGATTTCAATTACATTTGCCCAGCTGTGCAACCAAACTTTTTCTTACATTATTCCAGGTTTTTCTTACTCCTTCACCTTGTGTTCTCACTTCCATTCATCATATGTCACATCTGTACTCATGCAGCATTTCAGAAATTGTTTTTCACCCATTTCCACTGAATCTTGTTTATAATAATACAAGAGTTCTAGTCAAAGTACTGAAGTGTTTTAGCAATATTACACTAGATACTGGGACCATTTTTATTTTGGTGCAAACGTTCCTCTTTCTCTCTGTTGAATCTATTTTCTGCAAACAAGAGCTATGTCTGATTGGCACAGCCATCTAAGCTAATCATAGAATAATACAAGCAGTCTGCAAAGTAGATAGTTACTACATTTAATATGGGGAAATTAGGGGTGGATATCTCCGGCCGTAATACTTTGATTTCTGTTAATTTTTCGTATTTAAAATTATTTTGACCCTATTTCGACCTTCAGCATCCAACCCGGAAGTGACATTTCAAAACCAAAGCCATGATCATCATTTCTGTAAAAGGCATGTTATTAGGTCATTATTAACCCGCAATGCTTCTGAGCTGGGGGGGAGGGAGGGAAGAGTGGAGAGTTTGCCCTCCACTCTAGCCTCCCTGCCCTGCAAGCTGAGAGGAATAGCTGATTAAATTTAATCCGTGATGCTTCTGAGCTGGGGGGGAGGGAGGGAAGAGTGGAGAACTTTGCACATGCGCTGAAGTAGTAACGGCCTAATAACAAAAAAATTGTTATCAATTACGTTTCTATTACGAAATTTATTTTTAAAAATTCGGAACACTTTCTATAACGACCCACCAACAGAAATCCCCCCCCCCCCCCCAAGTTTAGAAACAATTTTTTTTTACGGATCAACCACCCCTAGGGGAAATATTGAGTGAATTTAAAGTTTCCTAGGGAGAGGACATGAAAAGTCCTTGAAAATGCCAGGAGTTCTCAGGAAATAGTATGGGATGAAAAAAAGATATTATGTGGATCTCCAAATTCAGCTGAATTGTTTGTACAGCCCTAACAGAATTTACCAGCTATCACCATTTGCATGTAATTGCTGAGTATAAAGGCATTTGTTTTCTGTAATAAATCTGCCACCATCAAAACTGTTGAAATTTCAAGCTCTTTCTTTCTCCAATAGAACAAGTTTGCCAATTTGGGGAAATTCTGATCAAGTTCTGTGTTAACCCTTTGTCATGTTTAATATATTTTATATCGTTTAAGCTGCATATTGTTTTAGTTTGGATCTTTTTAACACTGGCTGTATACCTGTATGTGGAACACGTCATGCGATGTGCAGGGCTTGATGAATCCAAGGCTGGAGTTTAAATTGCTGGAAAAAATATTAACAACCTTAGATATGCAGATGATTCCTCTTTGATGGCTGAAAGAGAGGAGCAGCTGAGAAGCCTTAGAACCAAGGTGAAAGAAGAAAGGACAAAAGCTGGGTTGCAGTTAAACTTTTTTTAAAAAAAAACCCCCAAGATTATGGCAGCCAGACTGATTGATAACTGGCAAATAGAGGGAGAAAATGTGGAGGCAGTAACAGGCTTTGTATTTCTAGGTGCAAAGATTACTGCAGATGTAGACTGCAGCCAGGAAATCAGAAGATGTTTACTTCTTGGGAGGAGAGCAATGACAATCTCTTAGTGAAGAGTGGAGACATCACACTGGCAAGGAATATCCACATAGTTACAGCAATGATATTTCCCTATGAATGTGAGAGCTGAACCATAAGCAAGGCTGAGTGAAGGAAGACAGATGCTTTTGAACTGTGGTGCTGGAAGAAAATTCTGAGAGTGCCTTGGACCATAAGAAGATTCAACCAGTCCATACTTCAGAGAATAAAGCCCAACTACTCAATGAAGGGAAGGATATTAGAGCTACTTTGGCTACATAATGAGAAGGCAGGAAAGTTTGAAGAAGACAATGATGCTGGGGGAAATGGAAGGAAAAAGTAAGAGAGGTTGACCCAGGACAAGATGGATGGATGGTATCCTTGAAGTATGCTGATGACACTCAGCTCATTCTGAGGATGGAGGCCAGCTGGACTCCATACCCAATAATTTCCATCTGTGCCTTGAGGCCATTGCTGGATGGCTGCGAGCTAGCAGGTTGAAGGTGAATCCAGCGAAGACAGAGATCCTTTGGGTGGGTCGTCCGGGCAATACGGATATCCGACTGCTGACCCTGAATGGTGAGGCACTATGCCCGTCATCATCTGTAAAAAGCCTCGGTGTCCATTTGGACCCTCTGCTGTCAATGGAGACCCAAATCTCCACTGTCAGCAGAATCACGTTTTTCTATCTGTGACAGGCGAAGCATCTGGCCCCCTATCTGTCCCAGAATGATCTAGCCACGGTAATCCAAGCCACGGTCATCTCAAGACTTGACTACTGTAACACTCTTTACACTGGCCTTTCCTTGATCGTGATCCAGAAACTCAAGCTTGTGCAGCATGCTGCAGCCTGGCTACTCGCGGGGGAACCTGCAACATGCCACGTTACTCCAATCCTGCAGGATCTGCACTGGCTACCAATTGAATGCTGGATCACCTTCAAGGTGTTAGTTCTTACTTTTAAGGCCTTGTATGGTCTGGGGCCAGTGTACTTACGGGATCACCTGATTCCATATAACCCCCCGAGATCACTTCGTTCAGAAGACTCGAATCTTCTAACCATTCCCAGAGTGAAATCCTTTTGGCTAACTTCAACTAGACGGCAAGCTTTCTCCATCATTGCTCCTACACTGTGGAACGCACTGCCTTCAGAGACACGAGCTCTGCGAGATTTGAATGCATTTCGCAGAGCTTGCAAGACACACTAATTTAGGCAGGCGTTTGATTGCTTGTGATCCCTGTCAATGTCTTATTGAATTATGCTGTTTTATTGCCTTATCTATTTTTGTTTCACTTTTATGCTGTAAACCGCCCCAAGCCTTTGGGAGTGGCGGTGTACAAATCCAATAAATAAAATAAAAAATTATAAAAAGTGACTAGCTTGACTTTGAAGGAGCTGGGGGTGGCCATGGACAGCAGGGAGCTCTGGCATGGGCTGGTCCATGAGGTCACTAAGAGTCGGAAGCAACCTAATGAGTAAACAACAAAAACAACAACAACAACTTTTTAAAATTTGAACACTGCCCTGAAATCCTATAATTTTAATAGGGAAACTGCTTTTATTGTGTTTATCGTGTTTTATGGATTTATATGTATGTGACTGTGAGTCTCCCTGAGCCTAGGGGAAAGGGCGACTAATAAATCGAATAAATAATAAATAAATAAATAAATAAATAGAACAGGAACAACAGTACAAATAAAATACTGCACTGAAACAGATTTCTAATCTATAACTCTAAACATTGACATACTTATTTTCTTTTGAATCTTTGACCTTGGTGAAAATAGAGTGGCCCTTTGATATCTCACAATACCATTTGAAACTTACATAAACATTGCTTTAAAAAAATCTGTAGTAACAATTTCTGGGCTGGCATTCATTTGACTTTCATGTTTTATCTCATTTTATTCAAACTCTTCTCAGAATGCCAGGCTTTGGTGGGCCAGTCATTTATTTCAACCAAATGGTCCCTTGCTGATTATGACTCTCATCTTGCAGGGATTTATTTTAGGTTAACTCATGTTTAAATATACTTTGTCAATGACTGGAGAAAAAAGATACCCAGGGCTCTTAACAACCAATTTATTAAAAAAACTGATGTCACTGGCTTGATCGCATTTGACAGTCTGGAGCCGGAATAAATTGCATGAGGAAATACACTGCTTTTTTGTGCTTCTAAAAATACATTTCAGTGGGAACAGTTGAACAAATTTTGGAGACAAAAATATTGTTGCTTAATTTGGTACAATCTGCACATACATAGAATCATGGTACTTCCAACCTAGTTAGGCATTGCATGGGATGTGGGGGGGGGGTCCTGTTTCTACATTATTTGCGACTATAGTTTCTAACAGAAATTGTCATGCTATTCTGGTACAGCCAAAAAGAAAAGGTTCAGTAACAGCTTATGTAACGACAGCTTTCACAGACTATGATGAATTTCGTCAGATTCATAAGTTTCCCCCCAGAAATTGTGGTATCATATATGAAGCCCCAGTGGTGCAATTGGTGAAACCCTTCTTCTGGCTGAATTGCTGACCAAAAGGTCAGCAGTTCAAATCCAGGAAGCAGGATAAGCTCCCATTTGTCAGCTCCAGCTTCCCATCCAGGGACATGAGTGAAGCATCCCACAGTCATCCTCTGGGCAATGTCTCTGGAGATGGCTAATTTTCTCACACCAGAAGCCACTTACATTTTCTCAAGTCACTCCTGACACACAAAAAAAAGTTAGATAGGATTGCTGGATAAACAATGATAAACAATGAGGTAAAAAACGTAATTTCATTTGGAAACTTCAATATACTTGTAGACGATTGAATCAAAACAATTTAGTTTTATAGTACGATCTGAATCCTATTGGGAGTCTCAACTAGAGTAGGTCCATTGATTCATGAAATTTATATAAATGTAAATATTCAACAACCAACAATTGATTTCATGGGTCTGTTTTGCTTGGACTTCCAATAGGATTCAGTTTTCTGTATTTATTATCTTACCAATAAAAGATTTGTGAATGACTTATTTTGTTTTTGTTGTATGCCTTTAAGTTGTTACTAACTTACAGTGCCCTAAGGCTATCCCATCAAAGGGTTTTCTTGGCAAGATTTGTTCAGAGGAAGTTAGCCTTCTTCTGAGAGAATGTGATTTGCCTAAGGGCATCCACTGTGTTTCCATGTCAAGTGGGAGCTTGAACTCTGGCCTTCAGAGTTGTAGATTACTCAATCCAAGTATATCACAGCGGCTCTCAATTGTTTTGCTGCTGTCAGTATTTCCCATATTTAATTTCTCTCACACCCTAATGTACAAAATTCTGTTCTAATCAAGTGTATTGCATATACACATGACATTCTGGATAACTCTCTGTGTTGCCATTGGACAAGTTACTCATTCAGATTCCACCTCCTCAAACCTTTCAGTCAGCATTGTCCCTGAGATTGTTGATTGGGAGATATTGAGAGTTGGAGTTTCTAAAAAGTAAGCTGTCCAAACTCAGCTCTGTCATAGAGAGCTATGTTTCAACAAAGCCCAAGCAATAATCGGTGTGGTAACCTTTAAGATCCCACAAATCTTGTTCCCGTGAATTCAAGGGGCTTGTGATACTTGATACACTGGTTTTGTAACTGCACTTCTACTTCTTCAAAATACCACCCAGTATGAGGAGTAGATAGAAATAATTCTTCTCCTCCCACTTGATGTGCTATCTCTGCCTTTGCTCACAGAGAAGGACTAACCTGGTGGCACTTGTGCCATGTAAATGGTTTTACTCTGGATTCCAATCACTAAGCTTATTACTGAAGCTCCTTACCCTATAGACCACTGATTCTCAAAGTGGGTGGTACCGCCCCCTAGTGGGCGGTGAGGCAATCCAGGGGCGGTGGGAGGCTCAGGGGAATTTGGGGAGCGGTGAACCCTTTTAAGGGGGCAGTGAACGATTGGGGGTTTTGTGTGCTAAGTTTGGCTCAATTTCATTATTGGTGGAGTTCAAAATGCTATTTGATTGTAGGTGAATGATAAATCCCAGCAACTACAACTCCCAAATGAGAAGGGCTATTTTCTCAAAACTCCACCAGTGTTCAAATTTGGGCATATTGAGTATTTGTGCCAAATTTCATCCAAATCCATAGTTGTTTGGGTTCATAGTGCTCTCCAAATATAGGTGAACTACATGTCCCCTAAATCACTGCCAATTCCTCCCAAGCCCCATCAGTATTTTCTGTCGGTCATGTGGGTTCTCTGTTTAGTCTCCAAGTTTAGTCCAGTTCTGTAATTTGTGGGGGTCTCAGTGGTCTGTGGAAGTCAGAGCTGAATCAATTGAAGGTACTGCAAATCCCATCATCCGTTGTCCATACTCCCCCAAACATATTGTTTTTGTGATTAATCACTATGCTTTAATTATGTTCAATTTGTAACAATGAAAATACATCCTGCATATTAGATATTTGCATTAGAATTCATAGGAGTAGCAAAATTATTTATGAAGTAGCAACGAAAATATGGTTGGGGGTCACCACAACATGAGGAACCTTACTTAGGGGTCACGGCATTAGAAAGGTTGAGAACCACTGCATTAATACATATATCTTTCTGTTTAATTGCTATTAAATTTTTAAAAAATAATTTCTAGGAGGGCAGTGAGTAAATTTTTTTCTGGAAAGGGGGCGGTAAGCCAAAAAAGTTTGGGAACCACTGCTATAGACCATGAAATGATCAGCTAACCCTGTGATGAGTGATGAGTCGTATCAATGGAATGAAGAATCCATTCCAGGTTTAGCTAACTTGAAGGGAGCTACCCAAAGTTTTGAACTTTTTGAGGGGAATGGGATTCAGCACCTTGGATAACTCTTTCAATGCCTGGATGAAGACTTGGAAGGGAGTAACTACTTATTAACTTGAGCGTTGATATTGTTATGTTAGGGCAAGCAAATAGATTAAGTTTTGTGGAAGGAAACACGAGTCTAATGCAAATGTGAGAAGTGTTAGAACAGTGAAACAGCTCCATCATTGCCAGTAGCAAGACTAGCATATCTGGAACCTACTGGAATGCATGCTGAGCACTTTCAAATATCTGTATGGCTGCCTCCTGTGGTGAGCTGGGGAAGCACATGCCACAGGATTGCCTTCAGTGGGTAAATAAATAACCTCAGGCCCTGGGCAAACATCACTTACTTATGCTAGTTCTGTGATTTTTCTAGCTTGCCATAGCTCACAGCTCTTCTCCAGCACACAGTAAAGGCAAAAGGTCTCCCCGATGGTGATGGCATCCAGCCTCTGGAATGACTTTCTCTCTGTACAGCATCCAACACTATCAAGCTTGACCCCACCCACCAAAAAACTACATCAATTCATTCTGGTCTTTTTCCAGCTAGTAAGTGACTAAGCTCATTCAAGCCTTACTGCCCTTGGAATTCATAGTGCTCATTTGTATAATGTGATACTATTTTTAGTATATGTAAATCATGTCGAGATTTCTTTAAAAAAAATGAAGCAGCACATAAATGTTTGGAGAAATAAAAAATAAACATTGCTAGGATTGGTAGTATTTTCTTTTTTTAAAAAATTAAACAGTTTATTTTAGTTATGGCACATAACAAAACAACAAATCATAACAGCTATAGTCAGATAACAATAATTTTGATGTATACATACCTATATACAGTACCTTAGTCAATCAACCAGTTAATTCTGACATTGAGTACATATTATTATCGGTTACTTAACTTAAAACGTATAGACTTGCTATTTGGACATGTTATCCACTATTTTCAGTCTAAGCTTTCTACTCAATTTTTCCTCATAACATTCAAACACCAACAGATGACGTATTACACACAACAGACCGTACACTCACCCTAAACCCCTATCCCACATAAAATAAAACCTTTTCCCCATGCCTGTGCACCCTTCACCATGACTTCCAACACTGAAGTACTTTGAAGCCTTTAAGCCATTTATCTATCCTTGTTCATAGTAAACCTAAATTTCTAATAGAACTCCTCTATGTTACTGACTCTGGCATTTTCTGATGGGTCAGGAGACCTTTTTTCTCCTGAGAAAATTTTGTAATATCGCAAAAGACTACCACCTCATTTGCTTCATAGGAAATCTGCTACAAAACAGGAGCTCTTTTGTTGAGTCCCAGGGCCAGAGAAGCAGATGGTGCAAACAGAAGAACGGCCTGCCTGAGGGGAGGGTACTCGCTCCATCAATGTTTAACATTTACACAAATGACCAGCAACTGCCAGAAGAGACAGAGAGTTTCATCTATGCTGACAATCATGCCATCACTGCCCAAGCAGGGAGCTTTGAAATGGTTGAACAGAAGCTCTCTGAAGCTTTAGCTGCCCTTACTGCCTATTACAAGAAAAACCAGCAGATTTCTAATCCATCTAAAACACAGACATGTGCTTTCCATTTTAATAACAAACAAGCATCTCGAGCTCATGAAGATTACCTGGGAAGCAATCCCACTGTAGCATTGCAGCACACCCAAATACCTGGGAGCTACCTTGGACCATGCTCTGTTTGAATATCAAGCAAAAAGTGGGTGCTAGAAACAATATCATACAAAAGCTGACTGGCACAACCTGGGGATCACAACCAAATACAGTGAAGACATCTGCCCTTGTGCTTTGCTACTCTGCTGCTGAATATGCATGACCAGTGTGGAATACATCTCACCACATTAAAACAGTGGATGTGGCGCTTAATGAGACATGCTGCATTATCACAGGATGTCTATGCCCCACACCACTGGAAAAATTATACTGTCTAGCTCGTTGGTTCTCAACCTGTGGGTCCCCAGATGTTTTGGCCTCCACCCCCGAGAAACCCTAACAGTTGGTGTATTGACTGGGATTGCTGGGAGTTATAGGCCAAAACCTCTGGGGACGCACAGGTTGAGAACCACTGGTTTAGCCGGTATTGCACCACCTGACATCCCTCAAGAAGTAGGAGCCAATAATGAAAGGACCAAGGCAGTGACATCTCTGGCCCATCCCATTTAGATATCAGCCAGCACACAAATGCCTTAAATCAAGAAATAGCTTCCTAAGATAGACAGAGATACTCACAGGAACACTCAGCAAGCAAGAATCCAAAAGTGGCAGGATAAAACCCAGAACCTCAATGGCTGATACTGGATGAGAAACTCCCTCCTGGGCACATAGAAGACTGGGCAACTTAGAAGGAACTGAACAGACTGCACTCTGGTGCTACAAGATGTAGAGCCAACCTTACGAAATGGAGCTACAAAGTGGAGTCCACGACATGCAAGTGTGGAGAACAGCAAACCACAGACCACTTACTACAGCAACCTGAGCCCTGCCACATATACAGAGAAGGATCTTCTTACAGTGACACCAGAGGCACTCCAAGTGGTCAGCTTCTGGTCAAAGGACATTTAGCATAATGCCAAGTTTTTAACTTTGTGTTTTACATACATTTTTACTGCACCCTCAATTTGCTTCTGACACGATAAATAAATAGCAGACCTGGTTCTATCATAAAAACATGGGAAAAGTTCATTGGAGTGCCAAAACTTTGTTTTTGAAGGACATGCTGTAACACATTTTGCTATAGTTTTTCAATGAAAATCTCCTCGAGCCTCAACCAATTCCGCATAGTATGTGGCAGCCACAAAAACAAAGTTTCTAGAGTACAACAACTACTTTCAAAATAAGGACTCCAGACTTCAACAGGAAATAATGCTTTCAAACCAGGAAGAAACATTTTTATTATTTATTTATTTATTTATTGTTCGAACTTATATACCCCCACTCCCCGAAGGCTCAGAGCAGTTTACAAGAGATCAGTACAATAACATATAACAATTTAAAAGCAAATTTAAAACCAGATTAAGATCAAATTATAATTCAAAAGCCTTCCGAAACAAATATGTTTTGCATGCCCTCCGGAAGGCAGGCAGTTTCCGCAGGGCTCGGACTTTGACAGGCAATTAGTTCCATAATGAGGGAGCTACAATCGAAAAGGCTCTACCTCTAGTGGCTGTCAGACAAAAGATCTTGAGATTGGGAATTTCGAACAGATTTTGATCTTCAGAAAGAAGTGATCTCTGGGGTTGGTAGAGGGTAAGACGGTCCCTCAAATACACAGGCCCCGGACCATGTAAGGCCTTGAAGGTAAGTACCATCACTTTGAAGGTGATTTGGTGTTCAATCGGTAGCCAGTGCAGTTGCTGGAGAATGGGAGTTATATGGCATCTCGCAGGCTCCCTGGCGAGAAGTCGAGCCGCAGCATTCTGCACCAGCTTGAGTTTCTGAGTCACCACCAAAGGTAGGCCAATGTAGAGGGCGTTACAGCAGTCTAGTCTAGATTTTCCATCAACTTCATTATCTATGTATGCTTCTAAGTCTGCATTTCTCCTCATAGAGAGTAAGAGAGGCTCTACACTGCAGAAAGAATCAGTTTGATACCACTTTAATTCCCATGGCTCAATGCTATATTACAGTGATCCGTTGACTCTGCTGGGATTTGCATGTGTAGATGCCAAAATCCATGGTTGCTCAACCCCCATTGTGTATAATAGTATAGTAATGTCTGTTATATCCAAAGGCAAAATCAAGATTAATCGATTTTTGTTTCTCTCTCTCCAGGGCCGTAGCCAGGATTTTGATTCGGGGCTGAGTTTGGTTCGGGGGGCTGAGACTGGGTGGAAGAGGGTCTACCCTAGCAAACCTTTTGTATTGTTATCCCAATAACCTCATTAATGTGGGATATAATGAGCATGGTGATCAGATCATGATATGAATAAACATAACAGTTTAAATAATGTACCAGTAAGGCCTTTTCGCGGACCACCCTGAGAATTTCGGGGGGGGCTGAAGCCCCCTTAGCCCCCCCCTGGCTACATGCCTGTCTCTCTCTCTCCCTCTCCCTCTCTCTCTGTCTCTCTCTCTGTCTGTCTGTCTGTCTCTCTCTCTCTCTCTCTCTCTCTCTCTCTCTCTCTCTGTCTCTCTCTCTCTCTCACACACACACACACAGAGAGAGAGAGAGAGAGAGAGAGAGAGAGAGAGAGAGAGAGAGAGAGAGAGAGAGAGAGAGGTGACTGTTTTCAAGCCACCCATGGTAGAATCCATGGGTGCAGAATCTGTGGATACAGAGAGCTGCCTGTGTAGTATTGTTGCCAGGGATGTGGAAAGGCGCCAACGGGATTTTCGGCAGCTTCATGCAGTTCTCCCAGCCCCAAACCCGGGCAGCGCAACTCCGCGACCTCTTTGGGCCAAGGACACGATCCAGAGAGACGGGGCCAAGGCAGCGCTCCAAGGCATCCATTGGGCCAGGCAGCTTCGTGACTCAAGGCTCAGGAGACGCCGGGGTTGCTGCTGCTGCTGCTGCTGCTGTCGCTTCCATGGATGGAGATGAAATTGCGACATCGACGCGCTCCTGGCTTCATACGCATGTCGCATGCCAAAGCGCTGCTCTCGTCGCCTACCCTCGTCTGCGTTTGCTGGCTCTGGGGTATCCCGAGAGCTGAAGGCAGGGAGAAGCCCCAGAAGCCCTGAACGGGGTCTGAGAGCAGGAAGTCGGGAGGTGGGAGGGGGGACACTCTCTGTCTCTCCATCACTCGCTCTCTTCCTCCTCCTCTTCCATCTCTCTCTCTCCCTCCCCCTTTCCCTCCCTCCCTCCCCCTTTCCCTCCCTCCATATACTGCTGTCTCTCTCCCTAGCCTCCCCTCCTTCTAGCTCTCTCTCCCTCTCCCCATCTTGCCCTCCCCCATCTTCCTCCCTTCTCTTTCTCTCATTCCTTCCATCTAGTGCTGTCACCTCTCCAGCTCCATCTCCCCCACCATCTTTCTCTCTCCTTCTTCCATCACTCTCTCTCTCCATCTCTCTTTCCTGCCCTCCCTCCTTCCACTTCTCCCTCTCCCTCCTTCCATCTCTCTCCTTCCATTTAGTGCTCCCTCATCCCCTAGCCTTCCATCTCTCTAGCTCCATCTCTCCTTCTCCCCATTTCACTCTCTCCCCATCTTTCTCTATACCTCTCTTCTTCCATCTCTCTCATGTCTTCCATCTACTTCTGTCTCTTTCTTTAGCTTCCATCTCTCCAGCTCCATCTCCCCCATCTTTCTGCCTCTTTTTCCATCTCTCTCTCTCTCTCTCCATCTCTCTTTCCTTCCCTCCCTCCTTCCATCTCTCTCCTTCCATTTAGTGCTCCCTCATCCCTTAGCCTTCCATCTCTCTAGCTCCATCTCTCCTTCTACCCATTTTGCTCTCTCCCCAATCTTTCTCTATACCTCCCTTCTTCCATCTCTCTCATTCCTTCCATCTATGCTGTCACTCTCTCTAGCTTCCATCTCTCCAGCTCTGTCTCCATCTCTCTTTTCTGCCCTCCCTCCCTTCTCGCACTGTTCTCTCTCCCATATCTCTCTCCCCCTTCTTCCATCTCTCTCCCTCTTTCATTTTCCCCTCTCCTTCACTTCTATCCCCCCTTTTCATCTCTCTCTCTTTACATCTAGTGCTGCTTCTCTCTCTAGCTCCATCTCTCCTCCGACCTCTTTCTCCACATCTTTCTCTCTCCTCCTCTCCCTTTTTCTCCCTCCTGACTCCACTTCCTTCTCCCCTTCTCTTTTCATCACTCTCTCCCACTCCTTCCATCTAGTGTTGTCACTCTCTCTAACTTCTTTCTTTCTCCCCTTCTTCTATCTCTCCCCCTTTCTCCCTTTTCTGCCCTCCCTCCTTCCACTTATCTCACTCCCTTTCCCTCTCCCATCTCTCTCCTTCCATTTAGTGCTCCATCTCTCCCTAGCCTCCCATCTCTCTAGCTCCATCTCTCTCTTCTCACATCTATCACCCATCTTTCTCCCTCCTTCCTTCCATCTTTCCCCCACCTCTCCTTTTCCCTCTCTCATTCCTTCCAATTCTCTCCCCTCCTCCTTCCATCTCCGTCCCTCCAGTGCTGTCTCTCTCTAGCCTTCCATCTCTCTAGCTCCATCTCTCCCTATCTTTGCCTGCTTCTCTCCCATTTTTCTCCCTCCTTTCCTCCATCTTTCTCGCTCCCACCCTCTTTTCACTTCTCTCTTCCCCCTCCCTTCCATATCTCCCTCTCTATCCTTCCATCTAGCACTGTCTTCCATCTCTCCAGCGCCATCTCCCCCTCTCTTTTCCCCCCTCTCTCTCTCCCATATCTCTCTCCCTCCCTTCTTCCATCGCTCTGCCTTTCTCTCTCTCCCTCCTTCCTTCTACTTCTCTTTCTCCCCCCCATCCATCTAGTGCTATCACTCCCAAGCCTTCCACCTCTATAGCTCCATCTCCCCATCTCTCCTCCCACCCATCTCTCCCCATCTTTCTCTCTTCCTCCCTCGATCTCTCTCCCTCTCCCCTCCCTCCTTCAATTTCTATCTCTTTGTACCTCCTGTCATCTCTCTCCCTCTTCTTTTCCTCCATTTCACTTTCCTTTCCTTCCACGTCTCTCCCTTCCCTCCTCCCCCCTTCCTCCCTCTCCTAAATATCTAACGGTGATGAGATATGTAGGAAACATAATGCAAACCCCATTTATTCACATACAGGTTATGTAACCCATGCCCAAAATGCTTGGGACAAGGAGTGTTTGGAATTTCTGGTTCCATATTAGCTTTTTTTGTATGTACATACATCATGAGCTATCTTGGAGACGGGACCCAAGTTTAGCCTAGAGGTAATTTGATACACAGTATTTGATACACAATTTGATACACAGTATTTTAAATCATTTTATACATGAAATAAAGTTTGTATACATTGAACCATCAGAAAGGGAAAGTGTCACTCTCTGCCACCTTTATGGACATATGTGGATATTGGGGTATTTTACATTTGGGCATTCTGGGTTAGGGATACTCAAGAAGTAGAATTTGATTTCTTCTACAACACAAGGTTGGTGTGGGGTTTTTTACCTCCTTACCTTCTTCCTAGCTGAATTTTTTTAAAAAATTAATGGTATAAAAAAGCCTGATCCTGAAAAAAGCTTACAAGTCCAACTGAATTCTTGTTATGAGTGTTGATCAAAATAGATAAACTACCATTCCAATTAAGATGTGGGGCCAAGCAGTCTATAAAAATGAGACAATAACGTGCCAAATAGTAATTTCAGAATTAATTGATGCTATCTTTGACATTAGAGGCATGAATAACTATAACATAATTGATTTGGATTCTTCCAGAATCCAAATCAATTATATTATATCTCAAGTAGCTTTGCAAACTGAACAACATGCATATGCATATGCACAACAACAACAGAGCCTCCTTCTTTCTCTCTCTCATTATATTCCTTTCCTTTAACCTTAACCGTGTCTCCGAGTTGTTCTCTCCGTTTCCTTTTCTAGATTTGTAGTTACTGTATATCATGAACTCATTTGGAATTCATGGTGATCCTAAAGTGACCCTATAATGAGGTTTTCTTGGCATGCTTTGTTCTCTCCCCTCCTCCTTCCAGAAGGAACCTGCCTTTGCCTCAAATAACGTGACTTGTCCAAGGTCAACCAGTGTGTTCCCTTGCCTGAGCAGGGATTCAGAGCCTGGTCTCCAGTGCTCAAACCACTATATCATTTTGGCTCTCTTACATAGCCTTCACAATCTTTACAACTTTGGCATAGGACTGGCAGTGATGGCAAAGGTCCTAATGAACAGCTAATTCTAGACATCATTGACAGGAAGGGCAGAGGATTGTGCCAGTGCCATTTGAACTTTACAGCACTCTATCTGAATCATTTGTTTCCATAGTACACATGACATCTCCATTGCTTCTTTCTTTGGAATTACAGAGACACAGTGGTTTCCCCAGATTTTTCGTTTTGCTATATGGAAATTAACAGTGGTGGGACACATTTGACCACCAACAAATCTCTCTCTCTCTCTCTCTCTCTCTCTCTCTCTCTCTCTCTCTCTCTCTCAGTCTCTGGAAACAACTACTTTATTCCCCTGAAAATAAGACATACCCATAAAATAAGGCATAGTAAGATTTCTAAGAATGTGTGCAATATAAGTCATACCCTGAAAATAAGACATAGTGATAGGCATGGCTATTCAGCATACAAGGTTGGCTCCCCATGTCAGGTCCCAGTCGTTCTGCATGTGCTGCAAGCTGAGGCACAGAGGGAGACATAAAAAGTTAAAGTCTCCTAAGTGAAGTGAGGAGCAGGACACTCTGCTTTAGGTATTGTGTGTCCTCAGGGGGGAGAATTAAAGCTGTGGCTGCCATTTTACTTAGTACTATGGGTCTCTGCCCCCCGCCAGCACCAACCAGCAACACTCTGTGGGTCTCTCTCACCCCCCACAAATACCAGTAAAGCTGCTGCTCCCCAGCACTGACCAGCAACAGTCTGTGGGTCTTTCTCACCCCACACAACCACCAAGGGATAGGGGGAAAGCTTCAATAAGCAGTCTGCTACTGAGCTCAGAGAGATCATTCCATAAATATGAATTGTTGTACCATACTTAATAAAAATAAGACACCCCCTGAAAATAAACCACAGTGTGTCTTCTGGAGGAAAAATAAATATAAGACAGTGTCTCATTTTTGGAGAATATTTCTTTATTTATTTGCCATACCTGTACCCCGCCCTTCTCTATCCCGACAGGGGGACTCAAGGTGGCACAATGTCATACCTCAACACAATCACCTAAACATTTCAAAAAACATATTAAACAGAGTTAAAACAGATTTTAAAAGTTAAAAACTTTGAAAGCATGCAACAGAGGCTGCTTTTATACTCACTCCTCCTTCCAATAAAGAAGTAGGATTTGCACCATCACTTTGATATTGGGGTTGTATATGTTGCTTTTACCACTTCGGTTTTGATCCTGTGATTGCTATAGCTTTCCTACACAGGGTGAGGGCATGGCCACTCAGGATTTCTTATTTGGCTGTTTCCCAAGGGCCAGGCATGTAGCCGGGGGGGGGGGCTTAGGGGGGCTTCAGCCCCCAAATTCTCAGGGTGGTCCGCGAGAAGGCCTTACTGGTACATTATTTAAACTGTTATGTTTATTCATGTCATGATCTGATCACCATGCTCATTATATCCCACATTCATGGGGTTATTGGGATAACAATACAAAAGGTTTGCTAGGGTAGACCCTCTTCCACCCAGTCTCAGCCCCCCCTGAACCAAACTCAGCCCCCCCCCCCCCCGAATCAAAATCCTGGCTACAGCCCTGCCAAGGGCCCACCACCACCTTTCCCACCTTACATTTTCTTTTTCTTTTAAAAAAATCACATTTGCCACATTGCTAGTGAAACATTCCTCCAATATGCTCCAAGAGCATATTTGGCCGAGGTTGTAAGCATTTGCAGCAGTAACTGGTTCCTTCATATGGACTGTTGATATCTTTCCTGCATTCCCTGATTTCCCCAACCTTCTAGTTGGGTTCTTGTAAAAAAAGGTTGAGTACCTGAGTTCAGATGCAATTTGCATTCCATAAAAGAGCCGAAGGGATCCTGCCTTGTGGGTCGGGGGGACAAAAGGGAAGGGGAAGACCGAGGAGAGCTGAAATGGCATCTACTCCTATATCGATGAAATGAAAATGGTTTCAATATAAACTGACAATTCAAGAACAATTTCTAATGAAACCATTTTCATTTCATTGCAATATAGATATCTCTGCATAATATCTACGTACCTCTATATCCCCATTACTGTCTGCCAGGACCAGCTCTACCATTAGGCAGAGTGATGCAGATGGTGGGACATAACAGCAGTGTTCTTCAACCCCCTTATATTTATTTATATCTCACTTTGCCCCACAAATTGGAACTCAAAAGTGGCATTCATCCATCTTTTCTCTTCATACTGCCCTCTTTTTCCTCAAAAGCTCAGCATGACTAACAATATACACAAGACGCAGTAAAATCTCCAGTTGCAAATGCCAAAAATCACAAAACCAGAGCAGACCCAGGTCTAACATTAAAAATATCCTTGATATTATAAAAGCAGTCCAAGAGAGAAGAGAACCATGGGCCAAAAGAAGAGAACCTTTTGGCACATGGTTCTCTTGGGCCGCTTTTAGCAGATATCCTCTAATCTGTCACCCTTTGAGTGCATTGGAAAGAAAGTGTTATCCTATCACCAGGATTAATGCAAGATTACCTTTTGCAGGTTGAATCAAAATGGGGGAACTGTTTTGTTCTTCACCTTACGTGGCAGAATATTTTGGGTTAACTCTGCTTACTAAAATGCTATTCAGGGCCTTAACTGGCATTGCAGCTATGCAAAAACTTCCAGGGGCCCCTGGCAGTAGTCCCAAAAGATGGCACTTTACACATTGCCTCCGTCACCTGAAGTTAACCTTGGCAAAAGCCATCCATGATCCCAGGTAAAAAGTTTTACTAGGTGTCTTACTGAGGCCTACTTTTAAAAATCAAAACAATCTAGAAACCCTGCTGTGGGATCTTCCATGTACTGACCTCTGCTTTGTCGTTGATGTACCCTCCTCGGTTCCCTGCTGTAGGATACCTCCGGTCACACACTTTAGAGCACCTCTATATACACATTGTCCAAAAACTATCTTTACAGGTTTAATTCTATATCCTTTCGTGTGACCCTTCTGGATCACAGTAGCTATGGCTTGCAGCCAAATATTTCTGCCCTAGCTGGCTTGAGAAAGTTGGAAAGAACATACATGGTCTGATTTAGCCCATGGCAGCTAAGCTGTCAATGTGATTATTCAGCCCTCATCTCTAGTGCCTGTGCAGAGGTGACTCACATCTCAGTGCTGTTTTCTGGTGTTGAAAATGTCCCTAATGTCTAAAATTCCCTGAAATTTGTATTATGGATGCTCTTTGAACGAGACCAAATACTATTGACTGGCCTACTGGTCTTTCTTGGAATATAAAAGCTGAGAGAATATGGATTTCCATAGAGCGCCTTTCAGCATCTCTAAGGACTTTCACCTATGAGATGAAATTTTATATTTGTTTCCCTTGAACAACAGGGTGTTCAAGGGAAACGTGTGTGTGTGTGTGTGTCTTCCTCCAAATACTTCTTCACAATCCATTTTTCTTGCATGGCTCTTGCTTAGTCCCTTAATCCTCATTCTCAATATAAAGTCAACATTTGCCTATATTCACATCTGCTTACCCTTATTTCTTCTCCTTTCCTCTGTTTCCATGATCTGTTTTAGATGACATGTTACTTGCAGGGGGTGGTGTCAGGACTTTGGAGACCCATTCAGTAAAATGAGCTAGAGAAGATCACAGTACAGCAGAACTGGCTCACCACATTTCAAAATAAATGAACGTAATACTCTATGAGGATTTGCACCCAGTATCCTATCCACAAAAAGAAACTTTCTACTGACCGAACAGAATAGTGGGAGATCCTTGTTGATACCCTTGCTCCCAGAAGTCCCACAATCTCCTCATCTTCTCCAGAAGGTTGAAGGCCCTCTGGAAAAGTGGAGGAGGTAAGTAACCCTGTAAGCTGGAAAGGGAGTCTGTCTCCTGTCAGCCACTTTCCATCAGCTCCTGCCCATTGGCAACTTTGATGTCAGTGGAAAAGTGAATCTAATTTGTTTTTTGTCTGATCTTGAAAAAAAACTATCCAAAATGTTGAGTCTATTTGGGAGTGGGTTCAGCCTTTTGGATAGCTGATTTACGTTTTAGGCCAAAATCCAAATCAGGTTTACCACCTCATTGATATAGAAGCCACCAGCAGCTACTTCTGCCAATGAAAAAAGAAGGTGAACCCAATCCATGACAATATAAAGAGTGGGTTCCAGACAGGCAGTGCAGACTCATATAATCCAGTTTAAAAAAGAAAACCTGGGATCAGATCCTGGGATATAGGGCCTGTCTGGAAGGACCCTTAGACCATTGCTTCCAGACACAAAGTGGCCTGGTTTTATTTTGAAAATATTTGAACAATGTCACCTATTGAAAAGGTGAAATTCTGAAATTCTTCTATGCCTTATAACACTACTCCATCCTATTTCAAAAGCACATACATTCATGAATCCCAAAACAAGCCTTCTTGGACATGGAGACCTTGATGAAGAACTCTTTGGAACAGAGAATTGCCAACAGGAAGACTTGAGTGTATGGAGCAGAAAAGATGGAGAGGTCCTATGAAGAAGCCCGAGAACATGTTAACAGGAGTATTCTAGGAGCTGCAGACCATATAGGACCATTTTCAAGCATTGATGAAAGGTTATTAAGTTAGATGGGCATTAGTGAGATCTGCTACTGTATAAAGCAGTTGGGCATATTCCTATACATTTCCTCCTCTCCTTCTCCCTGGCTATTCCCCCAACCCCTTTTTCATTGTCGGCTAGCTGGATCTTTCAAATGAAGCATAAACAGCAATTGCCTGTAGGTTTCTGCAGACCTTCTGTACCCTGCTCATATTTCATAAGCACAGAGCAGCAATTCAGTGTTTTCCATGCACACTCCCGCCCCCAATTGGCCCTGCCACCTTCCTCCAGTCAACCCCCACCATGACACACATTCTGGAACATGAGGGAAGCTTGTGTGGCAGTGGCATCTTTGCTGTATTTTTAGCTCTTCTCTTTTGCTGCTTTTCTTTGTGTACTGCATTGCTGTTCTGCATTCTTCCTTCTGGATCATCATCGCTTCGCTCTCCTGAAGGAAAATTCTCTTACTGTGATATTTCAAGTCTCCCTAAGTGCAAATGTTGTGCCGCATATTGGAATTCAACTTAATCTCCTTTACATCCATTTTATTGATGCTAACTACCTTCCCAAAATGCATCTTACAGTATCTCTCAGGCGAATTGGATTTAGCAGTGTGCCCTTCCTGCTAGCCTATTTTTGGTGCATCAATGTTTGATCGAGGTATGACCAGCTGACAAGTTGTGTTTATGCTATTAACGTCAACATGCCTTCAGATTTAAAAAGTATTCTTCGCCATGGATGGGTGGCATGTGTTTCTGGATCTTTTAGGATTATTTTATCACTCTCAGATCAAGCTGTCAAGCAATATCATGGCTGCTGCAGAGTCTGTATAAGTTTGCTGATGTGTTTCCCTCTGATTAAATATAAATACATAGTCATTCCTCCACATTTTCTGAGATTAGGGTGCAAGACCCTCATGAAAGTGGTAAAAACACAGATTTAAAAATCTGGGTTTTTTTAACCTGAGAGAACCGCACTCCGGAAATCACTAGCTGATTCAGTACAATGCTTTGGTAAATTTATGCTGGATGAGGGGGGACTGACTAAGTATGTTTTTCTGCCAGAAATTGAAAATAGAATCAGACTGGAAGACCTAGAGATTCCTAGAGGGCGTTTTTAGTGGTGCCCCTCCCCCCCCCCCCCCGCTGTGGAATTCTCTCCCAAATGAAATCAGATCCGCCCCCACCCTCCTGACTTTTAGGAAGCGGGTGAAAACGTGGCTGTTCAATGAGGCCTTCACAGAATGAAGGAAAAGATTGTGAAGTGACTAAAGTCGCTAACCACTTGATACGGACCGAATATATGGATTAAGTTGGACTTGATTTTACTTTGGCAAAAGGCTTTTTAAATGTATTTATTGTATTGTATTTGATAATTTTATTGTAAATTTATGATGTTTTTAGATTTTAAATGTTAGCATTGAATACTTGCTGTTTGCCGGTCTGAGTCCCTCTTCGGAGGTGAGAAGGCCGGGGTATAAAAGTTTTAAATAAATAATAACAGAGATAACATTTAAATCAAATCCACAACTAATTAAATCTGAAAAAGTCAACCCCAAAAAAGTAGAAGTCTGACTGTATTATAATTATGGTACTGTGGGATAATAAGTAATTGTATTTAAAACCTGTACATATAACTTTGAGGACTTTTGACAAAGTCCTTTTAACTTTTGAAGACTTAATTATTGTGCAAACTGTCTTTTTGAGTTTTGGTCTGATCCAAATAGGATCTTCTTATATCTTTACAATGTATACTTGGGGGGGGGGGAGCATCCAGAATTATCCTCCAAATTTTGTAGCTGCCACGGTATCCATCAAAACAAATTGATATCCCTAAGGACTTCCAGATGACAGCTCTCAGAATTTCTTACTGATTCAGGCATCTGGGAGTTGAAATCCAAAACAACTCGATTTGGGGGGGGGGGGGGGATTGTGGTTCTTGATGACTATCAAATCACAGAATCGTGGCAGCTAAAGGCATCAAATACAGTGATGTACTGAATCCAGGGCCTCTCCAAAGTATAGAATCATCTATTTGGGGTATAAGATTCAGCACCTTGGAGAGCTCATTTAAAATTTGGACTAAAACCTGGATTGGAATTGCTGCTACATTGACGTCAAGGCCAACAAGCCCCCATTGTTACTTGACAGTCCCTTGAAACTTCCTTGACAAAAGTTCACAGGAAAGGTCTAAATCAGATGACAAAAATGTTACTCTCACTGTAGATTCTCTTTAGGGCTTCTATTCCTTTAAGCATAGAGGTCCTGTTTTCCTCCCTCCTTGTCTCTCTCTAGTCAGTCAGTGGAGCCATTCCCTGCATGTTCTCGAAGCATAAGATCAGTGATATAACAGGTCAGTTCCCTGGGAGCTTCTTGGTAAGAAATAAGAAAGCGAGAAGAGGAGCTGTTGAAAAGTTGTAGGCAGCCAGACAGATCTCACTGTCTTCGGGCAGAGGAGATAAAGGAGCAGAAGCAATGGAAACAAATGGATGAGGTACAAGGGGGGAATGGGAACGAAAGGAATAAATGGAGGCAGTGTGTGTTGTGGCTATTTCTATATGGGAAGGTTTTGCTATACATCTGTGAGTTCCAGAGCACAAAGGTCAGACATGGTTTGAGCCCAGAAGATCACTTTCTCCACCCCAAACACTTAACCTCTCGGGACTTTTACTCTCATAAACCAAGGCTAGGCTGGCAACAGTCACCTAGAATATGTTTTCTTTGGCTGACCCTAGATAGTGGAATGACCTGCTGGAAAAGCTTCAGCAGCTGAATATGCTGTCCCAATTTAAAACATCATTAACCAATCTCTTCCACCCAGATAATTTTCAAATTATATATTTTGAATAGTGAATTTTGAACTGTATACTAATTGTTTTAACGTGTGATGATTTTATATATTCCTTTAAATTGATGTCTATTGGTTTATGTGCATTTAACTGATGTTATGTACTTTCTAGCTCATGGTATGAGTTGTATTTTAATATGTTGATGTTTGTTGACACATGGGAATAGGTGGATAGGAAACAATGATGGACAGGGAGTAGCTGATGATGATGGCAATTTCGACAGGCTAGGCAACTGGCTCTTTACCTATCCAGGAGTGATCTAGCTATGGTGATCCAGGTGATGGTCATATCGAAGCTAGACTACTGTAGCGCCCTCTACATTGGCCTTTCCTTGTCGACAATCCGGAAACTTAAGCTGGTTCTAAATTCTGCTGCTCGATTGCTGGTGGCAGCATCGGCAAGAGAGCATATTACACCAATTTTACAGCAATTGCACTGGCTACCAGTAGAGTACCAGATTGTTTTCAAGGTGCTAGTTTTGACTTTCAAGGCCTTGTATGGTCTAGGGCCAGTGTACCTGAGGGAACGCCTCACCCCATACATTCCACCGAGATCATTGTGATCAGAAGAACAAAACCTTCTGGTGATTCCATCAGCCTGTTCCTGCCGCCTTTCAACAACAAGACAAAGAGCTTTCTCCGTGGTGGCGCCAACTCTATGGAACGAGTTACCAGACGGAGCTTGTGCTATTACAGAGTTGGCCCCTTTCCAGAAGGCCTGCAAGACGCTCCTCTTTAAGCAGGCCTTCAATCTAAGCACTTTCTGATAATTTCTATCCATGTCCTTGTGTTTTATGTAATTAAATTGTTTTATTTATGTTTTATAGTTTTATGTAAACCGCCCGAGCCTGTTCATTAGAGCTTCAGCATATTCCTTTTCTTCTTAAAATACTTTCCTTTTTTAAAAATTGCATATTTATCAAAGAGAACAACAAAAATCTATGCACATGTATATACATCTATACAGTGATTATACTTATGCCCTTCCCTCCTCCACCTACCCTTCTCATTGTAGTGACTTCTTGTCCTTTGGGTTAGAGACAGTTATGTAGAGTTCTGTTCTTCCTTCCCATTACAATATTTTTTCCGTTCATCCTTCTAATATGATAGATATTATTTAAATTATGAACAGTTCTATAAAAACACACAATGTTTGAACCATTTTAAAGCAAGAGTTCTAAAGCTTTAGCTTGCCATGTGGCAGATGAAATGGATTAAGTTTTTGTACTCTAGTGGATGCCAAGATTGGGGAACTGGAATGATACAAGAAGCATCTATTTCAAATGGTGTGTTCTCTTTACTGGTATTCATCACCTCTAACTTGGAAATATAGTTTCATACTTGTGGAACCCAGAGACTGAGAAGGATGGTGAATAGCTTGCCTTAATCAATAAATATTTTGCTGTGTCATTTATACATCAAAATAGCTACATGTCCACCATTTATTACGTCTTTGATGAAAAAGCACACACACACACACACACACACACATATGCAGTTTAACTGCAGAATGTTATTTGTTGTGAGATCAAAGCATTTTGCAAACCTATGACCACAAAACCCATTTCATAATGGGTTTGGATATGGTCCTTCTGCAACTTTAAGATTTTAATACTGTGCTGCATTCGGTTCTGAGTCAGAATTGATGTGTGAAAATCTCTGAAGTCTTCTACTAAAGCAAGCAGCAGGGAACAGGGGCACCCACTAGTACAGTGATGTAACCAGAAATATATAGAAATAACCAGAAATATATAGAATCAAGTGCTGGTGGTTTTCCCATGCAGCCCATTGCTTCAAAACAGGAAAAAGGTTCTGGAAATTTAATTTCTCCATTCATTCCTGCAGGAGGCTGCAGATGCAACTTCACTGTGACCAGCCAACAAGTGTAGCAGATCAATTCAATGTAAGATATTGTTGGAATTAGAAAATCACTGTTGGTAGATTGGGCTATCAGTAAATTGTGCATGTGACTGAGTCCCCTTCTACACAACAGAATAAAAGCCCACATTATATATTTTGAACTGGAATATATGGCAGTGTGGACTCCAGTTCAAAGCAGATATTGTGGATTATCTGCCTTGATATTCTGGTTTATATGGCTGTGTGGAAACCATATAGCTCCTATCTTTGTTTAACATAAAACTAGACATTGGAGCTCATCAGAGACCCATCTCCATAGCTCTACCATTTTGTTTTCCCACTGTGCCCTCCTGAGAGAGGGGGGTTGTGTGTCTTTGCAGCAGTTTGGTCCTCCAACTAATCCTAGCATAGATCCTTGCCAGACTATTTTCTGGCCAATAAGGGGAGTGGTGGGAAGTCTGAATAGCTATCATAAATTTATAAGATATCTTGCATTTCTCTGTATGTTTATGCTTGTATATTTTGAAGCAAAATTGCTGTACATGCATCCCTTTTAGCCCAATTGAAATTTAGTGAGTTGGTTTCTCCATCCTACCATATCTGGTTTTTGGCATAGCTCGCCAGGCATGGATCTTCTTTATCTGTGGTTCTAGTTAACTACAACAATCTGACCACCATATCTTAGGGTTTACTTGGTAAACTTTATTCAGAGACGTTTCCCACTGCCTTCTTCTAAGGCTGAGAAAGTATGACTTGCTCAAGTGGGATTCCATAGCTGAGTGGAAAATTGAACCCTGGTTTCTGAAACATCATCCAACATGTTTGGAAGTATAGCTGTGTGCCTTCTGATTTGTGGTGAACCAATCACGAGGGTTTCTTGGGAAGATTTCTTTGCCCTTGCCATCCTGATAGTTTCCATGGATGAATGGGAATTTGAACCATGGACTTTGGGTTTAAATTCAGCAGTCAAACCATATTGGCTCTCAAGTCACATGATAAAGTCATCTTAGTGTTGTCCTAACTTAGAAATGACTTGAAGGAACAAAATAATAATATTTGGATATAGTATATAGTATAGTATAATGATATATAGTTAAGCCTATACATGAATAGGCTATCTTTGGGATGGTAACTTTTGTGTGACTTCCATTATAGGGAAGGAAGTGTTAAAATGCACATTTTACAACAAATCCAGATGTACATGCAATGCTTTAGACCAGGCATGGGCAAACTCTGGCCCTCCAGGTGTTTTGGACTTCAACTCCCACAATTCCTAACAGCCGGTAGGAATTGTGGGGGTTGAAGTCCAAAACACCTGGAGGGCTGATTTTGCCTGGCATTTTTGGCAAGTTTGTTCTTTCCATGGTATGTGGGATAATTCCTTTCCCTTGTAGAAGCATATTTTATGCCATGTAGGAAGCAAGGAGGGAATGGGGACTGCGATCTAGAGAGACAGAGAGGGAGGAAGCGAGGGAGGGAGAGAAGTAGCAGCGGCAGCTATAATTGCCAAAGAAACAGTAGAACTGGTGCATAGCATGGCAGGGATCCCAGACGAACGAGGAGAAAGCCAGAGGGGCAAAGACTAGCAGTTGACAAGCAGGTGAGCTAGCAAAGCAATATTTGCCATTCAAAAAGGCAAATGAGACTATGATAGAGGGATACACCAGGTGCTCCTGCCTTCAGAATTTGCCCACATGCTCATCTCTTCTGCATGCTAATGGATCACTGGAAAAAATGAGGAGAATCAAAATGTTGCATAAGCAAGGCTTACAACCCTCTGATTTTGTGGAGCTGTGACCTCAGGGAAAAGATATAATATATATAAAGGGCATGCTGATGAACTGGCCCAAAACAAAAATCTTAAACGTGAGCAACATTTGAAGATATTTTTCTTGGTAGCAGAATATGTTGTTTTGCTGCCAAATGATGTTAAATAAACACAAGTCTATTTTAAGTACTGCAAGTATCCAAAATCATCAACAAGAACCATCCAGAGATTTTGCATATAGCATCAAGTATTCAATCCTCTGCTAGTCATGCAAAACCAATGTGAAGCACTGGGATTGTGACTGCCGAGACGCCTTTGTGGTTTTAGGCTATAGCTTCCACCACCACTCACCATTGGCTATGCTGTTTAGAGCATATAGGAGTTGTAGTTAACACATGAGGGACCATATTTTTCATTCCTACTATAGACATGGGTGCATATGCACTGGTTGCAGAACAGATGGCAGAATGCTGCATACCTCTGGTTGGAATGTCATTGGCCTTGCATTTATTAGCACAGGAGAGGGAATTTGTTCATTACATTTAAAATATCACTGCAATCTGTCCAAAAGTACATCTGTTGAAAATTTTATTTGACGGTGTGGAAATGCAGCTTTGGAAATGCTAATTGCTGATTACCAAACTCATGGTGTCCTGTCCTTGATCTATTTTTGTCAGTCCTGCTTTTGTTTCTTAAACATGGAGTTTGAAAAAGTTACTCTTTTGGGCTATGGGTCATTCCCTAGACAGCATGGCTGCTATGCAATGTGTACTTTTTCTCTAGTCCAGCTGTTTACATATTAGTATCAGGGTTGGAGCTGGTGTTAGGTGGAATGAGGCAACTGAGCCAAGGGACAGAGATTGGGCGGCCACTCAACACCACCACCACTACCACAGACTTAGCTATGTCTCTTTTGTGGATGGCTGGAGTATATGTTCCAAAGCGGCTTCTCCAGGAAGAGTGGAAAATGGTATCTCATTGCTTCTGTGGAAGTCAGCACCAAATTCCAGTCCAGATGGTTTTCCTACATGGCATGGTAATTGCTGCCATCTTTTCATTTGCACCAGGCAGGAAAATATTGTAAAGTAAGCCTAGCCACATGACCATTGGAATCACAGGACCCTTTTATGCATCTTCCTTATTCCTAGGAACTGGAATAATTAGGATTCTGGCATAAAGACTTAAATATGAAGCCTTCACAACTACAGATGTGCATGATAATACAAGGATGTTAAGAGGAAAGTAGCATACAAAGGTAAATATAAGAGGTATAGCTTCTTTTTCAGCAGTAGCAGAGCCAGAAATAACGCTTGAGATTTTCATATATCTCTCTTACCCTCCCAGATGGGAAGGCAAGAGGCACATGAAGGAGTTCCATCACATCAAAAATGTGTGCTTTCAGGGGAAGGTAAAACTTCTGGGACCCTCTGTAGGCTGGATGGGGAAGATGAAGCAAAGGGCCCGGCCAGTTCCTCTCTTGGATTAGCACTTTTAAAACTGAATAACCCTTGGCAAAGAGGATAGGCCTAGGCAGGGCCGGACTAAAGTAATTTTCAATTGTAAGCAAACATTATTTTGGCACCTCTTCCTCACCAACAATAATGCCTACCCCTTCTCCTCTCTGGCCTCGTGTTGTGAGCCTCCTCATGCTGCTGCTCTCGTGCAGCACCAAATGTGCATGTGCAGAACTAGATGGTTCCGCGCCGGGTGCACATGCGTGGAGCCAACAGGTTCCGTGCTGCACCGGGTGCACATGCGTGGAGCCAGCCGGTTTCGCGCATGCGCATTTAGTGCTGCGCAGGCAGGCCACCTTCCATGGGGCTGGAGACTGAGGAGGAGGGTTTGGCGGCTGGAGGTGAAGGCTCTGCCTCTGGCTACCGGGTGCTCCTCCTCAGTCTCTGGCTTATGGAGCCGCTACGGGGCAGCTCTGGCTTGCTCACCCTGCACCGGATGTGCATGAGCGGAACCAGTAGGTTCTGCACGTGCGCATTTGGTGCGGTGCGGGCGGGCCGCCTTCCACGGGGCCGGAGACTGAGAAAGGACGTTTGGCAGCCGGATGTGCCCCTGAATATGTGCCGCCTCACGAGGGCTCATAGTTCATGTAATGTAAGATCCGGCCCTGGGCAGTGGTTCTCAACCTATGGGTCCCCAGGTGTTTTGGCCTACAACTCCCAGAAGTTACCAGATGTTAAGATTTCTGAGAGTTGAAGGCCAAAACATCTGGGGACCCACAGGTTGAGAACCACTGGCCTAGGGGAACACAGAGAGGAATACAGAGGATATCAGAAACACTTGACCTTGGAATATTCACTATGATCCAAGAAATGAATCATCCATAGTCTAAAGCTAGATAAAGGTGCTTAAATATTACATGAATATTTATAGATCCCCCAGGAAAGCTGATGGTATATAAATCAGGATCTGACAACCCTTTCACAATCTTACACTGACACCAGAGAAGCCATGTGCATCTGTGGAATGTGATTCTATAAGAATATCTGCATACATTCCTCAGTGACCTCTTGGCACAGAGTACATTCACATTTCAGCAATATTTTGCACACATGGTCCTTATGTGTTTTGCTGCATTGGGACTCCTACAGCTAAAACCCATCTTGTATAAATGTGTTTATCACCAGCTTTCATTTGCAATGTGAATTTAGCATGCTCGGTTCCTTTAAGAAAATAGAGCCAACTTTTCCATACTGTGCAGCTCTGTATCTTTTGAAAGGGTTGACACAGTACTCCCACACACATGGATGAAGCATATAGTGAAGAAAAAGGTTCCTCTGCCAATAATCACAGAAACAGAGTCCCTTCTAATACCAGTTGACTAATTCTCAGGTCAACATGCATGATAAAAGTTGGATAATTTAAATATTCTTGCTGACTTTAATGCACCTGTAAGCATGAAGAGCTATGCATTGTTTGGGGAAAATGGTACATAGATTTTAAGGAGCCACCACAATACCTATAACTAGAAGAAATTTTAGAAAGCAGCCATTTGTTTCATCAACAAAATTATAAAATAGTTAAAGTTTGTTATCAGGACTATAACAGTATTAACACAAGGGATGCAAATGCACAAACCGAAGCATGTTTACTCAGTGGGAAAATGGACTGTACTCAGTTGGACTTATTCAAAAGTGAATGAGCATGCTTCCAAGTAAACTTGCCAAAAAATGAACTATGATATCTCCATTACAGCAAGTACAATCCTCAGATCTGCAAGGGATGTATTCCAAAACCGCCACCACCATTTTTGTGGATCTCTGAAACTTTTCACTTAATCTCCAAACAATTGCATTTTGAGGAGGTAGAAATAAAGACTACATATTCTTGTAAATACACTAAGTAACATGCCATGCTAAATAAAAATAGAGTCCTTTTCCACTGTTATTATATATAATTTATATCAGGCATGGACAAACTTTTTGACCAACATAAACTTAACAGTATTTCAGTGAAAGACTTCCGGGGCCATCCAGTCCAACCACCTTCTGTCATGCAGGGAAAGCACAATCAAAGCACCCCCAACAGATGGCCATCCAGCCTTTTTAGTAGTAGTAGAGTAGTAGTAGTAGTAGTAGTAGAAGTAGTAGTAGTAGTAATAATAGATTCAGATAACCCCCCGCTTCAATTACTAAAGATATGAAGGGGTCCAGTTCTGATTCATACCATTAGCAACAATGGTGAACATTGTGAGGCTAATTCCTCTGTCATTTTTACAGCTATCAGAATGAATCTTAGCACACTTGTAGGCAACTGTTACTACCTTAATCCTGCCAAGTTTCAAGATGTTTGGGTCATCCACTGACTTTTAAGAGATTTTATTTTATTTTACAAATTATTTTTTTCCTAAACTACACTTGAATTTATGCACAATGAGACAACATAACCAGGGCATCAATTCTGCAAAGTTTCAGAAATATTAGTTCATCTACTGATTCCTGGGAATTTCCTAAAGATTTTTTAATTAAAAAATATTTTTAAAAGACGAGAAGAGGTATCCATACAAATTGTGGCACAATGAGACAACATGACCAGGGCAGAAAGCCTGCCAAGTTTCAGTACAGTCCGTTTATCCATTGAGTTTTAATATTTTTAACATGGGCAGTCCCGTTCTTCTGGCATGAGGAGAATTCTGGGAAATGTAGGTTAGCATGGGGTCTTTTGAAAACTCTGCTACAGAGGTCCTCACCTTCCCAAACTCAATTTTCCCAGAATTCTGCTTTCACCAGAAGAACGGGGCTGCAATTTTAAGAGAACTTAGGAGAAGGTCAAAGCTGTAAAATTTGGGGAGTTGGAATTTGGGAAATAAGTCTAAAAAACAAATCTTGATCTTGCCATTTAATCTGAAGGATATCATCTTACTATGACATTGTGTATTATAGGAATTAGGCATTCACAGATTATGGTATCCAGGGATAGCCTGGAACCTAACTGTAGCACAGGGGTGGGCAATTATTTTTTCCAAGGGGCCACAAGAGAGCCAATAAATATTTTTTAATCTCTGAAAACCCTAATAAAGACCATTTATATATAAAAAAGAGAGCCAATAAATATTATGGAGGGCTGCACCTAAAGGTGGAGCTACATTCTAATCTACATTATTTATTTATTTATTTACTTACTTACTATATTTGCTATATATTACACATCATTAATATTAACATATTAATATATCAAGAAATATTCATATATTATTAGTATTAATATCATAATTATTATAGTATATATACATATAGACATTATAATATATTGAAATTATAATATAACATTATTATATTATATTATTTATTATATTATTATAATAAAATTAATATAAAATAATAATAAAAACCACTAAAATAAAATAAAATAAAATTCAAGAACAGAGAGAGAGCAGAGCAGCAGCCCATGCCATCGGAGGCTGCAGGTGCGTGGAAACAAATGCAACGCCTCGATGGCCTTCTCTTCTCCTCCAGGAAGGACCCAGGGAGGGAATCGAGGAGAGGGAAGGGGGATGCGCCTTATGGGGGTGGAACTCCTCCATGGCGGTGTTGGGGGTCCCTGGTCTCCCAGCGGAGGCCCTTGCCCTGCTTGACTGCTGACTTGGCTGGGAAAGAAGGAACAGCTCCACCTCTCGCTCAGCCCCCGAGGAAGGAAGGAGGCAGGGAGGCAGGGCAGGGTGGCACCTCCCTTTTTGTAGCAAACCAGTTCTCGTTGGTGCCTGGTGGGCAGGGGGCAGCACCGGGGGTCCCATTGGCATTGGAACCAGTTCATTCAGAAGAGGATTTGGAGGGGCTAGAAGAAGGGGAGTTTGAGGCAGCTGGGCATTCTTCTCCCACAGAAAGCCTAGCCTGGGATGACGGCTGGCCTGACCCTTATGAACAGCAGGAAGGCCAGTTGGAATTCAAAAGCACTGATAGTGATGATTACGAGCGGCCGGGGGGGCGAGGCTCGCAAGAGAGGATGTGGGAAACAACCGAAGGAGAGGCCCGGGAAGCAGATGGGGAGTTTGACTCTCACGAAGATAGGGAAGCAGGTGCTGGGAGGCAAGGTCCAACCTTTGATAGGAGACGGCGCATTGAGGCTAGCAGGAGGGGTTGGTTCCACAGCCTAGACCGACCGAGGGCTCGCAGCACAGATTGGAGGAGGAGAAGCCTAGAGCGTCGGGGGCCTCGTCAAGGGGATTAAGTATAGAATCTGTGGGAACAAATCCTCAGTACTTCGGCCACGTCTCACCTATGCAGATGTGTAGCGAAGCCAAGTCCACGTAGCTAAGTTTGGGGCTAGTGGCCTGCCAAGTAGAGTTTTACCTTGTAACCTTGCTTTGTTCCTGATCCGCTAGCTAAGCGGAGCTTTGCCAAGTTTTTGGATACTGCCAAGTTTGCCTTTTGGACAATACCTTTACTTTCGGATTACTTGATATTTTTATGAACAATTACCTTTTCAACTGTTTTTATTCTTCAATAAAGTAGTTAGCTGATTATCGTCTCTGTGTGTGTGATTACGGGGCCGGCCTAGGTCTTGCATCGTGACACTAGGTCTTGCATCGTGACACCCTCCCTGCCTGCCTGCCTGTCTTCTCCCTCCTCTTCCTCGGTAGCCCTTGTTGGCAGACAGGGCGGAGGAGCCTGCTATCCCTGCAGGTGATCCTGGCCTGCAGGGGGAGCACTCGGCAATCTGAGGCGGCTCATCGCCGTGGCGACCCAGAAGACGATCAAGTCTTCCGGTTCACCACGCCGATCAGCCCCCGCAGGTCACGGAGTGCTTCTGCTGCAGGCGCAGATCGCCTGCAGGGATGGCTGGCACTCCTAACCCTTCTCCCGGGCCGGATAGAACCAGCTGCCGGGCCGGATATGGGTCGCGGGCCGTAGGTTGCCCACCCCTGCTGTGGCAGATACTGAGGTCTGCTACAGAGATAGACTGGTTTTTTGATCAATGAAACTTGGAGCGTGATTTTTAAAAACAAGTGAACTAGACTGCTTGAAAAAATTGTCATGTATTTGATGAATGCACATCAGTGACATTGTTAGACAGAAGAGAGAAGAAGAGAAAGAGAACACATATTCTACACTTCTTTTAGAGGGCAAGAGCTGATGCTGTAATGCACACCCAGGGCTTACCATAGTAAGCAATGCTGGAAGAAGGGAAGGCAGAGCACTGCAGTGTTTATTATAGATATTTCATCATTATATAACAATAATAAATCCCCACTTAATAACATTGTTGAGTGATGGTAGAGTAAAATGTGACATGTGAATGAATCACTCATAAGAAATGCATGAGAAATTACATGCTTCGGGCTAACAGTTATTATATAAGCGCCAAAGTTATTTCTGAAGGAGGGAAAAGGTGGGTGGACTCCCTTCAGGCAGGCTAATTGACTGGGCAGCACTGAGAGATAGAAATGGCTTTAGTGCATTGCTTTGCACAGAATAGCTTCTGGCTCTATGATCCCAGTCAGAAGGAAGTAGAAGTCTAGCTAGAAGAACAACACAAGAGCTCAGCTTGGGAAGACATTGGGGATGGGAGGGCTGCGATACAACCTCACAGGTAGCATTTTGGGTGACCAAGAACTAATGGAGATTGAGGTGTTTTTCCAGCTTAAAAGGCACACTTAATTCAATTAATTGGATGGAATTTGAACAGTCAGTGACTATCCAAAGGGTACATTGGACCCCTTCATGACCTTTGGTCCTTGGGATATTTGAGTCCCAACCCTCAAATATGGAGTCCAGTGTGATTTACTCCCAGATTACTGTGCAGGAAAGGTGCCATCTGAACCATCAAGAAAATAAATAACTCATGTCCAGTTAGGGATGACTTTGTGTTTGGAAAACCTTTTGGTTAAATGGGTTATGTTATAAGTACAATAGAGTCCTGTTTATCCAACATAAACGGGCCAGTAGAACGTTGGATAAGCGAAAATGTTGGATAATAAGGAGGGGTTAAGGAAAAGCCTATTAAACATCAAATTATGTTATGATTTTACAAATTAAGCACCAAAACATCATATTTTATGGCAAATCGATAGAAAAAGTGGTTCAATACAGGGTAACATTATGTAATTACTGTATTTACTAATTTAGCACCAAAATATCACAATGTATTGAAATAGCTGTGGATCCAGGCGGAGGGCAGACTGTGTTGGATAATACAGAATGTTGGATGAGCAAAGGTTGGGTAAGCAAGATTCTGCTGTATATCTATAGCTCTCCATGTGTTGTTTAAGCACCTGTATCATCCTACCAGATCTCTGCGCTCTGAAGAGCATAACCTCCTGGTCGTTCCAAGTCCTAAGACATTTCGCTTGACTGCAACCCGTCGCCGGGCTTTCTCAATCGTGGCTCCAACACTTTGGAACACATTGCCCACCAATGTTCGTGCTATCCAGAACCTCCTCCCATTTAGGAAAGCCTGCAAGACTCTGTTATTTCAGCAGGCTTTTGGAGTCGGATGAATTGCAGTCTTCCTTTATGCATCGCCATCTTGTATTATCTTTTGTAGCCGCAGTGTTTTTAATGCGCAGCCTATTGTGACCTTTATCTGTTGTTTTAATTGTGTTTTAACTTTTGCTGTATTTGGCTGTTTTTATGAACATGTTGTGAGCCGCCCCGAGCCATTGGGAAGGACGGCAAACAAATACGAATGAATGAATGAATGAATGAATGAATGAATGAATGAATGAATGAATGAATGAATGAATTCCATCAGCCCCAATCACCAGGCATGCTGTCTGGAGCTAATGGACATTTGAATCCAACAACTTTTGCATTGTTTTGCGTTCCATGCAATAGAGGTTTCCCACTTGTTCATGGCAAAAGGGACTGGATATTATTGTTGTCTGTTTATATATTGTCATCAAATGTACATGGCACTTTGCAGTAAAACAACCCCCAAAGAGCAATGCAAAGAAATATGATCTAAAAAATATGTGTATGCACATACATACACAGAGGGAAGGAATAATAACAAAATAGGAAACTGTGCAATACAATTACAATACAAACCATTCAGATAATTAAAAAAAAAATAAAACTCTGCATATTATAAAGCACTGACTGATCAATTTAATCAAAATATAAAAGGCTTCTAAACCATGACAGAAAAAGACATTTGTTGACTCTTTCATGATAGGACTAGAACTTTATAGGGTTATAAAGTGAAAGTGATAGGCAATAAATGCAGGATAGAGAAAAGAGAGTGCTATCCATAGCCCTCCCCACTCCCACATATACTAAGTTTGCTGCCATAATTATCTTATATATATAAAAAGAGAGTGGTCGTGGTACCCGGCAAATAGGCGCGAAAACTACATGTCCCACAAACACAAAACTTGCAAGGCCACTGATCCATACCCCTGGGTTCCTATAGGGCCCACAAAAACACCCCAAAACACAACGCAACCCCCTCAAAAACACCCCCGAAAAACAACATTTCCACGCATGCGCGAACGGCGGCGGCCGCGGCGGCAGCTAAGACTCCGCGCACCTCCTCCTCCAACGCAACCCCCCCACCCCACCTCCACGCGCCAACACATTGCCACCAACCCGGACATGACACACCTCTCACCCGCTGCCTGAACCCACCCGCTCCGCCGCCGTGCCCCCTTCTCCGCAACGTCCAAGCCGCTCCTCAACCCGGGACACGCGCCTGCAACCTTGGCCGCCTTTGCCCAGGACCGGCTGGCCAACGGCCGAGGAGAGGGGCAGAAGGCCAAGGAGGTGGCGCCGCGGCCCGGATCCCAAACAGGAAGGCGGCTGGCGAGAGAGAACGAGGACGCCGCGGGAAAGGCGTCCGCACCACACAGCTCCATGCGGCGCCTGGAAGGTAAGTGAACTAAACCTCCCAGAAGGCTCCGCGGCGGCCCGTTTCCCAGCGAGCGGCGCGGAGCCTTCTGGGAGGTGTAGTTCGCTTACCTTCCAGGCGCCGCATGGAGCCGGGTCGCACGGACGCCTTTCCTGCTGCGTCCTCGCCCTCTCTCGCCAGCCACCTTCCTGTTTGGGACCTGGGGCGGAGACAGGGCGGGAAACAGAGCAAACTGGCCGCTCGGGGCTTTCTGGGAACTGTAGTCCCCTGGCCCAGCCCGCCTCCTACACCATCTCCAAGCCCCTGCCGGGCCGGAACATACGGCCGCCGCAATGCCCACCTCCACCGCCTCTGCCCGCCCTCCCAACTACATCCCACTACCTCCTCCACCACCATGAGAGAGAGACAGAGAGAGACACAAACCAAGAGGTACAGAGAGTGAAAGAGAGATAATGGAAGACAGAGAGAGTGATAGAGAGCCACCTCTTCCCCACACATACATACATACATACATACACGTACACATACCCACTAACATCTCACATCTCCTAAATAGGGCACAGCAACGCGTGCCGGGTTCAGCTAGTATGCTGATAAAAGTGATTTCAGAACCTCAAAGCCGTTATTGGCCATTATACATACTAAAAGAGTTTTTGGTTGCTTTGCATTTTGATTCTTTAGTAATTTCGGCTAGGATCATGGTTAAGAGGTTTGTGCCCAGTGAACATTCACTAAAATAGATCAGCCAGGACACGGAAACAAGTTCCCCAGTTTGAAAGCAAGTACAAGCAATTTGCTACAAAAGGTACAAGCATAAATTCACAGAGAAATATGTGACATTTTATACAGTTCTGATGGATAGTCAGACTTCCTGCTCCCTTCCCTGATTGGCTGAAAAAGAGGAAGGCTAGGATTTGTACCCAGATTTACCGGGAGTTCCCTTGATGTCACAGCCTGTAGGAGGAGATTCCCATGGTAGACAGAATGAAACCTGGTGGTTGGTCAGTTCAATGAGCTCAGGGCTGTCCACAGGGGCGGTCTAAGGTAATTTTAAATGGTAGGTGAACATTATTTTGGTGCCCCCAAAAACATTATTTTGCCCCCATGTAAAACAAATATACAATTATAATATCACAATACCATTAGTAGTATTATATTGTATCAATGTATATACAATATATTATACCATACTCATACTATATTATATCATAATTATATTATACATTACAATATAATTATATTCTAATAGATTGACATTATAATATAATGTAACATTCTATTATATTATTATTATAAAATAATAAAATTATTTATTTAAATAAAATTATCCACTACTAAATATTTTCATGACTCCTATAAAACTCAAATAACCCAAAATAAAGTAAAATAAAATATTATATATTACTATTTTGTACAATACCACTATACTGCAATATTGTTTGTAATATTACATGTAATATAAAATATATCATTATTCTATTGTTATATTGTATTTGTATTATATTGTATGACAATATTAAGCAGAACTGTATAATAATCAACAAGAAATGCAATGTAAATGCATTAAAATCAGAATATATTACCTATCGCCCGACTCATAATTCATAGGAGTCTCCCATAAGTCCAAAATTAGGATCCCAATGTAAATGTAAATAGAAAAACAGCCAAAATGTTCAAATGAGGTCGAATACAGGCAGCGCGGCCTGGGCAAACTTGGGCCCGCCCCCTCCTTCTAAGTGTTTTGGCCTCCAACTCCCACAACTCCTCATAGCCTCAGGCCCCTCAGGTCTAGACAGAAATAGAGCCGAAGAAAGGAAGGAGGGAGAGAAGAGGTCAAAGAGGAGGAGGAGGAAAGCCCTTCATTCATTCCTTCACTTACACTTCCTTCACTGATTCTTTTCTCCTTCCCGCAAAACGCACGCACGGGCGGAGACAAAGGGAGAGGGGAAGCACTCCCTGCCTGCCCGATAGGGAGTGCTTTGATTACAGGCTTCTGCGCAAGGGTACTACTGGGCATGCGCGGAGGTTTTCGCGCATGTGCAGTTGCTCCTGCGCTCAACTTCAGCTCCGAGCAACTGCGCCTGCGTGAAAACCTCCGCGTGCCCAGAAGCGGCGTCGGAGTGCACAAGGCCAGGGTCAAAAAGCAGGCAGCTGCAGCACTGACTGAGGAGCATCGGCAGGGCCAGGATGGCGCCCTATGCGGCCAGGATGGTGCCCCATGCAGCCAGGATGGTGCCTCCTTCCCAGATGGCGCCCTAGGCGGCCGCCTACTTGGCCTATCTTGTAGGACCGCCCCTGGCTGTCCAACTTCTACCGGCCTAAGGGTCGGAATTCTAGTCACTGATCACCTGGGGGGTCAAAGGGTCTGCCTCTGCCCCCGGCTCCGCCCCTCCCTGCCCTGGCTCCACCCCTCCCTGCCCCGCCCCCACCTCTTCCTCCTCACCATTGCAAGGAGGAGGAGGAAGAAAAGCCCCACCCCGGAGCCGATGCCGCGGCTCCTCCCTGTCTCCTAAAGCTGTGACATGCTGGCTTCCTCAGAAGTGGCCGAAATCGCCCTTCTGAGGCGGGTGGCATGTCACGGCTTTAGGAGGGAAGGACGAGCCACGGGGAGAGGCTCCCCCACGGCTCGTCCCAGGACGCGGTGCCCTTCGCGCCGCCTATTGCTCCTTCTCGGCGGTTCCCCCTCCCTTCCTTCACTGAAGTGAAGGGAGGGAGGGGAAACCGGGGAGGAGAAGGAGGCGGCCGCGGCGCGTCAGAGGCCTGGCTGTGACGCGCCGCCTCCTTCTCGGGTTCCCCTCCCTTCCTTCCTTCACTTGAGTGAAGGAAGGGAGTGGGGACCGAGACGGAGGCGGAGCGTCACAGCCAGACCTCTGACGCACCGCGGACGCCCCTTTCTCCTCCTCGGTTTGTCCTCCCTTCCTTCCTTCACTCGCGTGAAGGAAGGGAGGGGGGAACCGAGGAGGAGAAAGGGGCGGTGCGTCACAGCCAGGCCTCTGACATGCTGCGGCCGCCCCTTTCTCCTCCTCGGTTCGCCCTCCCTTCCTTCCTTCACTCGAGTGAAGGAAGAGAGGGGTAACCGAGAATGAGAAGGAGGCGGCGCGTCACAGCCAGGCCTCTGACGCGCCGCCCTTCCCGCCACCTATTGCTCCTTCTCGGTCCCTCCTCCCTCCCTTCACTCAAGTGAAGGAAGGGAGGGAGGGGGAACTGCCGAGAAGGAGCAGGAGGCGCCGCGAAGGGCGGCGCGTCACAGCCAGGCCTCTGACGCGCTGCCCTTCGCTCCGCCCGCCCCCATTTGTGCCGATTTCTTGAATGAGGGTAGGTGGGCCGCATCCAAGGGGCTGGCGGGCTGTGTGTGGCCCGCAGGATGCCTGTTGGACAGGCCCGAGCTAATCCATTGCAGGGGCACCCCTGGGAAGGCACAATCCTTGAGGAAGTTGTAATGTGGATATGCTGATGAGTACCTGATTAACTCAAGTGTACAGTTCCATGTGAGATAAAGGTATGAGATCCAAAAGACAAAGTTGGTGATTTTGGACAATCAAGGGCTTGGCTGCTGGCATAGAGAGTTAATTAATTCATATTTACTAAACCCCTTTGTGGGAGTGGCAGACTCTCAGTCTCAAGTTAAATGAATAAACATCCTGACCATATTTTGTTGACAAAGAGGATCATCTATCTACATACACATATGAAGACTCTTAGAGCCATGTGGCTGGGGAAATAGCTGGAGGGATCATGGCCATCATCTCTTTTCCCAAGAGATTATGTAAATCGGGGACATGGAGAGCTGGCTGCCTTCAAAATGTAGTTTGATACATGCATTTATACAGTTTATACAGTTTTAACTTTTAGGAATTGACACAGTACATAAAATATACAAGTTTTACAGAAACCATCAAATTGATGCAATTTATTAAAGGATTAGCTATGATAGAGTTGTAGGATGCAGCTGCTGCTAGGTCCATTCTGGAACCTCTAGAGTTTCACATTTCATTACTCTGGGCCCATAGTTAATGTTTTAATTAAAAAGAAAAAATATATTATTTACTTTTGCAAGTTTCTTGATGAACTACAAATCTTTGGGGAGGGGTGCTGTAGCTTGACAATAATTCCAACTGACCTAATTCTCACTTGCCAACATAAAATATGGATCAGATTGACTATATTTCAGTTTCTGTACAACACTAAATGTTGTTGTACAGTCTGTAGCTCAGAAATGATGTGAGTATTGCAACATGTGGGATGAATATTTATGAAATGTCTACATGAGCAAGAGTTTTGTGCAATTTTATGGAGTTTCCTTATCCATTTTATGGATATTTATTTATTCTTTATTTACTTTATTTATATTCCGCTCTTCTCACCCTGCAGGGGACTCAGGGCAGATTGCAGTGAACACATATAGACATGCATTTAATGCCTTTTGGACCAACAGACAGACACACAGATAGAGGCAATTTTTAAAACATCTGGCGACTAGGGGGAGCTGTCGCACTCCTTCATTTCTCAGCATCCTCAGTGTGCTTTCCTCAGCGTTCCTCAGCGTGCATTCCTAGAGATCTTATGGCCTCATAGATCCGTTAAATTTTGCCTCCCCACTATGTGGTGCCTTAATTTCCTACTTGACAGATGCAACTGTCTTTTGGGTTGTAAAGGTCGACATCAAACTACACAAATAGGTCAAGAGCCCACTTCGACCCGGGCAGGCCTCGAACTCATGACCTTCTGGTCAGAGCGATCTTATGCAGCTGACACTCAGCCAGCTGCGTCACATTCCCGGAAAATTGGAAAATTGTTTTCACTGTAACTCCCAGAAATCCCAGAGCCAGCATAACCAATGATCATTTTAATTGCTCTGAATAGGCAGGGTTATTTTAATACATATGTGTTATTGTGATAATTTTATGCTTATGTTGTTTTGTTAATTTTATGTCATGCTGTTTACTCTGTATGTTTTGTTGATGTTACTTGGAAACTGCCCTCGGGGAGATAGAGCAGTATATAAAGTATTATTATTATTATTATTTGCAATAGGATTTCCATATTTTGGTCCAACATGCTGTTTTTAGACCCAAGAGAGGTATTTCTTCTAACAGAAGACCTTCTGAGCTTTGAGGCACAGCCAGGGTTTGCAAAGTATCACCACCAACAAAATCTTAAGGGGGAAAAACCCTGGAGATCTAATGACCGTAAAACTAAATTGGTTATTGGGAAAGTTTTTCCTAAACATTAGGATGCCAGATGGAAGCAAATAGAAGAAAACTGGTTTCAGTGGTACCAGATACTGAGCATATTCTAGACAATATATTCAGTGTCTGGAATATCTTCTTTGAAGTTCAGACTAAAACCCAAAGCAAATTTGCCAGCTCTCCGACATAGAAGCCACCAGCTAGCAGTTACTACCATCTGTAGCAGAAGCAGCAAGCGTTTATCTGGGGTTTTTCTCCTGTTTTTGTTTTGTGCTGCCAGTTGCAAGAACTTATGCTTATGGCTGGTTTGTTTCTTACAGATTATTTTCTTTCAGTTTGCTGAGTCACCACCAGCCTCACAACTCACTATTCGGACAGAGAGCAACAGTACTTCTCCTCCACCACCACAAATACTATCAGGACCATTCAAGCTCAATAAAGGCTTGTAAAATCATCTCCTCTGAAGCATACACGCCTTTGGAGTTTTTTAAATGCTCTGTCTGTGTTCTTTTGTTCATTCTCTCTCTCTCTCTCTCTCTCGGTGGTGGTGGTGGTGGAGTATTGGTGAAGTGAACAGCTTTCAGGAAGGATGGTGCTGTTGATTCTAACAACTTCATTTTCATGGAGAATGTCGCAATGTCATTACTTAGTTTCTGTGGCAACCACATAGAAAGAGGGCAGTATTCTGTCATTTGGAAAAAATGAATGAGGACCAGAAACTTATTATAAGCAAAAGAGGAGGCTACCATTTTCTTTTGGAAGCCTTTAGTTTCACCTAATACATTTAAAGCAGTGTTTCTCAACCAGGCCCGGATTACCCATAAGGCCAACCTAGGCCATGGCCTAGGTGCGCAAGCCGAGGGGGGCGCAGATCACGGACCCCCCAAAAATTAAAATGTTGAAACAAATAAAAACGCAACACATTTTTCCCACCCTCTCTCGGCCTCGCCCATAGATGTCTATGAGAACGGGCCCTGTCCTGAAGACTACACTCCCCATCATGTACCTCTCTTCACTTCTACCTCCCTCCCCACAGGAGAAAGACTACGCCTCTCGGCATGCCCCGTGGGGGTTGCGGTGGGGCCGAGCCAATGGGAGGTGGTGAGGGTGGAGCCAGGGGGCATGGCCGGGCAGCAGAGAGAGAGAGCGGACTCATGGGGATGGCAGAGGGCACCAAGGAGGGTCCACCCCTCCAGCAGGGCAGGCCGCGCTTCGAGCAAGTAAGTGCCGGGGCGCCGCGCGACGGGGACTGGGAAGGTCCCGCCAGAGATGGAGTCGCTTCCTCAGGAAGCCCGCATTGCTTGCCTCAGGTGGCCCCGCCCCCTCGGCGCCATCCCGTCCCCTCATTGGCCCTGCCAGATGTCACTCTCCCATTTGAATTCCCGCCCTTGGGAAAGCGCTTCTGTGATTGGCTCCCACTTCCCTTGACTCCTCTTCAGGGGCAGTGCTTCTGTCTTAGCGTCCTGAGTTCAAGTCCCACTTTGGGCAGAAAGCGTGACTGTGGAACTCCCTGCCACTGCATTGGGATGGCATTTTTAAAAATTGGTCTGAGTGATGTGGGGGTGCGGTAGAGGTTGGCTTAAAGGGGGCGTAATTTCAAAGTGTGGGCTAGGGCGCAAAAAGGTGTTAATCCGGGCCTGTTCTCAACCTGGGGATTGGGACCCCTGGGAGGCTCATGAGGGGGTGTCAGAGGAGACATCTGGAAACACAGCATTTTCTGTTGGTCATGGGGATTCTGTGTGGAAAGTTTGGCCCAAATCTATCATTGGTGGGGTTCAGAATGCTCTTTGATTGTACGTGAACTAGAGATCCCAGCAACTACAATTCTCAAATGTCAAGGTCTCTTTTCCCCAAACTCCATCAGTGTTCACATTTGGGCATATTGACTATTCATGCTAAGTTTGGTCCAGATTGTTTGAGTCCACAGTGCTCTCTGGATGTAGGTGAACTACAACTCCAAAACTCAAGGTCAATGCCAACCGTACTCTTCCAATATTTTCTGTTGGTCATGGGAGTTCTGTGTGCCAGGTTTGGTTCAATTCCATCATTGGTGGAGCCCAGAATGCTCTTTGATTGTAGGTGAACTATAAATCCCAGCAACTACAACTCCCAAATGACAAAAATCAACACCACCACCACCCCCAACCCCACCAGTATTCAAATTTGGGCATATTGGATATTTGTGCCCAATTTGGTCCAGTGAATAAAAAAAACCATAGCGCATATCAGATATTTACATTATAATTCATAATAGGAGCAAAATGATAGTTATGAAGTAGCAACGAAAATAATTTTATGGTTGAGGGTCACCACAACCAAAGGAACTGTATTAAGGGATTGCAGCATTAGGAAGGTTGTGAAACACTGGTTTAAGGTCGAAATATTTTCATGTACTGAAGTAGTGATTCATTTTACAGATGCTACCACTTTTTGAAAAATATGCCATAATATTACTAGTTTTAGACTGCAATCCTTTAAAAAGTCTAACTGAACTAAGTGGATCTAACACAGAGAATAGACAACATCCTACATCCACTTCAGACAAATTGAATCAATAGCAATTTGGTGAATTGGCACCCATGGAACTACTCTTGTTGGGATTAACAGTTGGATTTATGTCAACATATAGGATTGTGGTGTTAAGAACCATATAAGAGTTATGCCATATGTGTAATGTAATCCGCTCTGAGTCCCCTTCGGGGTCAGAAGAGCGGAATATAAATAAAGTGTATTATTATTATTATTATGAGATATGAGGCATAAGAAACAGTTTCTTGGCCCTCCATAGGAGCTCAAGTATTCAAAAACATAGTGTGTGCACTGTTTTATGGTTTTATTGTTTTTATGGCTTTACATGAAAATACGTCATATTGCATATTCTAGAGGGACAGATGGTTCAGAGTCAACAGTGTCAGTTCCTTATGATCAGTTTAAACTGAAACTAAGAAAGCTTCAAGTGTTATTTAAGAGCTTTAGCAGTCACAGGGTGGCATCCAATTAACATCCTCAACACATTTGAGCCAGTGTGGTAAAGTGGCATATGTGGTGGACTATAACTCTGGAGAACAGGGTTCAAATCCCTTTGTACCCTGAGACCTTGGGCAAGTCACTTGCTCCTAGCTTCAGAAAACCTGATAGTAGAGTCACCATAAGTTGGAAACAACTTGAAGGCATACCACCACCACCACCACCACAACAACAACAACAACAACACAATAAGATCAGGAAGAGGGGCTATCTGTTCTGCATAGGATGGGTAGAGAGCTTTGAAGGTTACTTTTAGTATGAACAATTATGATGAAATCTCAAAAGTATACATAACTGACCAATAGTAGGATGGGACTTGGAATGTCATCCAACATCCAAGAGATCGCAACGGTCCGAGGACCAAAATCTTTTGGAAGTCCCATCGGTCAGAACCTGTCACTTGTCATCTATGAGACAGCGTGCCTTTTCGGTAGCAGCGCCTAACTTATGGAATGCCTTGCTGGAGGAGGTCCGAGCAATAACAGACTTGTCCTCCTTCCGGAGGGTTTTCAAGACTAACCTCTTCCGGCAAACATTCAACCTTTAGAGGTGCAGCTTAATCCATACTCTCTGTTTTAGTATAAATTGCTTTTATTGTGTTTTAAATGCTGTTTTGTGATTATGTCTTATGCTTGTTGTGAACCACCCTGAGCCTATTGGGAAGGGTGGTATACAAGTTGAAATAATAAATAAATAAATAAACACTAATGCTTATTTCTGGATATAGTCTACATGTCATTATATTCTTCTTCCTAAAAGTAAGGGACTATCCTGCCCCTCTTCTCTATAATATACTTTAGATGATAAGGAAGGGGGAGCAGGAGGATGCAGCAAAGAGTAGAAGAAGGGGAAAAGTCCCTTCACATAACTGCAAGTTTACTCACGTGAGATTGGATTTCACCTAGAATATCCATTTATTCAAAGAGAAGCTCCAATGTGTAATGTTCTGTGTTTCCTGTACCGCTAATCGGTTTCCTGAACAGTTGAAAAAATCCCATAGTTGGAAGAGCTTCTGTGAAGATTTAAGTGCTGCAATGCAGTGCTTTTTTAAAAGAAAGAGAATGAGAAATTGGACATCGATGGAACACACTGTTGCTAATGGAAAGGACCTAAAGAGGTCATGGGAAGATACCCTTTTTTTGTTGAAAGGATGGTTAATTGGGTTTCTTTTCTCCCCATGTCTCTGAAACCTTTAGCTTACAAATGAAGTATTCCCCACTGCATATATAAATTGCCTATTATAAGGATCAACAGACATTCTTTAACACTCTTCTGAGCTATTCTGTGGAGGTGGCATTCCATGGGAGGTAGCACCTATACAAATTGGGGTAAGGCATTCTGTCATGCTATTACTCAAAGCTTGAGAAAGATATTGAAATTTACTGCCTCGTTTCTCTACACTGACAGGAGGTGAGGGATATTTATTTATTTACCACACATATCCTGCCCTTCTCAACCCCCAAAGGGAACTCAGGGTAGCCTTACAAAGGCAACAATTCAATGCCACATATTAATACATTGGGGAATAAACAAAAACATTAAAACCAAACCCATTTTTTACCTTTACATGGAGCCCGTCCACTAGGGGTGGTTGATCCATAAAAAAATGATTCTAAAATCCCTTGCTGGATCGTTATAGAAATTATTCTGAAAACATTTAACTAAATTTCATAATGGAAATGTAATTACTAACGAATTTTTGTTTTTATTTGTTAGGCCAGCTGGGAGGCTAGAATGGAGGGCTTGCTCTCCTCTCTTCCCTCCCCCCTCAGAAGCAGCCTCAGCTCAGGGAGCATCACAAGCATTATATTTAATGTGAGATGGCTCTCAGCTCTCAGCTGGGAGGGGCAGGGAGCGAATAAGGGAGAGCAAGCACTCTCTTCCTCCCTCCCAGCCCCCCCCCCCCCAGCTCAGAAGCATCGCGCATTAAATATACTGTGAGATGCCTCTCAGCTGAGAGGGGCAGGGAGGGAAGAAGGGAGAGCAAGCACTCCCGTCCTCCTTCCCTCCCCCCCCAGAGCTCAGAAGCATCGTGCATTATATTTAATGTGCAATGCCTCTCAGCTGGGAGGGGCAGGGAGGGAAGAAAGAGAGCAAGCCCTCCCCTCTTTCCTCCCTCCCTCCCCAGCTCACCAAGCTTTGGCGCGGTTTAGATCTTGGCAGAGAAGGAGGGGGCATCCCCTCGCATCCTCCTTCCATGCTGAGAACTAGGAGGAATTTCCTCTCGTTCTCCAGGCTCTCCCTCCGCTTGTGAGGGAGAGCCTGTGGAAACTGAGGAAAGCTCGACCGGGCTGCTTCCAAAGCGCCCACCTCAGCTGGCGAGAGGAGAAAGGCGGGTGCTGCTGCCCTCCAGTCTCCTCTCGCAAGTTGAGAACTGAGGAGGGGAAAAATGACCTAATAATGTGACCTTTACAAAAATTTGCAATCCCGAGTTCGGTTTTGAAACTTCACTTCCGGGTTGGATGCCGAGGGTCAATATAAGGTCAAAATAATTTCAAATACGAACTATTAATGGATTTCAAAGTATTTAAAGTGGAGATATCCACCCCTACCCCCCACCATGTGCCCCTTTTACTTTTGGTCACAAGAGCCTTGGGGACTTATTCAAAGCTAAACTACTGGTCACCAATAGTAATGGGAGATGTTTTTCAGAGCCTAGTGGCATTGGCCCATTTTTGAGACAACAAATAAAAGCAAAAAGATAAATCACTGGAGCAATGAAGAAAAACAGAAGGGAATTTTATATTGCTTAGACAGCAGCACACTTTGGCAGAGAAGGCTAAAATCATTACCACACTACAACTCCCATGATTTCATAGCATTGAGCCATAGCTGTTTAAGTGCTATCAAACTGCATTATTTCAACAGTGTAGATGCAGTCAAACAGCCATCTTACCAGTATGTGAAAGAGGAAGAGAAGGAAAACAAAATACCCATGGATCCTTCTAAGAACTATAATTATTCATTTTTAAAATGAAATTCCGATACACATTTCAATGTGACTTTATTTTTAAGACTACCCTCAATTCCCTTAGACATGATTTTTTTAAAAAAAGAAGATACAAGCAGAATTTGGGAAATATACTTTTGTGGAAAACAAATCCCTGAATCCCCAGTCAACATGACCAGGGCCAACCAGGACATTCTGGGGGTTCATCTCTTACAAAGTAAAGTTGCCCAGCCTGGCAGTCTTACTCTTAAACAATCAGAAGTAGATATATGGGACATAACTGGAATGTAGACATTAACCAGGTGAGCAAATGTAGAGTCAGGAATTATTTATTTATTTATTTATTTATTTATTCATACTTATCTGCCGCCCTTCCCCGAGGGCTCAGGGCGGCTAACAGCATGATCATAAAACAATCGAACATACAAGCATTAAAACACAATAAAACACATCTAAAAATACAATAAAACAACATAAGAGCCACAACTGGGCGAAGTGTGACACAAGGTAAAACAGGTAATCAAATATGGCGGCGCATAAAGTTCATCCGGCTCCAAATGCCTGCTGGAAGAGCAAGGTCTTCAATGCTTTCTGAAATGAAAGGATGTCCTGCAAGGCACGAACGTCTGCAGGCAGCAAGTTCCAGAGCATTGGAGCCACTATTGGGAAGGCCCGCCGATGGGTTGCCGTCAAACAATACAATTTGGGGATGGGAATGACCAAAAGATTCTGGTCCTCAGAACGCAACAATCTGATGGGATAATACGGGATGAGGCGGTCCCGCAGGTACACTGGCCCCAGACCATGTAAGGCCTTAAAAGTTAAAACTAACACTTTGAAGGTGATCCAGCATTCTACCGCTAGCCAGTGCAGTTCGCGCAGAATGGGCGTGATGTGAGCGCTCCCCGTGCTCCCCGTGAGGAGCCGGGCTGCAGCGTTCTGCACCAGCTTGAGCTTCCGGATCACCGACAGAGGAAGGCCAATGTACAGAGCATTACAGTAGTCTAGCCTAATAATGCAAGTTCTTCCTATCAAATTAGCAGCCTTTGTATAAACAACAGAGCAAATCTGCGTGTGTTCTTTTGCACTCATTCCCTGATTTGCTGCTACAAACAGAAGTATTCAAATTCTGACCCAATGATGTTTTTTCTTAGAATGCAATTCTTTCAAAGCACCATAGGGACCACCTTGGCTCTAACCCAGGCAGCTCCCTTAGCAATTGCTAAAGATCTGGATGTTTATAGGGAGGGTTTTTTAAAACTGTTTTCTTCTACTCACCATCTCAAGCCTCCTCCTTTCAAGCTTGAGTGCAAATGCAGATTCTGATTCAGAAGCAACTTTGTAGGAAGGATAGGGAAAATGTAATGTGCTGTGGAGGATTTTTTTTTAAAAAAGCATTAGTCACACACTTCTTTGGGATTATAACTGTTACATTCCTTCACAAAATAAAGCTGGCCAGTAATGCCCCAATTTCACAGAGTGGGAATAGAGGCCAGGAGGGACTTGCCAGGAATTTCCAGTAAGTCAAAGCTTTATTGAAATGCTTCAACACAAATGTCCAGGCTGAAGGCCAATATCCCTCTATGAAAAAAGAACAGGAAAGCCTGCACCTCCAACCCAAATGCTGTTACAGTTCCCATCATCCATCACCATTTGCCAACTTTTCAGAGGCTGCAGGTAATTTGAATCAATCACACTCAAAGGGGCCCGGAATCCTCCTCCTCTTCTTTCCAGCGGCGCCTTCCATCCTCCTCCTCTTCCTCCAAGCAGCGCCTTGTCCCTCTCGCCGGTTCCGCCCCTCCCTTCAGTGAAGGAGAGGGCGAGCCGCCGCCGGCAAGAGGGAAGAAAGCGCCGGCGGAAGTCCCACCCGCACGGCGGCTCAGGCGTCTTTCCCCGCCGCCGCCCCGCTCGTCCACGCCCCAAACGGGAGCCGGGCGGCGGCGAAAAGCGCCTGGCGCTTGAGTGCAAATGCAGATTGAATGCAAATGCAAGGAGATCTCGCAGTTTCCTAGCAGCCGCCTCTTCGGAGAAGGGAAGACAGGCGCAAAGGGGAGCCCTCTTGCGCCTGTCTGTCTTCCCTTCTCCGAAGAGGCGGCTGCAGGGAAACCGCGAGATCTCCTTGCAGCCGCCTCTTCGGAGAAGGGAAGACAGGCGCAAAGGGGAGCCCTCTTGCGCCTGTCTGTCTTCCCTTCTCCGAAGAGGCGGCTGCAGGGAAACCGCGAGATCTCCTTGCAGCCACCTCTTCGGAGAAGGGGGAAGACAGACAGGCGCAAGAGGGCTCCCCCTTTGCAGGGCGAGCCGGGCGGCGGCGCGCCTGAGCCACCGTGCGGGCGGGACTTCAGCCGCGCCTTCTCCCTCTCGCCGGCGGCTCCGCCCCTCTTCCCTTCAGTGAAGGGAGGGGGGATCCGGCGAGAGGGAAGAAAGCGCCGGCGGAAGTCCCGCCCACACGGCGGCTCAGGCGCTTTTCGCCGCCGTCCGGCTCCCATTTGGAGCGCGGACGAGCGGGGCGGCGGGGAAGACGCCTGAGCCGCCGTGTGGGCGGGACTTCCGCCGGCGCTTTCCCTCTCTCGCCGGCGGCGCTCCGCCCCTCCTCCCTTCATTGAAGGGAGGCGGCGGAACTGGCGGAAGGGAGAAGGCGCTGCTGGGAGGAAGAGGAGGAGGATGGAAGGCGCGCTGGAAAGAAGAGGAGGAGGATTCCGGCCCTTTTGAGCCCTCTGGGAGCCTCTCGTCGCCCAGCCAAGAAGCCACGCCATGCCGCCCGAGTGCGTCTTACTTTCGAGTACGGCTTATATAAGCCGTACCCCTCTGACACCCCCGATACGTCTTACAATCGGGGGTGTCATACTTTCGGGGAAACACGGTAGAAGAAACATGCTCCCCGGCCCTAACTTTAGCAGGAAAATATTAGTTTGCCCATTCCAAGTCTGTTTCTCCCATCAACATTCATTTTTGCACTAGTGTTACCCAGGGATTTGTAACACTTGCCATCCATTTCTTCTATTCACTCTTGTGGAGACACATCTTTCCAAATGTAGTTTCAATATGATATGCCACGCTCTTGTTACATCCCAAATAGATTACTGCAACGCGCTCTACGTGGGGTTGCATTTGAAGACTGTTTGGAAACTTCAACTAGTCCAATGGGCAGCAGCTAGACTACTCACCGGAGCATCATGCAGGGAGCGTACCACCTGTCAACTCCACTGACTGCTGATCCAGTTCTGAGCACAATTCAAAGTGCTAGTCTTGACCTATAAAACCCTATACGGCTCCGGCCCAGCATACCTATCTGAACGTATCTCCTTCTACATCCGGCCTAGAAATTTAAGATCTTCTGGAGAGACCCTGCTCTCAGCCCCACCCTTGTCACAAATGAGACTGGCAGGGACAAAAGACAGGGCCTTATCGCCGAGTTACAGAACTCGGCGAGACGACAGCCACCAGGCTGGTTTCCTTTCTAGTAGATTTTATTGTATTAACTCAATGTTTTAATTATTTATAATTACTGTTTTTATTTATTTTATTTATTATTTATTTATTATTTGGGTTTCTATGCCGCCGACTCCCTGAGGCTCGCGGTGGCTCACAGGAACCGAAGGTACAACTACACACAAGCAATGCGATAAAACATCTAAGACAATTAAACAGTTAAAACAGCAAAATACAAAACCCCCAGGTACAGTTCAGAAATTAGATAGCGTGACACCCCAGGACAGCGGCTAAAGCGGAACATGGGCAGGACCTACTCACCGAAGGCCTGCTTAAACAAATAAGTTTTGCAGGCGCGTCTAAACGGGAGCAGGTCCTTTATAGCCCGCGTTCCAGCCGGGAGGGCGTTCCACAGCGTAGGAGCTATAACGGAGAATGCCCTCCTGCAAGTAGATGTCAGTTTAGCCGATTTTGCTGAGGGTATCTCTAACAAATTAGCATCCTCGGAGCGTAGTGATCTCGGGGGACAGTGTGGGGTGAGTCGGTCCCTCAAGTACGCTGGCCCCAGGCCATGCAAGGCCTTAAAGGTAAGAACCAACACCTTGAAGGAGATCCGGTGCTCGATTGGGAGCCAGTGCAGATCCTGCAAAACAGGTGTGATGTGGCGGCCTGCTGGGGTTCCAGACAGGAGCCGGGCGGCAGTGTTCTGCACCAGCTTGAGCTTCCGGTCGCCGACAAAGGAAGGCCAACGTAAAGCGCGTTACAGTAATCCAGCCTTGAGATGACCGTAGCTTGGATCACCGTGGCCAGGTCATTCCGGAGATATAGGGGCCAGCCTCCGAGCCTGTTGCAGATGAAAAAAGCAACCTAGCTGACCGCAGAGACCTGGGCCTCCATGGTCAGCGGGGAGGCCAGATGGACCCCAGGCTCTGCCCGGAAGGCGATGGGCATAGCGCCACACTGTCCAGGGTCGGAAGCTGGACATCTACACCACCCGAGCGGCCTGACCACAAGATCTCCGTCTTCGCCGGATTCACCCACAACCTACTGGCATGCAGCCATCCAGTAACGGCCTCGAGGCAGTGTTGGAAATTATCGGGGATGGATCCCGGCCTGTCCTCCATCCTCAGAATGAGCTGGGTGTCGTCAGTGTACTGGTGGCACTCCAGCCCATAACTCCGCACCAGCTGTGCAAGCGGCTGCATGTAGATGCTGAATAACAGAGGGGAGAGAATGGCCCCTGTGGAACTCCACAAGCTAGTGGGGAGCCTCGGAGACCACCTCGCCCCTCCTCACACGCTGAGACCGCTGGTGGAGGAAGGAGGTCAGCCATTTAAGAACTGTCCCCTCACTCCAGCCATGGCCAGGCGGTGGATCAGTAGATTGTGGTCGACCGTGTCAAACGCTGCCGTGAGGTCCAATAACACGAGCAGCGCAGACCCGCCTTGGTTGAGCTGGCAGCGGAGTTGATCTGTGATGGAGACCAGGACCGTCTCTGTCCCGTGCCCCGAACGGAAGCCGGACTGGAAGGGGTCTAGCCATGTTGCATCATCTAAGAAGGACTGCAACTGCTCCATTACTGCCCTCTCAACTACCTTGCCCAGGTACGAGGTTCGACACTGGTCGGTAGTTGGAGGGGAACCGCAGGATCTAGTGACGGTTTCTTCAGTAATGGAGCTACCACCGCCTCTTTTAAGCACTCTGGGAAGAATCCTTGCTCAAGGGAGCTATTTACGATGTTCAACAGAGGCCCACGTAACCCCTCAGGCAGGATCTAACAAGCCAGGAGGGCACGGGTCGAGGGAGCAGGTGGTAGGCCTGGTTGCAGCCACAATCTTATCAACAGCATCTGCGTCCAGTGGCGAAACCGGTCGAGGGTGGGCCGGCGGAGGGCCACGGGGTCTCAAGTTCTCTTACTGTATCAATTGTGGCAGGAAGGTCCGGCGGAGATTCAGAATCTTGTCTGTGAAATAGCTCTGGAAAGCACCGGCGGTAGGGGTCTGATCGCTGCTTTTTGGGACAGTAGGGACCGTCGTCAAAGACCGAATTACCTTAAACAATTGAGCCGGGCGTGAGCTGGCAAGACGCTATCAAGGCAGAAAAGTACACATTTTTGGCTGCCTTGACAGCACGCTCTCATAAGTATCTTTAAATAGCTTATAAGCTGATACTGAGGCTCCGTCACGGAGGTTCCTCCACACGCGCTCTAGCCGTCTCCTCTCCCGCTTCATTGACCTGAGGTCCTCTGTATACCAGGGGATCGATGTTTGCGGGTCGGAGGAGGGCGCCTAGGGGCAATCTCGTCGAGAGCTCTGGCTAACGAGGTGTTCCAGGCTTGAACCTGCTCGTCGACAGAGACGCTGATAGACTCAGATCCCTCAGAGCATTCAGGAACCTTTCGGGTTCCATAAGTTTCTTCAGGCGAACCAAAATTTGTTCGGCGCCCTTGCATGGAGGGGCGGTTGCTCAACCCGGATCCTTAGGTCACAGTGGTCCAACCATGGAACCTCTATTACGGAGGCTAGGTCCACTTGGATTCCCACGCTAAATACCAGGTCGAGGGTGTGCCCTGCCGAGTGCGTGGGCCCCGAGTTATAGAGGAGAGGCCTAATGTCGCCATGCTCGAAATTAGGTCCGCGGCTGCAGATGGAACGGAGGCTGCGTCGGCGTGGACATTGAAGTCCCCCAGAACAATAAGTCTAGGAAACCTCAATGCCCACTCCGACACAGCCTCCAGCAGCCGCGCCAGGCTCTCTGCCGGTGCGCTAGGCGCACGGTACACCAGCAAGATCGCCAGGCTCTCCTGAGACTCCCACACCAGGCCGGCACTTTCAAGCCCGAGGTGGTGGCGCAGGGATCGCCCTAAGGTGCAATCCATCACGGGAGAGTATTGCCACCCCACCCCCCCCCCCGTCCCCCGTTCCTGTTCTGGTGCGTGGCAGCGTAGTCAGGGAACCACTTCCTGGAGACAGGTGGTATCGCTCTCCTGGAGCCAGGTCTCCGTTATACAGCAAAGGTCCGCTTTGAGGTCTTCACAAAACTCCCTGATAGTGGCGGTCTTGTTCCGAATGGATCGGGCGTTAACCAGCACCAGAGTGGAAGGGGGGATAGCTGGAGCTATAACGTTAACCAGCACCAGAGTGGAAGAGGGGATAGCTGGATGTCTATCAACAGCGTGCTTAGGAATAGGACGCAGGTCAGAGCCGGGCTGAGTTCTTCTATGACTCAGTCCGGATCTCGCAGTTAATCTCGCATTTTGTTTTGTTGTGTATTTTATTGTGTTTAATTGTCGGCATCGAATATGTGCCGGCTGGAAGCCACCCTGAAGCCCCCCCCCCCAGGGGATTGAGAAGGACAGGGTAAAAATACCCAAAATAAATAAATAAATACTCTAGGCCAGGGGTGCTCATTAGGTAAATCACGATCTACTGGTAGATCGTGTAGAGCATCCTGGTAGATCGCAGGCAGGGCGGGAGGAAGGTTTAGTCCTGCCCCACAGGTTCCCGACGCTGCCCAAGTGCTGCCGGCCCTGGGTTATCTGAGGTCCTTTCCACACAGGTGAATAAAATCCCATGTTATCTGCTTTGAATCAGATTATATGGCAGTGTGGACTCAGAAAACCCAGTGCAAAGCAGATATTGTGTTATATGTTTCACATTTTTGTAGTGGGTAGGTAGATCATTTTGACTTGGTTGTTTTATAAGTAGCTCGTATGCTGAAAAAGTTTGAGCACCCCTGACCTAGGCTTTATGTATCTTGTTTTGTACTAAGTAGTCCAGACTTTGTGACACCACTTGTACAAGAATGCACATTCAAGAATGTTCTCAGAAACTTTTCTTCATTTTTACTTCCTACACTTGGCATAGCTGTGCTCTGAGGGAATCCCCCAAGATGGCTAGTTCTCAAATGCTGTCAACGCCCACTTCCCACTACCTTCCCAGTCAAAGCCCACCTTTTTCCCTTCCCAATTTGCTCATGATTGCTGTTTCCCAGGACAGCCTTTGTTGCCTGGAAACAAGCCTGACATCCAAACCTCCCTCTCTCCTCCTCTCTGTCACCATCAGCCTTACTTCAGAGCCGCCCGCACACATCTGCTATACATCCTCAGTAATTTTGTGAAATTACCAAAGTAACAAGGAGCCAGATGGAATGATACACTGAATAATATTTTCTTTCAAGACAACTGTGAGCATGAAGGGATGGAGGGAAGGCCAGTACTTTGGGTGCTCATTTCTTTGGACCATCCTAGCCACACAATCCAAGCCACACAATCTTATCAGTAAAGAAAGAAAGCATATGGTAGATCCAGCAGTCAAGGGGAAATGACGACAGAGATTATTGCATACCTGGGCTTATGGATCTGTGATGAATGAGCAGGCAGAAAGGGGCTGGAGTCCTAATATATACATGATTGTGATTATTGATACCTCAAGTCCCTTTAAAAGTACCAATAGTTTCCAGCCTTGGCCCCCCAGATGCTATCAGACTTTAGCTCCCCAAAATCCTAGCCAGCATGGCCAATGGTGAAGGATTCTGAGAGGTGTAGCCCAACAGGATCTAGGGACCCATACAATGGGAAGTATTAGCTTATACTTGGTTAATGGCAAGAGGAACATGTAAACATTTCTATCCAAGTATGAAAGCAACACATGTACAATGTGGATCTGCTGATGAGAGAGGTATGTCTTGTTTTCCTTGACTGGGGAGCTGTTTGGGGACAACCATATTTGCTCAAACACTGCTATTGAGTGTTATATACACACCCTCTGTGCCCTCTGTTAATTAGGTGGTCAATTATGAGACATATTTGGAGGGGGGGCGGACAGTAAAGGTCTGTTTTTGTGCCAAAAACCAAGCTGAGTTGAGGAAATTTTGTTGCCTCAGACAAAGGACAAGCTGTACAGACACACACACACACACACACACACACACACACTAGCCCTGGCCCCATCCCACATTCCAAATGCAACTTCTCCCTAGACTCAAAATTAAATGTTATTTTTACTACTAGAGAAGGAATAATATCCTCCATCACTCCTAGATCTGCAGGTCAGTTTAGTAGAAAGGAGAAGCCATGTTGCATAAATAGATGTGTCCTTCAATAGAAGGACACATCTTTCTCACCCCAGGGATGAGAAAGGCAGTATGTAAATACTGTAAATAAATAAATAAATAAATAAGGCAATGCCCAGGGGATTCAGGATCATTTAAGGGGCTGTCACAGTTCTCAGCATCTTCCATACGAAGGGGTTGCATCAGTCTGCCTAATAGTAGGGCCTGCATTGCTTTGAACACCCAGCTCTGTTTAGTTAACTGGGTTAGATTAGTCCATTTTAAGATTGCAGACAAATTCCATTTCAAGAATGAGAGTTTTGCTTTCAGTAGCAGGAGCCTTGCATCTAACCTCCTTTATAATACCTTTTCTACTTGTTATAGCAGGCACATAACAGGCAGGCAGCCTGGAGTCTTTTCTCCTTCTTATGCCTTGCCTCTTACATTTCTCAAAGATCTGCTACCTCCTCCTCCTCCTCCTCCTTTTCTTCTTCCAGTTTTAGAACATCTAAATTTAAATGATGTGTCCTGGAATCCTAACTCATGATTGGGTACCACAGTTTTTCATGATCATATCAAACTGAAATCTTTTGGAAAGGCATGACCTTGTTAGATATCATAATCTTTTGTAAAGTATGGTCTTCCTGGGAAGAGTTAAAAACTTGCTTGAGTCAGCCTTCTCCTTAGTGGTAAATATACCCACTAGTATTCATACAAGGCAATTAGATTTCTCAGCTGTTAGACTGATATATCTAGATATCGCTTTGAATTGTCAATGATCTCGATCTGTCTGTGTGTGTGTGTGTGTGTGTGTGTATGAATATCAGAAGTGTTATTTCAGTTGTCCAAAAAAACATCTACTCTCCCTTAAAAAATCTTGGTATAAATCAGGCTCTCAATATGACAAACATAGTCTTTGTTAAAATATCAGAATTGGTTTACTCACAAACTTCAAGTATTCAGCATATACTTACATTGCTTATCAATGCAGTTACAGATAGGATTTGAAGTAATATCTCTGTGCAGATAACACAGTGCATAATTCTTGTCTTAGCAGTCCATAGTCTAAAGCAGTGGTTGTCAACCTACGAGTCCCCAGATGTTCTGGCCTTAAACTCCCAGAAATCCTAACAGCTGGTAAACTGGCTGAGATTTCTGGGAGTTGTAGCCCAAAACACCTGGGGACCCACAGACTGAGAACCACTGGAGCATCTCTCTAGTCTGAGAGTCTAATAGTGTGTATTGCAGTCAGTTTCTACAGACTTCTAAAAGCATACAGTTTCTAAAATGGAGTCTGAGATGAACAGTCCCAGATCTGGTCACATGGTCTGCAGACCTCCTATAACATAGAATTAAGGGAAACTGAAAACCAATACACACATATACAATACAGTAAGCAATCTGAATTATATACTAAACAAATTACTTGTATAAGAGGCTTATAGAAAGTTGCTATTTCTAACAAAAGAGTGGGCAGGTCACTGTTATTTCTCCTTCCCTTTTTTATGGTCCACTTGAACCAGGCATGTAGCCGGGGGGGGGGCTTAGGGGCTTCAGCCCCCCCAATTCTCAGGGTGGTCCGCAAGAAGGCCTTACTGGTACATTATTTAAACTGTTATGTTTATTCATATCATGATCTGATCACCATGCTCAATATATCCCATATCCATGTGGGTATTGGGATAACGATACAAAAAGTTTGGTAGGGTAGACCCTCTCTCACTCATACACAGCCCCCCCCCCCCCCCCCCCGAATCAAAATCCTGGCTATGGCCCTGACTTGAACTCAATATTTATTGAGACATACGTTGTGTCAGCATGGTTGCACAATATTTGATTTCCTTCAAGGGATTGGGCCACAGTGGTTCTTTGATAAGAAATATTTCGGGATGGGGAGAGAGAAGGGAGATTCATCCTATATTGATTCCTTTACATAAAAACATAAGTGTGTCAATGTGAAAAGAGGTATGCTGCCTGTAGGAGTTATATGCATGTTGTCATTTTTCTATTAACTCCACACAGGCTGGCTGGCATCCTCCAGAAAGCAAAATGAAGAGGCTTCCCAATGAAGATGAGCAAAGTAAATTTATTATTATTTATTATTTACTTCATTCTATTCTGCCCTTCTCACCCCGCAGGGGACTCAGGGCGGATTACAATGTACACATTACATTTAGACACACAAACACACAAGACAGACAGAGGCAATTTAAAATCTGGCAACCAGGGGGAGCTGTCCCACTCCTTCATTCCTCAGCATGTTTTCTGGAGATCTTTTTTATGGCCTCGTAAATCAGTTAAATTGGTACCTTAATTTCCTACTTGACAGATGCAACTGTCTTTCAGGTTGCAAAGGTCGACAGCAGGCTACACAATAGGTTGAGAGCCCACCTCAACGCGGGCAGGCCTCGAACTCATGACCTTCTGGTCAGTAGAGATCTTATGCAGCTGACACCCAGCCAGCTGCGCCACATTCCTGGTGCACTAAGCTTGCCTAGCTTTCAACAGGCCTCACGGCCTCTGAGGATACCTGCCATAGGTGTGGGCAAAACGTCAGGAGAGAATGCTTCTGGAACATGGCCATCCAGCCCAGAAAATTCACAGAAGCCCAGTAATGCCAGCCATGAAAGCCTTTGACAACGCAAAGTAAATAAGGTTGGTGATTGTGGGCTGAATCTGTGGCACCTCTGCATCGCTCTGAAGATGTAATCAGCCCTTTGGCAACCCTGCATTATGTTCCAACGCAGATTACAAGGATAACCACCACCCCCCCCCCTTCAATAACAACAAACTAACAAGCCCACATCTTAAATATTAGGATTGCTAGGCAGTCCTGCTCGTCTTGTTTGAAAAGCCCCCCGAGAAATGGGGCTTCTTCGGAGTATGGAAAAGCATCCATAAAAATAGAAAGCCACGTCAACGGGCCATATATGGAGTCTGCTGGAGTCTTCAGAGGAATACCCTTTTCGGACCACTGCTCTTGCGAAAACAAATCCCTACCGCAGTGCCGCTCCCGCCCCCAGATGAAGGAAAGCAAAACTTCCCATCATAACAAATACTTTTCTCCCCTTTCAAAATACCCTTCCAAACTCTCGCCTGCATGGGAGATCACACCCCCTTCTTGGGTCCTTTCACTGTTTCTTTTTACCCAATCTCTTCCTCTCTGTTTTCTTTTTTTGTATAGGAGGGGGAGGGAAATGCCCGGGATTGCGGTATATTGTGCAGCAGCAACAGCAGCAGCAGCAGCTTCTGATGAGTCAAGCTCCCCCAGACGCCTCCCTGGCGCTCCGGCTCTTCCCCCCTCCCTCCCTTCCCCTCCCCTCGTGCGCGCGCGCGCCCTCTTTTCCCTCTCCTCCTCCTCCCATCCGCCCCTCAATAGATGTCTATTAAAAGCTGCTGACGTTGGGAGCGACGGCCATCTTTGATGAGGGCACAGCTCCCGTTTCATTGAAGAAGGAGACTCGGAGAGGTCAGGAGCGGCTCTTCTCCTTCTCCTTCCCCGGTTGGCAGCCAAGCCAGGCTTTGAGAGGAAGCAACGCTCCTGGAGCCCAGGTAAGGAGGGAAGGAAGCACTCACTGGCGCCTGCCTTCCTTTCTTTCCATTGCTAAAAGGTCTGCGGGGGAGAAAGGAGAGTATGAATCTCTTCAACCCTATGTTTGTTTCTGATTAGAGGGGGGGGGACCCTTATCAGGCCGAGGAGGGAAGGAGGAGCAGTAACCCCTCCGAATACGAGAGAAGGAAGATGGAGAGAGAGAGAGAGAGAGAGAGAGAGAGAGAGAGACTCATTTGTTTACTGTTTAGTCTGAGAAGGAGGAGCAGAAATATCTCCAATCATGATGAAAGAGAGGATGGTGGGGAGAAGCATTAATGCCAGCCATAGATGCAGGCGAAACGTCAGGAGAGAATGCTTCTGGAACATGGCCATACAGCCCAGGAAACTCACAACAACCCAATGCTTCCTGCCATGAAAGCCTTCATGTATATAATAATATAATATTCATGTATTATCTTATTAATGCTCTTATCCCAAGTATTCCTGCATAGGGAAAGCAAAGGGTTTGTTTTTGTTTTGCTGGCGTCTCTCTCTCTCTCTCTCTCTCTCTCTCTCATATTTCCTCTCTCGTTTTGGCGCATAGCTATGTTATGGCTGCCTCGTAATATGGTGGCAAGAGTTGGAAGGGTGTGTGTGTGGTTATATACCAGAGATATAGCGCGGTTTTTGTTGCATAGAGCGGCCGAGGGTCTTCCGCCGCAGCTCCACTTTCAGGACCCTGGACAGCAGCAGCAGCTCCGTCGCAGGAATCCATCAGGGGCTGCGCGCGCAGCTTCCAGCTCTGATGCCGCAGCAGCAGCAATACAAGGGGCTTGGATTCAGCACTCCGGACAGATCCCCTGTCTGCATTAAGGCTAAGGAGCAGGGTTTCCGGCTCAGAGGAAAACCCTGCAGACACTGCAGAGGGCTTGGGATTCAGAACCTCGGACAGCTCCCTGCCTGCATTAAGGATAAAGAGCAGAGTTTCCGGCTCAGAGGAAAACCCTGTCGACACAGGATAGGGCTTGGATTTCAGCACCTCGGAGAGCTCCCCTATCTGCATTAAGGGAAGAGCAAGAGTTTCCGGCTCAGAGGAAAACCCCGCAGACGTTGTAGAGAAGGGAGGCCAATCTCTTGCTTCAATGCCGGAGGTCTACGCATAATAATGTGTAAATAATAATAATAATAATAATAATAGCAACAACAGAGAAACATCGAGCTCAATCTAAGGCTTAGCCTCCACCGCACAGAACCAAGTGAAGCCCGCACAAGGACTGCAAAACGTTACTCATCCAACGGGTCTATTCTATTCTAGTCATTTATTACTCATTCAATGTGGCATTTAGTCAGTCATGGCTCCTTTCAAGAGGCCTCCTCTACTTGGGGAGGACAACAGTGGGGTTTAGTTCTGTATTTCCAAATTCAGGGTCCGATCAAGGCTGTTTACATGCCTCACATGCCTCACCCCCTTCCCCAGCCTCTTCAAAATTTCATCTCTAAATCCATCGCCATTTAGAGAAGCTGGGAAGCTCCCCTAACGGCGTCGTTGCAGAGTCCTGTCGCAAAATCTTCAGTTGTTGCTGTAAATGAGTATGAATCTCTTTCCCCCAATCAAAACTACGGACGCTTGTTTATCTAGGAAGAGATCCTTCCAATATGCAGAGGAATAACAATCACGATGGGGACTCTAAATAGAGAGCAGGCTGCAGGGTTCCTATTCCGCTTCATAGTGGTTTGGATCCCTTTCCCCTCTCGCCACGGCCACAGGGAGGGCGGCTTCATTCATGTTTCCTGTCTACTACGACATCATGTCGAGAGGCCATTCTGAAACCGGATTATGGACAGGAATCCTCCGGGAGTCTTTGGGGAAGAGGAGGGAGGGAGAGAAGGAGGGAGAGGAGATGGGTGCTGGAGATGGGCTTCAAAGCTCTCCCGCCCACCTCCCCAACCCACCTTTCTCTACCAGAGGGGAGGGAAGCCGAGAGAGGAGGAGGAGGAGGACCCTGATGCTGCAGAGCTCCCTCAACCGGGTGCGTGCTATCTTATGTAACGGATTGGCAGCGGGGGCTCCAGTAGCATTCCTCTCTATCACACACAATCTTGCTTCAGAAAGGCAGGACAGGTCTATTTTGTAAAAAAAGAAAAAGAAAGAAAGAAAGAGGGGGATATATATACATATGCTTATACAGAGAGAGAGAGAGAGAGGTTACCTCTTGACTAAAGATATTCTATCTATAAAGGTAAAGGTTTCCCCTTGATTGAAGATATGCTATCTATCTATGTATATCTACCTACCTATCTACCTACCTATCTATGTAGTATACCTTCAGTTGCAAGATGCACTTTCTCCCTATATCTCTAAAAGTGGGGTGTATCTTGTGTATTTTTGTGGGTAGTGCTGGTACTGAAATTGTAAGACACCATCAATTGTAAAACACACTCAAATCCAAAGAAATACAGTACCCCCCACACGTGATATATATATGCATACATACATATACATACTTATTTATATACATACCTATATACATATATACACACACTTATATATACTTATTTATATACACATAGATGCACACTTATTTATTTATATATATACTTTATATATACATATATACAAATATATATACAAACTTCTATATAGGCATATATAGATGCATACTTATGTATATATACATATACATATTTTATATACATATATGGAGGCATACTTATGTATATATACATATACATATTTTATATACATATATGGATGCATACTTATGTATATATACATATACATATTTTATATACATATATGGATGTATACTTATGTATATATACATATACATATTTTATATACATATATGGATGCATACTTATGTATATATACATATACATACTTGTTTATATATACATACATAAACATATTTATATACACACATATATATACACACACATGCATACATACATGGCTTCATTATCTAATATCTATGTACGTAATGACGCTAAGAATCAGGGCATCCTGATTAAAGCCGCATTTATCTTAGTGGTCTGTTGAGTCAAAAGAGAAACGACAACGCAGAAAGAACCGCAACTTGGAAACAACATCACCCAAGGAGACTTTCTGCTGTGCTTTCTGCAACCGAACTTGCCTATCTCAGATTGGCCTTTTTAGCCATCAACGCGCTTGTAAAAAGCGTGGGATGAGGCCTTCCTGAATCTTCGTTCGCGAAGTAATGCCGAGATATGAGTCAAAAGATGCTAGAGTATCAGGGATTTCAGCTGTTTCCACCTCTCTCTCTCTCTCTCTCTCTCTCTCTCTCTCTCTCTCTCTCTCTCTCTCTCTCTCTCCCTCTCCCCCTCCCTCCCTCCCTCCCTCCCTCCCTCCCTCCCTCCCTCCCTCTGCAAGAAGAGGAAGCGGGCGGGGGGGGGGGGTTTATTTTCAAAACAAACATGCCATGGCGTCTCTCTGGGAACCAAGGCACCAAGAGAGATGTCTGTTTCGATATAGCGCCTCCGTCTGTTATGATTTTGGAAGACTGATCGATTTGGAGGGAGGGAGGAAGACTGAGAACCTCTTCCCGGAGGCACCAGAGTCTCCATAGATAGAGATGGACGTCAAACACGCCCCCTTGCGACCCGCCCCTCTTGATCGGCTTCTCTTCTCGGTCACGTTTCGCCAGCCGCTCTTGGCGTCCATCTGCGGCATTCCAGGCGGAGCGGGAGGAGGAAGAGGAAGAGGAAGCACGTTCCTCGGACGGTGGTTCTGACGCCCTTCCCTTCCCCAAATCAATGGCGCACCTTTGGGCGCATCTCCGCTGGTAGCTCGGCAGCACTTCGACTGCCGTGGCGCAATGCTATGGCATCTTAAGAGTTGTGATTTTGTGCCAGCAAGCACCAGATTCCATAGCACGGAGCCATCTTTCTTGCCTTCGCTCGGTTTGGCTCCTCTGCGCTCGAGCCGGGCTTGTGATTCAAACCTGCGACAGCGGCCCGGCCCCACGTGACCAGCGCAGCACGCGCCTTCGAAGAAGCAGCCTCGCTCTATTTTTCTCGCTCCCCCTCCTCTTTGGAATGGTTTGGCCCGCCCCTAGGCAAAGCGGGGAGGGAGAGGCCACGCGGGAGAGGCGCGCGGGGGAGGAGGACGCCCCTCCAAGCTTCCTTCCTGGCGTCTTTGGGGTGCCTCGTGACTCCAAAGGAAATTGGAGGGGGGGGAGAAGGGGGGAGAGAAGAGGAAAATGGAAAAGTAGCGATAGGGATCGGGAGGGGAAAGGTATGGGAACTCAATGAGAATCTCTCTGCGGGGGCCCTGCTGCCAAGGCGGGATTCCACAAGGGCTCCTCCGCCTGCCAGGAAATGCAGCAATTGGATTAAGCCAAGGGTCGTTTGCGTGAGCAGCCGGGAACCTGTTCCAAGAAGGCAAGAATGACTCAGATGGCGCGTGGCACCAGGGAGGGAGGAGGAGGAGGAGACGAAGAAGAAGACGCCTGCCTTCGTCTCCCAAGAAGCAGAGAATCCTCAGAGCGGGAAGAAAGAGACCCTAAGGCAGAGTTTCTCAACCTGGGGGTCGGGACCCTTGGAGGGGTCGCTAAAGACCATCAGAAAATACATTATTTTCTGTTGGTCATGGGGATTCTGTTTGGAAGGTTTGGCTGAATTCCATCGGTGGTGGGGTTCAGAATGCTCTTTGATTGTGGGTGAACTATAAATCCCAGCAACTTCAACTCCCAAATGTCAAGGACTATTTTCCCCAAACTGCACCAGTGTTCACATTTGGGCATATTGGGGATTTATGCCAAGTTTGGCCCAGATCCATCATTGTTTGAGTCCACAGTGCTCTCTGGATGTTGGTCAACTACAACTCCAAAACTCAAGGTCAATGCCAGGGCCGTAGCCAGGATTTTGAGTGGGGGGGGGGCTGAGTTTGGTTCGGGGGGCTGAGACTGGGTGAAAGAGGGTCTACCCTAGCAAACCTTTTGTAATGTTATCCCAATAACCCCATTAATGTGGGATATAATGAGCATGGTGATCAGATCATGATTTAAATGCACATAACAGTTTAAATAATGTACCAGTAAGGCCTTTTCGCGGACCACCCTGAGAATTTCGGGGGGGGGCTGAAGCCCCCGTAGCCCCCCCCCGGCTACATGCCTGGTCAATGCCCACCAAACCCTTGCAGTATTTTTAGTTGGCCATGGGAGTTCTGTGTGCCAAGTTTGGTTTAATTCCATCGTTGGTGGAGTTCAGAATGCACTTCTACTGAACAATAAATCCCAGCAACTACAACTCCCAAATGACAAAATCAATCCGCACACCAACCCCAGCGGTATTTAAATTTGGGCGTATGGGGTCTTTTGTACCAAATTTGGTCCAGTGAATCGAAATATATTCTGCATATTGGATATTTACAATTCATAACAGGAGAAATATTACAGTTATTACAATAGCAACTAAAATACTTTTATGACTGGGGGTCACCACAACATGAGGAACTGTATTAAGGGGTCATGGCATTAGAAAGGTTGAGAACCACTGCGCCATCCAGCCCATCCCCTTTCTGCCATGCAGGAAAAGCACCCCTGAAGATAGCCATCCAGCCAGGCTTTGAAGCTGCAAGGCTATTCAGTGCTAATCAAGTTGGTCTATTGCAACATTCACACTTTTCTCCAGCAGACAAAAGTTATTTCTCCCACCCTGGACATTATTCCACAGATATATAAACCTCCCTTCCCAAGTTTCCTACAGACCTCACAAACCTCTGAGGATTTCTGCCATAGATGTGGGTGAAACGTCAGGAGAGAATGCTTCTGGAACATTGGCCATCTCTCGGCATTATTTCGCGAATGAAGATTCTTAGGAAGGACTCATCCCACGCTTTTGACAAGCACGTTGATGACTAAAAGGGCCAATCTGAGATAGGCATGTCTGGTTGCAGAAAGCACAGCAGAAAGTCTCCTTGGGTGATGTTGTTTCCAAGTTGTACGCCTGCCGTTTCATCCCTCGCCTATCGCTACAGGGCTTTTTGGAAGTTGGATGTGTCCTTTGAGCCTGTTCAATGGATCTGTCTGGTGGAGCGCAGCGTGCACAGAACTGGCCTCACCCTTTAAACCAAAGGTTTGTCTGCCGGGGCCTAGCAAGCTTGGACGGTGGCAGCAAGGTCCTCAGGTCGTAGGTTTGGTTCTAGTTTCTTTCTCTTAGATGGTTGACCTTACAGGGTTAGACGAGCACCATCTGCCTGGGTTTGAAATTAGAGTTTTCCTTCTCTTAGGATGGTTGCCAAAAGGCTAGAGAGGCCACCCTGCCCTTTGACACTCTTTGTCAAACCTTTCAGTTGTGACCTGTGGCATGGGAGGCCCTACCGGTGGCTATTATGCCACCACCAGCATGGCTCACAACTTCATTAGGGTTCGCAAGCCTCTCCCCCACTGCAAGGGGGCGCCAATGGAGAGGGAACATTGGCCATACAACCTAAAAAACACATCAACCCATCCAGCCTCTCTTAAAAACCTCCAACAACAACACTGACCAGCACAAAACGGGCACAAGCGCCCTGGGAGGGGAAGGACAACTCCCCAGTAAAAAAACCTCCAGGGAAGGAGACTCAACCAAGGCAACATGACCTTTAGCCCAGCGTGGAATACAGTGTTTCCCTCACTTATTTCTGGGGTTAGGTTCCAGGACCTCCCACAAGAAGTGAAAAACCACGATGTAGCGATGCTCTATTTATTTTAATATTTATACATTCTTTAATAGTTATAAACTATTTTAAGTCTTTATAAACTTAAAGTGAAGGAAACGATGGAAAGGTCCTTTAAGGCTGGAGGGAGGGAGGATTGAGGAGGGAAAGTGTCTTGGAGAGTGGGGCGAAGACCCCACAAAATAGTTCAAATACCATGATATATATTTTAAATTAATTTTTTTTGAAATCCGCAAAACAGTGAGTCCGCAATAAGTGAACTGCAAAGTAGCGAGGGAACACTGTACATCGCACCACGTTAAAACAGTGGATGTGGCTCTTAATGAGACATGCTGCATTATCATAGGATGTCTATACCCAACTCCACTGGATAAAATACATTGTTTAGCTGTTATTGCACCATCTGACATCTGCCGGGAAGTAGCAGCCAGTAATGAAAGGACCAAAGCAGTGACATCTCCAGCCCATCCTCTGTTTGGATATCAGCAAGCATGCCACTGCCTTTAATCAGGGGTTCCCACACTTTTTCAGCATGCAAGCTACTTATAATAAAACCAAGTCAGAAAGATCTACCGAGAGAAAAGCAGGGCGGAGCAGAGGGAGGGGCAGGGCTTGGCATGGCCTGGCTCCGCCCCCCTCTGGCTTTAGCTCTACCACAGCTTCTCCAGGCTTGAGGAGGGTAGTGCCAAGCCAGGGGTGGCATCGCTCGCCACTACTGGCTTGGCACTACCCTCCTCAAGGCTGAAGAAGCGGTGGTAGAGCTGTAGCTGGGGGAGTGGGCGGGGCTTGGCACGGCATGGCTCCACCCTCTCCCCCTCTGGCTTTAGTGCTACAACAGCTTCTCCAGGCTAGAGGAGGGTAGTGCCAAGCCAGTAGTGGCCGAGCAAGCCACAACAGGCTTGCCACTACCCTCCTCTGGCTTCAGCATTTCCACAGCTTCTTATGCTTATTTTGCTTACATACACAATGACACCTGTACCTAGACACCAGTGACAGTGAGTGCAGAGATGTGGGAAGAGTATATGGAGAGATGGAAATAAGACAGACAGCCTTCTTTGTGTTGGTACTCTAGATATTTTGGACTTATAAAGTCCCAAGATCCCTCTCTGCTGACCATGTTAGTCGTGATTAATACAAGCTGTTTTTCCAATTAGTCATAGAAGTATTGTTCCATTATCCAGGCGGAGGCCAAAAGGGGGTGCTAGAGAGAGAAGGATTGTCCATTTTATGAGGGTGGGGGAGATGAAGGAGTAAAATCATTTCCCCCAATTTTCTTATTCTCCCCACCCATTTCACCATCATCAAAACAACCATCGATGTGGAGGAGGGGGAATAACCAGTAAACATGGGGAAAATGTATTTTCACCTCCACCCCCTAAAATGGACCATCCTCTCTCTGGCGCCCCCTTTTAGCTTCTGTCCAGATATTAAAAACAGTACTGCTGGAGACTTCCAATTAGAAAAAAAAACCCCTCTGCCCCCTAGCAAGCAACTTTCCCATCTCTACTGCTTGAGATCCATTTTTGGTGGGGGATGACAATTCCCAAATGCATGGGGATGTTAAGAGATCAAACATTGGACCTTGAGCGCACAGAGCATGTGCTGTATCACTGAGCTGCAGACATTTTCCAGAAGTCATTTTGATGTTAAAGGGATTCAGTTTTCTAGGCCAAGGATTAGATTGCTAGAATAGGTCTAGAACTGCTAACATTTGTCTGTGCTACTCTTTCTTTCTCCTTTTTAGTACTTATCTGGGGAAAACAATAAAGGATCGGTCAATCTGAACATGACCTCTTATTAGACATTAATATTTATATCTTATTCCCATCTGCCCATGGCATTTTTGGTCTCTCTGGATTCATTATCTTTGCAAGTGGCATCCAGGCAGGGGCATAATTTATTATTATGTAAACAAAAAAGCATAAGAGGGAGAGATCAACAGATGTAGCGAAATACAGAGCATGCTCAGGTGCCATAAAGAGCTCACTGACATTTGGAGAAGCAACAGAAAACTCAATAGGAGAAGGAACAGAATTGCATAATACGCAGGAGGAAAGATCCGGCTAGAAAGAAAACCGAATAGCAAAAATATAGTTCAGGATCCCATTTGTATTCATGGTGTAATGGAACTGCGGGTTGGTTGAGAATTGGAAATACGAAGGGCTGAGAACAATTTGACAAGGAATATGATTTATTTCGCCTTCTGGGAATAACTGCATCAAGTTATATCCCTACAGTTTAAATTCTGTTCTTGGATTGGTAGCATTTCTCTTTTCCAAAGTCATCTTCATTCTTTAAAATCACCAACCCTCCCCTCCATTGAGGTGTTACACAATATTTTGCTCCTGAGTTTATATTGGCCTGTAAGAGGTGGGAAAAGCCCATGGAAATCAGTTTAATTCAGAGTCAGGGACAGCTCTGCAAAGCAGAACATTAAATATCCTGAGTTTAGAAATGATGACTTTTTCTGACCATAACTTCCACAATCTTCCATGCCATTCTGGATGGCAGGAGGAATCCTAGAATATATAATCTCACTAACCATTTCAATCTTCCATGACACTATTATGAATGGAAGGTGAAGACTGTTAGACATAGGAATTGACATTTTAATAATCATAGCCTATGGTAACAGGTGATGTGACTTGTAGTCCAAAAACATTTGCAATCCAACAGTTGGGATGAACAAATGCTAGGATAGTTATCATTAATGTAAATGTGACTTGGGTCTGAAACATGGGTCACCTATCGCCAGCAACCTACGACTCCTTGAACGCTTTCATCAGTGCTGTCTTCGCACAGTCCTAAATATACACTGGACCGACTATATGACGAATGTTGCTGTCCTTGAGCAAGCAAGGATCACCAGCATTGAAGCCATGCTATTGAAAACACAACTGCGCTGGGCAGGGCACGTCTCTAGGATGGAGAACCACCGCCTCCCAAAGATACTACTCTACAGTGAACTCGTTACAGGTTGCGCAAGAGAGGCGCCCCCAGAAAGAGATATAAGGACTCCCTGAAACAACATCTCAGGCTCGGCCAGATTGATCACCAAAAATGGTCCACCCTGGTCTTACATCGGGAGACATGGAAATGCACTATCCACAATGCTGCGGCCTCTTTCGAGAAGAGGTCTCGAAGAGAAACGGCAATGCAGAAAGAACCGCAACTTGGAAACAACATCACCCAAGGAGACTTTCTGCTGTGCTTTCTGCAACCAGTCTTGCCTATCTCAGATTGGCCTTTTTAGTCATCAACGCACTTGTAAAAAGCGTGGGATGAGTCCTTCCTAAAGAATCTTTGTTCACGAAGTAATGCCGAGAGAGAAATGTGACTTTAATGAATTTTAAGCACAATACTAGATTGTGCAACGACATTTGAAGTATAACACAACATAGAAACAAAGCTTCAGGTCAGAGATAAAACTCACACAATGGGAGCTCCCATGTGATTAATCTCTTGCTAGATTGTTCCACTTCAGTCTGTGCTGAACAGGAAACACAAAATCAAAGCCCCTAAAAACCCAGGGCTAGAAAACTGTATCTCTGGCATGCAATTATTTATTTTATTATGTACGTTTATACCATTTTTTTCCACCAAGCAATTATATGCTGGTGATGTCATGGAAATTTCCATCACTCTTCCACCCTGATGGAGATGGTATAGTCCCACCACCAACATATTTTATGAGGCTGTGGATTGTGGAACTTGGCTCTCAGAAGCATCCTGTTGCCCTTTATGCCTTACGGCTCAGCCTCACAATCTTTTATGGAATCTAGAAATATCATTACTGACGTAAATGGCTTCGGTAAAGAAAATGTATTCTGCTGTCATTCATTTGTTCTGGTTTTGTTCCTGTTCATTTGCTTAGGCAAGCTTCCCTTCTGGCTGAATTTATTTTTACTGATGAACTTTTTTTTTTTGCTGAACAATATTACAGAATAAGCTATTTTCACGGGTATGGGAGAGCAATATCTGTATTTGGAAGTATGTGTCCATTTGTTACTCTTTATAGCAATGCTGTTCTGCAGCAAGCGGTGTTCTAATGTTTTTGGCTTCGATATGAAAACCTTGCCATGCAGAAGTATATCTCAATATCTTTTGTCCTAGGGTTATAGTACTCCCAATTAATCTATATTTTATGGATGAGCAATAGAGTGCTGATGCTTGAAGGATGTACAAAACCAAACATGTTGTACAAAGTCAGAACATGTAGTTTCAAGTTGTAGTATTAATTTATTTCTCTCCAATGAATGGAACATGCCTTAAAAACACTATGGATAAATAAAGAACAATATTCAGAAAATGGGATTTCCAGACAGGAAATAATCAGGGTCAGCTAACACCTTCCAGCAAAGGATTCCCCCAGCCAGGAAGCAGCCAGGCTTTGAAGCTGCAAGGCTATTCAGTGGTAGTCAAGGTGACCCATTGCAACATTCACACTTGCCTCAAACAGGCAAGAGTTCTTTCTCCCACCCTGGACATTCCACAGATATATAAACTCCACTTGCCTAGTTGCCAACAGACCTCACAACCTCTGGGGATGCCTGCCATAGATATGGGTGAAATGTCAGGAGAGAATACTTCTGGAACATGGCCATACACCCCAGAAAGTTCAAGAGCAACCCAGTGATTTCAGCCATGAAAGCCTTCGACATCATGCGATGAATTACTTTTGCTGTGAACATTGGGGAAATTGTGTCTTTAAAACATGTGTCCATAATTAAAAAGCAAACAAACATCACATCTTTCAAGTTGGTTGCAGTATTCCCTTAAATAAGGATGGGAATCACACAGCCATACAGATGTTGTTGTTATTGCTTATTGCTGCAGTTCGACAACATTTCAGAGAATATGTGATTTTTACTGTGGCATTAAAAAAAGTATAATATCCTTACTTTGCTCATGTTAAATGTGGCGTGTTTTCTAATTCAGTAAAAAGAGGCTGAATGTTAATGCAAGAGAAAAGAAAGGCCAGGAGCAATCCGTCATGAATGTTTTTCTGTTACTTTGGATGGCAAATGTTCGTCTGGCATGGGCCAAATCAAATTTTTGCTCGCTGCAGTCATAAATGCTTTTCGCTTTTCAGCTGGAGCTGTCCCGAACCATGTGTGCTTTGTGTTTTAAAGAGCCTGCGTTAATACAAATTGAACCTGGTTCGCAGCATCAAATCATTACAGCCACATTAATGATACAGAATGGAAATGTGCAAGCTTACAGGCCGCCGTGTGTCTGATTCATTTCACTGCATATCCACAATTACATTCATACAAACTGATGATTTTATCTCAGGTTTTCATACAGTCTGGGTATTATAGTTTTTGAAGTATAAGTAATTAAGGTTACTGTGAATGCAGGAAATGCTTCTCTCTTTCCAATGGCGAAAAGCATAACAAATGTGATGCTGGCATTGGGTAAAGACGAACTGCCTCGCACTGTACTAACGAAAAAACTTACGTATTGATACTACCACCTTCTTCTCTTGAGGTTTGTACTTTTAATCAAGACTTACAACAAGAGTCTAGTGAATCCAGATCTGTTCAGGTATAAGATGTAATCACAACTGATTTTAAGGGAGGTATTCAAGAGATGAATCTAGTGTCAGTGTTAACCAACTGAACAATTGTAATTGTTTTGAACATCTCAAGAAGTACAGCTGGTCCAGCTAGCTCAGGGCTAGAAAGAACAGGGACATCCAAGAGATGACAGACCATAGCTCTTTTCATCTCTGGCCATTAACTATACTAGACTGTCATGGGTGTGGCAGTCCAACAACAGCTAAGGGTCCCTGTATAAGCATATATTCCTCCTGGTCAGTCGAAAGGTCGAACAGGGCATAGGGTTACAGCCTGTGTTGGATGGGATTACACTCCTCCTGAAGACGCAGGTTTGCAGCTTGGGAGTGATCCTGGATTCATTGCTGAGCCTGGAACCCCTGGTCTCGGCGGTGGCCAGGGGAGCTTTTGCACAGTAAAGACTCGTGCGCCAGCTGCGCCCGTACCTTGGGAAGTCTGATCTGGCTACGGTCGTCCATGGTCTGGTCACATCCCGAATAGATTACTGCAACGTACTCTACGTGGGGCTGCCTTTGAAGACAGTTCAGAAATTGCAATTAGTCCAATAGGCGGCAGCCAGATTACTAACTGGAGCTACATACAGGGAGCATACCATCCCCTCTGTTGTGTCAGCTCCACTGGCTGCCTGTCCAATTCCGAGCTCAATTCAAAGTACTGGTTTTGGCCTTTAAAGCTCTATACAGTTCTGACCCAGCTTACTTGTCCGAATGCATCAGCCTCTACGTCCCTCCTCGTAATTTAAGATCATCCGGGGAGGCCCTGCTCTCGCTCCCGCCAACTTCTCAAATGCGGTTGGTGGGCATGAGAGATAGGGCCTTCTCGGTGGTGGCTCCCCGTCTGTGGAACGCACTTCCAAGTGATATACAATCCACCCCATCTCTCCTGGCATTTAGGAAAAAAGTGAAATCTTGGCTATGGGACCAGGCGTTTGCACATTAGCACAAGGCAGCACTTTGGATTGTTTGTAATGGCAAGTCGATGGATATGGCCCAATGCTCCTATTATAGACGGAACACTGTTTTTAACGTAGTGAATGTATATGATGTATTAATGTTAATTGTATTTTAATGTATTTTAATGCTTAATGTTTTTGATTTTATACTGTATTTATACTGTGTTTTGGCATCAAATTGTTGCCTTTGTTAGGCCGCTCTGAGTCCCCCTTCGGGGGTTGAGAAGAGCGGGGTAGAAATGTTGGAAATAAATAAATAAATAAATGTCTGTGTGTAAGCATATATGATTACACACATGTCTGTGTGTAAGCATATATGATTCCCTTCCTTGTGTGCTTGTTTAAGAGAATGTTAGCATCTGAAAATTAGTAAAAGGTTTAATGTGGATAATATGTACCATGAAGATTTGTTGTTGTATCTGTAGAGTCCAACCCTTGAGGATTACAACTATTCATTTTTATGGCCAATTTATTACCTGATGAACATATTTCTTTCTATACTTAGGCAAATTCTCAGATAATGGACACACAGTCTTTTCCTTGGGCTCTGAAGCCTAGTGAGACTGGTAGATCCTGTCATACCTTATGGTCTGCTGGTACAACCTTTGAGAATCCTCTTCATGCCACAATGAAATGGCAGAGTTAGGCTTCCTGGAGGAGATGGAGAAGTATATACCTTGCACATCACTAGGGAAACTTGCACAATGCTAGGGACTACTTTCCCTTTTATGAATCAGATGCATAAAAGAGAAGGGTTTATATTGTTATATAATTTAATATTGAAGAGCAAGATTTATGTTATTATGTAATGTTACTTGCCATATTTTTATGTGACCTGATTTCTGGTGAAGCATTTAATATGAAGTATCCTGGGACTCATGTTGAGTTGCAGAGAATTTCCTGTGCATAGAATTGGATGCCAACTATATTTATCCATCCATGGGCCCAGCCACCTATTTATTTCATTTCACATACTGTATGTCCTGCCCTTCCTCATGTACATTCAAAGTAGCATGCATGACACTTTCTTTCCCAGTTTTATCCTTACAACAACCTTTTGAGGTGGATGTAGATAAAAGAGAAGTGAACAGGCCCAGGGATGCCCAATGGACTACATTGTTTAATGATAGTTTAAACTCTGGCTTGTATTCTAGTTACAGGCCTGGTTCACATCATTTCGTCTTTATTAGGGGTTCTCAAACTTTTTCAGCCACTGAGCCCTTTTTGAAGCAAAAGTTTCTTGTGACGCCTCAAGAAATGTTTTATATATTATATTATATATAATGCATATATATATCAGGCATAGATTGGGCCCAATGCCTGATGAATGGAGAGTGCTTGTGTGAACTAATTCACACAGTGCAAAGAGAGAGAGAGGAAAGAATGAACAGTACAATATTTAAAATGAAGAACAATTTTAACCAGTATAAATTTAACAGTATTTCAGTGGAAGACCCTCGGGGCCATCCAGTCCAAACCCCTTCTGCCATGCAGGAAAAGTACATTCACCCCCAATAAATAACCACCCAGCCTTTGTAGTAGTAGTAGTAGTAGTAGTAGTAGTAGTAGTTACAGAAACTCCAGAGGACACCCAGCCCAACTCCCTTCTGCCATGCAGGGAAAACACAAAGTACCCCCAACAGATAGTCACCCAGCCTTTGTTGTTGTAGTAGTAATAGTAACAGTAGTAGTAGTAACATAAACCCCAGAGGCCATCCAGCCCAACTCCCTTCTGCCATGCAGGAAAAACACAATCAAAGCACCCCTGAGCAGTGGGAAGGAAATAGGGGTTTGGAAGCAAAGACTGGAGGGAGGCTTTGGGCATTGAGGAAAAGAGTCAGAGCAGTGAGGGGAGCGGGGAAGAAAGGGTCTGTGCCCCAGGGGACACTGCTGCTGTTTCCGACAGTTCAAGACTTTTAATTTACCTGCATTTCTCAGGAGGAAGAAAGAGGAGGAGGCGGGAAGCAGTATGGTGCCGTGGAGCCCCTCACTATCACCCATGGAGCCCCAAGGACTCCACGAAGCACAGTTTGAGAACCCCTGCTCTACATGAATAATATGCATGTGTCCATGATAACAAATACATAGTAGTGGTTAGAGTTCTAGATTAGAACTTGGAAGGCCCTGGTTCAAACTCTCATCAAAGCATGCTACCCATTGAGCAAAGGTGCTCAGCGCTGTATTCCAGTTATCACCATGACTCACATCGTTTCCTAAATATGAATGCATATGTCTGATAGCCAATAGTTTGTGGCCAGGATTGGGACTTAGCTCTTTTGGTTCTGTAGCGCCCACTATCGTAGCCAATGGTAAGAGATTGTGAGCAATGGAGGTCAAATGTCTGGAAAGCTTAAAGGTGCTTCATCCCTGACCGAAAGTATTAACTGTTCTTCCTCTCTAGACATTTATAGACAAATGGCCATTCCATGCAGTTGCCTGCTGCTCTTTATCCAAAGTGATACTTGCTCATTATCCAGTCTGATGCTAGCTAGCTTTTTGTTACTGTTAGTACAGCTACAGACAGACTGTGTGCCCTAATGTCTGCACGAAAGTAGTGTTTGCTGAGGACAGCTCTTTTATGGCAGCTCAGATGGAGATGTATCAGAGGGCCAAGTTTGTGAACAAACAGGAACTGATGTTGTGGGTGTGGCATTTAACATGCTTGCTTGATGCCTAGCACTTTCTCTCTTATACACACAAACACAACTTTCTTTCTCTCTGAATATTACAGCAGGCTGCAGAACAAACAATCCCTTCCAAGCACATACTGGAAATGCTGGAAATGTTTAAAGAACAAAATGAAATCATAAAATTAGACATCTATGCAGAATGACAGATAGCTAGATTTCCATCTTTCTCCCAGAACTCGATCTTGGGGTGGGTTACAAAAGTTAAACACCTAAAATCAGGTATTGATGAAAATATACACAAGGATAAAATATAATTAAGCTGTCGATAGACTTAAGAGCAGCTTAAAGCATAGTCATTAAAAGCAAAACTATGAAGAAAAAACCAATTAGACCACTAATATTGTTCTGACCATTCCCCAGAGTCATTGTGATCTATAACAATTATAACATACAATGCTTGGAGTTGCTTGCCAAACAATTCTTCATTACATATTTGTATTTTACTTTTCCTGTTGAAAGTAAGCTCAAAGCAGTTAACCAAACCATAGAAAAGCAAATATAATTGCATCAACCACAGTATTAAAAATAAAACTATGTACAATGTTGCTTTAATAAAGATACGTCAAAGCTATGAAGGTAGTTTCTCTGAAAAACATAATGGTATTTTGACGAAAAGGGAATTGCATACAGCAACCCATATATTTTGTTTAGAAATGTCTAATTTAAGTGTTTGGATAAGAGAGAAAACATTCGTCCAAATTTAAAAAAGAATATGATATTCCCTGCCGCTGGGATATTCATTCAGTGTGGTAAAATATTCTGTACAAATAATTTAAATACTCTTGAACTGGAGGCTGAAACTGTCTCATGCGAGAGAGGAGTCTATTTAATTGGCATTGACAGAGGTCGTTGTAGTTGCATGGCATGTTCAAATAAGTCATTCTTGAAGCTTGTAATAGATTATTTTTGCAGCCTCATCCTTTCCCTCCTCTTCCTTTGGCTTTTGCTAAAACAGACCAACTTGACTCTGAAAACTGTTTGCCTGTGAATAATTATTGTGGCTGTTTAAATATTTAACGCACGTCTTGCTTTTTTGCCTGAAAAAAACCCATAAAGGCTAATGGTAATTGAAAACAAACTAGAACATAATAACACAACGGGACTCTCTGCACAAGGTAGAGTTTCTCTTTTTAGCTATTAATGCTTTAAAAACCCAATAATAATAATAATATACTTTATATTTCACTTTATCTACCCAAAGGGACTTAGAGCAGATCACAGAATATATATATGGCAAACATTCAATGCCATTATACAATTAACAGCAAAGACAGAAACAAGGCTTCCCCCCTTTTAATTTCCAGCATCTGGACTCGAGGCTGTGCTTGACTCAGCCATGTAGAGGTGCTGTTGTTCCATTTTCCACACTGATGTCTTTGGACCACACCTTCCTGATCAAATTGCTGGCATGCTTTCTGGGGCGCCTTTTACCTCCCCGCCAAAGCGGTACCTATTTATCTACTTACATTGCTGTTTTTGAACGGCTACGTAAACAGAAGCTAGGACTAATGGCGGGAGCTCACCCTTACCCACGGCTTGAACTGCTGACCTTCTGATCAACAAGTTTTCTGTAGCTGGCAGTTTAGCCCGCTGTGCTAGACACGCCCCCCTGCAAGCAGTCTATAAGCATGGAGGACAATGAAGGAACCCAAAGACAGGATTACTAAGGATGTTGAGTCAAAGAATTTAGGAAGACCAGGGGCAATTATTTGAACCAACAAACATTTTTTGGATTGTGATCATACAGCAGAAAATGTGCAACCTGGTGAATAGGAAGAAGAGACAAACCCTACCAGAGGAACAGTTCTGGAGTTTCATTCAGCTGTATTGGATCTTTCATCATCCACCTCCATTTGCTTTATACTAGGTTCAAGAAGAACTTTGCTTGAGTTTGACTGGATAGGATTTAATTTCATTCCTGGTAGATTCTGGATAAATGCATTTATTCACTTGCTGCGGACAACTTTTGAGTTTCTTAATCCATAGTGAATTTGGTTATGCAACCTATTGATTTCCAAATGCATGTCATCGGCGCTGAATTAACTGGAGTCAGTGAAGGTTGACATCAATTATGTTTAATAATTGAGTTCAGAGATTTCAAGTCCAGAATATGCATGCACAGGCCAATGAACTCTTAGAAGCTTGACCCAAAAGACAACTCTCAGTTACTATGTTCCCTTTGAAATTAGAGCAGAGTATGATAACCATCATTTTGCAAGCACCCCATTGAATATGTATAGTGAATTCACAAGTAACAAAGAGGCTCACCAGAGTCCTAGGGAATCAGAATATAATTGGTAACTTGTGTTTGACCAGGACTTCAGTGGCTGGCTATACCTTTTAGTCATGTTGCAGACTTTATAGGAGCTATCCAACACATTTCACATAGTACAGTGGCTCTCAACCTATGTTTTGATCTTCAACTCCCAGAAATCTTAGCTGGTAAACTGGCTGGGATTTTGAGAGATGTAGGCCAAAACACCTGGAGAACCACAGGTTGAGGACCACTGGCATAGTACAAAATACGTTCAGAAGCTTGGATATTGCTTTGTATATGACCTGATTCTCTCAGAGAATATTTACTACATCTTTGAAAGGGACATCATCATTGAAATCTAGTGCTGCGTGGAGGCGGGCTTGTGGCTCTGGCTTCTTTTTCCTTGTCCTGTCTGTAAAACCTTGATCTTATCTTAAGCCAGGTAAAGGTTAAGGTTTCCCCTTGACATTAAGTCTAGTCATGTCCACTTGCGGGATGGTGTTTCTCTCAATTTCTAAGCCAAAGAGCCAACGTTGTCCGTAGACACCTCCAAGGTCATGTGGCCGGCATGACTGCATGGAGTGCTGTTACCTTCCTGTCTGAGCAGTATCTATTGATCTACTCACATTTACATGTTTTCAAATTGCTAAATTGGCAGAAGCTGGGGCTAACAGCGGGAGCTCACCCCGCTCCCTGGATATGAACTGCCGACCTTTCAGTCAACAAGTTCAGCCGCTCAACATTTTAACCCACTGTGCCACCGAGGGCACCTCTTAAGCCAAACACATCCTTTAATTTCAGCTTCGAGTTTTCAGTTAATGAAAAGTTGAGTTTTCGATTGTGAGACTCTACCAATATTAGGGCCTTTTACTCCCTGAAAGAAATGGGAAGGCTAAAGATTCAAAGGCCAATGCAATAAACAAATAAATAAATATGTGTTGTTATTTATTGGCTGAGAATTCAATATTCCAGAAAAAAGTATTTGGGAAATCAGACCCAGGAATGAAGTGCTTGGATTATATGATGTTTAAAGATGTACTAAGTTCATCTTTTCCCCCCAAAGATTGAACTACTCCCAATTAATTATCAGAGAAAGTGGGTTATTAAACCAAAATGCCATAGGAAACAAAATAATTTGTTAGTTTATCAGCAACCATAAGGTTATATGGAGTAAAAAAAATGATACATGACTCAGTCAGTTCTGGGCAGCTGGTGGAATTTGTAGTACAAAATGTATCTAGTGAAATGTTACTTCCCCTCGCCCCTTAAACTCCATTAATTGTTCCAAATCATGCATGCCAGGTATGTTTGTAATGCACTGCTGAATTTCTATAAATAATTCTGAGTACCTTGTAATTGACTTTAGATATAAAATTTATATACTTCTAGTGTTTTGATTACAGATGGCATTACATGATATCTTCATTACTTTAATTGGATAGTTTGATGCTTCATTCTAGTGTTCAGCAGGATTTAGGATCTAAAGAACCCTGAGATCTCTAGAAATGTCTAGGTCCTCCAGCACTTTATGATCAACTTTCCCTGGACCTTACAGATTGTCACACCGGAGAATCTAGGGCAGACCTGGGCAATTGCCGGCCCTCCAGGTGTTTTGGACTTTAAATCCCAGAAATCCTAACAGCTGGTAAACTGGCTAGGATTTCTGTGAGTTGAAGTCCAAAACACCTGCAAGGCCGGCAATTGCCCAGATCTGATCTAGGGAGTCCTAGAGAGAACATATTACTGCAATCAAATCCACAAATAATCAAATCTACTAAAATGAAATCTGCAGATGTGGAGGTCAGCTCTATATTGTTCATCCAGATCTTCTATTAATTAGCCTGGTCCTCTGATTTAACAAGGTATGTCAATAATATCCTGACATTTAGAGAAATGATTTAAATTGCCATGTTTGGAAAACAGTGATTTTATATGAGCAAACTGAACAGGCCTCTCGAATTTGCTCTGTTTTTTTCTAGTGTAGGAGTTCAAGGGCTTCTGCATACACTTTAGATTAACTTCATGTTCGTATGATATTAATGCTAAGCTGTGGTTAAGGTAAACTATCGTTAGTGGAAAATCTAAAACCATTGTTTCTGCTTATTATAGTTAAGATTAACCACAACTCATCAGGTTAATAGATAGCATCTAACCTCTCATCTCATAATATATATAAGTAATATAAATGAAACTTTATTTGTAACTCACCCTCTCTCCCTGGGGGGACCTAGGGCAGTTTACAGAAATAACAAAATGGCAGATATTCAATGCCAAAAATTAAGTGGGCAATTGATGAAAAAACATGAAGTAAACTCAATATAAACCCGTATTTACCCCCGAGATCATTGCGGTCAGATGAACAGAATCTGCTGACGATACCATCAGTCCGCTCCTGTCACCTATCTGTGACCAGACAGAGAGCCTTTTCTGTAGCAGCCCCAGCACTGTGGAACTCTTTGCCGGACAGTGCTCGAGCCATCTCTGAGCTAGTACCATTCAGAAGGGCCTGTAAGACCGCCCTCTTTGAACTAGCCTTTAATTAGGCATAGAAGGATTATACCTCAAGAAACCTATGTATGTCACCCTGCACCTCGTAATGTGTTGGATTGTGTTTTTAATGTGTTTTATGCTTTTTATTGTAGGGCTGCATGTCTGTGACATGATGCCCATATACATTGTTGTTATCCGCCCCGAGCCTGTGGGGAGGAGCGGAATACAAAATCGAAGAAATAAATAAATAAATAAATAAATAAATAAATATAACTTATAAACAATCAAAAACAATGATTAAACTCAATAAACATAATAAACACAAAAATCATACCAATTTATAAACAATACATTAAAAGCACAATATTATTTGACATAACATATTAGCAAACTGAAGTAAATCTCTGTTGTCAGGGTGGGAGTATATATCGGATACATTAAGCCTCCTCTGCTCTGTAAGCAAGATAAAAGAAATGGGTCTTTAGAAGCTTTTTAAAGGAGAGGAGAGAGGGGGCCATTTTTAGTTCTTTCAAGAGGGAGCTTCAAAGGCAGGGGGCAGTGACGGAGAAGGCTCCCTCTCTCGTTCCCAGCAACTGCACTTAAGATGGGGGGTGGGACTGAGAGTAGGGCCTCCTCCTCAGACCAAAGTGCTCGTGCTGGTTTATACAAGAAGATGTGGTTTTCAAATTGTCTGGGCCTGAACCATTTAGGACTTTATATTTAGCCCAGAAGCAGGCTGGCAGCCAGTGGAGCTGCTGTAACTTGGGAATTGTCCACTCCCTGAACAGCGCTCCAGTTCGTAACCTGGCTGCTGATCTCGGAACCAGTTGGCACTTCCGAACTATCTTCCAAGGGAGCCCCACGTAGAGAGTGTTGCAGTAGTACAAACAGGAAGTAACCAAGGCGTGGACTACCATGGGCAGTAGGCCTGGTTGATCCATGGTTCTAAATGCTTCAAAAGTACTTACAAAAGTTCTGGTGGTGAACATTTCAGAACTCTAACAAAATTTCATTATTATTTCATTATTGGCGATTTTTAAGACAGAACCAATTAGGAACTGCCATTTATAACGAAAATGTGAAGGTTTTGTTAGAGTTCTGAAATGTTCACTACCAGAACTTTTGCTTTGTAAGTACTTTTGAAACATTTAGAACCATGGATCAAACAGGCCTAATGGGCAGGTCTGGCATCTCAAGGTACAGCCACAACTGGCACAGAAGTTTTTACTGTTCAATGGCACTCCTGGCCACTGCTGACACCTGAGGTTCCAGGGTCAACAATGAGTCCAGGATCACCTGTACACCTGTGTCTTCAGGGGCAGTGTGACCTCATCCAGCACAGGTTTGTCATCCCACACACTGATCCACCTTCCAACTGACCAGGAGTGCCTCTGTTTTGTCTGGATTTACCTTCAACTTATTAGCCCTTATCCAGTCCATCACTGATGACAGGCATTAGTTTAGGTTCAGGACAGCATCCTTGGCTTTCAGTGGAAAGGAGTAGTAGAGTTGGGTATATCTGATCATCAGTAGGGTTTCCAGATCAGCAACAGCTTATTCACAAACTTAGACCAGATGGAGGCAGGAGTTGAGTAGGCTGGGACTACTTCCTGGTCAATAGGTTGTGGAAAGTAATATAAAAGGATCAGGCTAATCAGGTAATATGGTAACCCAGACACAGAGACCAAAGGAAATCCTTCTCAATGGTCAGGAAGGTATCAAAATATATCCAGTAGCTTCGGCTGTTGCCACAATTCCAACTTGGACTCACATTCAGTTTTTCTTTATAGTATACCTTGGGAGTTTTCGCAAGGTTTATGTTGTTGCTGGGAAGGCTCACTGCTAGCGTGCAAGGATTTTTCTCCAATCATCTATCTATCATCTATCTATCACCATTTAGGTCAAGTGAGCCTGCAGCTACGTATGATCTTGAAGAGATTTCAAAACCCAAGCTTTTCTATAAAAACACATCAACCTTCCACATAATACAATCTCTTTGTGTATTTTAATTTCTAAAAAAACCAAATTCTGACCAGATTATTTTTTCTTGTTTGTCTATACAGCACAGCCTTCTGTGCTTTTTTATCTGACATATTCTTGAAAAGCAAGGCGTAACTCATGCGGCACAGCGATTGCCTGTTCTTCTGCAAGATGCGCTTTACAAAATGGCTGCTGTCCAAGAAGTCTGCAACATAGCAAGCATTGCTTTATGAAAATGACAATTTTTACACACCTTTAAAGCCACTGTCAAACATAAGAGGGAAGGGGTTGAATCTTCCTTTCTTGCATCTGATTCCATTTCTTATCTTGCCCACCTTTGCAATGCAATGCAAATTTCTTATGATGCCTGGGACTTTCTAAAATAACATCATGCAGCAACCAGCAATTCCCCTTACAGTTGGTATGCTGCAAAATGGTGTTAGCATTAAATATTAAAACAGTAGCTTCAAACTAATGTTGAATTTCATACTAAATGCATTAGGAATTTGCTTTGTTAAAAAATCTATATTTGGAATGAAGTTCATGTTTCCAATGCCTATAATGTTAAGGCAGTGTTTTCCAACCTTTTTTGAGCTGTGGCACACTTTTTACATTTACAAAATCCTGGGGCACACCACCAACCAAAATGACACAAAATGACACTCTAACACAGTAATACATATAGTTAATATGTTTTTAAATGTATTTATACACTCAGTGTGAAACCTGGACCTGTTGCGATGAACTCAACATAGATATCCTGGCAGGAATGGCAGAAAGACGCAAACCTCCCACACAGAACTCCCATAACCAAGAGAAAATGCTATAAGAGTTTGGTGGGCATTGACCTTGAGTTTTGGAGTTGTAGTTCACCTATATCCAGAGAGCACTGTGGACTCAAACAATGTTGGATCAGGACCAAACTTGGCATGAATACTCAATATGCCCAAATATGAACGCAGATGGAGTTCAGGGGAAATAGACCTTGACATTTGGGAGTTGTAGTTGCTGGGATTTATAGTTCCCCTATAATCAAAGAGCATTCTGGAAGGGCTGAAGGGGGCAAAGATGGCGGCAGGACGGGTGTTCTGAGGCTCCTCATAACACCAACCGCTGCCCTGATCGGAGGGCGATTTGTGCCCCCTCTCCAGGTGGGAAAAACCCACCAAGGCGACGCGAAGCCAAGGGTCGACGCCCCCCTTCCTCAAGAGGGGGAGGCTGAGTGGGCCCGGTAACAGGCCCGACTGGCGAGCAGATCGGGACGTGGGAAGCAGGCGAAAGCCCGCATTTACTGCCAGCCCAGCCCACAAACAAAGGAACACCGAAGGAAGAAGGGAAAGAAAAAACCATATGAGAGGCTGTGAGTAACAAAAGGGGCCTCTTGCCAACAAGGGGGAGCGAAAGATCCATTTAGTTTGGAGGGCAAGCTATCCCAATCCCAAGCTCCTTAGGAAGGCCACACTGAGTTCAGCTACCTGCCCCAGGCAGGAGGGAGCAAGGGGAAAGAAGCAGGCACTAGAAGATCCAAAATGGAGGACAAGCCCTTGTAGTTCAGAAATTGGAGAAGAAGACAAGCACTTTTGGTTGGAGCGCCATTTTGAAAAAAGGAAGAGGCCCACACCAGGCCATACAGAGGGGCAGCCAATCATTCCTGGCAAAGGAAGAGGGTGAAGGAGGAAAAGAGCTGGTGGGTGCCAAAATGGCGGATGAGCTCTGATAGCCCCAGGAGCAGGGAGGAAGAAGAGCTTTTCGGCGGGAGCGCCATCTTGGAAGGGGAAAAAAGACATACTTTCAAGAGCAAAACAGAGTAAAGCACAACTGACAGCAAAAAGATGGCGGCGCTACATGAATGGGCCCCAGAAGCGGAAGAGCGGAAGGGAAGGCGGGGAAGGAGACCAGAAGAGGAAGAGATCACTTTGGGGGACATTCTCACAGAACTACGAAGGTTGGGGGAAGCCCAAGATGGACTCCTGCAGACGATCGACTCTATAGCGACGAGGCAAGAGACGCAGATCAAAGCGATCCAGGAGCACTCCCAACATGCAAGAATAGAACCAACCAGAGAAACGCTTACCACAAAGATTGAGATGATGACCATCTATGAAGATGGAAAAGAAGCGCCTCAGGTCAAGGGAAAAAACATAACAATACGTGAAGGTGGAGTGATGAGAGGGGAAGAGATTAAAACCGCAAGAAACATCAGAAGACAGTGAACTCCACTTCAAAAAGAGAGAGGAAGTTCCACTTGAAGTGCCAAGAACGAAAAAGAAGGATTCCAAAATCTCTGCCCCCCAAAAAAGAGAAGAGGGGGGAAACCAAGAAGATGTTGCACCTTCCAAAAGTTCCATCCTGGTTCCAGATAAGAACAAAGACAAAAATATAGGGACGCAGCCCAATAGGAAGAGAAGCTGGATGAGAACAGCCCAACAAAAAGGAAAGAAAAACCTAAAGAAAAGGTGTCTTTACCCTCTAGAGTTGTATTTTAGTCATCGGAGATGTGACGAACTGGAAATGGATGTAAAAAGCCTCGAATCTCCTAAAGAGAATGGTTAGAAAGGGGACTGAGGAAAATGAGAAGTACAGACCTAGCTATATTAAAGGACAAGGAAAGGACGATGGACACCAAACAGGGACTGTACAAGATAAACAAGAAGAACCCAAGAAAAAAGGAAGCTAGAAGAAAACTCGTTACCCCTATCTCTATCCTTTCTCAACACCCTTATCCATTACTATCCTTCCCAGATCCCTGACCAGTCTACCACCCTTACCGCCCTTAACCCCCTTTCTACCCCTCATCCCCCTATACCCCCAGTTCACCCTACCCCAAAACCATCCCCCTCCCCATCTGCACGTATTCAAAACTTTCAATAAAAATTTAATTAAAAAAAAAAAGAGCATTCTGAACCCCACCAATGATAGAACTGGGCCAAACTTCCCACACAGAACCCCCAGGAGGCAAGAGGAGGTCTCCACTTGGGGACAGGGAGGTGGGCCTTCCCAATGCATGGAGAGGGAGATACAACGGGTGGGAAGGGGGTGTTTGTAATTTTGTGCCTTTATTGAGGTAGGTTTCTTATGGGTTTTATACTTCAACACACTAGACTCTTCCCCCCCCCCCCTTCCTGGAGGTTCCAATTTCCCACGGCACACCTGATGATTGCTCACGGCACACTAGTGTGCCCCGGCACACTGGTTGGGAAACACTGTGTTAAGGCACCAATACTTCATGGTTCTTGGCAGGCTGAGGGTGGATCTACACAGTAGAGGGCCCTTAACCCAGAATATTTAGGCAAATAATCCACAATATCTGCTTTGAACTGGGCTATCTGAGTCCATACTGCCATATAACCCAGTTCAATGTGGATTTTATACAGCTGTGTGGAAGGGGCCAGAGTGAATGCAGCTTGATACTACTTTAGCTGTCATGGCTCAATGCTGTAGAATCATGGGAGCTGTAGTTTTATAAAATCTTTAGCCTTCTCTGTCAAAGAGTGTTGGCGACTCACCAAACCACAAATCCCATGGTTTCATGGCTGTTAAAGAGATTCCAAACTGCATTAATTATTCTGTGTACATGCAGCCTACATTGACCAAATGGCATCCCTGGGTTTTTCACACTTAATTTAAGGTCAGTGTAGTTTTAACAAGCACCCATGATGCTTTTATTTTTAGTTACAGCTGTGGTCCTGTTTAGTGCTGCAGTTAAGTCTTCTGGCTCATTCTGTCATGAGAGTCTTATGACCCTTTATTTCATCACTGCATGGAACTCCTTCACTGCTGAGTAAACAGTGATGCAGCAAGGGCCTTTCTCAAAGGTATAAAAGAAATCCTAACTTTTTGTCCAAGAACACACACCTGCGAAGTTGTTCTTCATGTCACAGCTAGCAAAAGTGTACATCATGATAATGGCTGGGATGTGCCAGCATGTATCTCTGTCTATGGATGAGTGGCAAGAAAACCCAACGTAATATAAGAATCGTGAAGGAATGCACTTGACTACATTGCCTCTCTGTGCTTTGCTCTCTCCACACAGAAATACCATGGTCCTTTGAAGGGTTTGTTTTCCCAGTAATGGAGTACCCAACTTCTAGTCTCACTGCAGTGGCAATTCAGCACAAAACTCTCACACTTCACTCTTTTTTTGCTACAACAGAAGTGTAACATGTGGCTCTGAAGCTGCATTTGACCATCCAAGTCTCTTTGCCTGTGAATTCCTTTCTTTTTGGCCAAAACAAGAGGTGCATAGGCAGTGCTGGAAGCCCCTAGAAGCAACTATTTGCTTTTGAAATAGGCTATAGCCCTTTAACCCCACTTTATGTGGATGTCCATCCCAGTGGTTCTCAACCTGTGGGTCCCATATGTTTTGGCCTTCAGCTCCACAAAACCTTAACAGCTAGTAAACTGGTTGGGATTTCTGGAAGTTGTAGGCCAAAACACCTGTGAACCCACAGGTTGAAAACCACTCATCTTGTTTCTTTTTAACCATTTAAGCAGCCTGTGTGACTCCTAGAGGGTCTGAGGGCAGAAAACTGGTCCCTCAAATTTCTGTGATGTCCCACTTTTGCCTGTTGTCTTATGATGATGACTCAGTCAATGTTAGTGTCAGCTGGATTATATGTAATGTTTTATGCTTTTGATCTGTTGATTAATTATAGCTGATTAATTATTGATTGGTTGATTATTCATTACAGTAGTTGGTTACTGGATTTGACATTGCTAGGTGAAGTGGCCATCTGTGATATCTCTGGGAAAGAAAGGTAATGTGTATAAGGGGATGGGAGAAAAGAGAGCCTGCCCACTATTGCCAGAACTCTGCAATGGAGACATTGTTGCTCTCAAAACATATATAGACAGACATAGAGGCAATTTAACATTCCAGAAATCAGTTAAATTTAGCCTCCCCACAAAGTGGTACCTAAATTTCCTACTTCACAGATGCAACTGTTTTTCGGTTTGCAAAGGTCGACAACAAGCTACTCAAATTGGTCGAGAGCTCACCTCAACCCGGGCAGGCCTTGAACTCATGACCATCTGGTCAGTAGACACCCAGCCAGCTGCGCCACATTCCCGGTGCAGTAGTACCAATGACACCAATGCCAGGAATATATGCAAGTAGAACATATAAGAGCAATTCATTTAAAATGAATCAATAATTTTAAAATCATCTGGATTTTAACTACTAGTTTACTCTTCCATTTGGATCTACAAAATCCCCTCTTCAAACAGCCTTGAACCAAGGAAATTTTAAGACTATCATTATTATACATATTTGTAGGTATCTGAAGCGCTGGCAGTTTCTGAAGGACAGGAGAATATTGGGTCACATCCAGCACTCCTAGATAGAAGACACTCAGAGTATAACCTCGGAAATATATGTTCAGCATTTGAGAAGTTAAAATAAAACATTTTGTCATTGCTTAACCTTGTAAGACAAAAAATGGGGAAAGTAGGGGATTTTGCAGTACAGATGAATAAAAGAAAATATTCTCTTTACATGACTTTAAATTCCAAATCTCATTAACCCTGATGATTGGACATTCTGAGTATGAAGTCCAACAACCATTGCGCAGCCATGAACTCCTCCCTCTGAACTATAGTTTGCTGCAGTGTATCCCGTGTTTTCTAAAATACATAGAATCATAAGAGTTGGAGGAGACTACAAGAATCATCCCATACAGCCCCCTGCCATGCAGGTAAACACAATCAAAGCACTCCTGACCGATGGCCCTCTACCTGCTGCTTAAAAACATCAAGAGAAGGAGTCACCTCCACATTTTGAGGCAGTAGCTGCCACTGCTGCACAGAACAGCTCTTACCATCCAGAAGTTTGTCCTAACATTTAGGCAGAATCTCTTTTCCTGCCATTTGAATCCATTGCTATGTGTTTTAGTCTACAGAGCAGGAGAAAAGAAGTTTGCCCCCTTCTCAGTGAGACATCCTTTCAAATACTTAAATAATAATAATAATAATAACTATTTATATTCCACCCTTTTCACCCTGAAAGAAGACTTAGGGTGGATCACAGTACACATACACGGCAAACATTCAATGCTGCTTTATATAGACAATACACAGACAAGACATAAAGGAGATGTGTTGCTTCGACTCAGTGTCCAGCTGTTTTTGTTGCCGTGGAAGGTTGGGCTCAACTCCATCCTCTATGACAAAGAGCCGCCAGGAATTCCTCCTTCGTTTTGGTTGCCCAGCATTTTCTGATCTTCTTTCTTTATGGCGTCATAAAACACCTCCCCTACTTTTAGCAATACTTAATTTCTCTAATTACAGCTAAAGCTGTTTTCGACTGCTTAGGTAAACAGTGAGCAGGGCTGACAGTTGGCAGCTCACGCTGACCTGGGGCTTCGAACTTGCAACCTTTCAGTTGACAGATCTTATAGTTGCTGGTGATTTACCAGCTTGCTAAACCTCCGGCTACCACGTCCCTTCTCAGCCTTGTTTTCTCCAAGCTAAACATAACCAGCTCCCTCGGCTATTCTTCATAAAACTTGGCTTCCAAAATTTGGCCATTTTGGTTGCTCTTCTTTGGACAAATCTCAGCTTGTCAATATCCTTCTTGGATTGTATCCAGAACTGGATAGTATTTGGTCAGGTGAGATTTGACCAAAGCAGAATAGAGTGGAATTATCATTTCCCTCCATCTGCCTTCTATTGAGGCAGCCTAGAATCACATTGGGTTTTTAAAGCTCCTGTTGACTCTTATTCAGTTAAGGTTTACCAAGACTCCAAGATCCTTTTCATATGTACATGCTGAACTAAGGTCAGTAAATAGAATATATGACTAATTGAAAGACCAGAAAAGATGGTGGTTTTATTGCCTGGGATCCAGTGTCCACTACTGTGCTATGCAGTGATCATTATGGCTGCAATCTTATACACATTTATCAGAGAATATGGTTCCTTCATCTCAATGGAATGTATTTTTGAATAGATACACCTAACATTTCACTAAAAAGGTAAAGGTTTTCCCCTGACATTAAGTCCAGTTGTGTCCGAATCTGGGGGTTGTTGCTCATCTCCATTACTAAGCCGAAGAGCCAGCATTGTCTATAGCAGGGGTGCCCACACTTTTTCAGCATGCGAGCTACTTATAATAAAACCAAGTCAGAAAGATCTACCTACCTCCTCAAGGCTGGAGAGGGGAGGGGCAGGGGTGGGGCTTGGCATGACCTGGCTCCGCCCCCTGGTTTCAGCTCTACCAGCAGCTTCTCCAGACTTGAGGATGGAAGTGCCAAGCCAGCCTTGTGCTAGCTATGCCACCACTGGCTTGGCATTGCCATCCTCAAGCTGCTACTAGAGCGGAAGCCAGAGGGGGGTGGAGCCAGGCCACGCCAAACCCCGCCCCCTCCCCTCTGGCTTTGGACCTCCCAGCAGCTTCTCCAGGCTTGAGGATGGCAATGCCAAGCCAGTGGTGACATAGCTAGCACAAGGCTGGCTTGGCACTGCCATCCTCAAGCCTGGAGCAGCTGCTGGTAGAGCGGAAGCCAGAGAGGCGGAGCCAGGCTGCACCAAGCCCCCCTCCCCTCTGGCTTTGGAGCTCCCAGCAGCTTCTCCAGGCTTGAGGATGGCAATGCCAAGCCAGTGGTGACATAGCTAGCACAAGGCTGGCTTGGCAGTGCCATCCTCAAGCCTGGAAAAGCTGCTGGTAGAGCAGAAGCCAGAGGGGGGGCGGAGCCAGGCCACACCAAGCCCTGCCCCTCCCCTCTGGCTTTGGAGCTCCCAGCAGCTTCTCCAGGCGGGAGGAGGGCAAGGCCACGCCAGTAATGACATAGCTAGCACAAGGCTGGCTTGGCACTGTCATCCTCAAGCCTGGAGAAGCTGCTGGTAGAGCAGAAGCCAGAGGGGGAGGAGCCAGGCCACGCCACGCCCTGCCCCCTCCCCTCTGGCTTTGGAGCTCCCAGCAGCTTCTCCAGGCTTGAGGATGTAAGTGCCAAGCCAGCCTTATGCTAGCTATGCCACCACTGGCTTGGCACTGCCATCCTCAAGCCTGGAGAAGCTTCTGGGAGTGCTGAAGCCAGGGGAGGGGGCGGGGCTTGGTGCGGCCTGGCTCCTCTGAGAAGCACCCCATCCTGGGATCAACCTCCTTCTGTCCCAGGATCGACTGGTCGATCGCGATCGACTTCCTGGGCAGCCCTGGTCTATAGACACCTCGAAGGTTGTGGCCGGCATGACTACATGGAGTGCCGTTACCTTCTCGCTGGAGCTGTACCTATTGATCTACTCACATTTGCATGTTTTCAAATTGCTAGGTTGGCAGAAGCTGGGACTGACAGCGGAGCTCACATCGTTCCCTGGATTCAAACCTACGACCTTTTGGTCAACAAGCTCAGCAGCTCAGCAGTTTAACCAACTGCACCACTGGGGGCTCCTAGATATCAAATAAGTTATTATGTGATAAATGTGGTATAGTCAGCCAAATGTCATGATTGTTAAACACGTTCATTTCTACAGGAATCACAGCAGGGCAGGGACTTGCCTTCTTTTCTCCAAATAGAATTTCAATAAGGAATCCCTCTTTTACTCATGCTTCTACCTGTAGCTTCTATATACATACAGTACATACTCAAATTATAACACCCACTCACCTCTTACTATATCCCAGAATACAAATGAATGAAAGGGTTGGCATGAATCAGCCTCTTTAAATATTTTCTATATATCCTGGCATTGAAAGGAGGTAAAAATGTTACAGTGACAATTAATTTCAAATACCCAGCTAGCAGTCAGAATTTATGCAAAAATGAAAGTGAAGGAAAGGGCAATTAAGGGTGACTGCTAGAAAATGGAGGGGAATGTCCCAGGCTGTAATAATGTTCAGCCTGTTTTCAAGACAAAGTGTTCGCTATTTTTGTTTAAACATGGTTTCAGTTAACCGTAGTTTAAAATTCCAACTGTGGTTGAAGCTTTCAAATACATAACAGGCAAACCAAGGTCTATGACTGCCTGCCTGCCTGCCTTTGATTCCTATCATTCAGATCTCAACTCCATCCATTCACATTTGTATTCATAATAAAGGACTGTCAATTCGAGTGATGCTCGTCCATTGAGACACTGAATTGAACCGTGCACAAAACATAGTTTTCAAGATATAGTTTCCAATTCTGGTTTCCAAGTCAATCATAAACCAATAGATTATCCAATATTAGTGTATTGTAATGAAGATCGTTCTTAGGCCCCTCCTACACAGCTGTATAAAATCCACATTGAACTGGAGTATGTGGCAGTGTGGACTCAGATAACCCAGTTCAAAGCAGATATTGTGGATTATCTGGTTTAATATTCTGAATTATAGGGCTGTGTGGAAGGGCCCCTAGTTTAAAGTAGATATTGTGGGTTATCTGCCTTTGATATTTTGGGTTATATGGCTGTGTTGATTTTAATGAATTTTTTCTGTATGAAAAAGAAGTTGGATTTATCCCTCTTTTTGTCAGTTTAGCTCACCCAACAAAAAGAAGCTTTCTTATCTAAGGCCCGAGGTAGTGACTGGCTATAGACTTAAATAACATTTCTGGTAGTTGTTATGACTACTGCATTATTTGATTGTCCTGGCACTATTGTAATGAACGCTTTACTTTGAGAATAAGGGTACAACTATATTACTGCAGTTTCATAGAATCATAAAATTATAGAGTTGGAAGAGACTTTATGGGCCATCCAGTCCAACTCCAAGCCAAGAAGCAGGAAAATCACATTCAAAGCAACCCTGACAGATAGCCATCCAGCCACTGTTTAAAAGCCTCTAAGGAAGGAGCCTCCACCACACAACAATCCAACAATCCTTGGAGCTGTAGTTTTGTAAAGTCTTTAGCTTTCTCTACCAAAACTTGTTGGAGCCTCATCAAACTACAACTCCCATGACTCCATAGTATTGAGCCATAGCAATTAAACTGGTATGCTTTAATTCAACAGAGTAGATGCACCCTAAGATGGCTCAGTGTCAGCATTTCATATTGACTTTGGTTTAGGAGTAATTCTGACATTGTGTTCGTCTTCTACAAAATGTTATTTCATGAGAGCAAAATGTCATGGTGGAGCTATATTGCTCCAATAATATCAGGTTTGCAGATTGCTAATAGTTACAAATTCTCACCAACATAGAAACTAGCCATGTAGAGAAAAGATTGCATGCTCTTTTCAGGAAATCTTCCAGTTGCAAATATAATTAAGAACACCCCAATCAGCTCATTTAATGACTTTGGACTGATACTCCCCCAAAAACCCTAACATAACTCATTGGTTTGTGAAAATTTTAAAAAGGTAATAGAGAGTGGAAATTTGTATGAAAGATCAGATTGTGTTAGGAACTCGAAACAAATCCCTACTATCGTTTTCAATTTTAGGGGTGCGACGTCTTAATCATAATCCAGTTAACAGCTTTTGGGGATCTCGTTTTCAAAAAAGTAAATCTTGCAGGCTGAACGTCTTCTTGAAAGATTGGATGGCCTTGCAGCTTGCAAAATGGAGCCTAAAAACGGAGCCTACCGTGATGTATTGCGCCACACTTTGAAATGACACTGAAAGGACAAAGCCTCCATCTGTAGTTCAGTTCTCAGGATATGAACATAATGAGAAATGTTGGCAGCAAAGGAGAGCACCTGCTCTGAGGTTCATCCTGTGAACCTGCATTGCAGCAAGGTGGTGGTAAGGGGGAAAGAGATCTTAATGTGGTGTGTAGGCGTTGGGGATTTGCAGTCCCATTTGAGGTCAGGCTGCACTGCAGAGCCTTCCAGGTGAGGGATAGAGCTGGGCAATACCGCTGGGGAGACAGTGCAAGGGGCCTACGAAGAGTCAGTTGCTCCTTCAGGAGCTCAGAGCTATCAGGTTATCACCCTATAGATGACAAGCCAAAATAATAAAGTGCTTTATCACCCAGAGAGATCCATTTTGCACAATTCCCCGTAATCAGCAGTGGTGTCTGGTTTCCTGCTGAGCCTACTGCAGTGGATGTCAACTGCGGCATTTGTCTTACTCATGCTTTCCCCTCTCGAACCCCAGCTGGCTTTCTGAAAGAGGCCTCCCTGTAGCATTGTACCCGTGATGATCTTTATAAATATATTGTGTGTTGTTTCCTCGGCGTTGCTGTCAAATCTGCTTCCTCATCAGACCGGCTCGGTGTGACGCAGTATGAATTCTAAGCTCGACATCCTCAGCGCTGCCCTGTGGTCAGCCAGGCTCAGAAAGCCTTCTGACAAAAAAGGATGCCCTTTTGCTTTCCTTCACAGCAGGGCCGCTGGCCCTGAGTCATGGCTGTTGTTGTTTTAATATCTTGCTGTGGAGCCACTTCTATTCCTATCTCTTTTGCCCTTCGGCCAAAGTTGCCTGTAATTCCTCATGACAGGACTCCAACTGAACTCCACTGAAGGTTATTTTGGATTTCTGTGCATGCAAATAAGAACAAGCATAGCCTATGGAGTCTTTGGAGGCACAAACTCATTTTTTTCTCACACAGCCAGGGCTGGCTCCAGGTTGGAGGGGGCTGTGGCCAAAGTATCCCTTGGGTATTGCCATCTCAAAATGCCTTTTAGGGTTCCTTCCACACAGCTGTATAAAATCCACATTGAACTGGATTATATGGCAGTGTGGACTCCGATAATCCAATTCAAAGCAGATATTGTGGATTATCTGCCTTGATATTCTGGTATATATGGCTGTATGGAAGGGCCCTAGTTCTCCCCACCACCATCAGTCTTAGTTGTTTTGCTTGGCGGTGGACAGTAACCCAACTAGTCAACCACCAGAAGTACTCCAAACAGTTCTGGTCTTTGTTGCCATTTTAATTCTCCACAGTGTGCCTGATATAGTTGCACATTGCAGTACAAAACTTTATTATGGTCACAGACCAGCACAAAGCGGGCACAAGCGCCCTAAGAGGAGAAAGACAACTCCCCAGTAAACAGTTATTTAAAATCAGACTAGAAATCAATATAAAATATATTTTAAAAGACAGGATATTGTTGCCTTACGGTGTCAATCATCACCCGTCTGATATTAAGGGCAGCAGCACAGAACTTAGCAACACTGTAAGTCATTGCAGTGTTAGTCTGAAAGCAGCAGGGTGGAATAACATCTTTCACTGCGCCCCGGGTACTTTAAAAGCCATGGTCCAATGAGATTGGATCTAAGATCTCTGTAGAACATGCATTGAAGAAGCACGTGCTCAGTTGTTTCCACATCACCGGACCCACAGGGGCATAGTCTCTGCTTGAAGGGGGTCTTCTGATACCTCCCCTCCAATACAGCCGATGGGAGGGCATGGCATCTTGCCAGGGTAAAAGCCCTTCGGTGTTTGGGCACCTCTAGGTCTGTTAGGTATGCCATGGGGGCAGTGAGGTATCTAGTGGCTTCACTAACAATGAAGGCTGGGGAACAGGTTAGGTCGGATTGGCGCTCTATGTCCAGGATCCGTTGCTTAATGAGATCCTTGGCTTGGTCCCATCTCATGCTTAGCAATTGTCCTTGGGAGAAACCTAGCGTTGTGATCTTTGCTGCTACTGTTTTAATCCATGTGGACTGGAAGTCGTCTCTCATGATGAGGGGGGCAAGACCACATGGGGAGAAGCATAGGTGTAGCCAGTAATTGAGGATAGCTGTCCATATTCTCGCTTCCACTTTCACAAAGCCTGTCTCCAATCGCAGGGTAGCGTTAGGGACACATCTGGGAGCCTGTAGAGCCACTCTTAGGAATTTCGATTGGACATGCTCTAGTGGGGCATAATTTGAGAAGGGTCCAAGCTGGGCTCCATACAGCATTTGTGCGACTGATTTTGCTTCAAAAAGTTTAAGAGCCGCCGGTATAAAGTGACCTCCTCCCGTCCTGAGATATCTTAGGATATCGGATGAACTCTTTTGTGCTGTCTCTGCTGCACACTCTGCATGGGCTTTCCTGCTGTTGCTGCTATGGAGGGTAACACCAAGATATTTAAAGCTTGAGACCTGCTCTATTTTGTTTCCATCTATTCTCCAGTTGTGCCTCTTGGGTCGTTTAGCAAACACCATAATTTTAGTTTTCTGAAAGTTGAGGTGCAACTGTTCTTCCTGGCAGTAATTTGTTAATGCTCTCAGGGCTCTTTTCAGTCCAACTTGAGTTCTAGAAAGAAGAACTGCATCATCAGCATAGAGCAGGGTGGATAGATGCCTTCCAGCTAGTTTTGGAGGATGGAAATCCAAGTTGTATAGGTGTTCCACCATAGAGTTAATGTAGAAATTGAATAGAAGTGGAGCCAAAATGCACCCTTGCTTGACGCCCTTCTCAGTTTTGACTGCTTTGGTAAGATGGCCCTGGGAACTGCATCTTACTTTCAGAGTAGTTCCTTCATGGAGTGTTCGTAATAACTGTAGAAGTCGCCTGTCTATTGAAGTGGACCCAAGCTTTTCCCATAGCTTGGTACGGGAAATGGAATCAAAACCTGCTCTGAAGTCTATAAACGCAGCATAGAGGGAGGATGGCTCACATTGCAGTATTTCATCACATTTAATTGGCAGCTGAAGAGACAAAATGATGGGGTGGAGAGGAATCTAAGGGATCCCATTGCAAGTGTAAACAGTAGGCCTTGCTCAGATGGCGAGGCACTGATGTCTCTGCTTGTGGGAGAATTAAACTGGGTTATGTGTAAGAGGCCATGTAGTGTTAGCCACCAAACTATATATTATTCTTTTTTTCCCCTTTAGTATTTTGATGCCACATAATCTGACATTTTTACAGTCCTGTATCCATCTGGAATAGGTTCCAAGACCCTCTGTGGGTACATTTGTAATGATAAAACTGTAACATTCAGTTTCGTTCTGGTACTTTATCTCTTGTCTTTTCGACAAGTTTTCACTTTACTCATGATACTGTTCTCACAAGTAGACTAAATTGTATAATCACCAGCATCAGGAATTGAAACCATGTGGGGCTCTCGATGTTAGACTGCAATTTCTAGCATTCAAGTTGGCTAGTGGGGCAGATGACACTAAATTGTTCAGGATAGTTAAAAATGAAACTGATTGTAAAGAGCCCCAGAAAGATCTCTCGAAATTGAGTGAATGGGCAACAAAGTGGCAAATGCATTTTAACCTAAACAAGTTTAAAGTCATGCACATCGGGGCAAAGAACCCCAACTACACCTACCAATTGATGGGGTCAAAGCTTTCCGAGACAAACCAGGAAAGGGATCTTGGGGTTTTGGTGGACAGCTCAATGAAGATGTCAACCCAGTGCACAGCAGCAGTGAAAAAAGCAAATTCTATGCTAGGCATGATCAGAAAGGGAATCGAAAACAGGTCAGCAAATGTTGTATTACCTCTCTACAAATCTATGGTAAGGCCACATTTGGAGTACTGTATACAATTCTGGTCTCCGCACCTTAAGAAGGATATAACGGAACTGGAAAAGGTACAGAAAAGGGCAACAAGAATGATCCAAGGGATGGAGCAGAAATCAGGTTGCAACGCCTTCTTTTCAGCCTTGAAAGACGGCAGGTTGCAATAAAAGAAAAACAGACAAAAACAGCCATCCATGACTGTCAAAACACATTTTCAGCCTTGAAAGAGTACGGAATAGACGAGATGGTTTAAGAAAAACCTATATTCGGTGACTTGAGAGGTCTTGAAGTGTATAAAATCATGCATGGGATAGAAAAGGTGAATAAAGAAAAATTATTTTCTTTGTCACAAAACACTAGGACTAGAGGGCACTCCCTGAAGCTCCAAGGTAGGAAAATTAGGACTAATAAAGGGAAATATTTATTCACCCAGAGGGTCATTGGGTTATGGAATTTACTTCCAGAAGAGGTTGTGACAGCTGTCAGCCTGAACAACTTCAAGGCAGGATTAGACAGATTCATGGATACCAAGTGTATCGGTAGTTACTGAAAAGGACATTCAAGTGCCACCTCGGAGTTGGTTGAGGTAGGCAGGATTTCCCTGGGTACTGGTTGTGGGGGTCGGGAGCAGGTCAGGGTTTTGCCCTCCCCTCCGCTCGAGATCCCTGTATACAACTGGTGGGCCACTGTGTGATACAGAATGCTGGACTAGATGGGCTGAGGTCCGATTCAGCATGGCTCTTCTTATGTTCTTATGGCTGGGGCTGCTAGGGTTATAGTCAATCAGCATCCAAAGGGCTTCATGATGTTCTGCCCTGACATGGACTGTATTATAAATCTATTAAAAGTTATTCTGCTATTAATAATTGTAACATGTGAGGTAAAAATAAATATATGGTGCTGTCTAATTTTAGCCCTTGTGCAGCTTTTGGTCCCAGGTACTAAACAAAACAACCACATTAAGATAGGAATTTCTCTCTGATCAACAATTATTGAAATAGTGGATATATGCTTTTACCTGTTTAGTCATTAAAATATTTTGTTTCAGAATTCCTACTGTTAGTGCTAACTAGAATAGAAACACCAAATCAGTGGGAACTTAATAAGCCATCTCTTCAGTTAATCCCATTGACAGCTGTATAATATTCCACATTGAACTGGATTATATGGCAGTGTGGACCCAGATAATCTAGTTCAAAGCAGATATCGTGGTTTATCTGCCTTGATATTCTGGGTTATATGGCCCTTGATGTGCCTACTCAACTGAGACTAATAATTGCACGCCTTCCTAATTTGAAAGCCAGGGTAGTAATTAGGGTTTTAAAATTTCGGATACTCCTGAATTTTGGAAGTTTTTCGGATACTTCCGACTTTTTAGCAATTTTGAGAGCAGCCCTTCCAAAAGGAATCCCGAAATCCAAATTCCAAATTTCAGAATTCGGAATTCTGAATTTCGGGTGTCATTTCCGAATTTTCTTGCTGGTTGCTCATTAGCTGATGACTAACATCTGACTCTCCCTTCTGCTGATTTTTTTGCCCATTTTTGGAAAGTGGAAGCCATTTTTGAAGACTTCCGAAGACTTCCAGATTTCGGAAATACTTCCGAATCAATTTCAAAATTTATTGAAATTTTTTCGGAAGTCTAAATAATCCGAAACACTATCTATGACTATATCCAAATTGAGTTTTGAAATTTTTTTGGGGGGGTCAAACAGTCCTAGTAGTAATGTGTTTTGGGTGTTGAACTATATCTCTCGAGACCAGAAGGAGAGAATGCTTCTGGAATATGGCCATACAGCCCAGAAACTCAATACAACCCAGTGATTCTGGCCATGAAAGCCTTTGACAAGACAGATTTATTGTTGTTTTTGTTTTCTTCCAAGTCCTTTCTGTCTTATGGTGACCCATTAGGCAAACCTATAGCAGAATTTTCTTGCCAAAATTTGTTAAGATCTTCCTCTGAGGCAGAGAGAGCAATTTGCCAAAGGTTATCTAGTGCGTTCCATTGGGGAACAGTGATTCAAGCCCTGTTCTTCAGACTATTAGTTGAATGCTCGAATCACTACACAATACTATATGGATATAGCCATGGCTCAGCTTTTCTAATTTATTTCCACTTCCCTTCTTTACATGCATGACATTGATTACATTGTATCTGCTCTAGGCTTTCATTTCTTAATTGTGGGTATTTTTCCCTGTAAAACATTTAAATATAGTGTATAAATGAAGAAAAATTCAAATTAAAAATTGGTTTGATATCAAAGTTCCTCTTCAGGAAAGCATATCTCAGATGAAAATGCTATCTGCATTTCTAACTTAAACACTCTGGCATATATAACCTCATCAGCTATATCATTTCTGTGTCCAGGGTGCTGCATATCAGTTGTATTTTCTAGAGTACAACCAGATCATTTCTGGGTTAGCGCAGCAGCCACTAATAAATAAATATTAAATTGTGACAGCCAACTTTAATTGGATCATCTAAAAGATCTGTATAATAAATAAGACAAATAGAGCTCTACTGATTAGGTAAACAACTGAGTTTCAGCTCTCTAAGATAAAAAAGGTGACTGGGTGGGGATATCCACTGGAGGATCAACTTAAGTCATTAGGAGTAAACAAACCATTTGATGACTGCAGCCTAATTGCCTTTGGAGAGATGAGCTGCCCTGGAGGAGGAAAGGGCTTCGCTGTCATTATTAACATTGGGTAGAAAAGCCACTTCTAATTTTCTATAAAGGGGGAAATAACTTCCCATTTATTCCATCAGGATCAACAGGAATTCATTTTCTATTTGTTACATTTTGTTTATACAGCTTAAACTGAATCAATTATCCTATAAAGCCTCATAGACCTGATTTGTCACAGCTGTTGTTTGTTTCCCACATCTGGATGCTCTTTGTCGAAGGCAGTGACTCTCAAATTCTGGTCTTCCAAACTTGAATTCCCAAAAGTCCCATAGTGTTCAGGGATTCTGAGCAAAAAAAAAAACGCACCTGAGGACCAAAGTAAGATCTGTTTTATGGAGTTCAGATTCAGAATTTCTTGATGACAGCCTAGAACTCTAAACAGACCAAACCAGAGTAGATTTTTCCCCATAGGATTTGTCTTCAAATCACATCTGTTGTATTTTTGCTGTTCAGTGAATATAGATTTGGCAAGAGGAACAGAGGTTGTTTGATAACTCCTGGCCTCCTTCTTGCCAAATATCTGTGATTTGATTACACTGGTGAAATACAGTTGGCTTTCCATATTCATGGGTTCTGCATCCACAGATTCCATCATCCATGGCTTGAAAATATCCCACACAAACATGCAAAAAAAATCCCCAAAACAAACCTTGATTTTGCCATTTTATATAAGGGACATTATCCCATTACTACTTTATGTAATGGGACTTGAGCATTCATGGAGTTCTATTTCCTTTGGGGATCCTGGAACAAAACCTAGAGGGTATCAAGAGCATAGTATATAGCTATAGCAATCTATCTGTTCACAGGTATAGTGAACAGACCAAACTGCCTGAAATTTAATAAAATGTTTGGTCATTCTGTTACACTGTTACTTGCTTTAACTGGAGCAGCTCTCCAAGGTATCAAACACAGACTTTTCTCTGAGTCTTTTCACTAGAGATACCATGATTTCAATTTTGTATGCAAAATATGCATTCTACAAATAAGGTGATCTTTCCCTGGAATCAGAAATGTCAGCAAAGGGACAAATACTTTTCAAGATAATGCTGTCAATGATACTAGGAACCAGGATATTCCATACATCTGTATAGAGAGGAAAGCGGTTTTGGGAAACCAATAGGACCTCAGGATAGTAGCAATTTTGTATTCAGTTGTAATTACAATTTAAGATTGTCTCATGAAAGTTTATTCCTCAATTTGGTTCTAATAGCATCCTTGTACTAGGTCTGCCATGAGAAATAATGCATCCACAGGAGCATTGCCATAGATATCTGTATCTGTATATATAATAAAGCGGAATGTTTGTATGTGTGTATGTGTGCGGAGGGCAGAAGGGTAGAAGGGCGGATATGTGGCAGCTTTCTGATTGGCTCCAACTGTGGGATTATTTGCATAAAGGACTCTGATTGGCCAGCCTCAGAACTCCAACATTTTAAGGCAGCAGACAGAGGGGATTAGTTGCCCTGAGGGAGTATTTGCATAAAACACTCTGATTGGCCAGCCAACACGAACATTCCGACACTCTAAAGTGGCAGAGGGGGGTAAGGAAAAGGCCTGAGGCAGTCAGGCATGGTGGGAGTTTAAGGCCAAAACACTTTGCAACCCCTTTGCGACCCCAAACAATGAGAGAACAAGACCAAACTTGGCACACAGAACCCTCAAGACCCGGTGCAGGATGGATCATGGAGGCTGGAGAGAGGATGGACCATGGATGACGAGACTTGCAGCACTTTAACTCACTTGCTTAGAGCACTGTGGCCCACACCAATGACAGATCAGGACCACACTTGGCACACAGATGCCCAATGGCCCACTTTACAACCTGGTGCGGTTTAGGGCAGGATGGGCCACAAATGATGGGATTTGCAGTACCTTCACCTGATTCATTTCCCACAGAACATTGAAGCCCCTACAAATCACAGACCAGGCGCAAACTTGGCACACAGAGTACCCATGACCCACTCTACATCCTGCTGAAGTTTTGAGTGGGATGGACCATGGATGATGGGACTTGAAGTACCTTCACTCACTTTCTGAGACCACTGCGACCCTCATCCAATTACCAAAAAAGAAGAAAATAGGCACACAGAGCCTACATGACCCATTCTACATCCTGGTGCAGTTTCGAATAGGATGAACCATGGATGATGGGCCTTGAAGTACCTCCACTCTCTTCCCTAGACCACTCCAACCCTCATCCAATGACTGATCCAGACTAAACTTGGCACACATAACTGCTATGACCCCCTTTCTGTCCTCGTGACATTTGGGGGAGGACAGACAACGGATTATGAGATTTGTAGTACTTTCACACACTTTGGTTCCCACAGACCTCTGTGGCCCCCAACAAAGACTGATAAAGACCAAACTTACCACACAGAGCTCCCATGACCCATTCTACATCCTACTGCAATTTGGAGGAGGGCAGACCATGGATGATGGGACTTGAAGTACCTCCAATCACTTCCCAAGACCGCTGCAACCTTCATCCACTGACTGAACAAGACCAAACTTGGCACACAGAGCCCCCATGACCCATACCACACCCTGCTTCACTTTGGAAGACATTGGACCACAGATGATGGGACTTGAAGTACCTTCACCACTGCGAGCCAAATAAACAACTGATAAGGACTGACCTTGGCACACAATGCCTTTCTCAATTAACCCGGGTAGGGCCGGGTCCCCAAGCTAGTATTAAATAAAATCCAGTATCCATGCCCGATGGAGGAAGACATGACCAATCCTCATCTTGTGGCACTTCATGTATCCTGAAACTCAGCACATAAGTATACACAGTGGTGAAACAAGAGTCACAGGGAATTGCCATGATTGTTTGAAAGAATCTGAGTAGGATTTCACTTCACATTCCCATTAATCCGCCAATCATGTGACAGAAAATTATGCCCAGGGAAAACAATCCATATCCTTGGGCAAAGAAGATGAAAAGATGTTCTGCATCTCTATTAGCACAAGATAAATCCTCCCCTGCTAGTTGCTGATTCAATCACTAGTGTAATACAAAGGATGCGTGTGTGTATAGAATACTCTCGGGGATGAAAATATACTTTTCTATTAGCATTCTACACTGACTTGCTGAATTAGGGACGTGTAATCACAAATGCTGCTACATCCTGCAGTGTGTAGCTTTCTGGGATTTCATCTTATTAAGATTTCTGAATAGAAAGTGAGCCATAGCCACAAATTTCGGGTCATGAAAGCAAATCAGCAGTCTGCATGGAAAATGAACAAATAAGTATTGAGTCCTGTGGCTAATAAAATGTCTTACTCCACCCACAAATACTGAGCTATGTAAAATATCTATGAAAGGCAAAGCTATATGTTTTATGCAGTCACTGATCTCAGCACCGAACTATTGGGAGCAAGTTGACATCCAATTAATGGTCCATTGTGAATGTTTATGTGATTTTTGCCATTCAAATGTTTAAATGTGCTCACCTGTGGGGATAGTAGCATGGCTGAATCTAACCATTTGTACCTTTTTTAATGAACCACACCTTGAAAACTAGAGGTTTTATTTCAGATGGAAATTGTTGGATGCTTGTGTTACAAGTTCACTGGAGTTGTTGAGTATTTGCTTACTTCTTTGGGATTAATGGACCATGGAATGGGCAAATCTCATGGTGGCTGACAGTTTTTTCAAATGAAGTCTTGTTTGGTTGAGACATGCTTTCTCATCAAAGGTGAGAAAATTTAAGAATGTCCTTTACATCCCATATTAAATACCTAGTGTGCCAATGTATTCCCTAAATATCACCTTAGGTGTGTGCAGGCCCCATAATCCCAAACCATTGGCTAGACAGACTGGGAATTTTGGTAACTGTAGTCCCATAACATCTGAGAAGCTATGTTTGGAGAAGGTTGAGATAATTTAGATGTTATCTAGATGTATCTGTTGGGTGTAAATACAAGGGTAGATGAGAAGACACACCTAAGGGCCCTTCCACACAGTCCTATATCCCAGAATATCAAGGTAAGGAATCCCACATTATCCGAGTGTGGATTCAGATAACCCAGTATATATATATACACACACACACACACACACACACACACACACACACAGTATATATATATATATATATATATATATATATATATATATATACTGTGTGTGTGTGTGTGTGTGTGTGTGTGTGTGTGTATATATATATATATATATATATATATATATATATATGGAAGACGAAAAATTATAGGATTTTCAATGTGTATTGGGGTTATTTTATGTCTTTCTAGTGAGAAGAGATTTATTACAGAGTGGACCCAAATTGGGAATTTCTTCCACAACTAAAGTTAGACCCCTTCTACACTGCTGTATAATCCAGATTATCAAAATCTGATAATCCACATCATCTGCATTATCTGCTTTGAACTAATCTGAGTGTACAATGCCATATAATCCAGTTCAAGGCAGATAATCTGGATTTTATCTAGCAGTGTAGAAGGGGGTCTTAGTTGTGATGAATTTGTAAGGACAGAAATCCAGTCAGTCCTCTGTCTCTAGGTATCATACATCCAGGGATCCAACTATCCATGGCTTGAAACTATTAAAAATAAAAATTCCAAATGAAACCCTGATTTGTCATTATATACAAGGGATACCATTTTACTATGCCATTGTATATCACAAGACCCATGGGTTTTTGCATCTGTAGGGTGTCTTGAAGCCAAATTGCAGTGAATATCATTATTTATTTATTTATTTATTTATTTAAAACATTTATATTTCACCCTTCTCACCCCACAGTTGACTCAGGGCAGAGCACAACTAATATACGGTAAACAATCAATGCTGGGACATAAAATCATGAATATATAAAACATTAAAATCACTTATATCCAGTTTAAAATAATGGGCCTGCTATACTAAGAACTACAGTTGTTTCTATTCTCTAGACTCAAGTACTAAAATTTTAAATATAGATGTCAATGGCAAAAATCTATCAATTGCCTCCATTGTTTGCCACTTGCTCTTTAGAAAGTCTTTCTGGGAAAGGGAAATGGCAGAGAGCAATGTGGCCAGCAACATGCAATAATCCTTATGCCTGCAGTTCCTTGTGGGTATTTCCTTGGGAAGTGTCCGTATCTACATAGATCCATATTACACTGACCAAGAAAGGGTGGGAAATGTAGCTTTTCAATATGAACAGTTGATATCATGCTTACACCAAGCAACTGACTGGAAGACATAGGGATGGATCTCATTCATACTGTTGGATTTCCCATACTGAGAATAAACATGTGGAAGAGGGTTCTCTGCCAATTTTCCCTTTCCCCGAGCTAAGGATATTTACGTTGCTTTTGGTTTTAGCTGGGTAGAATTAAGCATATGCTTATTTTTATGATTACATGCAATGAGCATTAAAACGGACTAACTTTGTGTTTACTGTGCCCATTATAGTTACTGACAGATGCCAGTAATTTAATCTTTTCTTTTTGTTAAAGCAAAATCCTCCATGAAATTTAACAGAATCAGTCATTTCCCTGGCTGCGGTAGAATATCCAGAATGGTAGATTAGAAAGGTTTCTTCTTACATTTTCAAAGCTGTTAAAGGCATTTGTGTGGCTGTGTTTTGGAGGAGATGGCTGGCAAAACTATTTCTGGGTTTTTCTTGTCTTGGAAGGCTCTATGAAATTCATGAGTTGCATAGGTTGAGGGATATCTTGAAGGCACGTATACATAGTCATGGAAGTATATAGTCTAAAATAGCTAGGTCTTAATGATAAAATGTACTGCACGGATCTCAGGACCTTTCCACACAGCCATATAACTCAGAATATCAAGAGAGATAATCTACAATATCTGCTTTGAACTGAGTTATCTGAGTCCACACTGCCATATAATCCAGTTCAATGTGGATTTTATATAGCTGTGTGGTTTCAAGCAGGAGTTTGAAGCTTTATACCAGGCATCCCCAACTCCCAAAATTCCCGACCATTGAACAAGCTGGCTAGGACTTCTGGGAGTTGGAGGCCCAAACAGCTGGAGGGGCACAGTTTAAGGATGCTTGCTTTCTACTATCATTTGTTTAGCAACAATAGTATTTCCTTGGACAGAATGTTGTTTCTTAAACATATCAGAGCTCCATCAATGGTAAGCGGCCATGGTGATATGGGAGTAAGATAATAGAAAAGCCTATAGCACCGGGAAGTGGCTCAGCTGGCTAAGTGTCAGCTGCATAAGATCTCTCTGACCAGTAGGTCATGAGTTCAAGGTCTGCCCGGGTCGTGGTGGGTGCTCAACCTTAAGTGTAGCCTGCTGTCGACCTTTGCAGCCCGAAAGACAGTTCATTTGTCAAGTAGGAGATAAAGGTACCACATTAAGTAAGTGGGGAGGCAAATTTTGACTGATTTATGAGGCCATAAAGAATCGCTGAGGATTGCATAAGAACAACAAGGGACACTGGAAGGAAAACACTGAGAGAGATGAGGAGTGTGTCAGCTCCCCCTGGTGGCCAGAAGTTTGCCAGAAGTTTGCCTCTGTTCATCTATGTTTGTCTATATATGTCTAAATATGTCTATATATGTTGAACTGCGGGGATTGTCTGCAAGTATGTGTACTGTAATACGCTCTGAGTCCCCTTCGGGTGAGAAGAGTGGAATATAAATAAAGTAAATAAATATAAATAAAGTAAATAAATAAATATAGCAATGATAGAACCACAAACTTCAGCACTGCACCTATCAATGCACTTCAGTGTTTCTTTAGGTTCTCCTAGGATAGACAAAGGTCCTGCATTTCACCACTCAACTCAGAAAAGAAGAAGGCTCATTTTTAACCCAGGGCCCCTCCACACAGCCATATAAACCAGAATATCAAGGCAGGAAATCCCACATTTGGACTCAGATAACCCAGTTCAAAGCAGATATTGTGGGATTTTCTGTCTTGATATTCTGAGATATAGGGCTTTATGGAAGGACCCTGGAAAATATGTTTTCCCCCCTCCCAATCCTATTCCGTGTTTTGCCAGTTTAAATGTTGATTTTCAATTCATTTTTTTTCCTAGCTTATACTCTGCAGCAGAGCTGTGACATTAATAGCACATAATTAAGAACATTGATTCCAAAGAGATTATGCAGAAGTGAACTGCATCGTCTCTGCAGGACTTGTAACTGAAAATTTAAAATGATACTTCTAAGTGCAAATAAGTAATCTGATTCAATCACTAGGCTCTTTCTTTAATGAACAAAGATGAGTCAACTGTCCCGTGGAGCTCCATGAATTATGTGTAAATACTGATACACAATTGCTTTTCTTTTACAAATGAAAATTAAAAGAAACACAGATTAGGTAATACTTTATCTGTTCTGACCCATGTGACTCTAAGGTAGCTGAAAAGCTACAGTCATCTGTTCCTAAATTATCTCCTGCTGTGGGTGTTATAGCTCATTAGAAGCTTCATTGCTATAAATAAAAAGTCTAAAACGTACCAGGATTCAAGGCTGCCTAAAAGGTGTTACGGGAGTGAATAATGGTTAATAAGGTTGAACATACAGGACTATGACTTTTCAAAAATATTGGTCTATAAGACCTGCAACTCCTTGAGACATTCATTCCAACACCCTTTCCTCTTATTGTGAAAAATATATATATAAGTGTTAGACAGGCCTTGGGATAATCTGATGTTCTGCCCATTTTTTGCTCTGTTTGTTAAGAGTAATACAAGAAATAGTTCACGGTTAAGACTGCAGTGAGATATGAAAGACAATATTTGAACCATTTAAGACAAAGTCCTGTGGTGTTTATAAGAAAGAGGACGGATCTACTGATATTTTTTATTTCTTGAGCCTTATCTTGATTTTTATTTTTTATTTATCATGTTAGAAGCAAATTGAGTTATAATATATAGAAAAACCACAGACAAAGTTAAAAACTTGGCACTATACTGCATTTCCTTTATTTATTTATTTATTTTATTTATTTATTATTTGCATTTCTATTCCGCCTCTTCCCGAGGGCTCGTGGAGAAGAAGCTGGCCACTTGGAGTGCCTCTGGTGTCGCTGGACTCAGACTGCATTGTAGCAAGTGGTTTGTGGTTTGCTCTTCTTCACACTTGCATGTCATGGACCCCACTTTGGAGCCCCATTTCTTAAGTTTAGCTCTGCATCTCGTGGTGCCAGAGCGCAGTCTATTCAGCGCCTTCCAAGTCGCCCAGTCTTCTGTATGCCTAGGGGGGAGTTTCTCATCTGGTGTCAGCCACTGACTGAGGTTGCGGGTTTTAACCTGCCACTTTTGGACTCTTGCTTGCTGAGGTGTTTCTCAGTAGCACAACCTGGGGGTCACAACCAGACACAACAAAGACATCTGCTTTTGTGCTTTGCTACTCTGCTGCTGAATACACATGCCCAGTGGGGAATACATCTCACCGTGTTAAAATAATGGATGTGGCTCTTAACGAAACATGCTGCATTTTATCACAGGATATCTATGCCCCACACTACTAGAGAAATTATACTGTTTAGTTGGTATTGCACCACCTGACCTCTGTCGGGAAGTAGCAGCATGTAACTCAAAGTGGCCAGCTATTGGTCAAAGGACATTTAATATAATGGAACACTGTTTTTAACATAGGTGAATGCATAGGATGTGTGAATATAATTGTATTTTAATGTATTTTAGTGTCAAATGCTGGAGGGTTTTATATTGTGTTTTATACTGCAATTGTGATGTAGGCATCAAATTATGCCTTTTGGAAGCCGCTCTGAGTCCCCCCTCGGGGGTTGAGAAGAGCGGGGTAAAATGCCATAAATAAATAAATAAATATAATGTCAAGTTTTTTAACTTTGTGTGTTTTTAAATACATTACACCTATACCTTCAATTCACTTCTAATATGTTAAATAAATAAGCTTGTAATGAAAGGACCAGGGCATTGATATCTCCAGCCCATCCTCTGTTCAGATATCAGCCAGCAAGTCAACACCTTATCCAAATAAAGAAATATAATAAAGAAATAAAGAAAAAGAAATAAAGAAAAAAGAAATTAAAAAAGAAAGCCCTACCCAAATAAGGAAGTAGAATAAAGAAATAATAAAAAAAGAAGTAAAGGGGGAAAGAAATAGTGAGAGTGGGATATGCTTGAGACAAAATCAATAGTACTTTCACGTTAACAGGATTAATGTCTTTTGTTTTTCATTTTTTCTTTAGATTTGTGTGATAGTTTGTAAAATTCTTTGTTGGTATGATATAAGGCCCCATTTTAAAAACACACACACATATGAATAAACTGCAAAATACGTTTTATCAATTATATGTGCTTTATTTGTCATGTCTGTAAGATAGCAGTTATGTCAACAGTCAAGCAATTGCCTTTGGTTCAGTTTTAATTAATAGGTAGATATTAGCAGGAAGAATACTTTCTCCTTGACAGAGGTGATTTGTCATCGAGGAAAAGTAAACATTAATGGTGGCTTGAAAATTAAAATAAAGTCTGCCAAAACAGAATACTTCTCACATTCAGATGAAAGGAAGATTAATTTAGTTCATATATGTAGGTTACTCTGGGGCCTATCACTGTGTTCTTCTTCCAAGTGGCTATTTCAGCTGCTCCAAATGAACATACATCCTGGAAATTATGGAATAGCAGTCTGACACATTCAAAGATCAACAGGTTGGGAAGAACTGCTACTACAGAAATAAGCCTACTGAGCCACCAAGTACCATCCCACCACCAAACTAGCATGGTTAACAAAGAATATGGGAAGAGAAAGAAAAAAATAAAGAGATAAAAATAATACTAGTGACATTTTCATTTATTTTATGGGAACACGTGTTAATGATTGAAACTGCTTGGGCCACCCCTATCCAACAGTTTACTGAGAAGCAAAAGAAAACCTGCTTCTTGCAGATGTGGAGTTCATATCGTACTTAGGATGCGCATATGCCTCTTGCCATTCATTAATCTACATAGTATTTTCTTCATCTCTAACCTACAGGCAGATTCTTATTCAAGTATGGACTGCTACAGTCAATGCTCATTTCTCGTGCTTTACATACAATCTCATCACATGAGGACACTTCTGCCCCAGTTGAGCCATGGAGCCCAAGCCTTCTATCACATGGCATAGCCTCACTTCCAGTGGGCCTCTGTGACTCACCTGGGTGGGAACATCCAATGACGCTGTGCCACCAACATGGGAGCCTCCTCATGTTCCATTAGGAACAACAGGGCTAACATGGGGGGAAGCTGCGCATGTGTGATGGGGAAGTGTTAGCTGCCAGCAAAGTGGGGTGCAGAGTGCTGGTTCACCATGGAGGCTGTGATGAGGTCCATATATTCATTTCCTTTATGTAAATAAAGCTAAGTATCTGTCTGCTTGCCTGTTCACTTCCATATCATGCACTGCATTTCTAGATAGATTTACACAAGATCTGGAGTGTATGTTTTAGAGACAGTCCAATATTCACTTTTGAAGACTTTGTGGAGTCAAAATGCTATTTTTTTTCATTCCTAGATTGGCACATCATTTGAAAGACTTTGACAAGTTTAGTTCAAAAATGTTCTTTCTATATATAGTTTTATGTGATTTTATAATTTTACATAAATAAAATTATGTCTCCCCATATCAGTGATTATTTGGAGAAGAACTGCATAGTTTTCTGAGGGTGGCAAGGAAGCACCTCAAGGCATTTTCTAACAAATTATTTTACATTGCAAAGTAATTTACAAGGACTAAAACCAAAACTGCCATTCAATCATGCTCCCCTCAAAACAACAAAAAAGGAAACCTTCCCATCACAAATGTTGAAGTTGTATGGAGTGTGGAATCATTGGTACAACACAGGGTGGGATATGCAGTGCCTTAGTTTGAGCTCCTCCATGTTCAGAAACTAGCTGATAGATTTTGGCCTCCAATGAACAGTTTTCAATGCCTTCCTCATTGAAGTTTCATATTTAGAAAAGTCATCTGGTTTTTTTTAGTGTTCCTTTGTTTAATACCTATAAAAATGAAGCCAGAAGATGAAGCTGCTGGGGCCATTGGTTCCCCCCACCTTCTGTTTATGGCAGAAGAATATGAAATATGAATGAATATATATGAATATGAACTGTGGTAAAACTCACAGTACTTAATTATTTTTGTGAGCTGTGTTAGGTCTCAACCCAAGCAAAAGGCAGCATATAAGTGAAATAAAGTCATTCTTTGTTCATAATACTTTATAATATTTTAAAATAATTTATTCCATTATTTTTGAAGCAACTCTATTAAAGAACATCAAATAAAAGAGCTGCATAATGCTGTGTTGGTTGTAAGCAACTGAAACTCTCCAACTGGAAAGTGTTATCTTCCATTTGTAACTTTCCTGTTTTGCCTACAACAGGAAATCTATTAGGGAGGTAAAGCAGAGTACACAATGTATTTCAACTGGTAACATCATGAGCTATTTCTCAGAAAGCACTCGTTGTGAATTGTTGTTTTGTACTTTTAAAACATTTCCTACTTATAATGATTCTAACATGGAGGTTTTCTGGGGCTGAGAGTTTGTGATTCACTGAGTGAGTTTCTTTGGCCAAGCGGAGAATCAAACCCTGGTCTTCAGAGTTGTAGTCCAACACTCAAACCACTAAACCATGTTAGCTCTCGTGATTATGCATATTGTCCTTTAAAATGCTTGCTACTACGGTGATACCAACTTTGAAGAAGTTTTGAGTGATTGGAGGAAAACTCAGATGCCAGCTCTTAACTTGGTGAACTTTTTCCATTAAGTTTGTTTTTCGATGAAGGCTGATCTATTGTCTCTTAAAAAGAGAAATGAATCAGTACTGCCTCCTGACTCTACCAAGCATACATTTGGGTTCCTATTCAAGAGAATGAGTAACAGGCCAGAAATAGAACAACATCACCTTGGGAACAATCTAGCTCACAAGAATTGCCAGCCAATGTTAAATGATTTGATGGCGAGAGCCATAATCTAAGAGGGACTTTGAAAATGCTAGCATTGACTAACACATCATCAAAAATGATTTGTTGATGAGAATGCTAATTAAATGGTGTTTTTAGAGATCAGGTTGGTTTCCAGCATGCAACATGTTTAACTTTAAACTTTATTTATTTTAGACAAGGCTTACAAGCAAGAAAAAGGAAACTTCTTGATCCAAGAACTGCGGCAACACATTAACCGCCAAAATGGCAGAAGATTCTGATATGCGCAATGAATTGGAAGAAATGCAGCAGCGTGCTGATCAGATAACTGATGAGGTGAGGAAATGTGGCCAAAAACCAATGCAAGGAAACCCCATCATGTCCACCAGCTGAGATTTTCCCCAAATACATTCAGAGTGAAGACTGGTTTATGAGGTCCCAATTTGGCCCTAGGCCTGCTGACTGTGATCTTATGGATCAGAAAAGGGTTCAACTTGAGAGCTTCACCATATAAAGCAAGCATTCTTCCATTCAACTACAGCCCTTCCACTATTTTAGGACTGTGATAAGTTAGAAAAGTTATCAAAGTGTTGGAATTATTCCAATGAATATAATATTAATGATGCCTAGGGATAGTGGGTGTTTTACTCAAATACATTTCAAGGACCCAAATGGCTATTTTAGGTTTTGCCACTGAGAGTCAATTAATTTAAGCTAGTTTTTCTTGTGGCTTTCAGTGGGCTTCTTGTTGGCCATCCTAGGAATAGAATGTTGGACAAAGTAGACATTTGATCACAGCCCTTCTTCTAATGCAGTGATTCTCACCCCGTGGGTCTCCAGGTGTTTTGGGCTACAACTCCCAGAGATCCCAACCAGTTTACCAGCTGTTAGTATTTCTGAGAATTGAAGGCCACAACATCTGAGGACCCACATGTTGAGAACCATTGGTCTAATGTCACCTAGGTATGGGTGAGAAAACCATGTCTCCCCAGATGATAATGAAATTAAATTGTCATCAAGCCTAGTCAGCATGATTGATGGTCAAAAAGAATTGATATTGTAGTTCAAACTCCTCTGAGAACCACAGATTCCTTGCCCTTTTATATAACCATCTGTCTATCAGTCTGGGTATTTATAGCCAAGCATCTGAGTGCTGCTGTGGGGAGGGGTGATATATAATTCGATTATATTGAATTATTTTGCTTCTTACTAAAGACCAATAGCTTCTTTTGGAAATTGACCCATGAAGGGCCGCCATCACCTAGAACAGGGGTGGGCAGTTACCGGCCCTCCGGGTGTTTTGGACTTCAACTCCCAGAAATCCTAGCCAGTTTACCAGCTGTTAGGATTTCTGGGAGTTGAAGTCCAAAACACCTGGGGGGCCAGTAATTGCCCACCCCTGACCGAGAATGATCCACTGTTTCTGATAACCAAATAGCTTTGTCAAATCACCTAGAGATCCAAATGCTGCAAGGTTCTTGCAACATCCCATTCTTAAAAGTCAGGTCAGAACCTTGGCCTGTTCAGTTACATCAAACCTGAAGCATCCAAGCTGTTGTTGTGGGAAACTAATTGGAAGAGAAATCATATGGTGGAATGTGTAGCACCCCAGTTCTCGTTTGTGCCTGGAGGGCAGGGGGCAGCACCGGGGGTCCCATTGGCATTGGGGCCTGTAGCAGCTGAGACAGATTCTGAAGAGGATTTAGAAGGGTTAGCTGAAGGAGAGTTTCCCATCATTGGGCCTCCATCCCCCATAGAAAGCCTGTCTTGGGATGAGGGTTGGCCTGAACCTTACGACGAGGCAGATAACCAGGTGCAAATGGAAAGCAGCGATAGTGAAAGTTATGAACGGCCAGGGGGGAGAGGTTCGCAGGACTTCCTGAGTGAAAACATGGAAGAAAGCGGCTGGGAAGATTCTAGGGAGGAGAGCTCTCACAGAGATAGGGAAACAGATGGTGAGAGGCAAGGCCGTTCCTTTGATAGGAGACGGGACATCGAGGCTAGCAGGAGGGGCTGGTATCGGAGCCTAGACCAGCCGAGGTCTCAGAGCAGAGATTGGAGACGGAGGAGCCTAGAGCGTCGGGGACCTCGGCAGAAGGATTAAGTAGAGGATTCGTGGGAACGAATCCTTAGTGCTTCGGCCACGTCTCTTCTGAGTAGGCGTGCAGCGAAGTGAGTCCACGGAGCCAAGTCGGGCTAGTGGCCTACCAAGTCTTTGCCTTGTACCACGCAACCTTGCCTTGTTCCGGATCTGCGTTTGCTAAGCGGAGCCTTGCCAAGCTTTGAAGCATTACCTTGCTATTTTGGACTATTGCATTCCCTTGCCTTTGGATTACCTTGCTATTTTGGACTATTGCATTCCCTTGCCTTTGGATTACCTTGCTATTTTGGACAATATACTCATTGAACTGTTTTTATATTCAATAAACTAGTTAGCCTTTATACCGTCTCTGTGTGTGTGATTAAGGGGCCGGCCAAGTCCTTGCATCGTGACAGAATGGGAGAGTATGTTCAGTCAGAACTGTGGAAACACATATTCAGATCCCTACTCAGTCACCAAAGTTCTTGTTCAGTTCACCTTATGGCAGCTGCCTTATATCAGCTTAATTTAAATCATTGGTAGTTGTCACAATAAAATTGGGGGGGGGGGAGGGATATAATTACTATCAGTCTCAAAAATTATATCTGATTTTTTAATGTCCTGAATGTGCCCAGGGTTACTCATTGTAACCAATAATTATGAGTAACATGAGCTTACCAATTGTCTATTTTTTTCCCTTCTTTCTCACAGTCGCTTGAAAGCACTCGTCGTATGCTGCAACTTGTTGAAGAGGTAAGCATGTCATGATTTCTGACTAATATTTTTCTGAGGCATACATATTTTTTTTGTATGAATTGATCCCTCTTGAAGCCCAAAAAACAAAACTACGTATTTGCCTTATTAAGATGATTGGATCAGTATGACAACCTTTCCCAAAAGCCATCATTTTGCCTTTTCAACGCACTTAGTTTAACAGCATGAATTGTTATGCACCTTCAAGTTGTTATGACAGCCATAAGGCCAACCTATCAAAGAAAACACACATGATAACTGACACAAAAATCCAAAGATTTTTTTAATGTATGTGTATATACCCTCTGTGACTATGGGCAGATGGCTCTGATTGCATGCATACAAATCCTACACAAAGAAAGCCTCTGAATGATTTATTTCAAAGTATGGTAGAAATGGAGCTTAAAACATTATTTTTTGAACTACCAAGGACATGAGAAATGCAAACCATTCAAATCATTACCCAGTGGTCCCTTACTGGCTTGTGGATTTGGAGTTGTTTTCCAACTTTTCCAAATTCTGGATAGGAATACACCTAATGTTAGAAAAGACAGTTTTGTATTTTTGAATGAGTATGGTATGAGACAAGGAGCATTAAAATAGACTTTAAGTTTGATATATGGATTGGACATATACAGTACCTTAAGTGATTTAAGGGTTTTAGACTATCGTAAATGTTCTTGGATTGCAAAGAACCCATCTCAATACTGCTAAAAATCCAGAATATGAAGGGTTAATTGTAAAAGATAATGTGTATGGCTTAGTCTTGTTTAGATTAGACTGAAATAATGACTAAATTATATCCCATTCATTAGAATGGGTTTGTGCTAATTATTACTAAGAGTGGATCCAAGCCGTTAATGTGAGGCAGCCCCTTGCTTTCACTGCAGTAATAACACTCCAGTCTACTTTACAGTGAGTACCCTAATTCTTACACAGCCTAAATTATCTCAGGAATTTGAGGATTATGAGTTAATTGAAAGGAATTTGACTTGGCTTTTCAGTAGAGCATTTGACTTGTAATTCTAACTTTTATATCTATGATCTGTGTTATGTTTTATCCTGTCGTTATTGTTTTGGGTAAATCGCCCAGAGTATCTGGATGGAGGGCGATTGATAAGTAATAAAATGATGATGATATTTAAAACTCCTCCAGAGCTAATTGAGACCTGACAATGAACTGATACAAGTAACCCTTTTAGCTTACCTTAAAAGCTTATCTTAAAAGGTAATGATGGTATTTAAGAAATAGCATTTAAGAACTGAGTAGGTACAATGTAGGTAGGTACAATATTTTCCTGTAGTCACTCTACAGGAAATCCTCCTGCCTCCTAAAGAAATATCTACAGGGACTAGGTGAATGGGGATGAACAAAGGACAAGGGTATCCCTAGGCAGATATATCTTCTACTGTGTAGGCTAAGTATTCACATGACAATGCAGGCTTCACTGCAGACTTTAAAAGAGCTATCCATGGTGCTGAACTGTGATTCACTGTTCAGTTTTTTTAAAAGATCCTTTAAACTTTAGGTTAAAACCAAAAGGAGAAGATTCACTGTGTCCATTGACATGCAAACCACCATGGCCCTTCCTTTAAGTAGATGCATTGCTATGTATGTAGGACTTAAACCAGAGTTTAGTCATTCTGAGTGGTGGGTTTTCAGAAAAACAATGCAAAATGCATTTTTAATCTAAATTATGAAGATATCATGTTAATGCAGACTAATCTGGTTGGTCGGTACAGTAGCAGCCCATTCTACAGTGGGTATTCTCCAACAACATAATGAATCAAAAGACTTTGCAAAGTACAGGTTATGCTAGAGTCAGCAATAGTGTTTTCTATAATTAATATCAACACAATGAAATATCAAGAATAAAACAAACAGTCATCATAATCATAATATCTTACGCCTTATAACAGCCCTGTAAATTAAATTAGCATTATTCTTTCCATATTACAAGGTAGGAATGACAGAAACAGATGGGAGAAAATGACTGGCCTAAGGCTGTCTGCTGAATTTTTCAGGGAAGCCATGTTTAAAGTATAGCCTTTCTAATTAGTAACTCTGGGTGCATCTACTGTAGAATGCAGTTTGACACCCCTTTAACTGACATACTGTAGCTCAATGCTATGGAATCATAGTTTGATGAGACACCAGTACTCTTTGGCAGAGAAGGCTAAAGACCTTTTGAAACTAAGATGATTCCATAATACTGAGCCATTGCAGTTAGTAGTGTCAAACTGCATTAATTCTACATTCTAGATCAGAACTTTCCAGATAGTTCATGTTGGTGACACACCATTTTTAGACCTGCATCATTTTGTAACACAGTCATTTGGTTTTAATGACAAACTGGAGGTTAAACCAACCCCTTGTAAGAGATGCAGTCAAATACATAAATTGTAAAAAAAATTGTAAACACAACATCTCTCATGAGAATCTTTCATTTATATTTAAAAATATATAAGATATATTGCTTATTTCACATAGGCTAAGGTTTCTCATTACATTTGTGTGACACACCTACACACTACAGCTGACACACAAATGTGTCATGATACACCATTTGGAAAGCTTTGGTCTAGATGCACCCTCTGTCTCAGAAATATCAGTTTAATACTATACAGTTCATGCCTTGATAGAATAACAAGGGAAGGTAACTTGGATCACTCTCAAAAGTTGTGTCAAACTGCAAACTTCTGGGGACTACAATGCCCCAGAAGAACCAGTCATCAGGGCCTGGGCACAGAAAGCTGTAGAGTGGAGCTTGTTTCACTCAACATCAGTACAACTCAGGTTGGCAGGCATCATTTTTTTTGTTCCTTTGTCTTTCCAAATATGATGGTTGTTTGCTTACACAAAGCATCTTTCACTTTTGGATAAAGGCCATGACTGTCTCTGCTCTTGCCATTATCAAATGATGAGTTATTGGGGAAGAAGAGGAAATACAGCTTTTGAAGATGAATGCCTTTGGCTTATTTAAAAGAATGAAAGCTGGGACCTCCTTACCTGCATGACAATTTATAATTTGCCCCATAATCTACCCAAGTCAAGAAGAATGTTTGTCTTCTGTTACCAGAAGCCTCTGCACTGAATCCGATGGCAAATAGGGATCTTAAGGAGTCACCGCAGTGGAACATTCTTAAGACTCAAATCTATTTCTGGAGCACCTGAAAGGTTACGAAGGCAACATTTAATTCTTATGGCCACAGAAATTGGCAGCAACATTTGATCAAGGAGCATTATTTTAAGCACATTGTGATGCTTAAGGCCAATGTACACAACTACATATCACATTAGGCTCATTGTAAATCAAGTCTGCTTGAGTGTGAGCGTTTTGCCAATATGAATTAATGAGTAGGTCATCTGAGCATTCTACAAGGAGTCAACATTTTGGTTTTTTACAGCTCTCCCTAAAATCTTTACTTGAAATCTGATTTCATGAAATATCTATTTGGATTCAGACTGAGATACATAAAATCAGCCACAATAGTTTGTTTATTGGCCACACAAATTGTCTCCAGATTGTCCCATGATCATTCCTTCTACAAAACAGAGGGTGATATAAAACTGCCTGACTCTGTTCCAATGGATGTGACCTGCACATCTCTTTCTGGCAAGCAATGGCTTAGATGGGACTCCTTCCTAGCCTATTGTTTCCATTTCATTCCCTGGGAATGGGATGTGAATGTACACATACAAAGCATGTGTGTGCAGCAACTGAGGTGCTTTTGTGTGTTCTTAAGAAGAGATGGAAATACGTGAAGGTTTCCTCACATATCTCACTTGATTGCACGGAATCTTGTCTTTGCCTCAACTAAACCACACCCAATATTTGCAGAACTTGTGCATCACAGAAGAGAAGAATCAAAGACTGGTCAACTAAATGGGTCTTACTCTCTGCTGGCATGTAGAGTCTCTAATATTTTGCCCTTAGCACCACTGGAAATTATTCAAATAAGGGACTTAACATGATCTGAGTAAATGCAGGGAAAGCAGCACTGAAGATAAATTTCCTAATAGGCCATTGTAGTTCTCCAACCTAACCCTTCATTTCCTCAGTAGCATCTATCTCTCTATTTTCCTTTCTGTTTCTTGTAGTTTCCTCTATCTATAGCTCCCCTCTCTTCCAATAGTTGCAGATGCTCAATACATCATATGCGCTCATACATACACACATACTCATGCACATGCCACAGAGACACAGGCTTGCTTTACCTGCTGCCACTTTTGCTGGAGAATGAGACCATGATAGATAGATAGATAGATAGATAGATAGATAGATAGATAGATATAGATAGATGATAGATAGATAGATAGATAGGAATAGAATGGCTGGGGCATATTCACAGCCTCATCAGATGGGGTGAATTTAATGTCCTATGATGCTTCCAACCCATCTATTGTACAGAGTGTCACGCTGAACATCACAAGACATCATGTGACTTCCGGTGAATGGATGCTTTCCCCCAACATGGGAGGCTACCCGTATTGTGCTGACTCCAATGCATGGGACCTCACCAGGACGGCAATGCTTTCCCCATGTGATGGGGAAAGTGTTGCTAAGAAGGAGCTGTGTGCAGTGTGACAGATTCACCCCACTGCTCCTGTCTTTTTTCCTGGATGCCAAACAAACTGGGATGCTTTGGTTGGCTTTTCTGGTGAGGCCCTTAATGGAGCATCTTAACACTTAATCACCCTTAGACAACTTAAGAATTCACCAATATCTGTAACACTGCCTATTTTCCTTCTCGGGTATTTCTCTCTCCTACCTCCATCCTCTTATCATGTCAATTAACTATTTATTTGTCCCCATTCTTCTTCTCTTCTCTTTTTACAAATCTAGTGTCTATCTGGAAGGTTGAATGGGTGTAGCTCAGTGGAAGGGCACCTCCTTTGCAGGCAGACGATACTAGGTTCAGTCCTGGCATCCCCATGTAGGGCTGATCAATGCATCATGGTATTGGGGTAAAATCAAGAACCTTTACAAGGGAAGTGATCTATACTTCCTAGATATGTCAGTTCTATTCAAACGGGAAGAAACAGTCCTTCTAACTAAGATGTTTGATCTCAGAGTCAATTCTGAACAAGGAAAACAAGAAGAAAAAGGCAGGATCTCAAGCTAAATCAACTTGCCATTTTGGAAGGCTGCTTCAGAGAAAACCACTTATCATTCAAAGAGAAATGCCATGACCTGCTCATGTTCTGGCAACACTGAAATTTGGGGAGAATAGTTCTTTGCAATGACATGTGATGCATAAGGAGATGTGCAATGTTATTCTAAAGAGTACACAAATGTAATAAGGCTACATTCCCAAGGATACTTACTTAAGCATAACTCAATGAAATTATGCCTTTGAATTCTACCGCTATTAAATTATATATGTTAGATCCATGCTGCATATTTTCTTTGGCTGCTGAGTCCTTATCCCCCCCCCCCCCCAACCATACACACAATACATACATTATTAACAAAGAGCATGCCAAAAGAAAGGATCACACTGCTGGTAGCCTTAAAGTAGGTGAGCATTTTTGTCCCAGCTCATATTCTCCTGATGAAACTAGAAACATCTTGATATATGTAAAAAAAATCTATACAAAGAGGGTTTGCTTTATGGATGAGCCAAAAGGTTTCATGAGAAGTAGGTCCATTTTTAGTTCAGTCCTCTTTGCTAACATGACTTAACAGAAACCCACTGTGATCTTTCTGAACATGTTCCTGTATTATCAGGAATCTGTTTTGTAAACCTTGATAAAATTAGGAGATCCTAAACCATAGAAAAGATTTTCCACTTTTATACTGTTGAACATTTTTAGAATTGTTCAATAGTGGAAAGAAGCTGAGTAGAAAGTAAATGTACATTTTATAAAGAGAGAGGGAGTGAAGAAGGTCTTCTTCTGTAAAAAGGCATCAATACAGCAGGTATTCTTTGCTGCAGTGTCGCTGCCGGAAGTTATCAAATAGATTATTAATTTATCTTAACACATAAAATATGTATTCAGCTTAAAAGGGGAAATAGAAGTCTAGAATTGATTGTTGTTATTTGAAGAAAATCTAGGAAGAGGAAAGATTGAGCATACAATGAAAGAGGAAGAGGAAGATTGGCCATGATTGCATACATAGTGCAACTGCTCATTCTGTTATGTCTATATTGTATATATAGATCTAGTATGGAGATGTAACAATTCATCTGTATGTGTACATAATGAATATTTAAAAACCTGCATATGGACATAACATGGGAGCCATGCTGGAAGCTTCCCAAATAAGTGCCTATGTACCGAACTTCTGCATATAGTGAACATTTGAATGGTGTGGAAAATGGAATGGAAAACTGAATGGAAAATCATATTTCCTTTTAAAGAAATTCATTAGCATATTGCATGAACCACAGCCAGCACCATAGTTTTAAAATGAATTGTGGTCTGGTCAACTGTTGTAAAGCAGAAGGCCGAGAGAACGAGGGGCAGAAATATTAACTCTCTTGCTTAAGAAAAGGTTCTGCATGTCCTCCTTGTATCTTTAGGCAACTGACACGTCCCTTTAGTGTCTTCTAGCTTCTGGCAATGTTAGGCTGTCCTAGCAGATTAATGTCTCAGTAGCCATCTTCAAAACAAAACCATTATGCTAGAGCAGATGAGATAAAAATTAATGTGCATGCCAAATTTGAAAAATCCAAAATAAGAAAACTGATCTCCACTCTGTCAATGTTTTCTCCGTTTTTTGCTGCCCGTTAATAGGATGAACAGTTGTATATCCAATCATAATATGGTTATGTTGGGAAAGCTTTTATTAGCATTAAAGACCCAGGAATGCCTTACAGTTGAATATAAGAATAGGATTAGACAGATTGAGTGACTGAAGTATTTTTCCTCTAGGTCTACATAACCCAATTTTTCTGTGATACGAAGTGATACTCTTAGCAATGTTTGCCCACCTCTCCTCTTCCTGCCAATTTCCTTAGATGCTTCTGTGGAAGTAGGCAGTCTGCTATACACTTTGTTTTTTCTGGTTAGTCTCTAAGGTGCTACAAGATGCCGTTGCATACAATACTCCAGATCAACATGCTTGTATGTAGTTTCCAGAGTAGAAATCTTGTTGCTCTCCTGGTTTACCTTTGAAGTAAATTTGAAGTAAATCTTAGTTTTGGAGACCTTTCATACCCAGTTGTTTCTAGTATAAACCAGTATTTCAATGATATGGAAGAACATGATGTATACTGTAATATCTTTACGAGTAGGTTGTCTTCTATTAGCCATAGTTTGATATACTTTTAAACCAATTAATGCCAGTCAAGTAAAAGATTCTTGCTCATTATGGTACTCATCTCTGGGCAGGAAATATTACCATATGTATGACAGGCCCTTTTTCTGCCACTCATGATGCTTGACTGACATTATATTATTGAAGATCATGGACATTTTGCTCTTAAATTTGGTTCATGACACTCTTGGATGAGAGATCTGGGGATCTGTTTGGGTGTTACTGTTCCTCACTCTTTCTCTTATGAATGATTGAGAAGTAAGAATATGCCTTCTCTTCCTGTCCTTCCGATTCATCTGTCCTCCCTCCAAGTTGTCTGGCTGTCAACATGTGGATGTTGCATTTCGATAGAGAACATGCATATAAAATCCAATGAGTACAAGCTCATGTTATATGGTCAATTTTTGGGGTGTATCTAACACAGGGATAGGAACTGTGCAACTAGCCAGATGTTGAACTGCAACTTCCAGCTTTCTTCAACATGGACTGCTTGCTATGGGTGCAATACAACAAAGTTTGGAAGGCCAAATAACTCCTATCCCTAATCTCAGGTTTCAGACTCGTGAGATCCACACATTGGATTTGAATGTGGAGACTCCATGCTAATGTATTCTTTTTTGGGCGCCCACAGGATATGCATGTTATATCAATAGAAAACTGATCTCACTCTCCCATCAACTGTAGGAGAGAGAATAAACATCAACATGTCGAGATGACTAGCTGTTATGTAAAATAGGCCAAATACTGGACTAACATTTCACAATGAAAATGTATTTCACCTTCTGAAATCTTTGTTGCAATGAATACTGAATGTTGCAACTGGAAATATTACATTTCTTCTACATTTTATATGGGTATAACCACTTTCTATTGTATCTCTCGGCCTTTGCCATGACTTCTGCTGTTTATCTTTGACCCCCATCCCCACCCTCCCCTTTCAAACTACTTGTTTTCTCACTAATTCCTTTCTATCTCTGTTTCTCTATTTCATCTTGTTATTCTTGCTGGAATGTAGAGCAAAGATGCTGGTATCAGGACTTTGGTTATGTTGGATGAGCAAGGAGGTAAGTTTGGATTGTTTACATAAGAAATTGAAACCTAGTTATAATGAAGTTAGCAATTAAATAGGTCTTGGTATCACACACATACCTATTTTTATTTACTTGTGTTTATTTACTTGTGGTTCTTGATCTAAAACCAGATAAAATATGGACTTCTCTAGTAGAGATAAAAACCTGAAATAAGCTTCCTGGTCATCAGTAAAATAAACAAGAACTTCTTTATGGATTCCAAAGTTGGTATAAATAATAGCAAATTACAGTAATCAAACCTCTATTTAAGAAAATAACTCTTAAATAAAAAATAATATTTTGAGAACTAGCATCTTAAGCAATCATAAGGGCATTTTTGCCGATGTTCTGTCTGTTTCATAAAATTAAATAGTTTCAGAACACTGTGGATGTTCAACCTTTCATTGTACAGTAGGTCTCAAAACTGTTTATATAATATTATGCAAATAATTTAACATACATCTCAGTGAAGTTCAAGCCAATCACAGTGCAGTCGGAAACACAGGATACTGCCTTATGCAAGTTGGATCACTGGTCCATTTAGCTCAATGTTATTTACAGAGAATTGTAGCCAAGATTTTGGACATCATGCTGCTCTTCTTCAGAATTACCTGGATATGGCAAAGATTGGACCTGACACCTTTGCATACAAAAAGAATGCCACTGAACTGATACCTGTCCTGTCTAGATGGGACAATGTACAAGTAGTTCGCATGCTTTTTCATGAAAATATGTACTTCATGCCTAGGACAATATGTGGAGTAACAAGTGGAGATCTCATCCATACAGCAGAGTGACTGGATCAGGGCACACGTGTTTAGAAGTCATTAATATGTTTGATCAAACTGATTATTAATTTTCAAACATGTTTACAAATCACTTTGGTGTACAGATGATATCACAACCTGGTGCATAATTGTTAACCTCATCACATTACTTCACATTTACAAATCTTTTACATGGGAAGTACATGTGGGCATGAAAAAACTTTACTCTGGAGGGTAGTTCTAATTTGGAGTGACCAACTATGGATCTCCAGATGCTTTTAGGATGCCATTCCCAGCATTCCTAACTATTAGTTATATTGGCTAGGGATGAAATTTGCCCAACAAAATCATTCCTAATCTCTATGCCAGTGGTTCTCAACTTGTGGGTCCCCAGATGTTTTGGCCTTCAGCTCCCAGAAATCCTAACAGCTGGTAATCTGTCTGGGATTTCTGGGAGTTGTAGACCAAAACATCTGCGGACCCACAGATTGAGAACTACTGCTTTATGCTAACTAATTTGGTAGAAAGGGGATCTTGATATGATCATCCTATTGAACAGTGAGACCCACTGAATAATTCTGATAATATAGGAATGCAGCTGAATTGCAAATTGAAAAAGTATCACATTTCAGTACCCCCTTCCACCCACCAAAAAAATAGGGTGAGCATAATTACTCATCAAATGATACTTTGTAGATTTCTTAAGTGGAAGACTAGTCATATTTTGGCAAACATTGTGATTATTGCACTACACTTAATGCCCTTTAATGAAATTTGTATCACTTTGCTGCAGGCTAGATAAATTATTTTTCAATATTTTGTGGGGGAAAGTAATTTACCTGTTGTATGTAGTTGAAACAGACATATCTCTCCTTACTTCTGGGGCCCTGCTGTTGTTTGTGCTCTGTGTCTAAACCATCCATGTCTTAGCTGATGATCCGATTAATGAAACCATCCGTTACCCTTGGCATGTGATCTTTTTTCAGATGACCCTGGCAGTAAGATTGTTAGGTGTTATTTAAATAAGGACATGGATCATTGAAATGTGGAGATGACAAAGAAGATCGCATCCCTTTTGGATTAAAATAAATAAATTAATTTCCTTTCTTATGTCTTAAGGGTTCCTAGATTACCTGTTTATTGTGATAATGCAGGGAATTTGCAAGACAGAGAAATAGCTCCATGAGTGATTGTCAGTATAATTAGCACAGAGCAAGAGTTTATTTTTGGCTTACAAAGCAAATGTATTTGAGGTCATCCAGGCAACAGAAGGGTGATCCAGGGGCAAACCATAAGCCACATGCTAAGCCATAGAGTACTTCTGAGAGCTCTTATTGGTACCTGAAAGATCTAAGAGTTCATTTGAAGAAGAAGTCCAGTTAAAATGCACATGGACTGGTGGACAGGGGGAGGAATGACAGATTTTCTGAAATTGTGAGACATTGCTCATCATAGAGATCCCCTTCATAATTATGCTGTACACACTCACAAGTTCTATAGAGAGTTCTATTAATATATTCTCTCAATAGGGTCATATAATATATTATCATAGAGTTGGAAGAGACCTCATGGGCCATTGAGTCCAACCCCCTGCCAAGAAGAAGGAAAATTGCATTCAAAGCACCTCTGGCAGATGACCATCCATATAGAAACATATGTAAATTGTGCATTTTCATTAAACATTTTCACATATCCTGTGTATCCAATTATCCCCTACACAAGGATAACAATGATCTAGTCCCTGAGTCACATGCAGGACCCCAAAGCTACTTAGTGGCTGCTAGAGGCTCTCTTTTGGACTCTATCCCCCAAATTTAACTTCTCTGCTACCTAGTCATTTCCTTCTCTAGATACAGATAGCCTTAGAGTAATTGTATGGGGCAGCACACCAGAGAACTAGATGCACAGTAAATCTTCTGATAGTTCTATGTAGAAGTAAGATAACTTGTCAAAGATGTCTTGCCAGGTGATAAAAAAGACACAGTGTAATCCAAACATATTAACATTTTCCCTTGCTAGTTTGTGGTTCGCTTATTGCGGACTCGCTGTTTTGTGGATTTAAAAAAAATTAATTTAAAATATATATCATGGTATTTTCACTGTTTTGTAGGATTTTGCCACTGCTGCTCTCCTCAGTCCTCCCTCTCTCTCTACAACCTTGCAGGGCCTTTCCTTCCTTTCCTTTCCTTCACTTTATTTTAAGTTTATAAAGACTTAAAATAGTGTATTATTACTAAAATAATGTATAAATATTAAAATAAATAGGGCATCCCTACATTGTGGTTTTTCACTTATTGTGGGATGTCCTGGAACCTAACCCCAGCCATAAGTGTGTCACGATGCAGGGTCTTGGCCCAGCCCCTTAATCACACACACAGAGACGGTAATCAGCTAACTATTTATTGAATAATAAAAATCAGGTGAAAAGGTCAATTGTCCATAAAAAGTATCAAAAGGTAAATCCAAAAGGTAAAGAGTCCGTAAGTAAAATCCAAACGCAAACGTGGCAAAGGCTCCGCAAAGCAATGCGGATCAAGGACTTGGTCCATGGCAAAGAACAAGGCAAAGTTCATGAACAAACCAAGAAACTTCTTGGCAAGGCTTGAGCCGGTAACTTGGCTCCGTGGACTCCGCTCGCTTCACTCCGCTTAGAATAGAAGTGGCCGAGCTACTGAGGATCCGTTCCCACGGATCCTATACTTAGTCCCCTTGGCGAGGCCCCCGACGCTCTAGGCTTCTCCGCCAATCTGTGCTACGGGGCCTAGCGCTTCTCTGGCGCTCTAGGCTCCGGTGCCAATCCCTCCTGCTGGACTCAATGCTCTGTCTCCTATCAAAGCTGCGCCCTTGCCTCCCAGCACCTGGCTCGCTATCTTCGTGAGAGCCGAACTCCCTTTCGGCTTCCATGGCCTCATCCTCCATTGTTTCCCTGATCCGTTCCTGCGACCCGAAACCACCTAGGTTCTCATACTGATCGGAATCATCGCTCTCAGGGTCAGCCTGACTTTCCCAATTTTCATAGCCGTCAGGCCATTCATCATCCCAGGCCAGGCTCTCTGTGGGAGAGGAAGGCCCAGCTAGCTCATCAGCCCCTTCCTCCATTTCCTCATCATCTGCATCTGGCCCTAATGCAAGTGGGACCCCCGGTGCTGCCCCCTGCCCCCCAGGCATGAAAGGGAACTGGGTTGCTACACAGTGAAGGAACACTGTACACCCCTCTGGGCATAAGGCTGCATAAAACTGCATAGGCACAGTTTTATGTGTGTTTACTCAGAAATAAGACATAATCTGATAATAGTCATTGGGAAAGCTTGCCATGGGTGACTGCACAATCCACAGAACATTATTGTTCAGTCTAAATATGATAGAAAAGAGTTGTCTTGCGTACAAAATCATAAATACCACAGCTTAGTACATTGTTCATTTTAGCATGGGTATTCAGGAGATTAGGGTATGATATCATGCCTGTCCGCTATAGTAAGTTTTCATTTTAACACCTCTTGGCTTAGTCATAAGAAGTCAGGATGTCAGGGAGCAAAGATTTTACTGTAGTTGTTCTGGTTCTCTGCTCTTTCTAGTAGAAAAGCCGTATCTGACAAATGGTCATCCAGCCTCTGATTATAAATTTTCAGAGGAGGAGACTCCACGATGTTCTGAGGCAATGTATTCCATGATGAAACGTTGTCTAATTCTTTGGACAACCCATAGAAGCCCTTCCTTTATTCTCATGCTTTTCTTGTATTCCCAAAGTGAGCATATACATGTAGGCTGGGCGATTTAATGATCTTAGGGCACATAATGTTGTAATCCTACAAAGTTAATAATGGGCAAAGTTTGTTTGGTGAGAAACACTGGTTACATCTATTAATCACCAATAAGTCTTCATGCACCCTATTGATTATATCTCACCTTGATGCTCCTCAGACTGGTTTTGATATGGCGGCTCTTATGAGATCCCAATATCAACATACTCCTAACTGGGGGCAAAACGATTGTGCCCTCTTGTAGATATCTTTAGAATTGTGTCCTTTGGTCTTGAAGCCAAAATCAGATATTAAATGAACATGTCTAGATATAAGTTACTTGGATCCCATTGACCTAGGGCAAACGTCCAAATCAAACTATATAAACAACCTTATATAGGCAGGTAATAGGAATTAAAGTTCAACATCTCTAAAAGGCACCAGATTTGAGAAGGCTGTCTTTTTTCATGCGTTGAACTGCATCACATAAAAAAAACCTTGGGAATGTTATTTTTTGGATTATAACTCCCAGTGGCCATGTTGGCAACATGGAGGCTTCTGGGAGTTGTCTGGGGAAAAAAACCTCTTCCCAGCACTGGAGGCTATAACAAGTCTGTAGCACCTTCTTCATTACTGTTCCTGCTCCTTACCTATCATTTGCCATATAAAGATTTCAAGGAAAAGGGGAGGGGACCCTTCAGAAGCCAAAAGATTATAGTTTCCTGCCACTTTTCCCTCCTCTCTTCTCCCTTTGTTCAGTTTCAAAGAATGTTTTATTATTGCATGTTTTTGAATGGTGACACCTTTCTTCTTCTTCAGATTCACTTATGGAAATGTGAATCTGTGTCTGTGTGTGTATATATTCTATTGAAGAAAATGGGAACAAAACCTTACTCAAAAATCTAATATTCATTTTTTCTCCTTTAAATCTATATAGCTGGAATAATTCTTTTCTTCTGATTGGAATGTTTATTTCCTATTTGTCAATCATACTGTATTCGAAAAATGGATGTTGAACCAGATTCTCATAGGGAGGGGGCTAGCTTGTGACATGCCAATTAAACAAAAGTGTTTGTAGTATTGCAAAACAATTGAGAAGCAGTCACCGAGGTGCAAATCCTATGCGTGCTTACTTGGGAATAAGGCTCATTGACTTCAATGATACTCTTGAATAAACATATATAGTTGGGTTATTGTGTGTTTTCCAGGCTTTTTGGTCATGTTCTAGAAGCATTCTCTCCTGACATTTCCCCCACATCTATGGTAGGCATCCTCAAATGTTTGTTCCAACAGATGCCTCAACCTCTGAGGATGCCTGCCATAGATGTGGGCAAAACGTCAAGAGAGAGTGCTTCTGGAACATGGCCATACAGCCTGAAAAACTCACAGCAACTCAATGATTCTGGCCATGAAAGTCTTCTACAAGACATGTATAGGATTGCACTGTTCCATGGCAATCTTAGGCCCTTATCCAGGAGTATTATTGATACAGTGGGTTTAAATTCAAAATAAACATGAACTGGAATATCTTGTCTGCTTATTACTGCATTCTTAATGTATAGTTGGATATCCTGGAATATTTGACATAATTGTTGCATCTGAATATAGTAGTAGAAATAGTGGTGATGATGATGATATAAATTATTCTCAGTCACTTGTGAAAATGTAGCCCATGTGCCTAGACTAAGCAAGAAACAGACCACTGCAGTTCATGGAAGTCATTCATTATTTGCATAAAAGTCCTCTGTGGTGTGTTTGATACTTAAATTATACTGTTCTGATGCAAATCAGGTGTAACAGCATTAAAGTGAAAGGAATAATATTGATCTAATTATGCCTTGGAAGCTGTGGGAAGATCAAATAGGCAACAACATGGTTATGATGGCAGTCAAGAAAATAAAATAGATCACTGAATTTTAGTCTTTTATACATCTATATCATGGAGTCTGAATGCCTCAGTCTATGACCATCTGTCTATTTGCTTCCTTGGATATGGAATTTGGTCTTGTGATTTATGTAATTCCTTTCACTTCATTGGGGTTACTCCTGGCATATAACAATGTCACTGACAGAGGAATAAGACCCATGGTCTTCTCTTCTTTAAAGATGGACCACAGCCAATAATTCAGATCTGAAGAGCCTCAATCTTTGAAAAAGTTTGTATCTGGACATGGATCTTAACTCAACTACTCATATCCATTCTTAACCTCATTATTAACTGTATACTCTTCCACCAATTCTCAAAATCAAACCAATTACATTTTCAACCATCGTCAAAGTCAAAGACATTTGTAAGTGAAAGTACTGTAGATATTTTCCATGACAGGCAATCATTTAAATATTTTATTAACATACATAAATACAAGGTAATAACCTCATTTTTTTCTTTCTCTTGGATGTCATTGATGTATTGTATTATATTTCTTCACTCTGAGGTATTTGGTAGCTCCTCCTCCACTTTTACATTTTTTTGTTTAGTTTAATAGACATCAAAATATTACTTCTTTTTTGTATGTGAATGTATGTGTGCTTTAACATATAAGTAAAGGACATCATTCTTCAGTTTCTAAGTTCCCTTTCACTTTTGCTTCAATGCATCAGCTGCAATTTATGCATTGAAATGCCTCCATAGTGATTCAGTTCTTCCATCCGCCATCTTTTCATGTTCTGTTGAAGACCAACAGCTACAGCAGCAGCAGCAACAGCAAAATTCAATTCATTCCACACTGTCATCCCTTTGTCCTGACCAGAACAACTCGATCGCGTTGAAGAAGGCATGAACCATATCAACCAAGACATGAAGGAGGCTGAGAAAAATTTAAAAGATTTAGGGAAATGCTGTGGCCTTTTCATATGTCCTTGTAACAAGTAGGTACTGGGTACCAGCTTTGCTCTGTAAGTGTCCAGTTCTTTGTCATGAGTGAATGTCTGAAGTTGTTTTCTTTCTTTTTCTTTTCTTTTTGTCTTTTTCTTTTCTTTGTCCCTTTCCATCCGCTTCATACTGTGGGGATAAAATACTTGTGTTTAATCAGAACAACTGGAACGCATCGAAGAGGGAATGGACCAAATCAATAAGGACATGAAAGAAGCAGAAAAGAATTTGACGGACCTAGGAAAATTCTGTGGTCTTTGTGCCTGTCCATGTAACAAGTAGGTGCTGCCTGCCTGCCTGCCTGCCTGATTTCTTGAGCACTCAAGGCTGTCTCCAAAAACACCAAGCCTTGTGACGCTCATCCTTGCTTAAGGCACCTAGGCAGGATGAGCATGTGGCATGCAGAGAAAACAGTCCTGGTTCCAATGCGTTCATCTCATAGCGTAGACCAGGGGTTCCCAAACTTTCCAAGCCAACAATGCACTCTTGCCCTGACTTGACATTCATCCCAGGCTACCTTCTACTCCCCTCATTGTCAGTATTCAAATTGCCAACTAGTGGGGATCCAGTGTGTTGGCAACAATCCATCTCAGAATCCGTCCTCCTATCAGACTCTGATATGAGTAGCTGGAAACTTGAATACTGACACAAGGTGCTGTGGCCAACTCTTTGGCCCAGTATAGAAAAGGAAGAGACAATTCACTTATCTCTTCCCCCCCATGGATGGTACTGCTGTGACATGGAGGACTAGTTGAAGCTGAGATAGATGTGGCTGTCTTAACTACTCCCTGTCATGTCAAAGAGCAACTGTGTCTTCTGGGTTTGCTGTTTGGGAACCACTGGTGTAGACAATAGCGGGATTACTGTAGTTGCATTAAAATCAGGCATACCACAGTGAGATCTTTACTGTGAACACTTTTTAATGATGAACATTTCAACATTTTACAGTGTGTGTACTACATCATGTTAATAGCCTATGCTTCAAATATTATGGCACTATTATACTTCTTTATTTCTGAATGTTCTCCCTTACCTCCAAATATCCTTAAATGGAAGACATTTTTGCTTGAACCTTGTGGCTCAAAAATACTCAAAGTGATTATTTGGAGCAACATGATATCACTGATATTTCCTTGAATATCATTCAATTCACAGTTTGACGATGTATCCTGACTTCTTGTTTTAGATCAAACGAAGGATAAGTTTTATTTTAAAAATTGGCAGGAAAACTGAACCCACTCCAAAAACCGTTATGCCCTAAATTGGTTGTGTACACCAAACAGAAATGTTGAAACATGCTGAGTTTGCTTGCATGTTAGTGTCACAAAATGAAAATGCAGCATACAGATGTGATGTGTGGATTTTGAAGTAAGAATGTAGACATGAAAGAGTGGGCTTCTCTATGGGTAAGAGATTACGCATGCACTGGGTTGTTGCATGAATGAATGACTAAAATGTCTATGAGTAGGCAAACTTAAAATGATATGTGTATTTGTTACCTATGTCATGTTTTCATTTTTGGGTCTTTTGGCCTTGTGGTCTCATAGACCATTGTCTATCTAGAGCTCAATTACTTGTGCTTGTTCACCCACACATCTTGCGTGATTTACCACTGAGTAATTACATTACTAAGACTAAATGACACAGTGCTCCATGTGATGTAAATATGTGTGGGTGAAAAGCAGCACAGATTTTTTAAAAACATGTTTCTAAATTGCCGTATTCCTTACACTTATTTGCAAGATCAATATGTCTAAGCAATCCCAATCCTGTAAAACACAAAAGAGAATTCTATACCCTTGCAAGATCCACATGAATGCTAGTATCTTTATACACAACTATCCACGTAGTTATTTTTCTGTTATCATAGTGGTGGCTCCCAAAGCCACTTCTGAGACCTATAGACTGCCTGAAAAAATATCAACAAAAAGGATGAGGTACTGCACCTGGAAACCTTTAAGAACCAAAACTATCAATTTCAAATGGCAGCCAATTTAATTCAAAACAAATTCTACAGTTTACTATCTTTATTTTAAAAATTATTTTAAACTTTTGTACCCTGGCCTTCTCACCTCTATCGAGGGACTCAGACCGGCATAACAGCAAAAATTCAATGCTATACAGATTAAAAACAACTACAACAACATATTAAAATACATTAAAACCCAGCATAAAACACATCGCCATTAAAACAATTCCACTCAATCTGTAAACGTGGTCATACATTCAGACAATAGCCAATCTCAGCCTGTTCTGGGAAGGCTTGGTTCCATATCCATATCTTTGGTGCCTATATTGAGGCCTTGGCTCCACGCAGCTCTCATTCAGATAAAGTACCTTGACAAAATAATTTATTGGTGATAATTTTTAGGAAAAGATGTGAAATACAAACAGACCTGCCTAGCTTAACACATATCACTATGTAATTGTGTGCTACTTAGTCTCAGGTTCTTTGTGATGGTAAACAAGATAAGTCTGTGCTTGTGCACAATATGGTCCTGGTTACTGGATAGTGCAGTTTGCAACAGTCATAGGGCATTGTGCAGTCCTATGCATGTTTGTTCAGAATTATGACCAATGGACTTCAATAAGATTTACTTTCTTATAAATGTCTATAGGATTGCAGCCCTCATCTCACTACTATTTTGCAGTGGACTACTGGAGTCCACCAATGATATGCACATTGAAAGGAAGAGAATGTCATCATAAGAAAGGCAAATTTGAAGGATGCTTCACTTAATGGCTTTCATTTCTTAATTTTTAGCACTACAAAGTATTCATGTCCATAATTTGGGCTATTTTAAAGTCATACTACTATTCACTTTCATAGTTATTTACTTGCCTATCTAAATTGATATGCAACCTCTCCCTGTGCATGAGAATTGGCCAAATCTTGTAGCACCTTAAATAATATCAATTGTATAATTATTATTACTATTATTATATGTATCCTTATTTCAAAATTTAGCATGCATTTTTAAATGATATTTTCTCAGGTAGTAAAGTTTACAGACTTGTGCAGACTTAGGACTTCATCACATTGATGTCCTGAAGCTGGGGCAAATGAAGCAGTGGGGCAATTTGGAGGACAGCAAATGAAGCCATCAGCCTGCACCCTCCATTCCATAGAGCAGGGGTGCTCACACTTTTCCAGCATGCGAGCTACTTATAAAACAGCCAAGTCCCAAAGATCTATCTACCCACTACTCAAAGAGCCATAAAAGCAAAATATTAGGAAATTTATTTCAGTGAGAGCCATATATTTTAAGATTGAATTCAACTAAATGTGAGTATAATAAGCCCCTGAGCATTCCTCACAAATGGCATGGGAGCCATACACACTGTGCCTGCGATCTGCCTGTGATCTACCAGGACACCCTTCGAGATCTACCAGGACGCCTTCGAGATCTACCAGTAGATCACGATCTACCTAATGAGCACCCCTGCCATAGAGGAAGCCTCACCATCTAGCTTCCCCTGCACTTTCCCTGTTCTACCTTATGAGAACACAGGAAGCCTCCCATTTTTTAGTGCTCAGTCATGGGATATTTTCAACACAGAGCCAGGATGGAGCCCTACCAGAAGTAGCCCTGCATCATGTGATCAACTCCATCCTGGCTCCATATTGAAAGCATCCTATGACAGAGCCCGGATCTCATGTGATGAGGTCATAAATTAACAATAGTAATTGCTGGATCCAGACCATCTGGATTGAACTGGGTAATATGAGTCTATACTGCCATGTAATCCAGTTCAAAACAGATAATTTAGACTCAGAAACTGGATTATATGGCAGTATAAATGGGGCCTTAATCTGAAGAGACCTGCCAAAACTTCTCTAATGTTATATCATATCATAAGATCTGTCAAATCTACTTTGCAATTTAGGATGGTTTTGTTACTCAAAGGATGCTGAAGATATCACTTGTCACTTCTGGTATGCCTAGATTTTAATTTCTCTGTGGTGGCTCAGTCAAAGATGGCACCTCTGAAACTCTCTGCAGTTAACTTAAGATAGTGGCTCTCTCAAGATTTTTTTTTCCTGATGTTGAAGATTCTCTGCAGCAGCTGGAGGTCCATTTTTGCCTGTGCCCCACATGCTGCATAGGCCGTTTCTGCTAATGCATCAAGAGAATGTCAAACCACTGGGGCAGCTGTGCTTTACCGGGAATGCTTCACTTCTTATTCATGCCTGTAGCTGGTGCATGAAAAAAATAAATAGAGAAATTTCCCTTTCTGATGCTGCACATGCTTGTATTCTTCTTTATTACTTTTCCTGCACTCATCTCACTATGACCTGATTTTCCTTTTTGTCTCTGTGGACAAAGGTTTGTACATCAACTCCTGATATATACAGTCAGCCCTCCACATCAACTAGGCTTGGGCGCACAGGACCCCTGCAAAATGAAAATCCAAGAATAAAAGAATTGCTATTTATTTTACCTGAGATAACACTTGTCTAGGAATCTCTAGGTTCTCTGGTGAGACTATATGCCTAATCTCTGCCAGAACATGATCACAGAATCCCATTGTAAGACCTAGAGATTCTTAGAGAGCTATTCTCTCGATGAGTTTCTAGGTCCTCCAGTATGATCCTGTGATCAACCTCTGGCAGAATATGACCATAGATGCACACTAGAAGATCTAGATATTCCAATATTTTAATCATATCCATGAATGATCACATCTGCCAAAGTCAAACCTGCAAATGTGGAGGGTCAGCTGTAGTTACTTTTCCCAAGTACCGATATATTATTAAAAGATCCAAACCGTTTTCTCCAATGATGATTTTGTAAGGTGAAAAAGACAAAGTTGCCATGATTATAGCTGAACACTTGGTGGGTGTAAAGGTTCACAGTGCCACAAGTTTTTTTAAAAAGGAACCTTCGCCAAGTTTTGTTCTGTTCTGTTTAAAATTTTAAAATAGTGTGTTGCTGTGATGTGATGTACACACTACCCTCCATGGGCTTGTTTTCATGTCTGTCTAGCAGTACGTTCTCTGTGTTATGTGTCCAAATATATATGTGTCATGAAATACAGTTGAATGTTCTCTAGCAATGTTTGTTTTTATCAAACCAAAGCCAGCAAAAAGAACAAAATTGTTGTCAATGTGACCAAATTACAATTGACTCGACTGGATATTAAATTTGCAAGCAACACAGCCGTGGCAGCAATTCATTTCTGAAAGAAAAAAAAAAGGTTTATGATATATCGGTATACCAGAATGTTCCCCTTCTCAAACACTCCTTTGCTTGACTCAGCTCTTAGTCTGAAGAAATAATAACAGGGGTTGTTGGGTTTTTTTCAGTTGTCTCTCCCCATTTGGTACTTTGTTACTCACCTTTTCTTTTTGCATAGGCTTAAATCAAGTGATGCTTATAAAAAAGCCTGGGGCAATAATCAAGATGGGGTTGTAGCCAGCCAGCCGGCACGTGTTGTGGATGAACGAGAACAGATGGCCATCAGCGGTGGATTTATCCGCAGGTGAAGACTGTGTTTGCTGCTGTTTTTTTTTAGTCTCTCCCCCCTTCCTTCTTTCCTGTTGCTGACATATTGAGAACGTTGCCATATGGTCTCTGTGTTTTTGTTGTTGTTTATTCCCACTTGGTCATGGCCAAGTTAATTATTCCAACTGTTTCAAATTTTTCCACTGACATTCCACATTCTACTTAGGAGGGGTTCTCTAATGCAGTGTTTTTCAACCTTTTTTGAGCCGTGGCACATTTTTTACATTTACAAAATCCTGGGGCACACCACCAACCAAAATGACACAAAATGACACTCTAACATAGTAATACATATAGTTAATATGTTTTTAAAATGTATTTATACACTCAGTGTGAAACCTGGGCCTGTTTCGATGAACACAACATATATATGACTTCCTCTCACATATTTATACATGGATATCATGTCTTCTCTCAGCCTTCCCTTCTTCAGGCTAAACATGCCTAGCTCTTCAAGCCGCTCCTCATAGAGCTTGTTCTCCAGACCTTTGTGAAATTTCACCCTGAGTGAAACTTGCTTTCAGTTAACTATGGATGTCATGAAGCTGTTATAAACAGTTCCTTGAGAGGGGGGGGGGCAACTCTAGAAAAATCCAGTAAAATAGTAAAAAAACAATTCCAAGCGGAGAGGCTCAATTTGTTTCTTGGAAATCTGTGAGGGGGCTGCTAGGAGGGGTGAGAGTGCCAATTTCCCACGGCACACCTGATGATCGCTAACGGCACACTAGTGTGCCATGACACACTGGTTGGGAAACAATGCTCTAATCCACCAGGTTGGGCAGTAGAAACCCAAAGTTAGGAGCCTTTTGAAAATACGGACTGATAAAATCAATCTTTCCCTTGTGGAGTAAAGACAGTGTAGGTAAGGCAAGAGCATGAACTCCTATAGCTGTTCCTGCCTTTCATAGCAATCTCTATTTTGACAGAAACTGTGGGAGCTACTACTGTCACGGCAGAACCCAGTAGTCATGTCTTCCCTCCTTTCCCTTTCTCCTTCCATCACTTCGCTGGGATTGTGGAAAGAGTGTTCAGACACAATCAGGTTCCAGTTATTAGGTATTGAATTTGATGTAAGGATATTAAGAGAGTCACTGCCCCCACTGATAATCTATCAAGTCTCAGTGAGAGGAGCAAAGCTGAAAAGTAGTTGCTGAGTGTTGAATAAGTGAAGAAGAGACTTATATGTACATAAACCATACTCACGGAAAAACATTTCACTTCATGTTGATCCAGCTTTTCATAAAATGCCCCCAACATATACAGTAAAGCAGAGTTTACCAAACGTTTCATGTTGGTGACACACTTTTAAAACATGCATCACTTGGCAATACAGTAATTCAGTTTTACTCGAACCAACTCTTTATAAGAAATATGGACACATGCATAAATTGTAATGATGGAAACTATGGGGATAAAAGATACCTTGTGAAAACCTTTAATTTATGGTTTTAAAAAATACGATTTGTGAGATGATGACATACATTTCCAAGGGTTTCTTTTGTCATTTCTTGTTATGTTCACATGACCTGCCTGCACACTTTAGCCAACACACTAATATGTTGTGACAATAATTTGGAAAACTCTGCAGTAAAGCAAATCGTTTGGGAATAAGTTGGCACCCACTAGCCCTGTTCCTGAAATCATGGCACTCTGCTGGCCCTTGTTATTTTGTTTATTGTTTTTGCTTTCAATATACTTTTATTTGTATCTCTCTATTGATAGTTTACCTGCAAAACAGGGAGGATCTACTTCCCTTTACAACTCTTTGTGCCTAATCTCCAAAGCCTGCTCTGGAAGGTTCATATTTCGGATTCACAGGGCACCTACGTTTCAAACTCTTAATGCAAAAGCTAAAACACTATTAAACCACATTTACACAAGTTAAAAACAAACACAAGATTAAAAGATGCTTAAAATAATAATAAAAACACTACACATACCTTCATGCCATTCAAAGCCTTATCAGCTGCAACACACTAGCACTGAATACTTTCTTAAATAAAAAAGAGCTTTACCTGTTGGAGGAGGGACAGCTGCCAGATGGTCAACCTGACCTCCATCCTAGATAAGAGAATTGCATAGCCAGGCCCGGATTAACACTTTTTTGCGCCCTAGGCCACACTTTGCAATTACGCCCCCTTTAAGCCAACCTCCCGCCACCTCCAAGGTCCCTATTCCCACCAGCTGGAAAGCTCCACTGTGCTCTGAAGGTCTCCTCAGGAGGCTTGGGGAGAGCGCAGCGGGTGCAAACTCGCTCCAAAGGTGCACACGAGAGAGAGAGCGAGAGAGAGCACGAGAGAGAGACAGAGAGCACGAGAGAGAGAGCACGAGAGAGAGCATGCGTGCGAGAGAGAGAGCATGCGAGAGAGAGAGAGAGCATGTGAGAGAGAGCACGCGAGAGAGAGCACACGAGAGAGAGGGTGTGCAAGAGAGCGAGAGAGCAAGAGAGAGCAAGAGAGAGAGAGTGGCTGAACAGTAAAAATTGTGCAAGACAATTCCTTTGAAAGATTGAAGAAAGCCCATTATAGATCACCATGTGATACCCTGATAAATGCCATTCCACCTTTCTCAACAGGGTAACAAATGATGCCCGAGAAGGTGAGATGGATGAAAACCTGGAACAGGTCGGCGGCATCATTGGAAATCTCCGTCACATGGCCTTGGATATGGGCAATGAGATTGACACACAGAACCGCCAAATTGACAGGATCATGGAGAAGGTAAGGTTTTCTATTCACATCCTACAGCCTTCCTGTAGGATGCTGGGAGAAATTGTGGTGTAGTGGTTCCATAATAGGACTGTTGGCTACCAGGTTCAAATCCTTGCTCAGCTATAAAAACCCACCAGTTGGTGTTAGGAAAGTCACATTTCTCTAGATTGATGAAATCAGCTACAAACCTTATCTGAATAAAGCTTGCCAGGGAATCTACACAATGGTCACTAACACTTGGAGTTGACTTGTATGCCGATAATAACAACAGTACAATCGGTTGTTTAGATCCCGAGTAAGTAGACATGCCCATATTTCTGGAAATACCTTTTGGGCTGGGTTTGATTAGGTTTGACCTCCATTTCCACACCCTGTAGATTTAACCTGAAGACCTTGGTAATTGTGAGCGTATGTGCCATGACTCACCTTTCACCTAATAGAATAGCTTTATTTGTTATTGTGCTATTGCACAATGAAATTACATGCCTTCTTCCACACACACCACAAAACAACACATCCACCTCTCCACACCTCCACCACACAGCCCCCAGTGCTACATCAATCTAAAACCATAGAATTCAATATAGCCACAGCTCTAGGACAAAATCTATCCTTTAGTCCAGGGATGGGCAATTACCGGCCCTCCGGGTGTTTTGGACTTCAACTCCCAGAAATCCTAGCCAGTTTACCAGCTGTTAGGATTTCTGGGAGTTGAAGTCCAAAACACCTGGAGGGCCGGTAATTGCCCACCCCTGGTTTAGTCTGTTTGTCCTTATCTTTGTCAGATGGTAATAATTTATTTAAAAAAGAATATTCCAAGTGAGATGGACTCCCAGGAATGCTATGGCGACTCTATGAATTTCATAGGAATTTTTTAGACAATAAACAGTTTACTGGGTTGTTGAAAGTTTTTCGGGCTGTATGGCCATGTTCCAGAAGCATTCGCCTGCATCTATGGCAGGCATCCTCAAAGGTTGTGAGGTGTGTCTTGGAACAGTTTCTCCCCGTACATCTGAAATGTAGCCTTCAGCAAATCTTTTAAACTACAAGATTGTTCTAGTCACTTCCTAAGTTGGAATAAAAAGTCTGCATAAGCCACAAGAAAAAATTCTATAGGGTTAAAACATTGAAACATCTAGCAATACTTTTCTCCCAAGGCTTTATAGGGCCTTCCAAAATTGGGATGATCATTGGTAGACATAAAAATGGTCTTGGGGTTACATTCAGACCACAGGCTGCAGTTTTGCCTTCCTCTATTCTTCATCTTCCATGACTCAATTTCCCTCATCATCTCCTTTTCTAGGCTGTTTCCAACAAAACCAGGATTGATGAAGCCAATCAACGTGCAACAAAAATGCTGGGCAGCGGTTAAATGCAGCAAAGTGGAGATTCTTCTTAGCACTGTCCCTACGGGCAGTCCTTTCATGCTTTTCTCATGGTATTTACCAACTAGGTTTGCACACATGCACATATCAATCCTGTTTGGGGGCCCCGTTGTAAATGTTGTCCTGTGTAAGTTGTCAGCTTTCCAAAAATGATACTTGTAAATTTATTTTTATTTTCCAAAACTCTTTCTTTCCAAATGTTGTATATAGTACTAATTTGCTGGCTATAGCTCATAACAATGTTCAATTCATTTGATGTTGGTTTTTTCCCTCTTTTTCCTGTCACTCTCTCTATCCTTCCTTCCCTCTCCTCACCCGTTCTTTCTGTCCGTCTGTCTGTTTTGGCTGGTGAGTTTGGTTTTTTTAAAAAAACAAACAAACATTACAATGTTTTTTGCTGAATGACAAAAAATGTAGGAATGCTCAACGTGCTGTTAAACTTTTAACTATACAGTATTGTTCTTGTAAAACTGTTAACATTCCACAGAGCTACTCCCAGAAGTCTTTTCTTCCGGTGTCATATTGTTTCAGCACTTAAGAATTTGGTGTTCTCTCGGTTCTCCATCGCTGTCATCCGTTGTTATGAGTTCATGATTAAACAATGTGGAATTATATAACTTATAACAAGCATTGCACTAAAACTAAAACAAAAAAAACAAGTGATGTGATTTATGCATTTATTGCATGAGAAATAGACTTTTAGACTCCTTAACTTAAGTGAGACCTTTCCATGGCAGCAGCAACATCAGCGACGGCAAAAGAAAACTAAACAAAAAAAATGCGCATGTTTGGTATTGGGACACTGTCAGGACTATGTTATACCAGCAAGTTTGCAGTAGTGCCACTTTATTTCTTCTTGTCAATATATATATATATATAAATTTATATATATATATAAAAATATAAATATATATAGTTATGAGACATGTTCATTTCTTTCCTTTTCTTTTTTCCCGTCAAACTTTAATTACAATTTTTTAAATAAAAAAAATCAATGGATTAGGCACTTATCATTTAAGCATCGCCAGCAAATTAAACATTTGGCTGAAACTATGTCAAGGTTATTTAAAAAAAGAAAAAGCGAGCATCAACAACTAAGAAATAAGTGTAATATATAGAGTTTGTCTGCTGCTTTTAAAGACTGTCTTTTTTGGGGGGGAGAGAATGGCTACAACCCAATGAAGTGTTGCAGAGAAATGTAATTTTTATAAGGCTCTCTCTCTTTCTCTTTCTAGCTTCCTCTCTCTTTCTCTCTTTCCTCTCTCCCACCCTCTCCCCCAATGTGGTTTGTTATTGGTACAGTTCTCTGTTGCTTACCTAGAGCTATGCACACCAAAATCACTGCGATGTTTAGTAGCTGTTATTAAAAAAATAAAAGAAAATAAAAATAACCTACATGAATGAAATCTAGATTTAAAACAACAACAACAACTGTGAGATTAAATATAGTTGCCGCATGTAATATGAAATTCCTTCTGTCTCCTGTCAGTTTGTGACGTGATTGACATTTTGTAGCTAGTTTAAAATATTAAAAATTATAGACCTCAGTCACTTTCGAAGGCCTTCTTTAATATACTGGTTTTGACTCTTGCTCACACATAACATTCTGTTTTCAACCTACTGGGAAGAAGGGGATTATGTGCTATACAGCACAGCCTTCCTATTTACAAAAAAAATACACACAACAGCCTGAAATCCCATGGACCGTAACCATTTCAAAAGAAGAATCTTTTCCATGTCATACAATAGCACTGTGCACTCCAGCTTTTCCAGGATGAAAACTGAGCATGTGTGGTCTAGCAATATTGGAGTGTGGTCACAGTGACAAAAATTATTAATGAGAAAGAGCAGAATAACTTAGGAAAGGCTGCAGTAGTTTGCTTTTGCCTGCACCTACTGGGAGGGGTTAGTTTCCCCTCCCAGCATGGCTGATCTCATACATGGCATATCCATGTATGAGATCAGCACACTACATTTGCACACTGTGCCCATGTTCACCAAATGAAATAAGCTGAGAAGGAAAGAGGGAAAGTGTGGCAACTGGAAAAAAAGGAAAGTAGGAAATGAATCAGCACTGAAGGTATGTGGCACTATGATTCCACTTCAATTGCCATAGTGCTTTATCCTCTGGGGATGAAAGCCCATTCCCAACTTCAAATCCCAGGATTCTGTGGAATGGATCCATAACAATTACAAATGAAACCAGAATGCTATAATAATTATGTAGTGAAAATAGGCCCAAGAAATGTAAATGCTTTAAGCAATGACTATTTTGTTTCCGTCTGCTGCTGCTACTACTGCTACTACTACTACCAATTACTACCACTAATACTACTGGTCTCCTCCATATTTTTCTCTTTTACAATGCATTAGCTTGGGTAAATGTTACAAATATGTGACAGTTTCCTCTGCTGCCCCACGGATTTGCTACGATGCCCCACTGATTCCCCTGCTGTTGCCCGGCTTCAGGACCTCAATGCGATGAGGTCCTTAGTAGTGTAGCAAAGCCAGTATTGGGACTTTTTTTAATTAGTAGGGACAGTCACCTGCCACTCATTCCCGGCTTTCCTGTTTCTTCTCACATTTATCTGCAACCTTCATAGTAACAGAATAAGCAAGTCCAAGAGTATAGAACAGGGGTCAGGAACCTATGGCTCGTGAGCCAGATGTGGCTCTTTTCATGATTGCATCTGGCTCTCCAGAGCAGCCCAGGCCTCGGTTTCCCAGCATAAAGCGAGGAGGAGTGACACAAATGCGCCGCGACTGCCACTTCCGCGCCGCCATTGCCGCCTCTTCCTCATTCCCCGCTGCTCTCGGGGCCCTGCACCCTTTTCGCCAGGGATGGCAGAGCCCAGCGGCAGCGGCTCATCCTCATCTTCCTCTTCATCCTCTGCCACGGGCCTTGAGGGAGGCGGTGGAGGCGGGGCCTGGCTGTAGCGCCGCGGACCCAGCCCCACTGCCCCCAGGGGATGCCCAGCTCATCGCCCTTATCATCGGGCAGCTCAAGAGCCACTGCGTCTTCAACGCCTTCCGGAGGGACTGCCTCGTCGACACCAAGGTCCACCTTGGCCCCGTGCCCTCCTCCCCCTTCCTTCCTTTCTCTTCCTCTCTTTTTCCCTCTCTTTTTCTTTCATTCTTTTTCCTCCCTCTCTCCTTACCTTCTTTCCTTCCTCCCTCTTCATTCTTCTTCCATTCTTTCCTTCTCTCCTTCCTTTTCTCTCCGTCTCTCCCCTTCCTTCTTTCCTCCATTCTCCCACTTCCTTCCTTCCTCTGCCTTCCTTTCTTTCTCCCCTTCACCCTTTCCTTCTCTCCTTCCTTTTCCCTCTCTCTCCCTGCTTTCCTCCATTCTCTCTCCTTCCTTCCTTCCTTCCTCTTCTATTCTTTTACCCCAAGTCTTCCTTTCATTCTCCTTCCTTTCTTATCACTTCTCTCTCCCTCCTTTCTTTTGTTCTTTTCTCTTCATTATCTCTCCCCTTCCGGCTTTCCTCCTTTCTCCCTCCCTCCCTCCCTCCCTCCTTCCTTCCTTCCTTCCTTCCTTCCTCTTCTATTCTTTTTCTCAAAGACTTCCTTTCCTTCTCCTTCCTTTCCTTTCACTTCTCTCTCTACCCCTTCTTTTGTTCTTTTTTCTTCATTATTTTACTTTTTCCTCATTCCCTTTCCTTTCTTTTCCCCACCCTTTCATTTCCTCCCCATTTCCTTCTTTCTTTTCCCCTCCTTGTCTCTCTCCTGCTTTTCTTTTCTTCCTTTTCCATAGTTTGTTCTTCTTTTCTTTCTTCCTCTCCCCCTCCTTTATTTCCTCTGTCTTTCTTTCTTTACCCTTTCTTCCATCTCCTCTTCCTTCCCAGAGTCCTGAGCATGCCTTTTGCAGAGCCAGATCTGAAGTGTCCTGTCATTCCGCTGGGGGAATCCTTTTCTCATAGTATGTACGTATATACTCACATTTAGTTGAATTCAGTCTTAAAATATATTACATATAATATATGGCTCTCACTGAAATAAATTTCCAAATATTTTGCTTTCATGGCTCTATGAATCAAAAAGGTTCTCGACCCCTGGTATAGAAGAAACTGGCGGAAGTCACTGCCAATCATCTTTGAGAGTTCTTGGAGTATGGGAGAAGTCCCAGCAGATTAGAGGAGGCAAACATGGTCCCTATCTTCAAGAAGGAAAAAAAAGGACGACCCAAACAATTACCGTCAGATCAGCCTCATTGATACCAGGCAAGATTCTGGAAAAGATCATTAAGGAAGTGGTCTGGAAACACTTAGAAACAAATACAGTCATTGCTAATAGTCAATATGGATTTATCAAGAACAAGTCATGCCAGACTAATCTTATCTCTTTTTTTGATGGAGTCACTAGCTGGGTAGATGCGGGGAATGCCTTGGATGTAGCATATCTGGATTTCAGTAAGGCCTTCGACAAGGTCCCCCATGATTTTCTAGCAAACAAACTAGTCCAATGTGGGCTACGCAAAATTACAGTTAGGTGGATCCATAATTGGTTAAGCGAACGAACCCAAAGGGGGTTCATCAATACATTCAAGACATCTGTACCAGAGTATATTGATTGCGTGCACTTCTATCACATGAAAAGACGAATTCCCAAAGCAAAATACTATTCCAAGAACTTCTTTAGCTTAATGTTAAAGCAGGGCAAAATAAAGCAAATTCCCCAGCTGTAATTTTCATAGAAACATGGAATCATGGAGTTGGAGAAGATTACAAGGTCCATTCATTCCAACCCCCTGCTATGCTTTCACAAGTTGAATATTTCAATAGTATATATTCCAAGAGAGAGAAATGAGTGAGAGAAATTAGAAGAAGAAACAAGAGAGAAATGATGAGACCAAGTATGCCCAACAGAGGCAGACTACTTTAATATTCTTGTGAAGGCGTGTGATATGAATGCTGCCTTCCCAGGCATTCTGTTATTTTCAGAAGGAGACAGCTTGTCTAGCATTTATCAGGAGATGTTAACCAATATATTTTAAAATGTTGGGATGCAAGAGCAAATCTTCCTGGTGGAAAGGATTCAGAATAAATCTTTTGAGAAGGTCATACCAGTTAACTAGCCACAAATTGAAATAAATGTTAGCCAGCACCATAACAGACATCAGAGGAGCAATTAAAAGTGGAAGCTATCACAGGAGCATTCACTCTTTACTGTAGGGACATTAGTGGGAGAAGACAGATTAGTCATCTATAGAAACTGACTCGGAAGGCATGTGTACTACAGAACTGCATGACAAAATAAAAAGCACAGTGAACAGGATCCTAGTAGGAATTATTTGAATATATTGGAGATGATAAATCACACTGCTCCTCCCAGTGTCTTAGAGCCAGCGGCTCTCAAGGCAATATACCACCTGAGACTTAAATGTGTACACATTGGAGCTTTAGCTTGGAAGCTTTATTCTGAAATACCTGTGGGATCTCTGTTATATATACTATTTGCATGTACTTCAAGAGAGACCAGGCATGTAGCCGGGGGGGGGGGGGGCACGAGGGGCTTCAGCCCCCCTGAAATTCTCAGGTTGGTCTGTGAGAAGGCCTTGCTGGTATATTATTTAAACTATTATGTGCATTCATATCATGATCTGATCACCATGCTCAATATTTCCCATATGCATGGGGGTATTGGGACAACGATACAAAAAGTTTGCTAGGGTAGACCTTATCTCATTCAGACTCAGCCCCTCCCGAATCAAACTCAGCCCCTCCCGAATCAAAATCCTGGCTACGGCCCTGAGAGAGACATGATGTGATTTCAGAGATGAGGCCACAAAAGGAGGTAGCCTGCTTTTTTCCACTTTGAGAAAAATTGACCCTATTGTTCTGAACTAGGACTCAGATCAATGGGTTCAAATTACAGGAGATGCCACTTGAACATTAGGAAAAACTTCCTGACCCTAAAAGCCATTAAACAGTGGAACTTACTTCCTTGGAGTGTGGTGGAAGCTCCTTCTTTGGAGACTTTTAAGCAGAGGCTAGATGGACATCTTTTGGGAGTACTTTGTGCTTTTCCTGCATGGCAGGGAGTTGGACTAGATGGCCCATGTAGTCTCTTCCTAGTCTATGATTCTGTGAACACCCAGGAAGACATTGGATATTTTATGAAAATGATCACATCTTTGCACAGCCTATCATAATTTTATGCCTGAAACCTGAGCAAAAAATCTTTCTACCCAAGGCAAATAATACTTAGGGACAACTAAGTTATTGCAGCAGTTGCAACAGAAAATCCCACTAAAGCCTAACTCCACCATCCTGACAGTAATAGCCCAATAATTAAGCATCCTAATTATTTGTTGCCTTTCTTGTGATACTTGAAATCTGCTGCCTCATTTTACATAATGGTAGGCCCAGCCCTGGTGATATGAAGAAATGAAGAACACCCTGGCCTAATTGTGAGTGAATGCATTTATTGCATTTGTATCAAGACAGCAAATCAGTTTTCCCTCAAAAAATGCCTCTATTTAACTCTCAAAATAATATTAGCAGGTAAATTAAGATGAGACATTGGAAACTGTGCATATGCCATCTAAGTCATTACCAATAGTGACTGATAGTAGCATGTTGGAGTTTTTGGAGCGGCTTACAATCAGCTAAAACAAACAGAGGTAAAAGCATACATATTAAACTAGCTTAAAAAAGATTTCTGGCCTAGCCATCAAAGGCTAGTCAGAAAAGGTGAGTCTTGCAGGCCTTGTGGAAGGAGAGATGGTCCTGCATGGCCCATACATCGCTAGGAAGAGTGCTCCATCTTGACGGCGCCACTACAGAAAAGGCTCTGCACCGGGTCGATGTAAGACGGATTGCTTTGAAGGTCAGTACTTCAAGGACTTTCATTTGTTTGGAACGAAGTGACCTCTGGGGTAGGTCGGGGGAAAGACGGTCCCACAGATATATTGAAGGGAGGGAGGGAGGGAGGGAGGGAGGAAGGAAGGAAGGAAGGAAGGAAGGAAGGAAGGAAGGAAGGAAGGAAGGAAGGAAGGAAGGAAGGTCATAAAGACATTTTTTACATTGTGATGGAAATCTAGTGCACTATCACTAAAATTTCTCAGCAACCTTATCTTCATGATTCCAACCACGGCCTCTCAGTGGGAAACTGGAAATTCATGAATCAAGTACAGTATTAATACAGCTTGTCAGCAATCCATTCAGCATTAACCTTTGATCTCCATGTTTACAATGTGCTAATGGAGGTGAGGTAGTGTGTGTGTGGGGGGGGGGGGTGATGGGCTAGCATCCATTAAAATCTGACCTGAAAATGTATCCTGACTGGTTTTTTTTAATGTGCTCTTCAAAGAAAGTGAGGGATTAAACTGGATTAACTGCCAACGTCAGTGAGCCACACACAGCATGAATTATGTAATGTGATCCTCTTTGTAGAAAATATATACTGGACAGGAGCACCGTTTCAAATAAAAACAGACCTGAAATGGAACCTCATGTCATCCTGTTTCTCTTTAAATGAAACTGAACACAAAACAGAAGCCAGAAATGGATAAATGGAGGATGATAGATAATCATCAACCTAGGTCCCTCCAGAGGTTTGGACTTCATCATTCCTGATCATTGGCTACGCTGTTTGGAAATGTTTGGAAATGTTTTGGAAATGTTTGGAAATGTGATGTAATCCAAAACATATGAACGTAAAAACTAGAATGTTGAAAAGAGAATTTTCTCACAAACCAGATTCTCAAACAGCTTTCCATGAGTGTGCATGGAACACTTCATTTATTTATAATATACTGTAGTAAGCAAGCATGTAGCTGGGGGGGGGGGGCTAAGGGGGCTTCAGCCCCTCGAAATTCTCAGGGTGGTCCGCGAGAAGGCCCTACTGGTACATTATTTAATCTGTTATGTTTATTCATATCATGATCTGATCACCATGCTCATTATATCCCACATTCATGGGGTTATTGGGATAACAATACAAAAGGTTTGCTAGGGTAGACCCTCTTCCACCCAGTCTAAGCCCCCCCCCCGAACCAAACTCAGCCCCCCCCCTCCGAAACAAAATCCTGGCTACGGCCCTGGTAGTAAGTGTAGGCTATGGCACTAAGAACACCTCCAGTTACCATGGCTAATGGCAGGGGGAATTCAGAGTGTTGTGGCCATGGACAAATTCTAGGGGGTTTAGTAACTTTTCTGAGATCTGTTTACAAGAAAGATATGACCTGAAAGCTGCTTCCAAAGCCACATTTAGGACATGGATATACCAACTGGACCTAACTCACTAAGAGAGATGATCCTCATGGGATCAGAGCAGGGTTGATCAGCTTCAAGATGGCAGCTCGCAAATTGATTATATATGTCACTAGCTTGGGGACCCGGCCCTGCCCGGGTTATTTGAGAAGCGCAGCAGGATGTAGAGTGGGTCATGGGAGCTCTGTGTGCCAAGTTTGGTCTTGATCCATCATTATTGGGAGTTGCAGTGGTATCATGAAATTACTGAAGGTAGTGCAAGTCCCATCATCTCTGTCCCCCCCCAAATGTAGTAGGATGTAGATTGGGTCATGGGGGCTCTGTGTGCTAAGTTTGGTCTGTATTGGTGAATGGATGAGGGGTGCATTGTTTTTCGGAAGTGAGTGAAGGTACTTCAAGTCCCATCATCCGTGGTCCGTCTCACAGTAAACTGCACCAGGCTGTAGAGTGGGTCATGAGGGCTCTGTGTGCCAGATTTGGTGTTGATCAGTCATTGGAATAGGTTAGTAGCAGGATTGGGAAGTGAGGGAAGGTACTGCAAGTCCCATCATCCATGTTCTCTCCCCCTCCAAACTTCAGTAGGATGTGGAGTGGGTCACTGGGGCTCTATGTGCCAAGTGTGGTCTTTATCAGTGTTTGTTGGGGGCCGCAGTGGTCTGTGGGAACAGAGGGGTGTGAAAATACTACAAATTCCATCATCCATTGTCAGTCGTCCCCCGAACCTCACCAGGACGTGAAGGCAGTCATGGGGGTTCTGTGTGCCAAGTTTGGTCTCAATCAGTAATTGGATGAGGGTCGCAGCAGACTTGGGAAGTGAGTAGAGGTACTTAAAGTCCCATCATCCATGGTCCACCCTTCTCCAAACTGCACCAGGATGTAGAGTGGGTCATGAGGGCTCGTTGTGGCAAGTTTGGTGTTGATCAATCATAGGATTAGGTTTGTAGCAGTCTTGGAAAGTGAGGGAAGGTACTGCAAGACACATCATCTATGTTCTGTCCCCATCCAAACTTCAGCTGAGGACCCGGCGGTGCCCGGGTTATTTGAGGAAGGCATTGTGTGCCAAGGTTGGTCCGTATCAGTTGTTCATTTGGCTTGCAGTGGTTTCGGGAAGTGAGTGAAGGATTATGGACCATGGACCATAATCCATGGTCCATCCTCCTCCAAATTGCACCAGGATGTAGGGGGTTCTGTGTGGCAAATGTGGTCTTGAACAGTCATTGAATGAGGGTCGCAGCAGTCTCAGGAAGTGAGTGGAGGTACTTCAAGTCCCATCATCCGTGGTCCATCCTCCTGAAAACTGCACCAGGGTGTAAAGTGGGTCATGGGGGCTCTATGTGCCAAGTTTGGTCTTGATCGGTCACTGGATGAGAGTCGCAGCGGTCTCAGGAAGTGAGTAAAGGTACTGCAAGTCCCATCATCCATAATCCGTCCTCCCACAAACTGCACCAGAATGTTGAGTTGGCCATGGGGGCACTCTTTGCCAAGTTTTGTCTTTATTGGTAATTGGATGAGTGTCGCTGTGGTCTCAGGGAGTGGAGGTACTTCAAGTACCATCATCCATGGTCCATCCTACTCGAAGCTGTACCAGCATGTAGTGTAGGTAATGGGAACTCTGTGTGCCAAGTTTGGTCTTGATCAGTCATTGGATGAGGGTTGCAGCGGTCTCAGGAAGTGAGTGGAGGTACTTCAAGCCCCATCATCCATGCTCTGCTCTTCTCCAAACTGCACCAGAACATAGAGTGAGTGGAGGTACTTCAAGCCCCATCATCCATGCTCTGCTCTTCTCCAAACTGCACCAGGACATAGAGTGGGTTATGGGGGCTCTGTGTGCCAAGTTTGATATTTATCGGTCTTTGTTGTGGGCCACAGTGGTCTCTGGGAAGCAAAACGCTTTGAAGTACTACAAATCCCATAATCCGTGGTTCATGTTTCTCAAACTGCACCAGGACGTAAAGGGCATCATGGGGGTTATGTGTGCCAAGTTTGGTCCAGGTCCGTCACCCGTGCTGGTCAGAGTAAGTGAGTGAAGGTACTGCAAGTCCTTCAAACTGCACCAGAATGTAGAGTGGGTCTTGGGGGGTGTCTGTGTACCAACTGTAATCTTGTTCTGTCATTTTTGGGGCCTAGTCAGGAAAATAAAGTTAAGTAAGCCTTTCTGTCAATTCAGGCTGAGGCCTAGTCAGGAGAATCAACTTGAGGAAGCCTTACTGTGAATTCAAGCTGAGGCCTAGTATCGAAAATCAAGTTGAGGAAGCCTTACTGTCAATACAGGCTGAGGCCTAGTTTGTAAAATCAGCTGAAGGAAGCCTTTTTGTAAAGAACTCTGTCTGGCACCTTTGAGATTTGGGATGTTGGGATGCTGGCCTATCCATGGCCCAGCCTCCCTCAAACTGCACCAAGACGTAAAGTGGGTCTTGGGGGTTCTGTGTGCCAAGTTTGGTTTTGTTGTCTCATTGTTGGGGGCTGCAAAGTGTTTTGGACTTAAACTCCCACCATGCCTGACTGCCTCAGGGCTTTTCCTTACCTCCCTCTGGCACTTTAGAGTCTCGGAATGTTCGTGGCTGGCCAATGGGAGTCGTTTATGCAAATAATGCTGCCGCATATCCTTCCTGGCCTGTGAAAGTGGCTGCCACATATCCGCCCTTCCACCCTCCCGCCCTCCGCATACCCGCATACACACATACAAACATTCCGTTTTATAAAGGTATACAGAATACAGATGGGTAATAGGCTTCTCTTTCTGCTTGCTTCCAGCAGGCTGTATGTATCTTTGGAAAGCTAAGTGCATGGGAGAATGACTGGGAGGGTCAAATAGAAGGTTATACATGCCAGGATAATTGACCAAAAGAATCAGTAAGGTAGAGGTGAGAGGAGAATATTTGCTACTTCACCATGGAACGGCTGTTTAATGTACTGCTGCACATTATGGAACCATTGTTTAATGCCTGATATATGTATCTTTTCTACATGGTTTGCTCTATTTGATATGGCTTTGCGGCTAATGCAATAAAATTTGATACTTGACTGGGAGGGCTGTGTCAATATAATAGTGCAGAGGTATGGTGCGGTCCTCAGGGTGTTTGAACTGCAATTCCAATCAGGTCTACTAGCCATCATAGTCAGGAGTGAGAAAGGATAGAACTTTATTAGATATCTGCCAAGATTTTATAAAAATGGTGGCTAAATCCAGCCCAGTTTACCACTAGATCCAGCCACACCCAACCAACATTTTCCTATAAATCTTTTTTGGTGGGGAGAGGGGGATAATATCTCTTATTTAAGCAATTATGACTGAACATGTACATAAGAAAGAAGCAGAAGGATTGGAGGAGTAGCTAAATAAAGCAAAAGGAAAGACATCTGTAAGGAAAGATTAGAAATTTGTCATGGAGGGTTGGAGGATTTACTGTTGCTCTTTAATTAAAACAATAAAACTGATCACTAAGCGATCTTTAAATGCAGCAATTTGGGCAGTGTCCTACTCACCACCAAAACCTACCCACTCTTGGGGGGGGGGGGGGAGTTGATTTGGGGCTGAAAATGAAACCAGTAGCAAAACAATGTCTTTTCTAATTCATTGAAGATGCCCCATGTGATTCACAGTTGTGGGTGCAGGGGAGAAATTTGTGTCTAGTCTTAGCAACATTGGCCAATCCTGGCTTAGGCTGGAGCTAAACTGTCATATAATGCAGTTTGAACTGCATTATATGGATAGTATCGACCAGAGGTGGGCAATTATTTTTTCCAAGGGGCCACACGAGAGCCAAAAAATATTGAGGGCCGCACCTAAAGGCTGGACTGCATTCTAATCTACATTATTTATTTATTTATTTACTATATTTACTATATACTAGCTGAACCCGGCACGCGTTGCTGTGCCCTATTTAGGAGATGCGAGGCAGTCTGGGTAAGAGTTGGAAATGATGTGGGCATGTGTTTTGTGTGTGTGTATATATGTGTATGTGTGTGTGTATGTGTATATATGTGTGTGTATATATATGTGTGTATATATATATGTATGTGTGTATATATATGTGTGTGTATATGTGTATGTTTGTGTATATGTGTTTGTATGTGTGGATGTGTGTGTATATGTGTGTATATATGTGTTTGTGTGTATATATGTGTGTGTGTATATATATGTGTATGTGTGTGTATGTGTGTATGTGTATATATGTGTGTATGTGTGTATGTGTGTGTGTATATATATGTATGTGTGTATATATGTGTGTTTGTGTGTGTATGTCTGTGTATATGTGTTTGTATGTGTGGATGTGTGTGTATGTGTGTGTATATATGTGTGTATATATATGTGTATGTGTGTGTGTATATGTGTATATATATGTGTGTTTGGTGTCTTCCCTCCCAGCGGAGGTGGGAGAGAAGCTGACCTTTTCCCGGCCAGCTCTTTCTCCTTCTCGGCCCGCACTCCTCCCTTCATTGGTGGAAGGAGGGCAGGGAGAGGAGGAGAAAGAGGTGCCCGCTCCGGATCCGTGCAGAGGCGGGAGCCAAGCTGCCCTTTCCCGGGCACCTCTTTCTCCTCCTCTCCTGCCCTCCTTCCACCAATGAAGGGAGGAGTGCGGGCCGAGAAGGAGAAAGAGCTGGCTGCGGCCGAAAGGTCAGCTTCTCCCACCTCCGCTGTGATCGGGCGAGATGCGGTTGCGAGGTGGCGGAGGAGCGGCTGGGAGGGTTTGAAGAGGAAGGAGGGAGGGAGGGGGGTCGGAGTGCGCCTGCGCGATTGCTCTGCCTCTGTCTAGCGCTCGCGGGCAGCGCAGAACGGGAGGCAATGGGCGGTTTTTGGGGGCTGGTTTTGGGGGGGTTTCAAGGTAGGTAGGGGTGTTTTTTTGTGGTATGGTTGTACCTCGTGGTCTGGGGGAATGTGTGTCGTGGGATGTGTGTTTCGGGGGGGTATAGTTTGGCCGTGTATAAAGGACATCCCACGACCACTAGATTTTTATGTATATAGATTACACATAATTAATATTAACATATTAATATATCAAGAAATATTCATATATTATTAGTATTAATATCATAATTATTATATTATGGTGTATATATATAGACATTATAACATATTGAAATTATAACATAATATAACATTATATTATATGATTTATTATATTATTATTATAAAATTATTATAAAATATTAATAAAAACCACTAAAATGAAATGAAATTCAAGAAGACAAGGTGCGAACCAAGATGGAGGCTGACATTCTCAAGAGAGGAAGGATCCCAAGATGGAATGGCCCAATGGACCCAGCCCAGAGGATGACAAAGCGGACCCAGCCACCGCCGCAGCAGAGCAGAGCAGAGCAGCAGACGATCGGAGGCTGGAGGCCTCCGCCCGCTCTTGCCCCCAGACGTTCCATCAGAGGCGTTCCTGATCGGCTGATTGCCCTGCCATGGAGTGCCTGCCATCCCAGGTTTGGAGTGCCTGCCATCCCGGGAGGAGATCCGGGCCTGCAGTGGGAGCAGTCGGCGACCTGCAGCGACTGATCACCCTGGTGATCCGGAAGATGATCAAGTCGCCGACTGCTCCCGCTGCAGGCCTGGATCGCCTCCTGGGATTGCAGGCACTCCAAAGCCACCGCTCCTCCGATTGTTCTCCGGAGCGGCGGGCTGTCTGCCGACGCAGGCCCCACAGCCCGTAATGGGGTGGCGGCAGCGGCAGCCCTTCCTCTTGCAGAAATGGCCCCTCCCTTGACGCCCTTCTCCCTGGGCCGGTCAGAATCGGCCAGCAGACCATAAGATGCCCATGTCTGGTATAGACCCTTATGATGCAATTCAATGCAGTTTGAACTTGACCATGTAATACAGTTCAAATGGCAGTGTATGGCAGTGTGGATCCAGCCTGAGATGATCCAGGGTTCTCTAGAATAGGTTGAACATTCTTTATCTGGAATTCCAAAATCCAAAATTGAACTAATGGGTGGTTGAGATAGTAATATATTTGTTTTGTTTTTTCTGGTTCAATGTACACACATTTATATCATGCAGAAATATTAAAAATAACATTTATAAAATTATCTTCATGCTATGTTTATAAGGTATACATGAAACATAAATTAATTTCATGATTAGATTTGGGTCCCATCTCCAAGTACAACATATGGGGGGGAAATCAAAATACAAACACTTCTATTTCTAAGCATTTTGGATAAAGGATACTCAACCTCATTCTAATTTAGCAAGGCCTAACTTACTAACTTCCTTTTGTGATGCAACTATAACCTCTTGAGTTACTTGTACCATTCTGGAGGTGAGGCCTCATCAAACATTAGAGAGAGAGAGAGAGAGAGAGAGAGAGAGAGAGAGAGAGAGAGAGAGAGAGAGAGAGAGAGATTATGGCTAAAAGTGGTGGTTGATGCTGCACTGTGCTTCTTGCAAGTGCCAAGAGACCTCATCACATACATGAAGTCACATGGGATGACTCGCCAGCCTCCGTAGCAAATTGGCAGGGCAATGGGGCAATGTCCATGCCCTGTGCCCATCTAGCCCACAGCAACGCTTCTCCATCACATGTGGGGAAGCATCACCACATGGCTTCCTTCCACACTGACCTGGTTGTTCCCAACGGAATCCAAGAAGCCCCCAATGTTTCGGGCACAGTGTCGTAGGATGCTTGCCCCTAGTTGATTGACAGAGTCCCATTAGAAGTGAGCTTGCATCATGTGTGGGGCTCGTAAATCAACTGGGGTGAAAGTGTTATATAACACTTGCAAAGACACCTATGATGAAGTCCCAGGAAACCAAAAGGTGGACATGGAAAGACCATGTTGATTTCACAAGCCAGCAGATTGACAAATGCAATTTGTTAAAAAAAATTAAGGGCTTTTTTTTTATAAATAAGAGTTACAATTCAAAAAGATAACAAAGATAACAACTTTTGAGGTTTTCAAACTATTTACCTTAAAAGTAGCTTTCCAAACTCTACCTAATGGTAAGGCCATCTTTGGGTAGCTTTTTAATAGGATTTTAATAGCTAACAATATCTACTGATTATTGGTGTATAATCTATCCACCAATATCTATAGAGTTTGAAGTGAAGTTTTAAGGAGGAAAGGAAGAAGTATCCAATTTCAGTGTATTTTGATAGGTGAAATCAATTATTTCAAACATCTGTTCATATGAGAGATGGAAGTCATAAAGACCTCCAAATATGGTTAGATTGCAATTCCCAGCATCTATCACCACTGGTTATGCTGGCTACATTGTGGGGACTGCAGTCCAGGCTTTTGTGGCTTCCAGTACTAGCTTATATTTAGGTAAGAGACACCCCTAAGCATTTAAATCTTATGGCAATCAGGCAAATATAGAATTAGACTTATACAGTTGAAAGAGACCAGAAGGACGATCTAGTCCAACCTATCACAGGGTCTTTTTGAAATGAGAATGTGTTACTGGCCCAGGGTCACCCAATGGGTTTTCATGGTCAAGTGGGGATTTGAGCCTTGATCTCCAGTATCAGAGTCCAACACTACAAACCACTCTGCTACACTGGCACTGGGATAATATTATTGTTCACTCTTATAGTTTACATAATTAGTGTCACCTATTATCACGTGTAACTCCATTCTTCTTGTAAACACATGCTTGAAAGAGAGAAAACAGGAGTGCTTCCACTCCCAATGGAGCCAGAACATTTCAAAATCTATGGCACATCTCCCTGTTGACCTTCTCTAATGGTAGAAGAAACAGCCACAGCAAACAGAAATTCACATTGTTTTTAAAGTGAGATACTACTGCCATATTGATAACATAAATGGGTCATGGTGCCTTTTAAATAGAACATTCTTGGCAGGTTTCCTTGCCTGTAGAGAAATGCATTGAATTCCAATAAAGTTTTGCCATCTCTCCAAAGTTTCGGGATAGCTTACCAATTCTTCACAACCCACAGTGACACTGACACATCCTCCCTTGATTGTATTATTATTAGGTTATTGGGGGAGGGGGCAGGGAGGGAGGGAGAGGAAAATAGGTTTCTCTGCTCTTCCCTCCCCCGCCATTTAAACAATAGGCCCATTTTAAATCAGACAACCACAATGCGATGTACTGCTTTCTCCCCATTGTTGCAGATATGTTGCTATGGAGATATGAGCACCTTCATCTCCAGATATATGCGTAATAACTCTCCCCCGCCCCCCAAGTTATTGTAGTGAAAAGAAAGTACCCCAGAATGGAAATGAAAGGACCTTGATGTTTGTTGTGATAACAACCAAGAGCTTTACCACGAATGACTCAAAATCACAAGTTTTTTAAAGGGGGTTCTGAGAGAATTGAGGATATGTAAGAGGGCTTCAGGAAATGCACATAGCATGTGGGTTGCACTTTTCTCCAGTACGGTATATCTTGTAATTAACATTTTCTAGTACTGCAAGCACGGAAAATAGCAGATGTTCTGCCTTCAGACATACAGTCTAGAATGAGTTGGGAACTGTAAAGAGTCCAGACCACATATAACTCTATGAGATGGCACACCCTATACTACTAGTGTGGTTCCATGTACTGCTTATAACCACAAAGTCCACTAAAAGAGAAATACTCTCCACCACCCCAGACCACTATAAAATGTTATCCCAGAACAGCAAAGAGGCCTCCCAGAAAGGTCCCAAAAAGAACTTGGAGCAAGTCAGTCATCATAGCCATGGTGGCTCTAATGTTCATGGTATGGCTCCCTCGAAGTTTACAATGCTCTGGACTGTACCCCTCCCAACTAGAAGATATGATTTAAGTGGGGGACAATATATTGAGAGGAAAGAGGGGGGGGCAGGTATCAAAATATGTCAATCATGTAATGATGCTGCTGAATGACTGCTGAATAGGAAGGTTTGAGTGTGGAGCAGCCAAATGACAATGTTCTACTTGAGCCAATGGAGTAGGCTTGCAGTCTCCCTTATTCTGGTGCAATTTAAGCCAGTTCCAGAAAAGAAGAATCGTTTTTTGTTGGTCTTTAGCTGAGCTCATGGTTTTATTTTAGACCTTCTTTCGCCATGGTTACTTTCTAACATCTCTCACTCTTACGAAGTAGAAACTCTTATTTTAGAACAGTGGCTCTTAACTTTTTCTTTACTGTGGATCCCCTTTAAGGATTTTTGTTGCCATGGACCACCAAACCTTAAGATTATTTTCTGACATATAAGACTACTTTTAAACCCAAGAACATCTTCTCAACAGTCAGGGGTTGTCTTCTACACGAGAGTCGTCTTATACACCAGGAGTCAACTTATACACCAGGAGTCGTCTTATATGCTGGGGTCATCTTATAGAGCGGGTGCTTAAACTTCCAATCTGGATTGGAAAATCTGTGGTTGCCACATATGGTGGGGGGAGCTCAAAAATGGCAGTGTCCATGTCCTTGCTGTATGCAGGGGCGGTCTAAGGTAATTTTAAATGGTAGGCGAACATTATTTTGGTGCCCCCCCCCCAAAAAAACATTAGTTTGCCGCCCCCCTATACAATATATTATACCATACTCATACTATATTATATCATAATTATATTATACTACATTACAATATAATTATATTATAATATATTGACATTATAATATAATGTAACATTCTATTATATTATTATTATTATAAAATAATAAAATAATTTATTTAAATAAAATTATCCTCTACTAAATATTTTCATTACTCCTATAAAACTCAAATAACCCAAAATAAAGTAAAATAAAATATTATATATTACTATTTTGTACAATACCACTATACTGCAATATTGTTTGTAATATTACATGTAATATAAAATATATCATCATTCTATTGTTATATTGTATTTGTATTATATTGTATGACAATATTAAGCAGAACTGTGTAATAATCAACAAGAAATGCAACGTAAATGCATCAAAATCAGAATCTATTACCTACCACCCATCTCATAATTCATAGGAGTCTCCCATAAGTCCAAAATTAGGATCCCAATGTAAATGTAAATAGAAAAACAGCCAAAATGTTCAAATGAGGTCGAACACAGGCAGCGCGGCCTGGGCAAACTTGGGCCCGCCCGCCCTCCCTCCTTCTAAGTGTTTTGGACTCCAACTCCCACAACTCCTCATAGCCTCAGGCCCCTCAGGTCTAGGCAGAAATAGAGCTGAAGAAAGGAAGGAGGGAGAGGTCACAGAGGAGGAGGAAAGCCCTTCCTTCATTCCTTCACTTACACTTCCTTCACTGAATCTTTTCTCCTTCCCCGCGAACGCGCGCGCGGCGGAGACAAAGGGACAGGGGAAGCACTGCCTGCCCGATAGGGAGTGCTTTGCTTACAGGCTTCTGCGCAAGGGAGCTACTGGGCATGTGCGGAGGTTTTCGCGCATGTGCAGTTGCTCCTGCGCTCAACTTCAGCTCCAGAGCAACTGCGCCTGCATGAAAACCTCCGTGCATGCCCAGAAGCGGCGTCGGAGCGCACAAGGCCGGGGCCCAAAAGCAGGCAGCTGCGGCACTGCCTGAGGAACATCGGCAGGGCCAGGATGGCGCCCCATGCGACCAGGATGGCGCCCCCTTCCCAGATGGCGCCCTAGGCGGCCGCCTACTTGGCCTATCTTGTAGGACCGCCCCTGGCTGTATGCAGCAACTGTATGAAAGCATTAAGGGCAACGCTGTACAAGTACGGTACAAGAAAATCCATTCATCAGGATTCGTGGACTTAATGCGGTCCTGATGGTGAGGTGAGGGGCACCTCACCAGGAAGGTGTAAGAGAAGGGCAGAGCAAGCTGCTGGTGCCCGGGGCGCCCGGGGTATGGATAAAAGAGAAAGAGTGGCTTTGGGTCCAGAAAAACACACCTCTTTTACCTTTCTGGCATGCACTTGTATCCTATTACCATATCTCCTCCTCTGCCTCTCAGATCTCGCTCCTGAAAACTGCAGTGAAGCGGATCTGAGAGGCAGAGAAGGAGGTACAGTAATAGGAAAATTACCATATTGAAATCAAATCTGATGCTTTTTAAATTTTTATTTGGTGTGCGTTGGAAGAGGGGTAGTCTTATGTGGCGAGCATACCCCAATCTCTATATTTTAACTGGAAAAGTTGGGGTCGTCTTATATGCTGGAAAATACGGTACTTTTCCAAAAGTTTCTATATTTATTCTTAAGATAAATGCAAGCAGAGTCTGATTTTTCAAACAATTACATCTTTATGAAGGCATCAGTACTTTCTCAGCCCTCTTCAATAGTTACAGAAAATCTGTTTGTAAGTGAGCACAGACATTTGGAAGGGAAGGTTCCTGGAAATGTCATGTGCTCTTAGCCACTCAGTGTCATTCACATGTATCTTCTCAGAACATCCCTACAGTGAAAGTCCTCTGTGTGTGTATGTGCACGCGCACGCGCGCTTTTAAACAGTTGTTTTCATTTTTTTGATGGATGGATATATTGTAATGAAACATTGTACTAACGATATCTATCAGCAGTGAAACGACTCCCACTCTTTGAGATCAATGTATAACATCTATCTACCTATCCATCTTTCTTCCTTCCTTCCTTCCTATCTATCTATCTATCTATCTATCATCTATCTATCTATCTATCTATCTATCTAATAAAAGTCAGTGTTTGCGGGCGGTGGTGTGGTGGTGCGGAGGGAGGAATATGTGCCAGCGTTTCGATTGGTTGCCACTGTGGGATTATTTGCATAAAGGACACTGATTGGCCAGCCTCCTAAGGCACCAGACAGAGGGGATTGGTTCCCACGGAGGGAGTATTTGCATAAAGGACTCTGATTGGCCAGTCTCAGAACTCCAACATTCTAAGGCACCAGACAGAGTGGATTGGTTGCCATGGAGGGAGTATTTGCATAAAGGACTTTGATTGGCCATTGACAATCCAACATTCTAAGGTGAAGCAGAGGGAAAAGGAAAGGCCTCAGGCAGTCAATCACTGTGGCCAACAGCAATGACGGATCAGGACCAAACTTGGCACACAGGGGCCCAATGGCCCACTTCACAACCTGGTGTGGTTTAGGGCAGGATGGGCCACAAATGATGGGATTTGCAGTACCTTCACCTGATTCAGTTCCCAAACAACATTGTAGCCCCTTTAAATCACAGACCAAACTTGGCACACACACACAGCCCCCATGACCCACTTAGATCCTGGTGCAATTTGGAGGAGGATGGACCATGGATTATGGGACTTGAAGTACCCTCACTGACTTCCAGAGACCACTGCAAGCCACATAACCAACTGATAAAGACCAACCTTGGCACACAATGCCTTTCTCTAATAACCCGGGCTCCTCCGGGTCCCCAAGCTAGTTTTAATTATAAAAGTTCATAACATTTCTTCAAGTCTTCATAATGCCTGGGGATCTATGGACCCTAAATTAAGACCCACTCTTTTAGAAGATCAGGGATTTTTTTTCTCCTGTAATTTATACACCCAAATATAAAGGATTAGGATTACTAGTTTCTTATCTTTCTACTACATGAACTAGATCTGTTCTTCAGACCTCAGTGCGCCACATATATTTTTGCCTTGTTTTGCTTGTCAAGAGCACTGCTCGTTTTGTAAGAGAACCATTTTTGTCATTTCCTTAAATGACCTAGACAGGTTTCACTGTGTTAAGCTAACATTCAAACTGAAAGAGGGGAGCGTAATGAGAGTGCTAATCTCAAATGAATCCAGTCAGGCCTGTCAAAATTTCCATGGTGCAAAAGCAGCCCTTGGTAACCCATTTCTTTTTAAAACAAAACAAAAAAAAACCAAAACAAAGCAGCAAGCCATTGGATTTTTTTTCTTTTCAGAAAGTTAACATTTCTAAGCCTTGGAGCAGGGACTACTGGGTTCACTCTCCATTGCATGTGATGGAATGAAATCTTAAATTGGGTCCTGCATACTTTTAAGCAGGGAAAAGATGGGTTGTTGTAGGTTTTTTGAACTGTATGGCTATGTTCTAGAAGCATTCTCTCTTGACGTTTTGCCTGCATCTATGGCATGCATCCTCAGAGGTTGTGAGGTCTGTTGGAAACGAGGAAAATTGGGTTTATATATCTGTAGAAAGTCTAGTAGTGGGAGAAAGAACTCTTGTCTGTTGGAGGTGGTGTGAATGTTTCAATTGGCCACCCTGATTAGCATTTGATGGCCTGACTGTTTTTTCATGTGGCTTGTTACTCCCTGGGGGAATCCTTTGCTGAGAGGTGATTAGCTGTTCCTGATTGTTTCTTGTCTGGAGTTCCCCTGTGTTTGAGTGTTGTTCTTTATTTGCTGTTATAATTTTAGTGTTTTTTAAAAATACTGGTAGCAAAATTTTGTTCATTTTCATGGTTTCTTCCTTTCTGTTGAAATTGTCCACATGTCCAAACGTCAAGAGAGAATGCTTCTAGAAACATGGCCATAAAGCCCGAAAATCCTACAACAACCCAATGATTCCAGCCATGAAAGCCTTTGACAATACAGGGAAAAGATGTTTGATGATTGCTGATTATATACCCTCCAATTTCTCTGATTTAGTAGGAACAGTGCCAAGGCACCCTCTGTCATTTGTTTTCATTTCTTTCACATTGTTTTGATATTTCTTAGCAGCATCTATCTTCAGTACAAGACGCTGAATGCATGGGCTTAATTTATGTACAGTATGACCCTCTATCCCTTCAGAATCAATACCTGTACTTTCACCTACCTACATCTGACAAAAGATGACCTCTCTAGGAATTTTCTAGGTCCTTCAAGCAATTTTGTGTTATACTTCTACTGGAAGTTACCATAGAGCTCTGTTGAGGAGGCAGGAGACACCACCCTAGGAATTTTCTAAGTCTTTCAGAGCAACTATGTGGTTACTAGGCATGGTTTAGAACCCAAAAATAGCAAATCAAAAATCTAATGGGGGATTTTTAAAAATTAGTAATAGGAAGACTTACAAAAAAATTTCCAAAAATTTCTAAAATGTAACTTAATTACTAACGAAATTCGTTAGTAGTTCGTATGCCAGCGCATGCGCATTCAGATGGTTTTGGCCTACAACTCCCAGAAATCCTAACAGCTGATAAATTGGCTGGGATTTCTGGGAGTTGTAGGCCAAAACTTGAATAAATCACACTGAATTCTAGATGGGACTCTCCAAATCGGAAGGAGGGAGGGAAGGATGGAGGGGGGGAGGGAGTGGGTATTCTATTCTTGGAAGCAGCAAAAGAAAAGGAGGAGGAGCCCCCTCTCGCTCCTCGCTGCCTCTCTCTCACCCCGATCCCGAGGAGCGAGGGCCCAAGTTTGCCCAGGCTGGTCATATACCTACATTCCATGCACATGCAATAATACAGCAGTAATAACAATGGGTATAAGAAGAGGTAAAATTCAAACCGAGTATTCTGACTGGTCCCTCCTCATGCGGTGCAAACGGGCTCTTCTCTGTGAGCCGGGAAAAGCTAGCGTTTTCTGCTTGGTGCACACACATACATATTCTTTGAGGGGGGATTTGCTGCAGAATCTTCTCTATGAGCCCGGGATTCTACAGCAAATCTCCCCCCCCCCCCCCAAGAATATGTATGTGTGTGCTCCCAAGCAGCAAACGCTGGCTTTTCCCGGGCTAATAAGAGAAGAGCCCGTTTGCACCGCATGAGGAGAGACCAGTCAGAATACTTCGGTTTGAATTTTACCTCTTGTTATTGTTATTACTGCTGTATTATTGCATGTGCATGGAATGTAGGTATGACCAGTTGGATTACTTATAATATTAGGCACTTACAGTAGCATTCATTCTATTATACATTAGGTTGGTTTCTCACCCCAATACTCTTTGATGCTTTAGATCCTGGCAGGGCAGGAGAGGCAGGGAAGCCTGGAAAAATGTAAACAGAGGTTTACTCAGAGTAAATCCACAAGGAGGGCCCTTCATCCAAAGTGCCCTCCTTTGCAGATTTTCTGAGTAATCCTCTCTGTTTACATTTTTTCCAGGCTTCCTTCCAGCCGAAAGAAGGCGTGAGTTTAGGGCTTGCCTTGCCATAATACTTATTGGCAAGGGAGGCGGGAGGGTGGTGAGAGAAAAGGAGGGTGCCCCCATATGCCCCCCCTTACGACCTAATAACGACACTTAAGAAAATCCTGGCCCCTGAAGTTCGAAAAAGAAAGTCCACTTCCTGGTTTGCGTTACAGGTGTGGAAATACTCGAAAGTAGCATTTCTTACGAATTTCTTACGTGGTTACATCAGGCAAAACTGATTCCTTTTAATAGAGTTTGCTAGTATCCACAATTTCCTGTTTTCACAATAAGTTCAGGAATATATCTTCTGTTTCTGATTCTTGTGAGTACTATCCAAGAATCCTCCCCCTCTTTGCTTAAACTATTTCCTTCTTTCTATATTTGTCTCAGATGTAGCAGAGGCTAGGTTATCAACTGTTGTAGACCTCTCTACAAACAGTACACTAAGAGAGATGATTTAAATGTCAACAAGTGGATAGTCTCCAATGGACTTGAGCAATAAAAGATTCTGCATAGCTGCATATGTTACTAATTCCAGTTGTTCTCAAAGACCATAGAGTGTGTGAAATGTCAGCAGAGCTAAAAGGACATTTCTTTAATTGGAAGGAATCCCCAAGGCTAAGGAGGGAGAGGAGAGGGAATCCTTCATCATCTGTTACATTTTCTCACTCTATTTTATGCATATTGTGTTGCTAAGGTGGTGACAGGCAGCTTTCAAAAATGATTGTTAGGCTGTTCTCTATTCTGGCATCAACTAAATTGTCTGTGTTTCAGAATATCTTTCGAGGAAACCCCAGCAAACCCGTTTCCTTTTTGGCAGATCCATATGGTTCTGAATAGACAGTTATTTCTATAGATAATACTCTGGCTTGCTCTCACAAAGAGAGGGAGAGTGAAAGGAGGATGGGAGGGAGAGAGAAAGAGAGATGAACATAGGGAGAAAGCCAGAACCTTAGTTAAGAGAATTTACACAGCCTTGAATTAACTAATTCAAAATAATGGCTGGTGTCCTGTTGGAAATGTATAATGTTATAAACCAATTTGGGATTGCAGCACTCTTCCTGGCTGGGGAATGTTGTCCTAGCTGCATCACCAGGACCATTGCAGGAGTGAGCAGTGTGGCCATTGCACTATAGACCCAGTGTGTAACAGTACAGCACTCTGCAGGACAGACCGAGCTTACTCTGGACCTCATGAGCCAGGTTTAAGGTTCTTGTTCCCATTCATTGTGGGGAAAGAGCTCCACAAAGGCCATCACAGGACATATGAGCATCCAGTGGGGTTCCGTAGGGCTTCATTTCCGCAGCATGTGGAGATAGAGCCCTATACCCATCTTCAGGAATCAAGTGTTACCCAACTCCAAACAGCCTTAAGATGAAAGAAAGTGAGGCAAAGATGGGTAAGGATGTTGGGTGGGTGGCCATCCCTCAAGATGGGGAAAGATTGGAGGGAACAGAGTAAGATGGTTTCCTTCACTTTTCCCCAATTTACCTCATTTTCCTCTGTTTTCCCTGATCCATCTGATGAAGTGACAGAGCAAGGAGTGAGAGGGCAATGGACCCCATCAAAGCCATGAGTCACTGGGAATCCAGAATGGAAGGTGATGAGTACCTGTGCCTGGTTGGAGAGATGCCTCCATCTTTTATGGTACTCCATTGTGCAGCAGGAGTCTGAGTTTCACAATGGAACCTGTCACATGGTTCTCCTTTGTGCGCCATCATCAGCGTTGCTTTCTCCATCATCATAAAATTGTGCAGCAAATAATGAATGTTCAATCATATTATATCCTGTGGAAGTGTTCTTATGAAAATTTGACATTGCAACAGAAACTTTGGAATACTCAGACTTTGACAGCCTGCAGTACAAAATGGAAGATGGAAAAAGAACGTAAGATTGACTAGTTAATGTGTTTGAGAAGATAGAAATTACCTATGCTGTTAAGGAGTAAAACAATTGATTATTTTAAAACTTGCATCTTTTCCACAATTTTTAAACAAGAAAAAAATTTAAACAGAAAAAATAACCCTTGAAGGCTTTGAAATTTAATTACATTTATGATAGTAAAGTTCGCAAGGCAGTAAATTAACATGTAATAGTGGGAATTGAGGCCCTCCCTCTTGGCCTTCAGGAAGAAGAAAAAAAGCAAAAACATGACTGTGAACCCAGCATTTGGGCAGTAAGAAGGACAAGAAATGAACATGGATTATGTGCAATTGTTATTTGATACTCGAACGGCCTGGACTAATATAATAATAATCATAATCATCATCATCTTTATTTATACCCCACCACCATCTCTATGCTTTTGGATTATGTGATTTTAATGTTTAAATGTAGTTACAGTTTATGATTTAATTGATGGTTTTATGCTACTGTTGTTTTATGTTAGGTTTTCATGTTTGAATTTTGCTATGAATATGTTGGAAACCACTTTGAGTCTCCTCAGGGATGAGAAAAGCAGTATAGAAATGAAACAAACAAACAAACGCATGAAATTTAGCTCACAAATCAATAAATTAAATAATGTAAACATGGCTGCCCCTTTTATGACACCCGAAATGAGTTGCCCGGCATACAATCACACCTACCTAACAAGGGGGACAGACTTGGTCATCACTCAAACTCTTTCTTGCCACCCAATCTTGAATTGAAAGATTGCCATTGCTTTGTCATCATGTAAAACCTTGGATGATATAAACTCTGTATCATGGAACTGTAAGGACATAGCAGGCTCTTCTTTTCCACTGGCAGTTTGTGATTTCCATATCTATGAGCCAGTGACTCCATCTGAAGTTTTCATATTACATTTAGAGGAGTTCTCCAAAATACATAGCTTTGGTTTCAGTGCTCTGGATAGCTTTTCTAAATGTCTAGAACAAAACCCAGTGTGGAATCGCCATCCTAGTAGCAGGAAAAGTGGCAGAACTTCCCTTCTGCCTCCACCAAAACAAACGAACACTTCACAGATGGCACAAGCAGGGATGTGTGGGCAAAGCTGGAAGGCATGGCCCTCTTCTCCCCCTCAGCTGATGTCAATGGCTGTCATTAGTGCCAAAACCACTTATCTTTGAAGTTGAGGTCTATAAAATAAAGCTAAAGGAATAAAGTCTTTTTACCACTGGTGAATAAATGTTCCATCCCCGAGCCTACGGGGAGGAGCGGTATAGAAACCGAAATAATAAATAAATAAATAAATAATAATAAATCTTAGCATAATTATCTTTCATAATGTATATGGCCTTGCCCATGCTCATAACCTCTGTATTCTCCCCATCTTTTCTTTCTTCTTTCTCCCTTCTTGAAAGACCTTTAAAAAAGGCAATATTTTTTTTTAAAAAAACTGAAGTAATTGGGACGAATTCCAAAGAGGACTACTACCTTGGTTTTTATAAGGTTTACGGTAAGTGCATCTGCAGCTGTAGTTCTCCAATAAATCAGAGTGCCACCTATAATGAAGGTAGGAACAAACCTCCTTAGCATACATGACAAGTCAGATCTCCCAAAGACAAGTTTCCAGATCAACAATCTCTCCATGATATTCATACTCATCAAATACAGCGCATTGGACTTTCTCTCTCTCTTTACCTGCAAGATAATATTTCACAAGTTTCATTGGAACATTGCTTCACCACACCTTGGCCTCCAAGGAACAATGCCCAAATCTGGGTTGTTGTAGGTTTTTTGGGCTGTATGACCATATTCTAGGAGCATTCTCTCCTGACGTTTCACCGGCATCTATGGCAGGCATCCTCAGAGATTGTGAGGTCTGTTGGAAACTAGGAAAATGGGTTTATATATGCACAAATCACATAACACTGCACTCACACACATAATAATGGAGCAAACCAAAGGTCACAGAAGATGCCCAGTGCCCTCTTTTGTCCTCTTTCTGGGAACTTGCCTCATCTATAGCACCTATCTGGACCCCCTCTGGGAATCCTCCATTGCATGTAACTGTGCCTAAATAACCCATGCATTCACAGTTGGAACACTAGCTCTGCTGATATCCTCTCTGGCCGTTGAGCATTAAAAAAACTTCTGTTCATGCCTTCAGACCCGCCTGTGCTTCATTCGACCTTCTGGCTGCTTAGCACTCAGGGCTTTCGAACCCACAATTTAGTGGAGCTGAAATCACACAACAAAGGTTGAAATCCCATCATTTTAATGCGTACACTGGCTTATTCTATTTCTTCATGAATCCAAACAGGAAAAAGTATTGACCCTTTACTCGACCTTTTCCTAACTGTAACACTTTAAAGTCTTTACCACATGCCTTTTTGTTATTCATGTTTAAGCCTCTCTGTGTCCTAAAAATAATCGGCCTATTTTATCCCTCTACGGAGAGACAGAGGTCCTTTTCTTGTGATTATGAGACAAGTAAATGCATTTCACTTGCTCTATACAATAATAATCATCCTGCCTGAAGCACAGAAACAAGTTGCATCTCTTCCTCCATTGGGTATTTGCAGAAATCTATTTCTCACATTTCCTAACCCTCCCTCTTTTTTGTAAGATCTAGTAATTACCATCGGTTTTACTGTTCCCTTTACTTCAGTAGTTCCAAGCTGCAACCAAAGGTTCTCTTGTTGAAAAGATTAAAAATTAAAAGACGTCAATAAGATTGGGACTGAATTACCATATGTACATGTCTATATATTGCCAAAAATATGAGACATTTATGGTGGCTCATGTAGCTGTAAAATGTCTCCTGTGTCATTCAGCGATAAAATAAATTACAGCTTCTAAGCAGATCTGTATAGTTGTTTTCCAGCCCTGATCTCTACATCTAAGCATTTAGTACTATCTCTTGTTTTAACAGTTTCCTGACTGTTCAGTATGAGCAGTTTCCTGAATTCTGATCTATGAAAATCGCTGAAGACAGGTCTAATTTCCTCTTCCTAATATTTAGAAAAGTCACTGTAGTTGAGTAAATAGGAGTATTCAAGTGAGTGGGATTTTAGAACTTTAGAAATGTCATATAAAGGATTTTGTGAGGAGATACGCACCATATGCCCCAACATTTCTCAAAGGATAACCAGTACATACATGGCCACATAACAGCAGAATGTGGTAAGGTTGCAAAAAGAAGGACATACAAACTAATAGGAGAAGCTGCAGCAGTTTGCTTTTGCCTGAACCAACAGAAAAGGGCAAGATTATACTCCTTTCATCTCTCCTTCCCCTAAATTAATTGCATGCTAACTATTTTTGTCACTTTGAACTGTCTGCAGCCATTTAAATAAGATGAGGAGAAAGCAGGAAAGTGGGGAAAGAAGATAAAAACTAGAACATTTAAAAAGCAGCTGAAAAGACAGAACAGCAGAGAATTAATTGGAACCATTCTTGCGAAAACCAGATGTTTGGAGGGTGGGATACAGTTTAATTCTAATAATATTTCCTGAGAAATGTCAGAATTTTTGTTTGTCATGCTAAAAGACCACAGTGAGCTAGTGCTGTAAGATTGTGGATATAAACCATTGAGGAGGGGTAAAAATCATGACAAAAAACTAATGAGGAGAGTACAGTGAGGAAAAATATTGCTTAAATCTCCAAGCAGTGTGTGAGCAACAATAAGGTTATAAATTTTGGGGCTCAGCAGCAGGATGCTGGGGAATCCATAGACAGGGGTCGGGAACCTATGGCTCGGGAGCCAGATGTGGCTCTTTTCATGATTGCATCTGGCCTCCCATTCCTTCTTTCCTCCATTTTCCCTCTTCCTTCCTTCCTCTTCCATTCTTTCCTTCTCTCCTTCCTTTTCCCTCCCTCTCTCCCTCCTTTCCTCCCTCCTTCCTTCCTTTTCCATTCTTTCCGTCTCTCCTTCCTTTTCCCTCCCTCCCCTTCCTTCTTTCCACCATTCCCCTCTTCCTTCCTCTTCCTTCCTTCCTTTCTCCCCTTCACCCCTCTTCTTTCTTTTCCCTCCCTCTCTCCCCTTCCCTATTTCCTCCATTCTCCCTCCCTCCCTCCCTCCCTCTCCTTCCTTCTTTCCTTCCTTCTTCTATTCCTTTTCCCCCCAAGTCTTCCTTTCCTTCTCCACCCTTTCTTTTCACTTCCCCCTCTCTACCCTTCTTTCTTTTCTTCTATTCCCTTCATTATTTTACTTTTCCTCACTACCTTTCCTTTCTTTTCCCCACCCTTTCCTTTCCTTTCCTCCCTTCCCATTTCCTTTTTTCTTTCCCCCTCATCTCTCTCCTGCTTTTCTTTTCTTCCTTTTCCATAGTTCGTTCTTCTTTTCTTTCTTCCTCTCCCCCTCCTTCCTTTATTTCCTCTGTCTTTCTTTCTTTTCCCCTTCCTTCCATCTTCACTTCCTTCCCAGAGTCCTGAGCATGCCTTTTGCAGAGCCAAGTCTGAAGTGTCCCGTCATTCTGCCGGGGGAATCCTTTTCTCATTGTATGTACGTATATACTCACATTTAGTTGAATTTAGTCTTAAAATATATTATATATATTATATGTCTCTCACTGAAATAAATTTCCAAATATTTTGCTTTCATGGCTCTGAGTCAAAAAGGTTCTTGACCCCTGCCTTAGATGATGAGGGAAATTATTTTGTTTCACTGAGTCTGTGTGTGACCAGGATAAAAATCGGCTTTAGATCAGAGAGATCAGAGAGAAGGGCCAGCAGTAATAGAGGATGTTTGGGATTCCATTTCTCATGGGAATTGGACTTCAACAAATGGGGAGTTTACCTGTGATATCAGATTGGGCCTCCATGTGGAGGGAGTGAAGGAGAGATTAATTAGATCAGTGGTTCTCAACCTGTGAGTCCCCAGATGTTTTGGCTTTCAACTAACTGGGATTTCTGGGAGTTGTAGATCAAAACACCTGGGGACCTGCAGATTGAAAACTACTGAATTAGATGATCAGAAAGACTCAGTGAGAATTCCTTGAAACTCTGTGAGCAGTCTTCCAGACCCAGGTGTCAAAGAGATGGATTCATGCTTCTTGGTAGGGCTTGAGCTTAAATTAAGTGATGTTTTCTTACAGTATCCAGAGCAGACAACATTGCCGTAGAATCAAGTTCCTGGATCAGCTCTCATGCTCATGAATATTGTCTCCTGTGATTGCCTTGGAAAAGCTACCATTTTCAAGCTTATGAATTTATACCTATGGTCTTGAATTCCATGTACCTTGCCTTTATGGGCTATATGAACTACTGCTATTTTATAGCACCTTTTCTACTGCTCTTTTTGGAATTCCCTTTTGTATATGCTTTTGTAAATAAACTGCTTTAGTTAGATACTACTGGATTTTGGTGGGGTGCTGGGCAAAAAAGGGTGACCTCAAGGCTGTTGGTCTTGCTTTTGTTCAGCCCGCCATGTTGTGTAAAGTCCTGTGCCTGCTATTTATTCCTTCATGTCAGGCTTTTAACTCTGTTCGTTTTAAATTGTGTTTTATGTTGCCGTGTTTAATTGTTTTTATATGCTGTTTTATCCAGTGCTTGTGAGCCGCCCCGAGCTTCCCGGGAGTGGCGGCATAGAAGCCCAACAATAAATAAATAAATAAATAAATAAATAAGAGTACAACCAAAAGGTTATTCATTGTAGATCACCAAAAGTAATGCTATATCAGGGTATATTTTACAGTTCTATAAATTGCAGCACAGCATAGTGGTTTGAGCATTGGGTAATGACTCTGGAGACTGGGGTTTGAATTTCTCTTTAGCCATACAAACACACTAGTTGATTTCCTGCAAGTCATGCTCTCTTGATCTCAGGCCCCTTCCACACAGCAATATAAAATCCACATTGAACTGAATTATACAACAGTGTGGAAATTATCTGCCTTGATATTCTGGGTTATATGGCTATGTGGAAGGGCCACACACAAACCACAAGGGTTATAGATAGACTGAATTAAACAAATTCAATATCAAAAATATCATATATTGGATCAATACAATTCCTTAGTTCAACACATTAGATATCAATTAATAGTTCTACACAGAAAGTACAACACATTGAGTACAACACATGAAGGTCAACACATCAAAGTTCAACACATGTTAAGTAGTGAGAAGACCAGGATTCAAGTCTATCATATCATGTTACTCAAACCTATGTCAATTACTGAGTTCCATAGAATCACTGGTTGACATAGGTTTGAGTAAAATGATATGATAGACTTGAATCCTGGTCTTCTCACTACTTAACATGTGTTAAACTTTGATGTGTTGACCTTCATGTGTTATACTCAATGTGTTGTACTTTCTGTGTAGAACTATTAATGGATATCTAATGTGTTGAACTAAGGAATTGTATTGATCCAATATATGATATTTTTGATATTGAATTTGTTTAATTCAGTCTATCTATAACCCTTGTGGTTTGTGTGTAGCATTACACAGTGTTTCCCCCTGTTTTGTATACAGGTATATGTGGAAGGGCCCTCAGAGGGAGGCAATGACAACCCTCTTTGGTTTGTACAAATTGGTTTTGCCTTTTAAAAGATATTGGATGGTGCAAATGCCCAGCAAAAATGCACAAAATATTCCCCTCTGTATTATTCTCCTGGTTTTCCTGAAAAATGAGGACCCATTGAGGTTCTGATAAGGATAATGGTGAAGGTTCTTTCCCTCAATTTCTAGCATTTCACATTGTCAAATTAATTTTTAGACCAAGCATTCTGCACTGCGAGTTGTTTTCAGAAAGATGATGTGATCACAAGGAAACAGGTACCTTTTATTTTATATTTCTATGATAGTCAATCTTTCTGTATTTGCATCTATCTGTCTTTCTGCCTCTCTGTCCATATTAGTGCAGGGGGGAAAATCTGTCCTCTGCAGTCATACATTTCTTCCTTCATGTGTATGTGTGGGACATGTAAACACACAGCTACCCAAGCATGCAAATTATTTTCCTAAGATTGTTTTCTGAAGCATCTTGCCAAGACATTGGAAGTGTAAGAGAACCCCCTCCCTGCAGATATCTGATCCAATCTTATGTCTCCTCCATGGGTACCACTGACTTCTGGTGGGAGGGCAGGGGGCAGGAGGAGGGGGTCATCTTGCATAACAGGATTATCAGGTGCATTTGTACATTTGAAGCGAAGGCAGATCCTTAAAATCCTTTCATAGCCTATTATTCATGCATCAAGTATGTCTTGGAGGCAGAGAGCTTAGTTGCCCTACATACAAGCTTTCTGAATGTATTTGGACGATCATTTCTTCTCATCCACTTGGCAAAAAAGAATGATGCTTTTGTTTTCAGTCCCTTTGCTGCTTTCCCCAATGTACGATGACACAGAAGATTTTTTTCAGCAATATAACTGGGAAGAGAAAAATAGGAGCAGGAATGAGGAGGTTTGAAAGACATTAGCTGGTGGTGAAATCATAGACTCAGTTGAGAATGTTAACCAAGTCTTAACATGTCCTAATGGCAATAAAATATTAATATATTTATTAAAATCTCCTTTGGGATTGGCAAACAGGTTTCCCATTTTAAATGCCTAAAAGCAAGAGGGACATTTTCTGTTTACTTACTGTATCTAAAGAATAATTTTAATTTCTCACCTCCTACCCACTCCTGTATTTTCAAAGTAATTTTTATTAAGCAGATGGCAACAGCACGCTTGTAATCACAACCCTCTCAGTTTAAAAAAATGGTTTATGAGTTTTTTTTAACTGCTTCAAGTTGAGTATTCTGTTCAAATATTTGGTTCCAGCCTTGAATGTGACAACAGGCAAGGCATCTCTTGTGGACAGATACTGGTGCAAAAATAGTCACAGCATTCAAACATAGGATTTGAATCGGGATAAATTTAATGTATGTAGTAAGGACGGGGAGGAGACAGAAACCTTGCATCTAGCACTCCTTCATAAATGGATTTTGAACAAAATTATTTCTGGTAGACTCCAGACCGTCAAACATTTCACAGGTACAAATGAAGACATGTAAGACCAAAGAGCACCATAATGTGGTTGTCTTGTCCAAATTTGAGTCCGTTCTCAGTGTGTCAGCTTTAATGTTTCTAAATCAAGACACACAACGATGAGGGCAAAATCAGAGGTCAATATTATTGCTTCATTGATCAAGGAAGAATGCCAGGGGAAAGAGAGAATCCAAGATCTGACATGCCTTCTGTTCGTGGCTGTCAGCATTTTATGGTCTTTCAGAAACAATGGACTTTGTTCTGATGGGTTCAAAGTTACAGGGCCCTTCATTTTTAAAATTCAAGCTATGGATGGTTGACTGCATGGATGTGAAGGGGTGGGAATAGAATGTTGGTTGCTTGCTCCTAGTCCCTAAAGTTGCAGAGTTAAGAAAACAGTGAGTTTGGGAAGTTGGTGGAGAGAGGGAAAGGTGAGCACTTGAAGCCGTTGGGGGAGATCATCCAGAGTTTCGGGGTACGGTACACAGATGACATCCAACTCTGTCACTCCTTTCCACCTGCTACTAAGGAGGCTTTCCAGGTCCTGAACCAGCGCTTGGCTGCTGTGGCAGTCTGAATGTGGGCAAACAAATTGAAATTGAAACCAGACAAGACAGAGGCACTCCTGGTCAGTTGTAAGGCTGAACAGGGTACAGTCTGTGCTGGATGGAGTTACATTCCCCCTGAAGGCACAGGTTCACAGTCTGGGTCTGATCCTGGATTCATCGCTGAGCCTGGAACCCCAGGTCTCAGTGGTGACCGGGGGAGCATTCGCACAATTAAAACTTGTGCGCCAGCTGCGACTGTACCTTGGGAAGTCTGACTTGGCCACGGTAGTCTACGCTCTGGTTACATCCCGTATAGACTGCTACAATGCTCTCTACATGGAATTGCCTTTGAAGACTGTTCGGAAGCTTCAAATGGTCCAATGGGCGGCAGCCAGGTTGTTAACAGGAGCGGCACTCAGGGAGAACACAACTCCTTTGTTGTGCCAGTTCTTTTGGCTGCCAGTCTGCTACCGAGCACAATTCAAAGTGCAGGCTTTAGCCTATAAAGCCCTAAATGGTTCTGGCCCTGCTATCTGTCCAAATGTATTTCTCCTTATGAAGCACCCAGGAATTTATGATCTTCTGAGGAGGCCCTGCTCTCAGTCCCACCTTCTTCACAGGTTTGCTTGGTGGGGACGAGAGACAGGGCCTTCTCAGTGGTGGTCCCTCTGCTATGGAACGCCCTCCTTAGGGACATTAGATTGGCCCTCACCATCTTAACTTTTTGTAAAAAAAAGTCAAAACCTGGCTTTTTGAGCAGGCTTTCTCGAATGCAGTGTAGCAGATAAACCCTGATCTTGGAACGACTAGACAGTTTAGATTAGATAACAATGTTGGTAATGAGATGCAGAGGATCTATGTTTTTATTGATTTTATTATTTGTTGATTTTTTTATGCTGAATGTTTTAGCTGTTTTTATATTATTGTGGCATCGAATTGTGCCATTTTGTAAACTGCCCTGAGTCGCCCTCGGGCTGAGAATGGCGGTATAGAAATAAAGTAAATAAATAAATAAATAATATTTTTCTATTAGAATTACACAAAACGGCTTCTAACAGTTGCATCCTTTGTATAAATTGGAAGGATCATAAGACAAAATATACTGTATTGTCTGCATGAGTAATTCAGACCTAGTTTATGGTAAAGAATGCAAAAAACAGCTTGTCCCATGTGGGCAGAAAATCAGGCAAATTGGATGACGGCGGCGGGGGTGGGGGGGGGGGAAGCATTAACAAGAATTGCTTGATCTTCCTTGTCAACTGGAAATGTGAAGGGGAAAGAAAAGGATTTCTGTCATTCTAGTCTTCTTCTGGGATCAAACTAAACAGAGTTGCCTTCAAGCACTGATTCCTTTCTTAAGGAGACATAAGTATTCAAAGAATGAACAATAAGAAATGGGACTTTTTAAATGGCAGGGCCTGTCCTGCTGTTAGGCAGCATGAGGTAGCTTTCTCAGGCAGCCAACTGGAGGTGTGATGAAATGGCATCAAATGGATAGTAATGTTATGTAGTGAACTTTATTATTTCTATGTGGTTTTTTGCTGACAGAGAAGGAGAGGGTTGCTTGTCAAAGTAACTGTCACCAGAGTAATTTTTTGTCACTTGTACCAAAATAATTTGGATACTATATACAGCCTGGCGTGGGTGAGTGGGTGCCCACACTGGGTTGTATATAGTATCCAAATCTCTGTCTTAGGCTGATAAGAGGTGTATTAAAAGAAAGAGGATTAAGAAGCTCTGTTGTCCCAAAGAGTTATGAGGTGGGAACCGTTTTTAGTACTGGAGTCACTGCTTCTTCTTGATGCTTTTATTCCATTAATATTTGTTTATATGTTTAATTTTTTTCCATATGAAAATGAGTTGTGCAAAGATCTAAAATGCCACCTATTGCAACTTAACCTTCTTATATTCTAAAGCAGTGTTTCCCAACTGCTGTGACGCGGCACAGTAGTGTGCCGTGACGGACCTCCTGCTGTGCCACGCGAAATGCTCTCTGCCCCCCTTCCTTCCTCCCTCCTCCTGCTGAACTCCTGCTGCTTGGGGGAAGAGGAGGAAGGGCCGGGCGGCGGCGAAGAAAAAGAAGGGGCCGGGGTGCCGCCTCCTTCGGCCGTTTCCCCAGCCAGCCTCCAATCCGCCATGACTCTCGTCCCTTGCTCACTGAAGCCGCGCGGAGGAGCCCCACCCACTGAAGCCCGTCCACCGCTCATGCTCCTCCTCCTCCGCACGGCTTCAGCAAGGGAGGGGTGGGAGTCATGGTGGAGAGCGGCGCTGGGGACGGGGGCCATGACTCCCACCCCTCGCTCAAACTACCCCCTCAAGGCTGGAGAAGCTGTGGGAGAGCTGAAGCCGGAGGGAGGGGGCGGGGCATTGTGCGGCCTGGCTCCACCCCTCCCCCAGCTTCAGCTGTCCCACAGCTTCGCCAGTCTTGAGGGGACAGTGCCAAGCCAGCATTGTGCTGGCTCTGCCACCGCTGGCTTGGCACTGGCCCCTCAAGGCTGGAGAAGCTGTAGGAGAGCTGAAGCCAGGGGGAGGGGGCAGGGCATGGCTCCTCCCCTCCCCTGGCTTTGGCACTCCCAGCAGCTGCTCCCAGCAGGCCACCATCCCCCAGCTGTTTTTTTACTGTGTTAGAGTGTCTTTTTGTGTCATTTTGGTTGGTGGTGTGCCCCTGGATTTTTTTTAATGTTAAAAGTGTGCCGCGGCTCAAAAAAGGTTGGGAAACACTGTTCTAAAGCATGCCTTCCTGTTAAATATGGTCAAAGGAGCCGGCATAACGTTGTGGTTTTGAGCATTGGACAATGACTCTGGAAAACAGGATTTGCGATGTCCTCAAGCACATCATACTCAGTGGTCATCCCCTCACACAATCACAGCCGGGTCATGCAAGCTGAGCAATCTCTGATACTGCATCTTCTTGGAGTCTCTGCAAAATATCGGCACTGCCAGGCAGATGGGGATTCTGCTAATCTCAGAGCCTATGGTGTCATTCAGGAGTAATGTACTGGTTATCAAAGGTAGAGGCTAGGAATAGTGAAGAAAGAGATCAGAGCAGTGAAGAAAAGATAGAGGCCAGTAGTGAAGGAAGAGATCAGAGCAGAAAAGGAGGAGAGGGTCAGAGACCATATGGTTGAGTAACTGCAAAGAAAATACATTTTAGTTCAGAAGCAGCAGTGGGTGAGGTTTCCTCCACTTCTGGTTTATTCAGAAATGATCCAATTTCCTTTCTTCGAAATGGAAAAGAAATAGGATCATTTTTTCCATGCCATTTTTTCCAGCCTAGGAAATCTATCACATTACATTCATTTACTTTATTTATTCCCCATCCTGTTCCCAAAGATGGGACCGAAATGTGCTTCCAAAATTTAAAAGAGCAGTAAAAAACAAGGTAGGGTTAAAATAGTATTAATTTGTCTAAAGAATTAAACCATTTTAAATAATGATTTAAAGGTCAGAATAAAAATAGTATAGCACACTAAAGAAGGCCTCCTTTTCTGTGAAACAATTGATTTTTTTACCTGCTGAGAAAATAGCCAGCAAAGAGGGGGCCAGCCTAGCCTCCCAAGTAATGGACTTCCAGAGCCTGGGAGCAGTCACAGAAGGCCCACTCTGTTATTCCTATTAAATGTGTCTAGGAAGGATGATAGCATCTAGAGAAGAGCGCTCAGGTTGGCTGCAACTGTGAGTCGTGACGTGTTAATATGTCAGCTGCAGTGTTTAGGTCTGCCATACGAACATTTCAAAGATATGTGTGTTATCATACAAATCATATATATTTTTAAAATAGGAGTTTTTCATGAGATATGTTGTGTCTCCATATATTTGGTTAGATGGTTGGTTTAACATCCAGGTTTTTTAAATTAGTAAAACTGAATTGCTGTGTTGCGAAATGATGCATGTTTACAAAGTATCACATGTTTGGAAAGCTCTGGCTAGATTCTGCATATATAAGCCAAGGTACAAGAGAGACCTCCCTAAGCAGTTGAAATACCTCTGTCGAATAGTTCTTTGCAAATGCAATGTGACAGAGAGAAAAATATGCTTTTAATGAATGTACTGTTATGAAATAGGCTTCAAATAGGCCCTAGCTTGTGTGCAATCAGAGGGTTTCCATCAATGTCACTGTTGTCACTATTTCACTTGTTTCACTGCTAACAGCTTCCTAGAGAATACAAAGCTGACAGCTCCACTCAGGACAGTCAAACACTATCATGTCTACCATCTTACCCATTACCCTATCCCAGAAATCAACCAGGGTTTTAACAGAATCACCAAAGTAACAGGAAAATCCTCAAGAGCTAGACTTGCGACTGGAGTGGACCATCTTAATTGTTCAGCCATACCTCTCAAGGCTCAGAGTCCCAATCAGTGAACCTAACAAAGAAGTAGTCTACCCATGACAATAGAACTATAAAACAACTATAAAGTTATATCACTATGGAAATATCTGTATACCTTTATAAAGCGGAATGTTTGTATGTATGTATGTGTGCAGAGGGCGGAAGGGCGGGAGGGCGGAAGGGCAGAAGGGCGGATATGTGGCAGCCACTTTCACAGGCCACAGCGATCAGCGCAGGCACTTTCACAGGCCACAGCGACCAGCACGGGTGATGGACCTGCACCAAACTTGGTACACATAACCCCCCTAACCCCCTTTACGTCCTGTGCGGTTCGGGGAACATGACCCACGGATTTTGGGATTTGTAGTACTTTCAAACACTTTGGTCCCCACAGACCACTGAGGCCACCAAAAACGACCAATACAGACCACATTTAGCACACACAGCCCCCATTACCCACTCTACGTCCTGGTGCAGTTCGGAGGAGGGTGGACCATGGATGATGGTCTACTCACCATGGTCTACTCACCATACCTCTACTCACTTCCCAAGTCCGCTGCAACTCTCATCCAATCACTGATCGAGACCAAACTTGCCATACATGACCCCCATGACTGCCTTCACGTCCTGGTGAGGTTTGGGGGAGGACTGACAATGGATGATGGGATTTGTAGTACTTACACACCCCTCTGTTCCCACAGACCACTGTGGCCCCCAACAAACACTGATAAAGACCACACTTGGCACACAGTGACCCAGTCCACAGCCTACTGAAGTTTGGAGGGGGCCAGAACATGGATGATGGGTTTTGCAGTATCTTCCCTCACTTTCCAAGACTGCTACAAACCTAATCCTATGACTGATCATCACCAAACCTGGCACACAGAGCCCTCATGACCCACTCTACATCCTGGTGCAGTTTGGAGGAGGGTGGACCATGGATGATGGGACTTGAAGTACCTCTACTCACTTCCCAAGTCCGCTGCGACCCTCATCCAATTACTGATTGAGACCACACTTGGCACACATAACCCCTATGACGGCCTTCATGTCCTGTTGAGGTTCGGGGGAGGACTGACAATGGGTGATGGGATTTGTAGTACTTTCACACCCCTCTGTTCCCACAGACCACTGCGGCCCCCAACACACACCGATAAAGACCACACTTGGCACACAGAGCCCCAGTGACCCACTCTACATCCTACTGAAGTTTGGAGGGGGGCAGAACATGGATGATGGGACTTGCAGCACCTTCCCGACCACGGATGATGGGACTTGAAGTACCTTCACTCTCTTCCTAAAAGCAATGCAACCCTCATCCATTCACCAATACAGACCAAACTTAGCACACAGAGCCCCCATGACCCAATCTACAGCCTACTACACTTTGGGGGAGGGTGGACCAGAGATGATGGGACTTGCACTACCTTCAGTAATTTCATGATACCACTGCAACTCCCAATAATGATGGATCAAGACCAAACTTGGCACGCAGAGCCCCCATAACCCGCTCTACATCCTACTGAAGTTTGGAGGGGGGCAGAACATGGATGATGGGACTTGCAGCACTCTACATCCTGCTGCACTTCTCAAATGACCCGGGCACCGCCGGGTCCCCAAGCTAGTGATTGATAAAAACTAAACTTGGCACATAGAGCACCCATGACCCACTCTACATCCTGGTGCTGTTTGGAGGGGGATGGACCATGGCCGATGGGACTCGCAGTACCTTCACTAACTTCCTGAGACCACTGCGAGCCACATAAACAACTGATAAGGACCAACCTTGGCACACAATGCCTTACTCAAATAACCCGGGCAGCGCCGGGTCCCCAAGTTAGTGTAACTATAAAACTATTAACTGCAGAATTATTTTTGTAAAAAATCCTCCACATCCAGAACACTTATATTCTACCCAACAAAGAAAAGAAGATTTAAAGTATGTCTTAGCACCATGATGAATAGTGCCAGATGCCATTTGGGAAAGCCCCATGGTTGTCACCGTAGCCATGAAGCCTTGAGCAACTCCCAATAAGACAGCTTCATCATGAATATTGGAGTGTAATAAGTTCTTATTACACGTCTCCCTCCCCTTTCTTATTCTGTTAATTGAATGTGTTGAAACTGTTTTAATTCACTACTTGGTTTTAACATGAACACATTTTTAAAAAAAAATTCCTTGGTGATTTAACGGATTTGTTTTTTGTTCTTGTATTTTAATTTATGTTGTAAATAGCATTAGGTCTTGTGCCCAAATAGAAGATGAGAAGATAATATATGAATAAATTATCCATCCAAACTAGAGAATTGAGGAGCACCTTTGAAATGAGCTTGAGCGCCTAGAACTTATTTCCAGGCCTGAGTCCAGTGAGCTTCATGACCATTTCTAAGTAAGTGAACCCATGACTGATGACATCTCCCATAACAGATCAAGTTCTAAAAGCTATGTAGATGAGGAACTTTGACATACAACTTTTATAGACTTTATCACACCAGTTTTCTGTCTCACCACAATTGTGTTAAGGGAATGCAAATGTCTTTGATAGGTATGTTAATTTTCACATATTTACGCAATAGCACTATGGTGATCCCTGGTCCTATGTTACCTCATCTGTAGCATCTCCATGACCCTGACATCCTGTCTAATGCTATACTCAGTTTGCCTTTCAGTCTGTTTTTTTTAAACTACAATTTCACAACATTAGCAATATGGGGAAAAATGAAAAGAATGGAAAACAGCCTGTATGGGAACAGTGAAGGGAAGGAGAGGAGGAAAATTATGCCCACAGATTCCATACGACTTCTGGCATATCACAACTGAGACCGACTGCACAAAAGGCAGTAACAAAAAGGCAGTAATATCAAGGGCCATTGACAGGTTTTTCCCATCAATGAAAAGCTGCATTACGGTAACAGATGGGATGCAAAGCAAAAGCAAGTTGGGCATGATGTTGAGAAATAAGTACCGGCCAAACACACTACTATCCTGCATTTATTTATTTATTTATAGTTCAAATTTAATAGACTGCATCTCCCGAAGCTCGTAGCGGTTTACATAGGTAAAAACCCACAATCACACAACATCCCAACATCATTTTAAAAAACCATCCTAGCAAACATCAAAATATTCCTAACAATAAAATACATCATGAGGCATCAAAGGGGGGGGGGGGCAATTTGTGGCGCGGCAAGCAATCAGAGGCGGACTTGTTTTTACAGAGCGTTAATCAGTCGCCAAACGCCTGCCAGAATAGCCAGGTCTTGCAGGCCCTGCGGAAGGTCATCAGATCGTGTAGGGCCCGTGTCCCTGCTGGCAGGGCATTCCACAATGTTGGTGTGGCCTATGAAAACGCCCTCCGCCGAGTGCTAGCCAACCTACATAATTTCATATCGGGGATCTCGAGGAGGCTGTGGTCCTCTGAACGCAGTGATCTTCTGGGTACATATGGGGTAAGCTGCTCCCTCAAGAACACTTTGCCACTCTCCTCTGATAAACCCCCATGTCTCTACACAATCATTTCAAGAGTTACCAGTTGTGTTGAAAAGATTTCTAATTTCTGACCCCTTGGTCATTTTTTATGAATATTAACAAAGAGCAATAGGGCAGCTAAAGGAAAGATCTGGGTGCAGTTGAGGAAGGAAAAAAATATGTTTATGAACCTTGTCAGGTGAAAAAACATGACAGCTCATCACACAAAGGCTGAATGTGCCTCGCTATATACAGACTGTGCTTAACCCATTTGTACTCATGAATGAGGGATATGGGTGTATCAAGAGGAAAGAAACAAACAATTGATGACTTCCAGACAGGGACAAAAACGTGAGCAGGGTTATCATGGGAGGAAGTAATGCTATTATTTGTTCTATTGCAATATTTTTAAGCCACCCTATACCATAAGGTCGCTGTGTGGCTTTCAGTAAGATCTGCTTAAATGATTTAAAATTGAAAACAGTAAAAAATAAGTGATGCCTTTCAAAAAAAGGCTTCACTTAACCATTTAAATAGTTTAAACATGTGTCTGGATTAAATTATTAGCTTCAAAAGGCTCTAATCTTTGAAATAGTGCTATCTTAGTGTCAGTATGAAATCAGTGGCGCAGTGGGTTAAACCGCTGAGCCGCTGAACTTGATGATGACCAAAAGGTTAGCGGTTCGAATCCAGAAAGCAGGGTGAGCTCCTGTTGTTAGTCCCAGTTTCTGCCAACCTAGCAGTTTGATAACACGCAAACATGAGTACATTAGTAGGTACCGCTTCTGTGAGACGGTAATGGTGCTCCAAGCAGTCATGCTGGCCACATGACATTGAAGGTGTCTATGGACAACGCCCGCTCTTCAGCTTAGAAATGGAGATGAGCATCACCCCCCAGAGTTGGGCATGACTAGACTTAATGTCAAAGGGAGATCTTTACCTCTGCCTGTGAAACCACATCAGGGCCAAGGAAGGACAATCCACAACCGGGCTCATGCAAATTAAATGGATATGCAATAGGATAACTAAGCCAATTTAAATTCAGCTGCAATACAAGATCCGATATGAATAAATTTAAATGGGTATTAGAAAAACAGACAAATATTTCATTCTTGCTTATTTTAATTACTGATTTAAATGATTTTTTTTAATAAAAAAGAGAATGAAACAATCTACATTTTGATTTAAAAAATCTCCAAAGAAAATAGCAGCAAGCAGCAGAATGAGATCCTTTTATTTATTTTTGGTCAAATTACAGTCACCAAACATAAAAACAGCACTATGTATTAGGACTGAATAATAGTTTGAAGCTTTGACCATTTCAGAATAATTAAAACAATTAATACTCATTTTACAGCTTTGTTTGATCTGCCATTGACATACATTCAAATTAATTAGTTGTGACCTACATTGCTTTTGATACATGGATTGATTTTGCAATATGTGATTAACTTACTATGAATTCACAGCTAACTAGTTTGACATTTTAGACTGACAGGTTTCTGCTATCATTTGAACAGCAAGAACACAACCTTGGAAGGTGACTATAAAGGAACTTCAGCTCCATTTCTGCCAGCACCTCTTTAATTGTCTTGTGAGAAGATGATATTGCTTAGCCTCCTGTCAGTTATCACCTTGCTGAATTCTGATCTTATTAGTCTGTAAGACCTCCAATAAAATGCTTTATCTATGTATGTATAAATTATATGTGGGGTAAGACCATAAACAGGAGTACAGATTGAGCATCTCTAATCCAGAATTCTGGCATCCAAAATACTTCAGAATCTAAAATCACCCACATGGTTGTCTGAGATAGTGTCCCTTTTCCTTTTTGATGGTTCAGTTTATCCAAAATTTGTTTCATTATTAAAAATATTGCATATACAATTACTTTTAGGCTATGTATATAAGGTGTATAGTAAATATCAATCAATTTCATGTTTAGACATGGGTTCCATCTCCAAGATCTCCAAGATGGGTTCCATCTCTCTCTCTCTCTCTCTCTCTCTCTCTCTCTCTATATATATATATATATATATATATGTGTGTGTGTGTATTAGGCCTGGGCAATCATGGTTCTAAATGGTTCTAAAGTACTTACCAAACTAAAGTTCTGGTAGTGAAAACTAGGTGGCGCTAGTGCTTTGCTTCTACAGTGTTGCTAAAGTTCTGGTGGTGAACATTTCAGAACTCTAACAAAACTTTCAAAATTTCATTATTATTTCATTATTGGCGATTTTTAAGACAGAACCAATTAGGAACTGCCATTTATAACTACATTTTGAAAGTTTTGTTAGAGTTATGAAATGTTCACCACCAGAACTTTAGCAACACTTTAGAAGCAAAGCACCAGCGCCACCTAGTTTTCACCACCAGAACTTTAGTTTGGTAAGTACTTTAGAACCATTTAGAACCATGATTGCCCAGGCTTTGTGTGTGTGTGTGTGTGTGTGTATCTCCCCCAGTATTCAAAATTTGAAAAAAAATTAAAAATTTGGAACCTTTCTAGTTTCAAGAATTTTGGAAAAGGGATGCTCAACATACACATATTTTGAATTGAAGAATGGTTGTGTTGTGTCTTTGCAAGATGCCATCTTTTCATCTGCAACAGTAAATAAACAGGTGTTTCCACATGAAATAGTAGAAAGGAGTAAAACTTTCCTTTCCACCTATAGCTCCTTATACAACATTTCATGCTTTTGGGGGGGAGAGTGCTTCATAACATTCATTAAACTATTGTTTGGGGATGTAGGGAGATGTGGTTGGATGTTGTGCCTGAGAAGGTCACTGCACATGGAGAACACCACTAGGATATGCAAACACTGCTAATTCTGATCTTCAATTATATATGAGAGATCTAGCAGCAGACTGGCTGTCTCCACTGCAACCTGCAGGCCATTCCTTTTTGCAGCGAAGCAGTCAAGAATCAGGTTGTCAGTGGAGGTTACAGAAGACTCATGAATACAACTTTGTGGGAGGAAAAGATTGGCATGGGACTGGAGCATCCTCCAATGGAGACCTTGCTCTCTATCACAAAGACCACATCCACACTTCCAAATTAAGTCTGACCAGTCAGACTTGCTGGGAACATCAGGAGGAACAGGCCAAAAATGACCCCACTTCATATCAGTGAGAATGTTGCCTCCATCATGGTCTAGGCAGCAAGCTACAGACTCTAGCGAAGAGCAAAAGGCATCGGCCACCATACTGAACTCTTCCCGAGAACAGGACAGATCTTCCAAGGTACTTCCTTCCACAGTAGAAGTCTAGAACAGAAAAGGTGAGGAAAGGTTGTTAAAGTGTTACTCATTGCTCCAGCAAATTATGACAAACAGGCAGCAGAGCTGTGGACATGTCTCATTATATTCAATGGATTATAGGTGAGCAAGAATAAGCACATCACATATCCACAGAAATCCCAATCTTTCTTTCTCCCTTACCCATGACTGCCTTGTGACTCTTCATGCTCCACTACAATTGTCCTGGACATATGCCAGCACTATTGTTCACTGGACAGTGTGGTAGACGTCTCCTTCGTTCCTTGATACATATGAGTTTAGTAAACTATACTTTCAGGCTTCAGATTGTAAATAGATTTCTAAACTCACATCTCATTTTGTAAATAAGTTCTAAATTTTAGGTTTTACAAAATGCACACAAGGAAGGGTGTGTGTGTGTAATGCTATATAAATAAAGTAAATAAATAAATATGACCTTTAAACTTGACACAGCTTGGTACCTTAGCATGTCAATATGCAATCTTGTCTTGCGCAATATTTCTGGCTTGTAAATTTTGAGGAAAATGAAGATGATGGCCAGAGATGCTGTATTTATTTTTCCTGTCCATTTTTGTAGTTGAGATTTTTTTTATATATAAAAAAACCCAAACCTACACAACACAACAATGAAGGAGGGATAGGCAGTTTCAGGACTGCAAAGGAGGCGACGCATGGACATTGTATGGGAGGATAAATATATTGTTAAATATAAGGAAGATGATTTTGAGCTAAAAAAATAACCAAGGTGCTGAATGACTTCCTTCTACATACCCTTCGTTTGCTTTACTTCACAGCCTTCTAATACACAAAAACCCTGTATCATAGACTTCTGCAAAATGTGCAAGATCACTAACAGTGTTTTGCTACTTCTCATAATCCCCTAGAAACTGGCTGGACTTAAGTACATTAAACAGCTTTAAATACCTTCTCAAAGCTCTACATACCATGTGCCTGATGTATGAGGACAAATGCATTTCTGTACAGCCGCCACCTAGCAGTACCCAGGGATCATGGAGAGTTAACTGCAAAACATGTTCTGCTGTTTGACAGGCAAGCTATGGAAAATAAACCACACACTTTGTTATTAACCAAACAAGCAAACACATAAACAAAGCAACCACCAGTTACACGAAGAGACTCTTTAGGGATCTATTTTTGGTGTACATAAAGTATTCTTCTCACACAGCACAATTTCCTAAAATACAATAATTTTACACTTTATCCATGGAGCTCTGCACAGTGTATAGAGGGCTTATCCTGTTTTATCCACACAACAACCATATGAGGTGATTCTAACAGCAAAGTTGCCTCTGGCTCACAGATATACCATAAAGGTAAAAGTTTTCCCCTGACATCAAGTGCAGTCGTGTCCAAATCTGGGGGTTGGTGCTCATCTCCATTTCTAAGCCGAAGAGCCTGCGTTGTCCGTAGGCACCTCCAAGTTCATGTGGCTGGCATGACTAGATGGAGCGCCGTTACCTTCCCGCCAGAGCGGTACCTATTGATCTACTCATGTTTGCATGTTTTCGAACTGCTAGGTTGGCAGAAGCTGGGACTAATAGCAGGAGCTCATGCCACTCCCCAGATTTGAACCTGTGACCTTTCAGTCAGCAAGTTCAGCAGCTCAGCACTTAACCCACTGCACCACTGGGAGCTCCATACATGAACCCAAGTATTCTAGATCAGTGTTTCCCAACCTTTTTTGAGCCGCGGCACACTTTTAACACTTAAAAAATCCGGAGGCACACCACCAACCAAAATGACACTCTAACACAGTAAAAGAATGGCTTGGGGATGGTTCCTGCTGGGAGTAGTTGCAGGGAGTGAAGAAGCCAGGGAAGGGGGAGGAGCCAGGCCGTGCCATGCCCCGGCCCCTCCTCCCGGCTTCAGCTCTCCCACAGCTTCTCCAGCCTTGACAGCTCCAGCATTGAGGGGGCAGGAGTCATGGCAGATGGCCTGGAGGCTGAAGCCGTGGGGAAACGGCCTCCTCCCCTCCCCCTGGCTTCGGCACTCCCAGGAGCTGCGGCGCCAGCTGTCCCACAGCCCCTTCTTCATTTGGCGGATTGGAGGCTGGCTGCCACCCCCGGCCCATTATTCCTTCCTCCCCTCCCCCCCAAGCAGCAGGAGTTCGGCAGGAGGAGGGGAGAAGGGGGGACAGAGAGCTTTTCTCGCAGCACATCGGTTGGGAAACACTGTTCTAGATCCATTTCCTTTCTCAGACATGTAAAAGCAAAGACTGAGATGGGGAAGATCATGGTAACAATACATGCAAAGGGGTCGGAGCCCCTCAGGCGTATATTCCAGAACCCCATACCATGAACAGCAACTGTGCAACCTTAAGGAGGCTTCTGTCCAGCATCACCCTCTGCCCCACTTTGAGAGGATCAAAATAGAGATTAATATCTGTCTCCAGGGAAGGCAATTCTCCATTTAAATGCCTACCCATGCAAACTTTTGTTAGGCCCAAATTATCATTTTTGGGGGAAACTATACGGGATTTTTCTGTCACTTTTAGTTTTGTAAAAATGGATAGGCATGGCCTACATGGGTTCAGGAGTGATGAAAGAAAGAAGAAGGTGTGGCCTCTGGACCCAGCTTGTTTGCTTACCCTGTCATACCTGAAAAAGGCAGATGTAGAGAGCAGACAATATAGGTGAAGCTTGGTCCCTAGCTAAAAGTTTTATTTCAATTTTGGGCAAAATTATAATTCAAGGTTGAGAACCAATTGGAGTCTTTTGGGCGCCAGTGGGTTAATCTAGAAAGATCAGGCTAAGCAGCTTTTGGCCCTGCCGAAGTTTTACACTTCTACTCTTACTGTCTCTTAACACTCACCAAGCTGAGGTGCAAATCACCTGAAGGACCAAAGGTTCTTCACTCCTGAATTGCCCTAAGCTGCAGTTAAAAGAAGACTGTTGTCCAAGCAAAGTCCTGTCCAGATCAGGAAACCCTTAGTTTCAGAAGAGGCCAATATCCCAGGGAAATGACCTACATTTTAGTTGCTGATGGCTCACCTCACACAGCAACTGCACACAAACTAATGTGTTTGTATTCCTAGGTCTAGCCTTAGCAGTTCTTTGTGCTATTATCTCTCGGTATAACCTACCTCACAGAGTTGTTGAGATTAAAATGCTATTCTGAGCCTCCCAGAAAGAATGGCAACGAATGCTGTACATGTTAAGCATAATATTAGAGCCAGTTTAGTGTAGTGGTTTGAATGTTGGCATACGACTCTGGAAACAAGGATTCAAAACCCTGGTCAGCCATGGAAGTCCACTGGGTGATTATGGGCAAGTCACCCATTCTCAGTGTCAAAAGGAGGCAAAAGCAAACTCCTGCTGAACAATATTCCCAAGAAAAAAGGTTTACCTTATTTTATTATGTATGTATGTATGTACAGTATGTATGTATGTATGTATTTACAGTATTTATATACCGCCTTTCTCACCCCTGGAGGGGGGGGGGGGGAACTCAAAGTGGTTTTTAGAGTCAGCCAGCAATGATTTGAAGGCACACAATGACAATAATTCCATAGAGTAAGGGCAAGCGAAAGGCAGCCCGCAGGCCACATGTGGCCCAAACCCAACTTTTGTGGCCCACCAACACCCCAAAAGACCATACTTTTTTTCCCAAAAACTGGGTTTTTTTAGCACCCCTTTCCCCAAACTACGCAATGTCCACAACATATGGAAACACATGAAAATATTATTTATTTATTTATTTATTTCATTTCTATTCCGCCCTTCTCACCCCAAAAGGGACTCAGGGCGGAGCACAGCATATATATGGCAAACAATCAATGCCTGGGACAAGAATTCATTATATGCATACATAAATATTAAAAATATTTGTCTCAATATTAAAATACACTGTTTAAAACCTTCTTGATCATATTCTTATTTCATCACCACAAATGTCCTGGAGTCCAATACTATCCCGAAATACTTTCATTTTCTTCTGCAATCCTCCTCAAAATGACAACAGGAAGAATCCAATGAACTGTGATGGGCCTGCTATGGAGGAGTATGCCTGTGCCTGGGGGAGGGGGGGACGGGACTCTAGAGGGAAAACTAACGCTTGCCCAACCCTATTATACAGGTTGCCTTCTGAAAGCTAAACACAGCTTGATGATAAAAGAGTTGCTGATAGCTTCTCTAGAGCTCTCTCTTGATCTCTAAAGCAGAGTGTCTTTCAATAATGTAATGTCTTAATTCACATGTGGGCAAGGACATAACCCCTGTCTGCTCTTTCCATGGACTCTGGAGCTTTAGTGCACTCTGCCTACTTTTCCATGCCTCAGCTGATTAGACATTGTCAGCAGTAGGAAAGAGATCGCTGTATCTGTTTCTAATACCAGTAGGAAAACAGCATTCTCTGCTTGGGGGCAGTAGCATGAAGTTAAATCCTCTTGCTCCATCCCTGTGATTACCAATGCAGAGATAGATGTTTTCTCACTAGTAATAATGGTGGTGAAACAACATTCTGAGCCAGGAGTATGGGAGGTGCAAGCTAACAACTGAGAAGAAATAGCAGATATTTGCATCGAGACTACTGGAAAAAAATGAGATTAAAATCTTCTTTCAATCTTGATAGAAATAAAGCATACTGCTAATGATACTTCCCTCTCGAGTCTTAAGAATACCAGCGTCAGAGGCCCCTTCTAAACTGCCATATAATTCAGATTCTGAAATCAGATAATCCACATTATCTGCTTGGAACTGGATTATGAGTCTACACTGCCAAATAATCCAGTTCAAAGTAGATAATCTGGATTTTATATGGCAGCATAGAAGGCGCCACAATCGAGAGATATGGTAGGCTCATCTTATTTTGTTAAGAAGTGCTTGCTCAAGTAGCAAAAGACATCTGTTTGTCTTAGTCTGTGATTTTCCTCAGCTGTGTATCTGGCATTATGTATGCTTTGTTTTGTGACCTGCCACTGGGAGGTAAACATGATCTTGATTCCTAGGTCTAATTGCTGAGGCATGTATACAGTTCTGGCCCAGCTTACTTGTCGGAGCGCATCTGCCCCTACGTCCCTCCCTGCAATTTAAGATCTTCTGGGGAGGTCCTGCTCTCGCTCATGCCAGCATCTCAAATGCGGCTGGCTGGGACGGGGGACAGGGACTTCTCAGCTGTGGCCCCCCACCTGTGGAACACGCTTCCAAGTGAAATATGCTCTCTCCTGGCGTTTATCAGGAAGCTAAAATCTTGGTTTTGGGACCAGGCCTTTGCACAATAGCTTAAGCAAGATCTTGACTGGAATGGATTAGTGATGGCAACAGATTTGAGGATATGGCTTATTGTTCTTATCAATTCGAAACTGTGGACGGAGTATTGTTCTGATTTAATTGCTGTTGATTATTGTTTTAATCTTATTGCTATTGTTTAACATTGTATTTATGGTTTATATTGTATTGATTGTGGCATTGGATTGCTTTTGTTAGCCGCTCTGAGTCCCCCCTCAGGGGTTGAGAAGGGCGGGGTAAAAACACTGTAAATAAATAAAATAAATAAATGTATCCAAGCCAAGGCTGGATAATCCATGAGGGTCCATCTTTCTTTTTAATATTGAGTTTGAAACTAAATTGCTTGATAAAAATATCTCATTTCTGTCAATGTAAGCAGAGATGCGCTAGCAGAATATTCTTGGTTTTTAATCATGTGACCCTTCAAAAGTTTATGCAAAAGTAGGCATTTCAGTAGGTAATTGTATACAGACCTTCAATTCATCCCATGCTGTTTCATTCCTATTACACAGCATCAAACTGCAGACTACTGGGTCATTAGGAATGAGATGAAAGAACCATTTCGAAGCAATAGACAGAGTTTGCAAATCCTTCAAATGGCCACAGCAAGCAGGAGACAGAAACTGTAGAGAAGGTATCGGCTGAGCACCTGTTCCAGAGAGAAAAACATAATTATATGTACTATCTTAGAAACAGAAAAGCCAAATACTCTGTAGTGTAGCATAAAACTGGATTCAGTTAGAAATGGAAACGCTTCAAGGTCTTATCCAGGAGGAGTAGAAATCACATGACCCTCCAGATGTTCCTGGATTGCAACTTCCAACATTCTTTGCTACTGTCTATGCTGACTAGGACTGCTGAGACTTGCAATCTAGCTATATCTGAAGTGATCCATGATATACAAACCTGGATCGATGAATTAGCAGCACTAGTGCTCGCAGACGTTAATAGACAGCAATTTCCATCATTCCTCACCATTGGCTATACTGATGATGGTTTATGGAAGTTTCAGTTCAACTACATCATGTACAGCAGTGGTTCCCAACCTTTTTTTGACCAGGGACTACTTTGACCAGAAACCACTTGACCAGGGACCATTTTGATGAGGGACCATTCTCCAACATTAGTACCAAAAGGGTAACAAACCAGTTTTTCGTCATCTTTAGATTTGGTTTGGTTATTTGGGGTGCTGATGCAGAAAATTGCATTGGATAGACCACATCAGCTCAAGTTTCTGATACAGAACATATGCCATCCAGTAGTCGCCTATTTACGGATAGGAATGATGCATTATTTATTGTATTCATTTTTAAAATGTATTGTTTCATATAATTTATATACTGAGTCTAATATTAAAATTCATCAATATATATTTTAAAAAACAGATTTGCCAAATCTATGAATGATCAGACCTATTAGCTATCACAGGTAAACATAACCTTTTTGTCCAACATGGAGTTTATAAAGTTGGTTTTTTGTTTTGTTTTGGATTGCAACTTCCAGCCCATAAACCAACCAGACATTTCCATGGTCTCGTAATTATTTAGAGTCCAACTTATAGGGAATTACACTTTCTTTCACTTCCTGCTCATGGATACTCTAGAACAGTGATTTTCAACCTTTTTTGAGCTGCGGCACATTTTTTTCATTTACAAAATCCTGGGGCACACCACCAACCAAAATGACACAAAAGTACACTCTAACACAGTAATACATATAGTTAATATGTTTTTAAATGTATTTATACACTCAGTGTGAAACCTGGGCCTGTTTCGATGAACAAAACATATATATGACTTCCTCTCACATATTTATACATGTATATCATGTCTTCTCTCAGCCTTCTCTTCTTCTGGCTAAACATGCCCAGCTCTTCAAGCTGCTCCTCATAGAGCTTGTTCTCCAGATTTTTGTGAAATTTCACCCTGAGTGAAACTTGCTTCCAGTTAACTATGGATGTCACGAAGCTGTTATAAACAGTTCCTTGGGGGGGGGGGGGACTCTTGAAAAATCCAGCAAAATGGTAAAAAAACAACAACCCCCATTTCCAAGCAGAGAGGCTCAATTTGTTTCTTGGAAACCCGTGAGGGGGTTGCTAGGAGGGGGGAAGAGTGCCAATTTCCCACGGCACACCTGATGATCGTTCACGGCACACTAGTGTGCCACAGCACACTGGTTGGGAAACACTGCTCTAGAACAGCAAGGGGAAAACTACAGTCTGGGATCGGATCTATTCCTTTGAGCCCCTCTTGCTTTGGTTTCTCTTGCCCATTGTCCCTTTAAATAATAATACTACTACTCTTTATTTATATTCCAAGGGAGAAGCAATCCGTTCTTGAGAGAACCACCAGATCAAAATGCTGTCCCTTGATGTGGGAATTCCCCAAAACCCTTCTCATGAAAAACAAGGTGGAGGCAAGTGATACAGCCTTGGGGCACCTGGGGAATGTATTGTGAAACACACGTTCTGGAAAGATCAGTTCTCACTTCACTTCTCTAGGGATGTACAGTATATGTATTGGGCGATGTGGAGTAGCAAAAGTGTTTATGTCTCTGCCCACTGCTGGTGTGCACCCTTCAACATGTATCTTTGATGTTAATATGTCCCTCAAGGGAAGAATAGCTTCCCATTCAATCTTGTTAGTCACTGTGGCCACTGGACAAGGATTAACTCTTCAGTACAACAGGGATCTCAATGATATTTCATATTGAACCATTTGTATAGAGTCAAACTTTTAAATAATAAGTGGGGATTTGTTTTGGAAATCGTGGGTATCTGTGAACCAGAAAAGACCAAACCAATGGTAATAAATGGACACTTCTCTGGATGGAAAGAGGTGAGAAGTGTCGTACCCCAAGGTTCAGTTTTAGGACCGTTACTTTTTAATTTATTCATAAATGATCTGGATGTAGAAGTAAATTGTGAGGTAGCAAAGTTTGCAGATGACACTAAACTGTTCAGGGTAGTTAAAAATGAAACTGACTGTAAAGAGCTCCAGAAAGATCTCTCGAAATTGAGTGAATGGGCAACAAAGTGGCAAATGCAGTTTAACCTAAACAAGTGTAAAGTCATGCACATCGGGGCAAAGAACCCCAAATACACTTATCAACTGATGGGATCAAAGCTTTCTGAGACAAACCAGGAAAGGGATCTTGGGATTTTGGTGGACAGCTCAATGAAGATGTCAACCCAGTGCGCAGCAGCAGCGAAAAAAGCAAATTCTATGCTTGGCATGATCAGCAAGGGAATCGAAAATAGGTCGGCAAATGTTGTATTGCCTCTCTACAAATCTATGGTGAGGCCACATCTGGAGTACTGTGTACAATTCTGGTCACCGCACCTCAAGAAGGATATAACGGAACTGGAAAAGGTACAAAGAAGGGCAACAAAAATGATCCAACGGATGGAGCAGCTCCCTTATGAAATCAGGTTGCAACGCCTTGGTCTTTTCAGCCTTGAAAGACGGCGTTTAAGAGGTGACTTGATCGAAGTGTATAAAATCATGCATGGGATAGAAAAGGTGAATAAAGAAAAAATATTTTCTCTGTCACACAACACTAGGACTAGGGGGCACTCCCTGAAGCTCCAAGGTAGGAAAGTTAGGACTAATAAAGGGAAATATTTCTTCACCCAGAGGGTCATTGGGTTATGGAACTCACTTCCAGAGGAGGTTGTGACAGCGGTCAGCCTGGACAGCTTCAAGGCAGGATTAGACAGATTCATGGATACCAAGGGAATCAGTAGTTACTGAAATGGAAATCCAAGTGCCACCTCTGTGTTGATGGAGGCAGGCAGGATTTCCTCGCGTACTCGTTGTGGGGGGATCGGGAGCAGGTGAGGGTTTTGCCCTCCTTTCTGCTAGAGATCCCTGTGTACAACTGGTGGGCCACTGTGTGACACAGAATGCTGGACTTGATGGGCTGAGGCCCGATTCAGCATGGCTCTTCTTATGTTCTTAATCAAGGGCTGAAAAGTAATTTATCCCTTCCTCCTGAGGTGACATTCCCATTATGATACTGTTTGCATGGGGTTCTCTGGCATTTCTCCCCTAAAATTAATGGAAGTGATGGAGCAGCATGTTTTATCCAATGGCTCCCTCCACTACACTGAATTAATTTTCGATCTGGCCAAATGAGGTAAGAAAATAATTACTGACAAAGAAGGAAGGGTTGGTGCTGCCCAGATTACAGCCGCTGGCTCCCGCACAGCACAGATCTTCAAAGTAGTCCGGAGCCTCCTAGCGTCCCCACGGAGTGAGCCCAAAAACTCTGTGATAACAGCAGATGACTTCCAAAAGTACTTCATCGGAAAAATCTCGGCACTTCGCGTGATTTGCCGCTTATTTCTGAGGAAGAGAGCTCAAAGTCCCGGAAACCATCCCGGACCAAAGGGCACTGCCTCATCGAAGTCAGGCCCCTAACATCGGAAGAGGTGAAAAGGCTGGTGACCGTGGCAAGAGCGACGACCTGCCCCACGGACCCTTGTCCATCGCACTTAATCAAGTCCTGCATTGACATCATATCGGACGCTCTGAGGACTTGGTGAATCTCTCCTGGATACAGGCACTTTCCCCGGAGTCCCTGAAAGAGGCCAGAGTTAGCCCCTCTTGAAAAAGACGAGCCTTGACCCCGACGACCCGGCAAACTACCGCCCTGTGTTGCCAATCTACCCTTCTTGGGTAAGCTCCTGGAACGGGCGGTGGAAAGCCAACTGCGTGATTTCTTAAATCGTTCCGGGGCCTGGACCCGTCCCAGTCAGGCTTCCGCGGGTCATGGAGTGGAATCCGTCCTGGTAGCGACACAGATGACATCCGCCGCCAGCTGGGCGGGGGGCTCGGCAGTCCTGGTCCTCCTGGATCTAACCGCGGCCTTGACACTGTTGACCATGACCTGCTGCTCCATCGCCTGGCGGCCGCCGGGATCCAGGACAAGGCTCTAACCTGGCTGGGGTCGTTCCTACGGGCCGCTCGCAGCGGGTCGAGTGGCAGGGCCAGGTCTCTAGGAAATGCGGGTTGGAGTGTGGGGTTCCCCAGGGTGCCATCCTATCTCCCACCCTTTTCAACATCTACGTTCAGCCCCCTGGCCAGTATTGCTAGGAGCCATGGTTTCTGCTGCTACCAGTACGCCGACGACACACAGCTGCTGCTGAAGCTCGACCCAGGGATGTCGCCGGTGCCGGATAGCTTCAGCCAAGGGCTGAGAGCAGTGACAAGCTGGCTCAGAGCATATAGGCTCAAAATCAACCCGGCAAAAACGGAGATCCTCTGGCCGGGCCGACCCGACCCTCACTCACCACTGCCACTCTTTGAAGGCGAGCCCCTGTCCCCAGCTCCGGCAGTGAAGAGCTTGGGAGTGATCCTGGACGAGAGACTGACGATGGAAGCCCAGACCCAGGCCGCAGCCAAGGGTGCCTTTTTCCATCTTCGTAGGGGCCCGACGGTTGGCCCCCTACCTACCACCAGAGGCGCTGAAAACCGTGATACATGCCACCGTCGTCTCGCGTCTTGATTATTGCAATGCCCTATATGCGGGCCTACCTCTGTCCACAACCCGGAGGCTGAGACTCATTCAGAACGCAGCGGCCAGACTAATCTCTGGGGCATCAGTCAGGAACCATATCTCTCCAATTCTAAAAGATCTTCACTGGCTGCCCACAGAGTTCAGAGTAATCTACAAACTTATGGCGCTAACCTTTAAAGCACGGCATAAAATTGGGCCAGCTTATTTGGGCGTCGGCTGACAGACCAACGCCGCGAAAAGGCCAGCGCGCGCCATAAATGGTGATCGTATAGCCATCCCGGGGTGAGAGAGGCCCGGCTGACGGAGACCCGTCGGAGAGCCTTCTCCGTGGCGGCTCCCATGATCTGGAACACCCTTCCGCCTGCTCTCAGGGGCCACATCGGCCCCAATCAGATTCCTGTCTGACCTGAAAACCTGGCTCTTTTTGCCAGGCATTTTGGGGTTTGATCGGACGTTTGGAGACTGAGCCTTTCTGGCATTTTTGTACCTATGTTTTTAAATTGATGCATTTAGGGTTTTTAAATGATGTAAGTCGCCCGGAGCACCAGGGGTGGAGGGCGACTCACAAATAATAAAGTTATTATTATTATTATTATTATTATTGGACTTCTTAAGGATCTATGAAGTTGCCATATTAGAAAGCCTGGGTTATTGTGTCTTTTGATGAGATCTCAAGTAACAGAGCTGGGGAAAAAATCTCAACCTGTGTACAAAGTGACATTTGAATCACGTTACAGATTAACCAATTTCCATTAATCTACAACATGCAATCTAAGATCGTAATCATAAGCACATATACTTAATGCCACTAGACACAAATTACTTTCGTGAAAATGCAGGAGCAATTTAGTTGGAAGGGAGAGGGCTAAATGGGCTAACTACTACTATTCATTAAAGTTAATAAACTGTTGGCCTTCTCTAATCTTAGACGCTTTTGCCTGGGGGCCAGTCATTTCCATTCAATTCTTGAATGGAGTTGTATTTCTATTTTAATACAGAATGGATATGCTGGCTGTTAAGTTTTCTCACAACACTGGGACAGCTGAAAGGGTCTCCCTAGAAACCAAGAGCATTACAGAAGGAAACAAAATAAAAGGATATCAAAACAAAGCATGACAAATATATAGATTCTTAAGTGGTGGTTACTGGAATATTTGCAGTGGGATTTATATAAAGAAAGGATAGGTGGCATAACTGACTCTACATCAGGGGTGCCCACACTTTTTCAGCATGCGAGCTACTTATAATAAAACCAAGTCAGAAAGATCTACCTACCTCCTCAAGGCTGGAGAGGGGAGGGGGCGGGCTTGGCATGGGGGCAGGGCTTGGTGCAGCCTGGCTCCGCCCCCTCTGGCTTCAGCTCTACCAGCAGCTTCTCCAGGGTTGAGGATGGCAATACCAAGCCAGTGGTGGCATAGCTAGCACAAGGCTGGCTTGGCCCTGCCCTCCTCAAGCCTGGAGAAGCTGGTAGGAAGGGAGCGGAGCCAGGCCGTGCCAAGGCCCCGCCCCCCCCGCTGGCTTTGGAGCCCCAGCCAAGCTTGAGGATGGCAATGCTAAGCCCATAGCTAGCCCCTGGCTTCCCCCTGCCTGGCTTTGGAGCTCCCAGCAGTTTCTCCAGGCTTGAGGATGGCAATGCCAAGCCAGTGGTGGCATAGCTAGCACAAGGCTGGCTTGGCACTGCCCTCCTCAAGCCTGGAGAAGCTGCTGGGAGTGCTGAAGCCGGGGGAGGGGGCGAGGCTTGGCACGCCCCATCTGAAGTAGCGCCCCATCTGGCTGGGATCGACATCCTTCGAATTGCCAAATGGAATAGATACACATAACAACCTGGAAGAGAAGGATTTGGATTGCTCTATCTCAGCAATTCTGCCTTTGTTTTTACCAGGCAGTAAACATATGTCTGCATCATATCCAAAAAACAGAGGAGAGCTTGTACCATGTAATGCAAGTGTATGAAACAGAGTTAGTATATACAATTAAATAAATGATTGAATACCTTTTTTTAAAGGAAACAAAAAAATCATCTTCATGTAGTTCAAAAGGAAAGGGTTTCACTTGGCCTTGTGTTATACTAACTTTCCACATACATGTTTTTCCTTGCAAAACATCCAGTCACATCAGCCACTACTTGTGCTCAAATATAAACCCAATTGTTGCTCCCAGCCAGTCACTGGAATTTTTGCATGTACTGGTTTAAATTGGTCCTTCCTAGTTGGGACTAGCAGCAAACATAGGACTAAGGGTGGGTTTGTGCTGTAAAATGAATGCGGTTCAATACTGCATTAACTGCCATGGCTAAATGCTATGAAATCATGGGAGTTGCAGGTTGGTGAGGAACCAGCGCACTTTGGCAAAGGAAGCTATAAATCACTGATTCTCAAAGTGGGCGGTACCACATCCTGGTGGGCGGTGAGGTGATCCAAGGGGGCGGTGGGAAGCTCAGGCGGTGAACCCCTTCAAGGGGGTGGTGAACGATTGGCCATTTAGGTGGGGTCGCACGGCCCTCTTCTTTGGCCCTGCACCCTTCGCTTTGACCTATTAGATATTTGGATTAGAATTCGTAAAAGTAGCAACATTATTTATGAAGTGGCAATGAAAATATGGTTTGGGATCACCACAACATGAGGAACCTTATTTAGCGGCCACTACATTAATACATATATCTTTCTATTTAATTGCTATTAAATTTTTAAAAAATCTAGGGGGGCGGCAAGTAATTTTTTTTCTGGAAAGGGGGCGGTAGGCCAAAAAAGTTTGGGAACCACTGCTATAGATAATGTAAAACTACACCTCCAATGATTCCATAGCCATGAGCCATGGCAGTTAAAGTGAGGCCAAGCTGAATTCTATGGTATAGATTATTGTTACTATTATGTTTATTTATACCCCATCTTTTCTCTCCACATAGAGACTCAAAGTGGCTTAGATGCACACTAAGATAGTAAAACTCAAATAAAGCTTTGGTATTGGAGTGGGAACTAGACATGGAAAAATCCCCGTTTTGAAGAAAACATAATGGGCAAGGAAAGTCTTTGAAAATCTAAATATGTATTCATCTGTGGTACAGTAAATAACTATTTTAAACATTGGGTTGTAAGAAATAGTGTATTGACATGCCACTGTAGCACCTGCTTAGCTTTACACACTATGTTCAAACAGCAAGTATTAATTACCAATCCAACGGAATCGAGTGGAGCTCATCAGCAAGAATATTCACAGCAGATCTATGCCAGTAGCATATAAACTCAAATTTCCTTGAGAATAACTTAACAGGGCTACTAAGGAAGAATGTGTGTTCATTACCTGTCATTTTTTTCAGGGGCTCCATCAACGACAGTCCAACTCTTTCTATTGCCACAATGTGGTTCTCCTTCAGGTATTGTTGCAAAGCTGGATGGATGACTTTCTGACACACAAAAACACCAACACCATCCTTTACTATTTGCTTGCCTACATTAAGCAACTGAGCTAAAACTGTTGCTTCTAAATAAACTCCTTGTGGGATGACAATAACTCCTTCTCCATTCTCAGACAGGTCTCCAGACAGAGACATACTGAAAAGCACCATCTTGATCATGCCTGAAGTATCTCTTTTGATTGGAGGTGTATTTCTCAGGTCCTTTTCTGGTACTTCTACCAGAAGTCCAGGATATACAGCAGAATCCAAAACTCGCTTGTTCTTTACAGGGATATAAAGACACTTTCCTAGAGTCATTTGAGTATCAATGTTCTGTGGAATTGTAAATAGAAAGGCCTCTAAAACCAAAATGCTGATGTGATTGGCTTCCATTCTGCTAAGCCTGCAGGCAGGTTTGCTGGTTATTATACTACGGACCAGATCCAGGGGGATCTTGGAACTGCTAAAATCCACCTGCATTCTGCAACCGCATGTTTCAGATGCAAGATAGTCAACACACAGGCTCAAAAGGCGTTGGCTGATTTTAATGAAAGTGCAAGGGGTGACGTTTAGGCCTTGACATTTTTCAAGCAAGCTGCAGCAAAAGATGGCCATAAACAAGCCGCAGTCGTTGAAGCGTGCAAGATGGTTCTGCACAGAGGCTGTCAGAAGCTTTAACATCGGATGAGTGACTGAAAGGCCACCAAGCAAAGCTGAAGACTGCGACGTTGTGCGCACATATCCACCCACTCCGTTGTGCAGTTGCTTAAGCCTCCCTGTGGGGCCATAGCAGGACCTCACCATTTTATCAAATAATGAAAGAGCATGGCAAAGGGTCTCCTTTGCTAAAGGTTCGCTGGTACATAAGGAAGGTTTTTTGAGATCAACGCGAGACATCTTTCCAGATAAAATCCAAGTCAAGACTTAGGTGCATCTCATGTCTATAAACCGCTTTTTAATGAACAATATACACACAAGTGAGAACAAGGCTGCTGCATTTCTTTGTGTTCAAGGCAAAGCGTATGGATATGTCCGTATTCATCCAATATTTAACAAAATTGTTATATGAGTGGTCTGTATGATGTTTGCAGAAATGGGGTCATTCATCAAGACCTTTTGATTTAATGTCCAACCCTGATTTAGCAGAGGACTTTGCAGCTCTTTGAACAAGGTAGGTCCCCAAATGAACACCAACAAAGGTGAGTCCAGCCACAAGTAGCCAGTTCTTCCTTATCCAGCTGATTTTCTTCATCTCTTTTGTTCAAGTGCAATCTAGCTGCAATTTAAAAAAAACAAACAAGATTACATGAGATTACAATCACAGTTAGCTATTTTCTTTTTAAAAAACGTTTGGGCAAATTGAACAGCCTCCTCTACTACATATGGCATTATCACATAGTGGACTTTCGAAATGGTTGCCAATTTTCTCTGCATACAAAATCCTTTATGCTATTTTCTCAGTTTACATGTTTACACAACAATTCACTCCAAACAGTCCAATCTTTTAGATTCAGTTTGGGCTAACTGAAAATTGTTTCAGAAGATGTACAGTATGTAAAATGATCTGGTACACAATAACTTTAGAAGAGATGTAAATAAAGGGTGGGAAGCTTCACATTTTTTTAACTATCAGTGAACTGCCAAAATGATCATGTAAAATATGAGATAACATGGGATTAAAACAGTCAAATCTCTCTCCTAGTTATAGTAACAGAAGAAATAAAGCTGAATAGCATAGAGTTTAATGCAGTGGTTTCCAACCTGTGGTCCATGCACCACAGTGATCCGCAAAAACAAAAATATGGCTGGTGGACTCAGCATTACTACAATGTTGCCTCAAATCCAGGCGGCAATGAGAGCGACTTGTCTCGCAAAAACTTCTTATAGTACTGAGGCAACGGAGATGTCAGGAGGGGAGAGGCTGACTACCCATGAAAGATTATTACTACCACATCAGCTCTAGATTATTAAATATGGTTTTCTGTGGGCAAGCAGATGGCCACTACTGGATGGCATATGTTCTGTATCAGAAAAAAGAGCAGACATGGTCTATCCAATGCAATTTTCTGAATATATAAATATTGCCTTACACACAAACACATGTGTGAAAGGCAATATTTATATGAGAGACTCTTTTTCTTCCTCGATTTATGCTGGTATGCCCGTTTAATCTTCTAGATCAACTGAAAGGCTGCAAGCTTGTACTTAAATGGGAAAAAATATTGGTAACTATCCTTCTATGCTCAAACAGACTAGGGGAAGGGGGCAACACCACCTTTGGTAATAATCTCAGAAGCTTGAGCCTAAGGAAACTAAGAAAATGTATTTTGGAAAGGCAACAAACATGAGCACCATTTTAATAGCTTTAGTGTGTGTTATGAATTATGCAGGAAGGGTTTATTTACAGCTTTGAAGTGAAGGCAGGTGGCAAACTACAGCTGCACTGCATCTTTCTCATTGCAGATGTGATGCCGTCCCTGAATCTAGTTTTGCCACAAGTATAAAAACACACAGGTCACAATGGTTAAAGCCTATGCATTCAACCATCCAGAAAACTACATCTAAATCATATAGGCAAATGCTGAAATGTATCCATATTTGTGTGCACATGGGTATGTGTGTTTAAAATTTGATAATGCCTTAACTCAGTGGTTCTCAACCTGTGGGTCCCCAGATGTTTTGGTCTTGAACTCCAAGAAATCCTAACAGCTGGTAAACTGGCTGGGATTTCTGGGAGTTGTAGGCCAAAACACCTGGGGACCCACAGGTTGAGAATAATAATAATGACAACAACTTTATTCTTGTACCCCTCCCCCATCTCCCCAAAGGAGCTCGGGGCAGCTGACATATGGCACAAAGTACATATGACAAAGCATAAAATAAACACACAGTGCAATACAATAAATCAAAAACTATAGCATATAAAAACAACAATTTAAAACTGAGAATCACTGCCTCGACTTTAAGGCAGCCAACTCCCATGTTTGAATGTATGTCAGCAACTGAAAAAGGTAAAGCCAGCAAAGTAGCTGGTTCACATTTGGAAGGAATGTAATTGCCCACCTTCTCTTTAACTGTTGCTTATCCCAATACATTTTTAATTAAAGAGGAAAAATTGAAACCAGGATTTTTTTCCATGTCAGGAGCAACTGCAAGTCACTTCTGGTGTGAAAGAATTGGCCATCTGCAAGGACATTGCCCAGGGGATGCCTGAACGCCTCCTGTGGGAGGAATGGGAAGCTGGAGCTGACAGACAGGAGATCACCCTGCTCCCTTTCAGTCTGCAGTCCTGCTGGCTCAAGAAGAGGGATCCAGAAGATGCCTCCCACCTTTTAAATGGGGTCATAATCCCTTCCATGAAATGTTTTCAAAAACCAAAATGGACGGCTGGCCACGATTTTTTTTTGGTAGTCTGCATAGCCCTAGGCCAAAAACCGGGCCCTCAGACCAATTGAAGTTGCCCCTCCTGCTGCAAAATGTACCTTTTGTTTAATACTGTTGAGAATGGCTTAGTTAACTTTGCCTACTGTGTTCACAGCAGGATTCCTAATTCGAAGTCAACCACTATACAGCATCAGCTCTCTAAGGCTTTGTTATGGTGCTGCAGGTTTTGGTACTGCAAGCAAAATCATCCAAGAGTAGGAAGCACAGCAGAAAAGTACTTCTCTCAAATAATCAATTAAATGTTCTGACTCTCTTCATTCATTTACATCATGGCTAGACAGTGGAAGCCTCCAATTTACTGGCCTGCTGCCACCGTCACTACAAGAAGATATTTTTTTTGTTTTATTTTTTAAAACAAGGTTTAAGGTGTTGTGGTTCCAGGAAGCAGAATTATCCTTGAAAACTAGGTGCACCTCTTGTGTACCTTGTTCATATCTCAAAAAAGCGGTGAAGTATTGGAAATACAAAATAATTCCACATACTTGGAAATAGAATGGATTGGGTTGAGTTAGATAAACAGACTAACCCAGTGTTTCCCAACCTTTTTTGAGCCGCGGCACACTTTTTACATTTGCAAAATCCTGGGGCACACCACCAACCAAAATGACACTCTAACACAGTAATACATATAGTTAATATGTTTTAAAAATGTATTTATACACTTCGTGTGAAACCTGGGCCTGTTTCGATGAACTCAACATAGATATCCTGGCAGGAATGGCAGAAAGTAATAAAGAATAAGGGGAGTGCATCAAGTTCATATACAAACAATCAGGACACAGGGTCCTTTTGAATAACCAAGAGTAAATGCTATAAATCTTTTCCCAAGTGGGCATTGACCAAGTAGGCAATGAAAGTTTATACAATATAGTCCAAAACTCTGTATTCACCTATATCCAATTATAAAGTTCAATATTCTTCAATGGACTACAAACAAATGAAATGGGATCAGGAATCCAAACTATGGCAGTCCAAAATCAAATTCTTCCAAATAATGAATGGCAGATGGAGTTCAGGGGAAATAGACCTTGACATTTGAGAGTTGTAGTTGCTGGGATTTATAGTTCACCTACAATCAAAGAGCATTCCGAACCCTACCAATGATAGAACTGGGCCAAACTTCCTACTCAGAACCTCCAGGAGGCAAGAGGAGGTCTCTACTTGGGGAAAGGGAGGCGTGCCTTCCCAATGCACGGAGAGGGAGAGACCAAGTAGACAATGGGTGGGGAGGGGGGGTGTTTGTAATTTTGTGTCTTTATCGAGGTAGGTTTCTTAGGGTTTTTATACTTCAACACACTAGACTCTCCCCCCTTCCTGGAGGTTCCAATTTCACCCTGATGATCGGCACACTAGTTGAGAAACACTGGTTGAGAAACACTGGACTAACCTATTAAAAGAAAGCTCTGTATCTAAAAATATGGCAACCTTTTACAGAGTGTGTAAAAAAAGTAAAAGGAGACATTGTAACTACTGTAAATATTTTCTTGTGCTGTCAAAGGCTTTCATGGTTGAAATCACTGGGTTGCTGTGAGTTTTCCGGGCTGTATGGCCATGTTAGAAAATCCTTCTCTCCTGATGTTCCGCCCACCTCTATGTCAGGCATCCTCAGAGGATGTGAGGTCTGTGGGAAACTAGGTAAGTGGGGTTTATATATCTGTGGACTGTCCAGGGTGGGAGAAATAACTCTTCCCTGTTTGGGGCAAGTGTGAATGTTGCAATTGGCCACCTTGATTAGCATTTAAAGCCTTGCAGTTTCAAAGCCTGGCTGATTACTGCCTGGGGGGTCCTTTGTTCAGAGTTGTTAGCTGGCCCTGATTTGATTCTTGCTTGAAATTCCCTATTCTTTTAGTGTTGCTTTTTATTTGCTGTTCTGAAAACTCACAGCAACCCAAATATTTTCTTTATTATAAGGAAAGTAAATACAATAGATTTAATAAAGGAGGATTTTTGTGTATAAGTTAGCATGCTGCAGTCAGAGGTGAGTAGAAAAATGAAATAAATGGTGTAGTAGATAGAACTGATGTACCGTTTATTGATTTATTGATTGTGTGGTTTGTGTGTCTGTGTATGTTGAATGTCTATTGCTTTTTGTAACACAAGTATTAAGTGTGATACTAAAATGTATCAATAAATAAAAATATTAAATAAAAAAGTAGTGATGCTGCTGTCTCCCACTCTGTAAATTCGGCCGCCAGGATGGTAGAAGCCTCAGTGGGAGTTTCAAATATGATCAATAATAATAATAACAACAACTGTATTTTTATACCCCGTCTCCATTTCCCCGAAAGGACTCGGGGCGGCTTACATTGGGTCAAGCCCAAATAACAGAGTTAAAACATAGCACATCAAAGTGCATCAACAACAATTTAAAACAACATGACCAACATTAAACAAAATATAAATCAGGCATCAAAACGAACAGCAATAACATGATCCAGTCTCAACAAGGGGCTTGATGTGTGCTGTTTGTGATTCCTGCAGATTTGTTCCCACAAACTAGAAATAAAACTCTAAACTTGTTTTAGAAAAGCATAATCACCTGGAAGATTGGCAAGATCTGATGCAAAAGACTATATGCCATACATAGCTAGCTAGGGCAGGGGGCAACAGACTGCAAAGGAGGTGATGCTGGGGATAAACAGAAAGATTAGGTTTGGATTTAGCATTATAACAAAGGTCTTTTACATTCATATCACTTCTCTCATTTTGTTCTTGCTGCAGCAATAACTTACCTTTCAGTCACTCTGCAGCACTGTGTGGTTATTTTCCTTTATTTTGTTTCTCTGCTTGCAGCACGTATGTCACGATTCCAGGCTCGGGGACAAAGTCATCTGTCTTGGGTTGGAAAACAGGATGGGACTTGATGTTATACCAGCCCCAGTGCACCAAGACAAGGCTCGTTCCCATAACAATCAGAACTCTGTAGTTCTTCCAAATTGTTTTAAGGCCCATTGCGTGTGTTGGCCTCTACCTACGTAAAGAAGTTAAGAGTCTTGAATATGGTCTACTGAATACAATATAAGCACACTGCCTCCTAATTGTACAGTGATAATAATTTTTTAAAACCAGAACATTTAAATAAAGCCTGAATGGGCAGCATATACATGTTGTAAATAAATAAATAAATAAATAAATAAATAAGTCATCTAGGGATCAAATTATTGTTTCTCAAAAACAAACAATTGTTTTGCAAAAAACTTTGGTTTTGTTACAAAATGCCTCAGAATGGCTACTAGGGATGTGGAGGGCAGTTCTATTATATTTGGAGGCTGCAAGTGACTAGCCAGTGGCCTCTACTCATTTCCTCTTGTTCTGAAGGCCACAACTAATAGTGAAAATATACTAATGCCCCCTAAATGGCATTTGGGAACATTTTGCGGCAAATATCTTTTTGATTTTAGAGGGGAGTGGATGAGGTTAGGGGTGTTGCTCCCAAAATGCCCCTCTAGCCTTCCACAGTTCTCTGATGTAAATCATAACTAGAAACAATGTTGTAAAGTGCCAGCGATTGCCATGACTAGAGCATGGCATTATGTCAAGCTTTGGAAGGCTTTCACTGAAGTGGTCAATCTGTGCCTGGTTTATACACCTTGAGATTGCAGATCTTCCATATAAAAATCAAAACGAAACGAAATCGGAATTCCTGTATACATGAGGAAAATAATATATCAAGGAAGAATCTAACTTCTAACGATATTGTACTTGGGATTAATTGCTCTGTTAACTGGCAAGCTTCCTTCGCTTTTATAGTATACTAGCTTGGGGACCCGGCGGTGCCCAGGTTATTTGAGAAAGGCATTGTGTGCCAAGGTTGGTCTTTGGTACTTCATCCATGGCCCACCCTCCTGTAAACTGTAGAAGGATGGAGACTGGATCATGGGGGCACAGGGTGCCAAGTGTAGTCTTTTTAGGTCTTTGTTCAGGGCTGCAGTGGTGTATGGGATATGAAGGCTTTGAAAGTACTACAAATCCCATAATCCATGGAGGTACCTCAAGTCCTACTCTTCTCCATACGGCAGTAGAATGTAGTGTGGGTCATAGGGGCACTGTGTGTCAAGTTGGTATTGCATTGGGCCTCTGTTTGGCAAGTGTGGTCCTGATCCGTCATTGGTGTGGGCCACTATGCTCTAAGCAAGTGAGTTAAAGTACTGCAATTTCTGTCATCCATGGTGCATCCTACCTCAAACTGCACCAAGATTTAGAGTGCATCTTGGGGGGTCTGTGGGCCAAGTTTGGTCTTGTTCTGTCATTGTTGTGGACCTAGTCAGGAAAATGAAGTTGAGGAAGCCTTACTGTCAAATCTGGTTGTGGCCTAGTCAGGATAATCAAGTAGAGGAAGCCTTACTGCCAAATCAGGCTGAGGCCTAGTTTGTTAAATCAGCTGAAGGAAGCCTTTTTTTAAAGTGCACTCTCTGGCACCTTTGAGATTTTGGATGTTGGAATGTTGGCCATGGAGAGTCCGTTATGCAAATTTTCCCTCACTGGCAACCAATCTCCTCTGTCTGGTGCCTTAGAGGGTTGGAGTTCTGAGGCTGGCCAGTCAGAGCCATTGATGCAAATAATCCCGGAGTGGCAGCCAACCGAAACGCTGGCATATATTCCTCCCGTTGCTCGGCCCACCCGCCCGCAAGCACTGACTTTTATTATATGTAATAGAATAGATAGATATATAAACTGATTTTAAACTTTTTTCCTGCAGTGATTTCTATTCAGAAGCATGTTCCTGTAGGTTAGGCAAAATCTAGTGCACATATACATTCCGAATACAGCTTGTTTGGTTTTCTAAAACAACAACAACACTGCTATCTTAAGCCTACAATCCTATGACCACTGAAGGGCAGCAAGTACCTTTGACAGCTATATATAGAACTGCACTGCAGACAATTACTTCACCTTAAATGATCTTTGCTTTCCATGCAAACCAATTTGTTAACCGTACTACAATTGCAAAAATGAACCTGTGACCTAACAGTGCAGTTTTGTGTTCTGCGTGCAAGAAAGAAATTGGGGAGAGAAGTGAGATCTGACTTTAGAGATTGAGCATTGTGAGAAAACAGGCCAAGCAAGCATTAAAAATATACTCCACCTACAGTGAAGGCATTCTAAGTTCAAAGGGAGATTCAGGTTCATGCACCTGTCCTTGGTTATGTAAAGGCTCCACTTAGTTGTAAGCCATTCTGTTACAGCTGCTACAGCAAGGCAATTACTTTGCTGTTCGTGTATACGTATGAATTATGCAACAGGAGGGGGAAAAATCTAACAATTGAAGTATTTAATTCTGGGCTTTTTTTCTTGGTGACTTTAATAAATCCATCCTGTTTGCATACTCTAAATGGACTTTGGTGGAAGTCGAGGGAAATCTTACTGATTCCTCATCTTCTGTGTGGTCATAAAAATATTGCTAGAGTGGGTTGAATGAGGGCAGAGAGCTTCCAGGCCAGTTATAGAAACTGTGTTAGAGGCTATGTCAGGATATATGAGCTCCATCTTCTCCTTCCTGCTATAAGAGCCGCCATAAATTCAAGAGGCCCTTCTGTCCACAAAAGAGCAATGATAAAACCAACCCACTATTATATGTGCCAGTTGCACAAAAATGTAAATGGGGATATATATTCAGGTGCAGCCGAGCTAGAGGTTATATAGGACTCTGCCACACAGCCCTGTATCCCAGAATATCAAGGTAGAAAATCCCACAAAACCTGCTTTGAACTGGGTTATCTGAGTCTACACTTAGCTCATTGTGAAGAATTTGCTCAATTTGTCAACTATCGGCCAGTTTCCAATCTCCACCTTTTGGGCAAAGTCCTGAAACGTGTGTTGGCTTCGCAACTCGAGATTCTTGGAAGACACTGCTTATCTAAATCCGGCACAGTCTAGCTTTAGGCTGGGACATGGAACGGAAACAGCCTTGGTTGCCTTTGTGGGTTATCTACACCAGGAACTAGACAGGGAGAGTGTGTCCCTGTTGGTTCTGCTGGACCTCCCAGCAGCCTTTGATACCATTGACCATGGTGTCCTTCTGGGACGCTTCACAGGCATGGGATTTGGGAGTTCTGCTGTGGCTCTGCTCCTTCCTCGAGGGACAGTCTCAGAAGGTGTTATTGGGAGACATCTGTTCGGCCCCACAACCTGTCCCCCATGTTGTTTAAAATCTACATGAAGCCACTGGGAGAGATCATCTGGAGTTCTGGAGTATGGTGTCACCTGTACACAGATGACATCCAAATCTGTCACTCCTTCCCACCTGTTACTAAGGATGCTGTCCAGACCTTGAACCGGTGTTTGACAGCAATGTAGAATTGGCTGAGGGCTAGCACAATTGAAATTGAATCCAGACAAGACAAAGGTCCTACTGGTCAATCAAAAGGTCGAATAGGGCATAGGGTTACAGCCTGTGTTGGATGGGGTTACACTCCACCTGAAGACTCAGGTACGCAGCTTGAGGGCGATTCTGGATTTATTGCAGAGTCTGCAACCCCAGGTCTCGGCGGTGGCCAGGGGAGCTTTTACACAACTAAAACTTGTGTGCCAGCTGCATCCATACCATGGAAGTCTGATCTGGCCACAGTAGTCCATGCTCTTGTTACATCCCAAATAGATTATTGCAACGCACTCTACGTGGGTTGCCTTTGAAGACTGTTTGGAAACTCCAACTAGTCAAATGGTCGGCAGCCAGATCACTTACCAGAATGACATACAGGGAGCATACCATCCCCCACTACGTCAGCTCCACTGACTGCCGGTCCATTTCTGAGCACAATTCAAAGTGCTGGTCTTGACCTATAAAGCCTTATATGGTTTCGGCCCAGTTTACTGGTCCAAATGTCTCTCCCTCTATGATCCACCTCGGAGTTTATGATCCTCAGGGGAGGCCTTGCTCTCAATCCTGCCAGCCTCACAAGCACGATTGGCGAGGACAAGAGACAGGGCCTTCTCGGTGGTGGCACCCAGTCCCTGGAACACACTCCCCAGTGTAATCAGAGTGACCCCCTCTCTCCTCTCCTTTAGAAAAAAGCTTAAATCTTGGCTTTGGGCCCAAACATTCGGGAGCAGACTGAGCAGCAACTGCAATGACTTATGAGAATTGTCAATGAATAGGCTGAAACTCTTGGGCTGAAACTCTGGATTATGATTAGGATTTGGGCTTGGCTGTTTTTTAATGTCTGAACCTTGCTGGGTCAGTCCCTATCTCTCAGCCGAACCTACCTCACATACTCTTGCCTGGATAAGATGTAAGGAGAAAGTAAACTGCTTAAGCCAACACAAGTTGTTACACACTACCAACAACAGAAATACAGTACATACAGTACTATGGTTCTCGAGAAGTTATAAAAGGGGCTACAGACCACACGCATGCTCTCTCTCTCTCTCTCCTTTTAACTATGTGACCTTTTGATAGCTGTTTTGTTATGAGAGAAATGTCCTGGTCGGGTGGCACAGATAAGTTTTGTACCTGTGTATGCTGAACACATGGAGGCTGTGAGTAAACCAAGTATGTAATTTTTATCCAAGTCTACTTCATCACTGTCTCATGAGTGCATGATATAAAACAAGTTGTTTTATGGGAGAGTATATACAGTATATTTTAGGCACTGAAAAAACACTTTTGAAGCACTTTTTTAATGCACTGGCAAATCTCTGTTTTCCTAACAGTTCAGAGATATCAGGTTATTCACTCTAACAACTGAAACCATTGCCTTGCAAAATTATATTTGTTTATATACCACAAAAGATGATTCTACTCTAAAGGGTTTTTGGCTCTTCTCTGAAAAGTCATGCTTTTCTAAAAGTTATAATCTCCAAAAGGTGTTCTTCCAAAAGGTTATGAATGCAATTTCCCAAAAAAAGTCATATCCTAATTGGTGCTAAGATTAAAAACACGATGAAAGTTTATTAAACTGCAAAAACTTTGTCTTTGCATGAGGGACATCGTGTTATAGCACCTTCTGTTATCCAGTCCAACCATTTAACATCGTCATCTACCCATTTAACAAAGTTTTGTGGCACAAAAACAAAGTTCCCAGTGGAGATCCACTATGTTTAAAGACAGGACCACACAATTAAACAGGAAATAATGCTTCCGAACTAGGAATATATTTTCTTTACTATTAAAAATATTGTTTATAAAAACTTTGAAAATTCCCCCAAAATCTGTGGATAACTGAAACATTCTGAAATTTGGTTGGTTCAGAAGGGTAAATGTGTTCTACCACTGCAGCAAGTTTCACCCCAATCGCTGTAAAAATGAGGAAGGAGCTTCTGAAGTTTCCCTAATTATAGTAATTATGTGCAATCACTATAACACAGCTGGTTTAAACCCCTTTCAGTCTGGCTTCCGGGCTGGACATGGAACAGAGACGGTGCTGGTATCCATCGTGGACCAACTCCACTGCCAATTGGATCAAGGAGGGTCAGCTCTTCTGGTGTTGCTAGATCTCAGAGCGGCTTTTGCCACAGTCAACCATGCCCTTCTGATTCCTTGGCTCACGACTGTGGGAATCAGAGGTATAGCTCTCGACTGGCTGTCCTCCTTCCTCCATAATCGAGGTCAGCAGGTTGAGTGCGGAGGGCGGATATCGGAAAGGTCTCCCCTATCTTGTGGGGTGCCCCAAGGAGCCATCCTCTCACCCCTCTTATTCAACATCTACATGCGACCTCTTGCACAGCTGGTCCGAGACTTCGGGTTAGAGCAGTGTTTCCCAACCTTTTTTGAGCCGCGGCACACTTTTTACATTTGTAAAATTCTGGGGCACACCACCAACCAAAATGACACAAAATGACACTCTAACACAGTAATACATATAGTTAATATGTTTTTAAGTGTATTTATACTCTCAGTGTGAAACCTGGGCCTGTTTCGATGAACACAACATAGATATCCTGGCAGGAATGGCAGAAAGACACAAACTTCCCACACAGAACTCTCATAACCAAGAGAAAATGCTATAAGAGTTTGGTGGGCATTGACCTTGAGTTTTGGAGTTGTAGTTCACCTATATCCAGAGAGCACTGTGGACTCAAACAATGTTGGATCAGGAGCAAACTTGGCATGAATACTCAATATGCCCAAATATGAACAGGGGAAATAGACCTTGACATTTAGGAGTTGTAGTTGCTGGGATTTATAGTTGGGGAAAGGGAGGCGGGCCTTCCCAATGCATGGAGAGGGGGAGACCAAGTAGACAACGGGTTGGGGAGGGGGGTGTTTGTAATTTTGTGCCTTTATCAAGGTAGGTTTCTTAGGGTTTTTATACTTCAACACACTAGACTCTCCCCCTCCCTCGTGGAGGTTCCAATTTCCCACGGCACACCTGATGATCGCTCACGGCACACTAGTGTGCCCCGGCACACTGGTTGGGAAACCCTGGGTTAGAGTGTTATCAATATGTCAATGACACTCAACTTATCTTGAAGATGGCTGGTCAACCAGACACAGCACCGTGAAATCTCCATCAGTGTCTGGAGGTCGTTACCAGATGGCTTTGGTCTAGAACAGTGTTTCCCAACCAGTGTGCGATCATCAGGTGTGCCGTGGGAAATTGGAACCTCCAGGAAGGGGGGAGGGGAAGAGTCTAGTGTGTTGAAGCATAAAAACCCTAAGAAACCTACCTCAATAAAGGCACAAAATTACAAACACACCCCCACCAGTTGTCTACTTGGTCTCTCCCTCTCCATGCATTGGGAAGGCCCGCCTCCCTTTCCCCACGTAGAGACCTCCTCTTGCCTCCTGGGGGTTCTGTGTGGGAAGTTTGGCCCTGTTCTATCATTGGTGGGGTTCAGAATGCTCTTTGATTGTAGGGGAACTATAAATCCCAGCAACTACAACTCCCAAATGTCAAGGTCTATTTCCCCTGAACTCCATCTGTGCTCATATTTGGGCATATTGAGTATTCATGCCAAGTTTGGTCCTGATCCAACATTGTTTGAGTCCACAGTGCTCTCTGGATATAGGTGAACTACAACTCCAAGACTCAAGGTCAATGCCCACCAAACTCTTTTAGCATTTTCTCTTGGTTATGGGAGTTCTGTGTGGGAAGTTTGTGACTTTCTGCCATTCCTGCCAGGATATCTATGTTGAGTTCATCGAAACAGGCCCGGGTTTCACACTGAGTGTATAAATACATTTTAAAAACATATTAACTATATGTATTACTGTGTTAAGAGTGTCATTTTGTATCATTTTGGTTGATGGTATGCCCCAGGATTTTGCAAATGTAAAAAGTGTGCCGCGGCTCAAAAAAGGCTGAAAAACACTGGTTTAGAAGGCTGAAAGTGAACCCTGCAAAAAACAGAGATCCTGGAGCTGGGCTCCCCGAATGGTGGGAACATCAATTTACCGACCATAGACACCGAGACCTTGCGCCCGTCTCCTCGAGTGAAGAGCCTGGGTGTCCAATTAGACTCTCGATTGACGATGGAAGCCCAGGTGTCCACCATCAGCAGAACGGCCTTCTCCCATCTGCGTCGTATCAGATGCCTGTCCCTCTACCTCCGTAGAGATGACCTGGCCACAGTGATCCAGGCCTTGGTCACCTTGAGACTAGACTATGGCAATGCTCTTTACATCGGCTTACCAGGGACTACCATCCGTAGACTTAAATTGGTCCAAAATGCAGCTGCTAGACTCTTGGGGGGGACTGCAAGGTGCCACATCATTCCAATTCAACAAAAAACTTCACTGGCTTCTGATCGAGTATCAAATCATCTTTAAGATGCTGGTCCTCACCTTTAAGGTATTACACGGCCCCGGCCCATTATATCTAAAAAACCGACTCGCCTTTTATCAACCTCAGAAACCACTTCGATCTGAAGATCAAATGCTGCTTGCAGTCTCAAGATCATACGATCTACAAAGACCAGGCGCAGGGCCTTCTCTGCTGTGGCTCCGTCTCTTTGGAACACTCTTCCACTTGAAGTCCGTACGCTCCAAGACTTACTAGCGTTTTATATTTTACTGTTTTTACTCCGAGCCCCCGGGGAGCGAGGGCCTATACATTTGAAATAATAAATAATAATAATGAAATAATAATGGAGTAACGAAATTTCATTACTCCTTCATTATAGTGATTGCGCATAATTACTATAATTGGAGAAACTTCAGAAGCTCCTTCATTTTTACAGCAATTTGGGGTGAAACTCTCGTTACAGTAACGAATTACTTAGTAACAGTAGTTACAGTAACGAATTACTTAGTTGCAGTAACGAATAACTGGCAACAGTAGTTACAGTAACAAATTACTTAGTTACAATAACGAACCACTTAGTAACAGTAGTTACAGTAACGAATCACTTAGTCACAGCAACAAATAACTGGCAACAGTAGCTACAGTAACAAATTACTTAGTAACAATAGTCACAGTAACAGTAGTTAAAGTAACGAATTACTTAGTTGCAGTAACGAATAACTGGCAACAGTAGCTACAGTAACAAATTACTTAGTTACAATAACGAATTACTTAGTAACAGTAGTTACAGTAACGAATTACTTAGTTGCAGTAACGAATAACTGGCAACAGTAGTTACAGTAACAAATTACTTAGCTACAATAACGAACTACTTAGTAACAGTTGTTACAGTAACGAATCACTTAGTCACAGCAACAAATAACTGGCAACAGTAGCTACAGTAACAAATTACCTAGTAACAGTAGTTACAGTAACAGTAGTTAAAGTAACGAATCACTTAGTTGCAGTAACGAATAACTGGCAACAGTAGTTACAGCAACAAATTACTTAGTTACAATAATGAATTACTTAGTAACAGTACTTACAGTAACGAATCACTTAGTCACAGTAACAAATAACTGGCAACAGTAGTTACAGTAACGAATTACTTAGCAACAGCAGCCACAGTAACGAATCACTTAGTTACAGTAACGAATTACTGGCAACAGTAGCTGCAGTAACAAATTACTTCGTTACAATAATGAATTACTTAGCAACGGTAGTTACAGTAACAAATCACTTAGTTACAGTAACGAATAACTGGCAACAGTGGTTACAGTAACAAATTACTTAGTTACAATAACGAATTACTTAGCGACAGCAGCTACAGTAACCAATCACCTAGTTACAGTAACAAATAACTGGCAACAGTAGCCACAGTAACAAATTACTCAGTTACAGTAACGAATTACTTAGTGGCGGTAGTTACAGTAACGAATTACTTAGTGGCGGCAGTTGCAGTAACGAATTACTTAGCAACTATACTTTAGAAACGAAACCCCAGCGCCCCCCAGTTTTGTAATGCCTTTTGAACCCTTTTAAAAAAAAGGATTGCACATCCAAAGTAGTTAAAGTGGTGCCAAGCCGTATTAATCATTAGGTGTATTCACCCCCTGACTGTGAAGGCCAGAGTTCAAATGCGGCCTTGGGCAAGTCACATACTCTCAGCCTCAGAAGGAAGCAGAGCCCCTCCTCCGAACCCGAGATGCCCAGAAGGCCCCTTTAAAAGGGTCGTCATGACTCAGAACGGCCTGGAAGGCAACAAACCTCTCGCTCTTCCCAAGCCCAGGCCGCGTCCTCTCTCCCTCGCCTCGCCTCTCCCCGGAAACAGAAGCAAAGGCGCAGGACTCCACTTCCCAGGGTGCACCGGGAGCACCAAGGCTTGTGACTACCGAGTCACGTTTCTCGATGCATGCTGGGAAATGTATTTTTGAAGTCCCGCTGAAGCCAGCGAGAGGCGAGGTATGGAAGAGACTTGCAAACAGGCGGCAAACGTAAAACCGCGAATGTCTGCCGTACGTCGCGTGACGTAGCAGCGCGAGAAGGGTCTCTGGTTCGAAGCCTTCGTCGCCATTTTTGAATCGGGCGGAAGATACTGCGTTGAAATCCTTCCCTTGAAAAGATAGAGAGCGGGCTTCCCTTTGAGCGGAGGGTTCTCCGCACCGGATATCCGCTTTCTGTCTTTTCTTTTTTTGAAGCTTTGGCGCTCTTTTGGTCATCTGCATTAAAGGGACAGCGCCTCGCATGGAAAGCACGGATCCTGTCCATCCAAAAAAGCAGAGGTATTACAGGTTGGGCACCCCTCATCCCAAATACTCAAGGGGGTTGGGGGAGGAGGAGGACTCAGGGCCCTTCTACACAGCCCTATAACCCAGAATATCAAGGCAGATCATCCACAATAACTGCTTTGAACTGGATTATTTGGCAATGTAGACTCAGGGCCTTCCCACACAGCCATATAATCCAGAATATCAAGGCAGATCATCAATAATACAAGGTTTGAACTGGATTATTTCACAATGTAGACTCAGGGCCCTTCCTCTCGGCATTACTTCGCGAACGAAGATTCTTAGGAAGGACTCATCCCACGCTTTTTACAAGCACGTTGATGACTAAAAAGGCCAATCTGAGATAGGCAAGTTCAGTTGCAGAAAGCACAGCAGAAAGTCTCCTTGGGTGATGTTGTTTCCAAGTTGCGGTTCTTTCTGCGTTGTCGTTTCTCTTCGAGACCCGTTCGGCGTGTCTTCTCGAAAGAAGCCGCAGCATTGTGGGTAGTGTGTCTCCATGCCTCCCGATGTGAGGCCAGGGTGGACCATTGTTGGTGATCAATCTGGCCGAGCCTGAGATGTTGTTTCCGGGAGTCCTTATATCTCTTTTTGGGGGCGCCTCTCTTGCGCTGACCCGTGGCGAGTTCACCATAGAGTAGTATCTTTGGGAGCCGGTGGTCCTCCATCCTAGAGACGTGCCCTGCCCAGCGCAGCTGTGTTCTCAATAGCAGAAGCTATCACAGTGATCTCGTCATTTTGATTCTATACTTTTGACCTATTCGGTCCATCATTGGAACTTGAATAGCACTGTTTACATTTGTTACAAGTCGACCTAAAGAGTATAGTGTATCCACCGCTTTTTGCTGGTATACGGGACTGGGTTACGTGAGTAACGTCACTTATGAAATTGTAATGCTTTTGCGGTTCGCATATAATTATGTATAACTATGATGTTGTTTAAGTTGTTCTAATATACCATTTTTGGTTGATAAAATATTGATATTTGAGCAACTACCCTTGTTTATTGTTTAGTTTCTCAATAGCATGGCCTCAATGCTGGTGATCCCTGCTTGCTCAAGGACAGCAACATTCGTCACATAGTCGGTCCAGTGTACCTTTAGGATTGTGCGAAGACAGCGCTGATGAAAGTGTTCGAGGAGTCGTAGGTGTTGGCGATAGGTGACCCATGTTTCAGACCCAAGCCCTTCCACACAGCGATATAACCCAGAATATCAAAGCAGATCATCCACAATAACTGCTTTGAACCAGGTTATCTGATTCCAAACTTCCATATAATCCAGTTCAGTGTGGATTTTATACAGCTGTGTGGAACGGGCCTGAGATACCATTGCTTTCTGGTGGTTCAGCGGACACCAGCTTTATTTCATACACACCATGATTATTAAATATAGTTTGTAAAACGACCTATGTGTCTAAGGTTGTATAGAAAACCTAAATTTTGAATTTAGACCGAGGTATTCCCTCCCTAAGATATCTCATTCGGCATATGCAAATATTCCAAACTCTGAAATCTGGTCCCCAAACATTTTGGAGAACGGATACTCTTCCTGTGTAGGCTATGATTTGTAAAGCTCTGTTTGTTGTGTCTAGGGTGGAATTGTATGGATAGCATATACAAATACATGTATATTTGTCTGTCTGCCTACCAGTCTCAGTATCTATGTATGTATTTTCCAAGAGAGCACCGTGACTTCAGCAAACAATAGATCTGGACCAAACACAGACTCGATTTAAAATGGCAGTGGGGGTTTGGGGGGGGGGTGACCCTGGATGATGGGAATTGCAGTTCACCAAGCATTCAGGAAGAACTTTGAACCCCATTGACAACAAATTTGGACTAAACTTGGCACACAGACAATGACCAACAGAAAATATTTTGGAGGGGGCGAGGAGGGAATTGCAGTTCACGCATCCAAAGCATACTGCAATGACGCATCCAACATGCCAAACCTAAGTGCAGGAAGGGGTTGGGTGGATTCACTCGGGATGATAGGAGTTGCAGTTCTTCAACAACCAAAGCGTGCTATGAACCGCACCAATGATGGGTCTTTACCAAAGTTGGCACACATGGCCATCATGACCAACTCTAACTGTTGGAGGTGTTGGGATGGATCTGGGATGGTGGGAGTGGTAGTTTACCCATATTCTTATGTATTTTCTAATGGGGCCATTAAAAAATAACAGGTGGAGAAAGCCGCAATTAAAGCAGAGAGATTCTTGACATCCCTGCAATGTAGTCAATTCAGCATGACTACAGTTTCAGGTTGAACAACAGGGATTTACATCAGCTCCATAAAAATGTGGCATGGCCAAATCTACACTGAGTCTACACTGCCATATAATCCAGTCTAGTGCAGTTACACCACATTCTGAAATTCATTATATAACCGTGTAGATGGGGCCCTAGTCAGATTATCTCAGGGCTTTCCACACAGTCATATAATCCAGAATATCAAGGCCCCTTGGACTGCAGGGTTGGTTCCAGACTAAGCACAATCTAGAATATCAAGGCAGATAATCCCACAATATCTACTTTGAACTGGGTTATCTGAGTCCACATTGCCACATATTCCAGTTCAAAGCAAATAATATGGGATTTTATTTATCTGTGTGGAAGGGGCCTCAGCCATTCAAACTGAGCCCCCTTCTACACTGCCATATAATCCAGATTATCAAAGCAAATAATCCACATCTGATTTTAACTGGATTATATGAGTCTATTATATGATTGAGGATAGCTGTCCATGGATATTTCAGGCTCCATCTACACTGCCATATAAAATCCAGATTATATGCTTTGAACTGGATTTTATGATAGTGTAGACTAATATAATCAAGTTCAAAGCAGAACAATCTGGATTTTATATGGCAGCATAGATGGGGCCCTAGTTATTCCTATAAAGGCCCTTCCACACAGCCCTATATCCCAGAATATCAAGGCAGAAAATCCCATAATATATGCTTTGAACTGGGCTGAGTCCACACTTAGATAATGTGGGATTTTTTGCCTTGAAATTCTGAGATATAGGGCTGTGTGGAAGGGCTCCCTGTTAGTCCTAAGTATAAGTTCTCATGTGTGGTACAGTTATACTTCAACAAAAAGAAAAACACCTGATGTATGATTTATTAGGCATGTCTCTGCATATACTACCTTTTTACAAAGTGGAAGTAGATGTTCTTATCTCCATACTGTTCTGTCAGTGTTCTAATACGGTTATATCCACATGAAGCTTTGAATGCCTCCAGGGAGTGGCGGTATATAAATCGGAATAATAAATAATAATTTGATTTGATTACAGTAATTAAACCCTGTGTATTCAATCATATAGAGCACTATAATCCCCTCCCCCCCGAAAACCCCATTACTATTAGACTTAAATACACTACAAGACTTGTTGTGAAAATGGAAAACAAAGCATGGAGAAAGGAAGACATGAATAGGAATATTCAAATACTTGAAGAACTATCAGGGAGGCTCATTTCAGAGAGTAAGACTAAACCCAGCTGGCAGTCATTTCAAGAAAGTAATTTCAATTGAGCATGAAGAAATGTCCCAATGGCAAGAGCCATTGGACAGTGGGGCAGACTGCCTCAGAATGTGTCTCTTACATTGGGGGCATTCAGCAGTGATACTGTATTAGTATTTTTCATCATTGTTTTTTCATTAAGCAGTAGGATCGATTGGATAACGTCAGCCTTTCCATTTCTGTGATACAAAAGTGCTACTTTTCTCATTTATGGAGAAAATACTGTAATAACAGGGCATTTAAAATAAATACATGTGATTGATTCAAGTGAAGATATCTATCATTTCTTTGACAGAATGAAAATACCCTATGTAGCTGCATCCCATCTCCAACTTGTATTGCTGTTTATCAGCAGGACGGTTAGATATGGAGTGCTTAGCAAAGTGAGAAACACCGAATATCTCTTGTATAAAAACATAGGAAACTTTAGTATCCTGGGCATTTCTGTTAGGAATGATGGAGGCAGATATTCCAATTTATGGCAGTTAGGCAAGTATTAGCACCAGGAATGTGGCACAGCTGGCTAAGTGTCAGCTGCATAAGATCTCTCTGACCAATAGGTCATGAGATCGAGGCCTGCCCGGGTCGAGTTGGGTGCTCGACCTTTAAGTGTAGCCTGCTGTCGACTTTTGCAGCCCGAAAGACAGTTGCATCTGTCAAGTAGGAGATAAAGTGGGGAGGCAAATTTTGACTGAATTACGAGGCTATTAAAGAACTCCAGGAACGCTGAGGAATGCGGAAGGAACAACAAGGGATGCTGGAAACGCTGAGAGATTAGGAGTGTGTCAGCTCCCCCTGGTGGCCAGAGTTTACCTCTGTTTGTCTATATATGTGTATGTGGAAAATGGCAGGGATTGTCTGCTAAGTATGTGTACCTGTAATCCGCTCTGAGTACCCTTTGGGGTGAGAAGAGCGGAATATAAATAAAGTGTATTATTATTATTATTTTGGTTTTCACACCTCGTACTTGTGTTTACCAGGAGCAATACTTAGTCTGGGTCTTCCTTAATAAAGGACTACACCATTCTATATGTTCTAGGTTTGCAGTTTGAATAGGATTGTTGAGTGTGTGGAATATAAGTCTGGATATATGACTGTTTGTCTGCTATACTGACTTTAGATATCTCATTTGATAGGAAGTCAAGCTCATATAACCCTACGCCTGGAATACAGGGATAATATAGCGACCTGCCTATCTTCGCGATCACATCTTCCCCTACAAACTACTGCGTGCCCTGAGATCATCTGGGGAGGCTCTGCTCTCTCTTCCGCTGCCGTCTCAAGCATGGTTGGTGGAGATGAGGGAGAGGGTCTTCTTGGTGGTGGCCCCCCAGTTTTGAAACTCTCTCTCTAGGGAGATCAGACAGGCTCTCACCTTGTCCTCCTTTTGGAGAGAATTAAAAAACGTGGATGTTCCGTTGTGCCTTTGCTTAGGCAGTTCACCAGAAAACTATCCTGTCCCTGTTTTAAATTCTGCACTTTATTTCAGCCCTCTTATCGGCTACCTCAACACTTTTGACACTAGCCCCTGCTCATTTGATTTCAGCACTTTCTATGGGTTCCTTTTAGGAATTATTGCATTAATTGAGCCTGAACTCAGCTATGTTCTCTTTATCTCAGCCATATTGTTTTATGATGTTATTTATGACTGTGTTTGTTTTATTATCTTATTTGATTGATTTTAATTGTGTCTGTTTTTATCTGTAATTTTTGGGCTTGTCCCTTTGTAAGCTGCCCCGAGTCCCCTAGAGAGATGGTTGTGGGGTATAAAAAGTTGTTGTTGTTGTTATTATTATTATATGGCTGTTTCTGCCAATCTAGCAGTTCAAAAACATGCAAATGTGAGTAGATCAATAGGTACCACTTCAGTGGGAAGGTAACGGCGCTCCATGCAGTCATGCTGGCCACATGACCTTGGAGGTGTCTATGGACAACGCCAGCTCTTTGGCTGAGAAATGGAGGTGGGCATTACCCCCCAGAGTCGGACATGACTAGACTTAATGCCAAGGGGAAATCTTTATCTTTAGTGTGGCTGTAGGAAGATAATGTGGCTATGAGCAGATAAGGTATGGAAAAAGGTTTGAAACCTCTATATCTGTAAATCAGGGATTGGGAGCTTGTATATTCTAACTCCCATCAGCCCTAGTCAGCATGGATAGTCATCAGGAATTAGGTATTCCAGCAGTATTAGGAAGCCTAATAGCAGTAGATTATTGAAATAATAAGGTTTTTAATTAGTTTCATGACTAAGAGCTGATTTCTTCAGAATGAATGGGATGCTGTACACATTGACAAATTATTAGGGGGATGATGTAATCAGTAGTATTAGTAGAATGTAGTAGTCATGTCTAAGAAATACCAAGTCTTTCTATTTAAGGAAAATTGGTGATTTGTGATGTGTGGAGAAAACCCAGATTTTTTTTACTAGTGGTGGTTGGGAGCACTTGCAGACATCTCCAGCCACATTACATCAGAGAACAATTGGAGCAGAAATTACAAAGCTCTAGTTTTATGTAACTATCAATTCACCCTGCAGTGATAATTTTACTGGACACTAGATGTTGCTGTTGCATTACAAGGAAAACTCAGATTATTTTATAGAATTCTGAACTAATAAGGACAAGGGCCAAGAAGACCTCAGACTTGAGCCTTCATTCATGTAGCGATGATGATGATGATGATAATAATAATAATATTTCCCCATAGATTGAGGAAGAGATAATCAACATTAAAATTCAACATATTAAAATTCAACATATTAAAATTCAACATTCTATAATCTAGAAACACATAACACACAAATCAATTAAAACATCCGTTTAAAAGAACATATATAATCAATACATATTAAAACAAGCAATACATAATTTAAAATTCATAATCAAAATGTCTTATGGACAGGACTGCAGGAAAATGCTGCTTTTTCTTATGTTTTGGCATTGTGGAACTGTAATGTAATGCCAACATAGCATCCTCTCTTCACCAGGGAGCGGATCATGGAAAGATATAGTCAAACGTGTGCCTGCTTCCATGATCCACTTTACCTTCTTTCTCACCCTTCTCTCTTCAGGGACACATAGGCATTCTGATATGGGAGGAGGGTGTCTTTCCGATATCTTGCCCTCAAGGGTTTTACTGGACTTGGATTAGATAAACCAGTGGCAGACACCTCAATTTTCTCGGTTTTCAGCTGCAAATCAGCTGTGTATGTTCCTGTGCTGGCAGGACTGAAGACTGTCAGGTCGCAGGTTCAAATCCGGGAGAGGGTGGATGAGCTCACTCTATCAGCTCCAGCTCCTCATGCAGGGACATGAGAGAAGCCTCCCACAAGGATGGTAAGACATCAAAATATCCAGGCGTCCCCTGGGCAACGCCCTTGCAGATGGCCAATTCTCTCACCCCAGAAGCGACTTGAAGTTTCTCAAGTCACTCCTGACACGACTAAACAAATAAATAAATACAATTAGTGTCAAATGCTGCAATGATTTTCAACCGGCTTCCTTATTGATCTTCAATTTTTGGCTTTTTGGTTGGTTTTTTTTGCCATAAATTCAAAAACATTCAATTGCTTTGATAGATGGTTAGGCATCTTCTGGAGTCAAGTGGATGAAAGGAAACACTAACAGCAAGTTATAGGGCTTTAAGCCTCAGAACAACAACTCAAGATAGCAGACAATTGCATAGTAAGACAGCTGTTTGGAATGACCCACAGCTGCTTTCTTGCCCTCCTTTTATACCCCAGTGGGAGGAGCACGAAGGTGGATGTAAGAGAGCTCTGAAAGGGAGGAGAGCAAGAGAGCAGACTACTTTCAGATGTTTTTCTATAATGTTTCAAAAACTATTAAATATAATTACATGGGGTAAAAATAAATAAAACTACATAATCAATTCAGTAATTGTGTTCAAATTTCATGAAAAAATGTTTATTAGAATCAGTGATATAACATTTTGAAAGATCTCTTAGACATATATTTTCACTTTAAATTAGAGTATCTAAAATCAAGACTTATGACACACACATATTATCACGACTTTTTGAAGGTAAAAATACCTTTAGTCTGGTACATAGTTATTCAAAAAATACTTCAAACTATAAACTTTTAAAGCAAGGACAAATTATCATAGTTATTATATAGCTGGAAACATTGCGAAATGTATATAAATTTAAGTTTTTCTTACGGAGTTTAACCTCGGCAGTCCAATTTTGATTACAGTTTTGGTGGCAAAAACGTGATTAAACATTTGAGATGCCAAAACTTGGTTGCTTCCATTATGTCGGTTATTGCAATGTAAATGTGTGGAAAGGTAGGTAATGATCGTGTGAATAAATTAACAAAATTGGATTGAGATAGTGCTTGCAGTTCTGGAGGGGCTCTAATTTTTGCTTCTCATAGACATAGCATGGGGGTTCACTTAAACAGTTAAATCCCCCCCCCCCCGAGGGGGGGGGCTGGAACCCATAAACCCTTGGCTACAGACTTGCACCCTGGTATCCATGTATGTGACACGGGAGTCCACAGGAAGGAAACATTTACATGCATGGATTTCTACAGAGTATTTCCTTCCTTGTAGATGTCCTTGTAGATGTCAGTTATGGTGATGCTTGTTGGTATGGTCCTACTCACACTGATAGAGGGGTTCCTCGTGAAAAGAGCTATTTATTGTGAAACTGTGCTTCACATAAAAGTTTACATTTCCATGGAGCATAGCCTATTTGCAACTGTTGAAGACTGAATTAGGAAGAAATCTGTGGAGTGCTACTTGACTGAAAACATGCAGAAGAGGTCCTGTAGGTTTTCCTGCAATATGACTTAGCTGCTACTGTGCCAATAAAATCCTTGACATATGAGGCCCCTTCCACACAGCTGTATAAGATCCTACATTATCTACTTTGAACTGGGATATGTGGCAGTGTGGACTCAGATAACCCAGGGCCCTTCCACACTGCCCTATATTCCAGAATATCAAAGCAAAAAATCCCACATTTCACCCAGTTCAAAGTGGATATTGTGGGATTTTCTGCCTTGATATTCTGAGTTATATGGCTGTGTGGAAGAGACCTGATACATCATAATGATGGACCCCCCCCATGTGACAGCAAGATGCATCATTTGGATTATTTACCTGTTTCCTCTGGTTTAATATAGAGTTCCTCCAAATTATGGGGTTTTTTTCCTGTCAGGAATGACTTCAGAAACTGCAAGTCGCTGCAAGTGTGAGAGAGTTGGCCATCTGCAAGGATGTTTCCCAGGGGATGCCCGGATATTTTACCATCCTATGGGAGGCTTATCTCATGTCCCCACATGAGAAGCTGGAGCTGACAGATGGGAGCTCACCCTGCTCCCCGGATTCAAACCGCTGACCTTTTGTTCAGCAGTCCTGCCGGCCCAAGAGTTTAACCCATTACGACCAGCAGCTCCTAATTATGGGGAAAGTTCATGTTAATAACTTATGTAGGATTTTAAAACAAATGTTCAAAATATTCATGGAATCATAGAGTTGGAAGAGACCAAGGGCCATCCAGTGTATTCCCCCGCCCTTCCCTTTCTCGCATGGTCCCAATCCTAACATGCTCTCCTAACACCTTCACACTTTCTCCTTCCCAAAATATAATTTGGGATCCCATTGTTGCTGACCATGTCCCACTAAAGGAAGGAAATAGCCCTGGGTTTCAAGAGCACAGCATGACTTTCTCTCCTGCCTTGTGGAGGAGGTGATCCTTGCCCCAAGCAAGCTGGGAAATGACAAAAATAACATTTAGGAATAAAGCTTCTAATTGAAAGGGTATGGAGTAGCTCTGGCACTTCTCTCAAAGCAGGCCTTTAATTTAAAGTTGCACTGTAAATAGTTTTGCATTTGAGATTGCAGTTCCCTCACTTATTTTTCGATGTGCTTAGATCTTCTTTATCTGCTTCAGAATCGAGCCTTTCAGATGATGTTAGTATGACATTCAAAAACTTATTGTGCCTTGTACATGATCTTGCTGAAGTCTCTGATACCACAGTACATGTAAAGATGTCATTGCTTCCATCCTCTCTCTGCCAGCATACAGAGTATTGGAGAAGAGGGGGGACTCTAATAATAATAATAATAATAATAATGGAGAAGAGGGAGAGACTCCAATTTCATAGCTGGCAGCTACAAGCATTAAGCACAGGGTATTTTTCTAAGGCTGCTTGTTCTATATGCTTTACTGAATTGGTGATAAGTTACATCTTTATTCCTATATGGGCAGAGTGGTGGTTTATATAGCATGCCATTGATAGATTATAGTGGTTCTGAAATTTCCACTGTAATCCATATAGCATCTGTTACTGCAATAATAGTATAGACCACTAGAAATTTTCTGTTGAAACCCGCCTAAGAAAACTATTCAGCATTCTATTGCTGAACTCTTGATCAGAGTTCCATAATATTTTGATATACATATATAGATATAAACATACGGATACATATGTTCATATATATATATATGAAAAATTAAATAAAATAATTAGCAGCTAAGTCCAAGGCACATCTGAGGTGTTGTAATAATTATTCCAGATTCTGAACTGTGTTTCTGTGTTCATCAACAATCCTAAGTATGTTAATTTGCATTGAGTCACATCCTTAGGCACTGAAAGTGAGGCTGCTGTGATGAGGAAGAAGTACAAATTTTCCTACTATACTGCAATTTTCTTTGTATATTTTTTTAAAAATTGGATTCTGATGGAACATTCTATCTTGTGCCTGCCATTGCAGTCACACCCAGTGGAGACCAGACACATTTTAGGAAAACTTGGACCGTATCACTCTGTGTACCGTATATATTGGAGTATAAACTGAGTTTTTCAGCCCTTTTTTAAGCCTTAAAAAGCCCCCCTCGGCTTATACTCTAGTCAAAGTTATGCATTATTTTACTGTTATTATCATTATTATTACATTTATTATTTTACTCTATGTATTATTATCATCACATTTACATTATTTTACTCTATTGTTACTATTTTATTATATTTATTATTTTACTCTTGATTATTATTATTACATTCAATATTTTACTCTAATTATTGTTATTACATTTATTTTACTCTTATTATTACATTTATTATTTTACTCTATTATTACTATTACATTAATTTTATTCTATTATTATATTTATTATTGTACTTTATTGTTATTACATTTACATTATTTTACTCTATTTTTATTACATTTATTGTTTTACTCACTTTATTATTGTTGGAAGGATATGTAAGCACATTTACATTGAAGAAGGTTAGAACAATGGTTGGACAGACTTAAATTACAGTTTTATGTAAATATTCAAAAACATTTTACCTACTGGTGCCCCAATTAATGTAATTTTATTGGTATCTATTTTTATTTTGAAATCCTCGGCTTATACCCAAGTCAATATGTTTTCCCAGTTTTTTATGATAACATTATGTGCCTCAGCTTATATTTGAATCGGCTTATACTCAAGTATATACAGTAATTATTGCACCATGATTCCTCTCTAACTGCTATACTTCTATTGTCACGTTGCAGAGACTAGTAAGCCAGGCCCAGGAGTAAAAGGGGATAACAAAAGTTTATTGAACAACAACTGGAGAAAGGACGAACAAAAAAGTAGCCAACTCGGCTCAAAAAACCCTCAAAAATCCCAGGGAAGAGTCCCACAAAATAAAGCAACGAAACAGCCCAAAACAAACAGTAGACGTCCATCTGCGAAGAAATGGTGGGAGAGTCCGGAAGAGTAGTCACGATCCGGTCCAGAAATCCAAAGCAGGAGAAAGGCAGATGAAAAGGAGGAGACCATCCAAGGCAATCAGGAGCTGAGTATACATGAATAGCACAAATCATAGCCCCCATAAAATACAATGCCAGCCTCCCTCCATTTCATACAATACCAGTTTTCTGTAGCAGAAACTCATGTAAACTCAGCGGAGACCAAGCCCCGCCTCAGGGACACATGGCAGGTAACTAAACAGAAAAGCACACATTGAATTCCAAACCCCCCACCTTTGCCCAAACACCAGCTAGAGCTGCCACAGCAGCTTACCCCAGGAAGAAAGTGGAGAAATAGCCCATAACTCACGAGTATCAGGAAACTGGAACAAGGTACTTGATATCAGGAACACAAGAAAGTCAGAGACAAGAATCAGACATCAACTCTTTGACTGCCGCAAAGGCAGCCCCAAAAACTCATTTCTTATACAGCACTTAAACATCACTGTCTTCTGAAGAGTCTCCAACTGCTGTATCTCCTACAGCTGCTGTGCTTTGCCTCCACTCTTGCCAACGCTTTTGTGTACTTAAAGTGTCCCACTCTGTTTCCGAACCCCCAGAAGGCCAGAATAAATCACTGTCAAAGCCACAAAATGTGTCAGAAGTAGAGTCTTCGTTACACACATCCCTTACTTCCTGAACCAATGTTGAATCTAAACCCGTATCACTTTCCTCTGACCGCATTTCTTCTCCAGAAAAACCTTGGAAAGTGTCTGAATCAGAAGGTGCTCTAAGTATCTGCCGGATCGTTTTTCTCTGTTCCAATCCTTCCACACTAGAATCACTAGCAGCCCTTTTCCTTCCAGCTGCAAACTCCTGATCAGCCAGAGCCACACCCAAGTCCATACTATTGCTTGATGCTATTGACCCAGCATCTTCCTCAATACTACTAGTAGTAGTAGCTGAAGGCTCAATCACAACATCTATCCTCAGGAAACCTGGGATTTACAGCCAGTGAGCTCTGGTGCCTCATGAAACTGTAAATCCCTGGAGCCCACAAGATGTTGTCACGGGGTTTAGACTGGAATCACAGCACTATCAATATACAGTGTGAAAAGGCCTTAAGTCTTGGTCACACAGCAAGCAGGCTACTCCCCTATGTCACCTAAATTGCATTGTCTCAAAATCGCTTGGCTAAAGCAATTTCAGGCTCGATCAACACTGCCCTAAAATCCAGTTCCAGAACATGGACTGCATTGATCTGGATTATAAGGCCGTGTAGAATGCTGTAATTGAGTTTAATGTTAATTCACTTTCTGAAACTGGATTTTAGGGCAGTTTAGATCCAGCCTCTGTAACTGGTTGATCCAGAATTCTACAGTTAGGTCCTCTACTGCTGGTTTCTTATTGGGTGCTGTGTTGGGCTTGCTGTAGAGTTGAAGTCATAATTCTTTCTGAATAGTTGGTTACAGCTGAGCCCGTTCCTGACACTGAAGGGTTCCCCCCCTTTCTCTTTATTCCAGGGCTCTGCTAAACAAGCTTTTATCCTGTGCTTTTTTAAAATTTTGAATTCAGAAGACATTTGCTTTTAATTACCCGGCATTCACCCTTCTGTCAAACTGTTTTAAGTGTTGAAGTGCAAAGATAAGTAATAAAAGAATCTGCTCCACTTTTCCCAGGGCTTGAGGAATGTAGAAAAGCATTTGGGTCTGTCTGATGAATGGCCTGCGTTTTCTTCTCCTTTTGCCCGAAGCATGATCAAGGGCAGCGGCTGGGGAGCCCGCAGGAAAGCTAAATACTTAGGCAGTGTATGATACAGAATAAAGCATTTGGAAGCCTTTCAGTCTAAGCTTGTCTTCTCCATTAGAGGGGAAAAAATAGGCCACATATTACAAGAATATAGAAATCCCCCCTTTTTTTGTATTTTTCACATCAGTAATATTCTGACCCAATTCAATTTTGTGTTGTGGTTAAAGAGTGTTGGCCTAAAACATCTTTGCATATCTGCATAGTTTATTGTGTGACCTTGAGTAGCTACTGTCTCTTATTTATTTATTTATTTCCAACATTTCCACCCCGCTCTTCTCAACCCCCAAGGGGGGATTCAGAGCGGCCTAACAAAAGGCACAATTTGATGCCAGCATAATAAAATACTATATAAAACCAAAAACATATAGCATTAAAATACATTAAAATACAATTAACATTAACACGTCATACACATTCTCTTAAGTTAAAAACAGTATTTCATCCATAACAGGAGCCATATCCATCAACTTGCCATTACAAATCCAGTCCAAGGTGCTGCATTGTGCTAATGTACACACGCCTGGTCCCACAGCCAAGATTTCACTTTTTTTCCTGAATGCCAGGAGGGATGGGGTTGATCATATGTCACTTGGAAGCGCGTTCCACAGACGGGGAACCACCACCAAGAAGGCCCCTCTCTCGTCCCCACCAACCGCGTTTGAGACGTTGGTGGGAGCGTGAGCAGGGCCTTCCCGGATGATCTTAAATTACGAGGTGGGACATAGAGGCTGATGCATTCGGACAAGTAAGCTGGGCCAGAACTGTATAGAGCTTTAAAGGTCAAAACCAGCACTTTGAATTGAGCTCGGAAATGGACAGGCAGCCAGTGGAGCTGACACAACAGGGGGGTGGTATGCTCCCTGTATGTAGCTCCAGTTAATAATCTGACTGCCACCCGTTGGACTAATTGTAATTTCCTAACTGTCTTCAAAGGCAGCCCCACGTAGAGTGCATTGCAGTAATATATTCGGGATGTGACCAGAGTGTGGACGACCGTAGCCAGATCTTAGACCCTTTCTACACTGCCATATACAATCCAGATTTGCTTTGAACTGGATTATATGGTAGTGTAGACTCAAATAATCCAGTTCAAAGCAGATAGTGTGGATTATCTGCTTTAATATTCTGGATTATATGGCAGTATAGAAGGAGTCCTATCCTAACCTGCCTCACAGAATAATTGTGAGAGTTGCAGCTACAAACACCTTGAGCTCTTGTTCCTTTGACGAAGTGTAAGATCTAAATGTTTGTAGTTAGTATTGGAAATCCCAAGCCTTTCGCTGTTAATTTGTTAATGTACATATTTGCTACCCTCTATTCTATGTGTATGTTGATTTGCCAGTTTGACCTCTTTGGTGTGGGAGGGATTATAGACATCTGATTGCATGTTCAGACTCGACTCTTATTTTGTATTCTGTCTGCTTACCACCTCATTGTAGATGGATATGTTTCCATCAGACTTCAGTGGAGATGGATGCATGTTGCTGTTTGGACTTTAATAGAGAAGTATGGTTTATGGACTTCAGTGAATACAACTATACTTAAAGACTATGGGCTATTGATAGAATGATACCCAGTGTACTCAGCACAGAGAGAAACCTACATCCTCTCTATAACTGAACTTTAACAAGAAATGTTCTTGTATGGTGAATTAATACAAGTTGTTTATGGGTAAACAAGATATGTTATTATCAAATAAGACCTTTTTTTAATCTCTGAGTACATATTTTAACTAAGAGGTTTCAAGAGAGTGCATATCTTTTGGGCAACTGCAAATGCAACTTCAAAGAAACAACTGTCCCCTGCTAACCAAATATATATTTGGAATGGCATCTCTTTATCCTTGGCAGTTTAAAGACACGGTTCTTCAGTTTAACAGCTGAGTTACCTATGTGCCATTACATTAATGCTTATGAATATCACTTGTTCAAAGAGTTGACTTTTAACACGGTCATGCTTTTTGTTGACTAGTGGCTTTCAATAGGTGGTCTACACATGTTTATGGAGATTCACATTTGCCAAACGGCTGTGACATCATTTTTACCTTTTCATTAAGGTTATGAAATTTCCAGTAGTTCGGTTGCAATAAATACACTGTTGCTTTAATGTTTGGTTTATGTGAAACTTCGTTTAATTAATATTGTAGCGGATATCTGGAGTCCCAAAATTCCCAGGCAAATACTTCTAACTCTCAGGCGGCGACTTTCGTGCGGGCACAGGAACGAAGGACGCAACAATTGATACTGGTCCAAATGAAGCCAATTTATTGATACATCAGCTGACGGAGTCTGCCTAGCATAAGACTGCCATGGCAGAGCCCCGATCATTTCCAGCACACAGGTTTTATATCATCAATGGCTGCAGAGCCCCAAGTCCCTCCCATCTTCATCATCATTATTGGCTGGCCTGTATGAACCCACCTTATTATCCAATTAAACAAAGCATCCTAGCATCTCATTCCTATTTGCTAAGAGCTGTGTCGCAGCATTAATTCTTTATTTCCATTGTTCTATGTTATTGCCTTATGAGCAAAGTGTTCTTGAATTGCAACATTTCTATGCCGTGCCTCTTATTCTCGTCTCTGGCTGCTAGCATGATTTCTGGCAAGCTATCTAGCTATACTAAAGCCAGTTATTCTAAAACCTTGCTGCGCATCACTCTCCTCTGACATCACTTCTGCTAAAAGCATCAATTCTGCTTTAATATAAATATTTTTTTTAAGAGACTAGTCAATGTTTACCAGAGAGCTGTGAGATTTAAAGGCAATTTCTTCAACCTACTCTTTCATGAGATTGTCTGCCTGGAAACTGTGCCAGAACACTTAGGGATCCTTCTGAAACAAGTTGTTTAGGAGGCCTATTCTAATCTAACACAGTGTTTCCCAACCTTTTTTGAGCTGTGGCACACTTTTTACATTTACAAAATCATGGGGCACACCACCAACCAAGATGACACAAAATGACACTCTAACACAGTAATACATATAGTTAATATGTTTTAAAATGTATTTATACACTCAGTGGGCCTGTTTCGATATCCTGGCAGGAATGGCAGAAAGACACAAACTTCCCACACAGAACTCCCATAACCAAGAGAAAATGCTATAAGAGTTTGATGGGCATTGACCTTGGGTTTTGGAGTTGTAGTTCACCTATATCCAGAGAGCACTGTGGACTCAAACAATGTTATGTTATGTTGTTGTTTGTTTTCTATCCAGAATCACAATGTTGGAAGGAGGTTCACAACTTTAAGGTCCCTAAAACAGGCATGGGAAAACTTCGGCCCTCTGGGTGCTTTGGACTTCAACTCTCACCATTCCCAACAGCCTGAGGCCCTTTCCTGCTTAAGTGGCTGAGGGGGAAAAGGAAAAGAGCCTGAGGCTGCTAGGAATGGTGGGAGTTGGAGTCCAAAACACCTGGAAGGTCCAAGTTTGCCCATGCCAGCTTTCGACAGAGACCTCTTCCTCCCCCTTCGCGCCCTTTCTTCCCCCTCCTGCCGAACACTTTTTCTTCTACACTGCTGCTTCTGCCGCCATTTTGATCCGAGGGGGCAGCGTGAGCGTGTTCAGGAGGGGAGGGAGGAAGACATGACCCATGTGGGCGCTACTGCGCAGACTCGCCCCAGAGCAAAGCGAGCAGAGCGAGGCTGGGAAGAAGGGAGCCTGAGTGGAGAAGAAAAAGTGTTCGTCAGGAGGAGGAAGAAAGGGTATTGGAGGTTCCACTTTCCCACGGCACATTGGTTGAGAAACACTGTTCTAACACTACAGAAGTTAGGGATCCCAGAAATCCATTACCTATGCGGTGATTGGTCTCCCATGGTAAAGGAGTACCTTTTAATTCTTCTACGAACACAGCGTCGTTTTCCTGGCCAACAAATATGAGGCTGGGTTTGTGTGCAGCAGATGTGTTTCTTCCTCAGTTCCCTTGCACTGTAGTTACGTAAGAGTAATTGCCATCTTTTGACTGCATTTGTTTTTATTTCATTTCTACCACTGTTAAATCATCCTAGGTGCTTTTTCTTGGCAGAAAACCAGGATGTAATAAATGGGGAAAGGAAATGAATTGGGTGTGGGTGGCACTGCACTAGCAAAGGGAATGGTTAGTGTTTGGCAAGCTTTGTCTACACTCATGGTTTTGGGTAGAATGGTGAATGTCTCGGTTTTGGAGACAAAATATAGAAAGGGAAACAGAGGGTTTGATCCAGTGAGACCTAAACAAGTGGATGTACCCTGCTTGCTAACAAAAGATAAAATGGATGTGTACCTGTTAGCTTTTTCCTGTAGAACTTCGATGAGTAGTTAGATTTCGTACGCAAGTCTGAAAAAACTTTCATGTTCCTATATATGGCATTTGAGAGTAAACAAGTTGTTTTGATTTTTTGCAGGCTTAGTGGAATTGTACCCAGGTTCTTCTGCTATGAAATGTCGCATTTTTGCAAAGAATAGGAAAGATCCTTCTGCTATTTTATTGAGTAGGACCCAGAAAACTATGTTGGACCAAGTATTCATTTGCTTTTGTAGTTCTTTGGGGAATTGTTCTCTTCCCTCGCCATCCATTTTTCTTTTTTTATCTGTTTATTTATTTTGGAGCTCTGCTGTAAATCCATATGTCTAACCTCTGTCCTTTTGCTGACAACAGTTCAGTTCATCAGAGCAGCAAATGAGCAAATAGCATTTATGAAATTGCTTTTTTCTGCTGCTGCTGCTTAAAGTACTTCTTGAATTGTTTCTCAGTATTGAAATAATAGATGAAGTTGACTTTATAAAGCCATATTTCTTCAGTTGAAGGTACATTGTTACACTAAAGAATCTGAGTCTGCTCAGATTCAAGTTATGTGTAGCACATGAAAAGCATGATGTATCGACTGAAATTTTATTTTTACTTGACCTGTATCGCAGCAGGGACTCCAAATTTGATTGCAGTATCTCTGGGCAAAAGTGACTTCCACAAATCTTCTCTTCCCTGCAGGTGAGAAAGCAATGGCAAGGATGAGATTGAAGGATATTTTGATCATAAGCATAGTCCATAGGGAGAGAAATAATTGTTTTCCTAATAAATTTTCAGAAACTATATCTTGTTACACCGCAAATAGACTACTGCAATGCGCTCTACGTTGGGCTGCCTTTAAAGACTTCTTGGAAGATTGAAGTGGTCCAATGGGCGACAGCCAGGTTGCTCACCGAAGCGACATACAGGGAGCACACAACCCCCTGCTGTGCCAGCTCCACTGACTTCCTGTCTGCTACCCAGCACACTTCAAAGAGCTGGCTTTAACCTATAAAGCCCTAAATCACCTGGGAAGGTGATTACCTAAAATGGCGCCAACATGGGAGCTCCCTGCGAGTGAGCTCCAGCTTGGGCGACCAGATTCTTGGGTAACATCCACCAGGAGAGACAGACATAAATCAGCCCCAGCTAGGGTTGACCGCCAGCTATGCACAGCAGCTGTCGTAGGTCCCCTAGGAGCGGAGTGGTGATTACTGGAGTGGAGTGGCGATCACTGGAGAGGAACCACCGCTAGCCCACAAGAGGAGCAGAATGGCGACCTTCTCCGCGTTGCCTGCCAACAGTTCCAGCAGTTGGCAGTGCAAATGAGGGGACTAAGGGAAACGCTGGCCGGCCTCTGCGGTGCGAGGCATCCCCAACACACCGGCACCCCGGCAACACACAGTGGGGCCATTTACCTCAGCCGGTGGGGCCTGCCGTGGCCTCAGGGGAGAGCTGGGGACGCAGGACTTCCAACGCCGCGGATTCCGATGGCGACAGCCCAGCTCTTGCGGGAGACAGCGAGCATCTGTGATGAGGACTGCCCCCTTGAACATGCCGAGCCTGGGCAGCGAGGTGGTTGCCCGCGGCCGGGCCGGCGGGGAGGTCCCCTCCCTTTGGGCGGATTGACTGCTGGGGATGGACCTGGCGTGGGACGGTCCCGGGAGCCGATGCTGGATCCCCTGGACATCTCGGGGGTCCTGGCTTGGCCGCTGGGACGTCGCCCCTGCCGCCGTGCCTTCGGTGGGCCTATAGACTGGGCAGTGGCTGAGGTGAACAACATGGCGCCTGAGCCTCCGAACTCGGCGTCTGAAGCCCATCCCTCCCCGCCTCCTTCCCTGAATCCAGAGACTCTTCATCTGCCTTCTTCATTGCCCCCTGGTGGCCAAGCGCAGAGTTCAGCCTCTGCTAATCTATTGCTGCAAAGCAGCCCAGAGCAAGTAATGCCACAACCTTGCTCCATTTTTTCTTTCCCCCAGCTTGTAAATTCTAAAATCAGCTTTCGCGGGCACTGCTGATGATCAATTTGGCCCCCATCTGAGGGATGCGGTGGCTACAGTGGTCCCGGTGCCGGCAAGGGAGCTCGCTGTGGACATAGTTCAGCCCCAGCAAGGGCTGTCCGTAGCCACATCCTTCCCACTTTCCTCTCCCCTGACTTCAGCAGGGTCGGAGCGAAAGCGAGCGGCTGGGGATTCTGTCACCCAGTGGGAACTGGAAGTCCCCCAGGATCACTACGTCGCGGCTCCAATCGCTCAGCTCGGCAAGGCTCAGAGCTCCCCCTTGATCCCCAATCTCAGCACCGATGGTATAGATCCTGACCCTGGGACTGTGCCCCAAAGGACAACCCCGATGAAGCTGGATATCCCAATACCTTCAGAGGGTGTGCAGTGTGCGCTTGGCGATGACTGTCCCTTTGCAGGGTTGGGGAGTTGCCCTTGGACCCTTTTTGGCATCCGGTGTTCCTGGGTGCCATCTTTCGAGATCACTGAGGACGCATCTGGAGCCGTGGACACCTCGGAGGTCCCTGTGATGGCCCCGGGAAGTGCCCACGGCACCAGGCGGGCCTGCGCCCAAACCCGAATTGACGATGTCGGCCCCTAGAGACGCCGTAATGGCAGACGAACTAGCACTTCCACCTGGCTCCCCAGAAATTCAGCCAGAAACTCAAATGGCCGCCATGACCGTCAAGCCACATGGCCGTCGGAGGAAGCGGAAGTGGCGCCAGAGGCCGAGATTCAGCAGACTCCCTCCCCCTGATTTCACCTTGGAGCAGCAGTGTGGGTCGGCTCCCTACCGAGGCCACCGCCCCCTTGGTCTCACCTCATTTTCTGTTAACCGCCTGAGAGAGGGGAGACTCACCTCACTCGAACCCATGTCCTGGAGATCGTTCCGATCCAGAACTTTTCTGAGCTCGAGTTTTAAGCAGCGTGAGCCCCTCTGGACATGTTCGAAGCTGGGAAAAGACACCTTCTTGGCAGGTCCGATTCCCCCTTCCAGACCACTGGACAGAGGTAGCCAGGCCACTCGGCTCACTTGCTGCCAGTTGCGAGAGATCTCTTTGAGACCTCCCATGCTTCCTTCGTTCGATGGCAGGGTGGTGCCCGCATAGGTCCGCCTGGGCACTCTATTCCATACTCATGTCTTTATTTCCCCTGCCCTTTGCCCTTCCCCTCTCTATTGATGTTGTTGTATTGTCCTGTTTTGTTGCTCACTTGTTTATTTTGCATTTATGCCTTCTGTAAACTGCCCCGAGCCTCCGGGGAGTGGCGCATTAGAAGTTCGAGTAATAAATAAATAAATAAATAAAATGGTTCCGGCCCAGCTTACTTGTCCGAATGCATCTCCCCTTATGAACCAGCTTAGAGATTAAGATTGTCTGGGGAGGCTCTGCTCTCTTTTCCACCTCCTTCGCAGGTGTGTTTGGTGAGAACAACAGACAGGGCCTTCTTAGTGGTGGTTCCTCGCCTGTGGAACTCCCCAGTGAAATCAGGTCAGCCTCCTCCCTCCTGACCTTTAGAAAGAAAGTGAAGCCGGGATCGTCATCAGTTGCAAAGATGGCTAGGGTGAATTCCCCCAGTTTTTGGGAGTCGACTCCCGGAGTTTCCTCTTACTCCGTGACCTCAGAATTTTGGCTGTGGTCGCCGTCACTGGGCGGAGGACCCAGCGTCTCGACCCTCTGTCTCCCCCCGCTTCTAGGCTAGACCGCTGCCTCGTGGTCTCCATGGCGTGGAGGGGTAGTTGGGGTCGCATAAGGTTATCCGGTCCTTCTAGGGCTCCTTGGGACCGAGGACCGCCATCAACCGTAATCAGTGGTTGGGGGTCAAACTCAGATCCATCGAGGTAAACCCCGTACTGCTGGTGAGTTGAAACATCATAATGTGTCAGGCACAGTCGGAGCACTCCTAACTGGTGCTCAACGACCGGCGCCATCTTCTTAGCCAGCTTCTTAAATGAGGTAAATGAATTTCTATGCTGCCTCTCAAGGCAAAACCTCTGTAGTACACAATTACAATATCATATTCCAATACAATACAATAATTTAAAACATGTCATAGTCCATCCCATTATTGATTTACAACTAATTAAGACAGAACTTAAAAAGCAGCAATAAACTATTAAAACAGAACTTTATAGCAGAAAGCCATTGAATACTTGCTTAAACTCAGATGAAAGCAGATGAGGGTTCAAACCGTCATTCATTAAGCCAACTACATATTTCTGGGGAGGGAGATCAACAAATATGGGACCACTACCAAGAAGACTATCCATAGTTTCCATTGCTATGCCAATTAAAGTGACACATGTCTGTAGCGGCAATATAAAGTAAAATGTGGTCAGGTAGAGCTGGGGAAAATTAACTTTCTTAGAATCAACTAGACATCATGGTCACTCTCAGACTTCCAGTGACCATACAACCTAGGAGTTATCAACAGGTAATGTTGTCAACCTCTGCAACTGAATTGCCAAGTAAAGGCAAACAAGGTATTACACATGCACACATATATAAAGAGGTCTTCCTTCCCCATCTATTGTATTTTGACACTTAAACTTTAGTTTCAACGTTCATTGCTTCTTCCCTAAAGCGACTCTTCTTTTGTTTACTTCCCAGACTCCCCACGAAATTGAAGAACCTGTCATGACATCACACAAATTAGCTATTAAGGTAAGCTGCTCTTCAGAACATGAATAGCAACTGATTATTGGCTTAGCAAACTTTTACTTCATTGAAGTGCACATCCTTAAGATCCTAATTCATTCCAGTTCAGTGCTAGATTAGCATGGCAGACGGTGGCATCAGTCCAGCTGCTATTCTTGTGCACAACACGAACAAATTTTGTGGCTTGCTTTAGCTTTGTAGCTCTCTTGTGGTGTACCTTGAGGCAAAGGTTTGTAAAACTGATCCTCATCGCCATAAAAAACAAACCATATCTATGTGATTGATGAGAGAGGAAAAGCAGCATACTGACTGCCCTTGAATGGGAGACTACCAATGAATCCCAGCTGCTGTAGGCTGTATTTCAGATGAAGGAACTGGCGAAATCACCCCTTAGTAGTCCTTGCTTAAGAAAACGCTATGAAATTCTTGGGTTTGCCAAACATCAACGGGCAACTTGGAACACTAACACACACTTGCATAATCTGTGGAGCCTTTAATGAGCTCGAAATAATTTCTACATGTAGTAGAATACTTTTTGATCCAGCCCAGTTTTCATTTCATCAAGTCATCTAATCATTTCAATTATTTATTTATTTATTTACGACATTTATATTTATTATTTATTATTTACTTTATTTATATTCTGCTCTTCTCACCCCGAAGGGGACTCAGAGCAGATTACATTACACATACTTGCAGACAATCCCTGCAGTTCAACATATATAGACAACATATATGACATATTTAGACATATATAGACAAACAGAGGCAAACGTCTGGCCACCAGGGGGAGCTGACACACTCCTAATCTCTCAGCGTTTTCTAGCGTCCCTTTGTTATTCTGCATTCCTCAGCGATTCCTGGAGTTCTTTATGGCCTCATAAATCAGTCAAAATTTGCCTTCCCACTTAATGTGGTACCTTTATCTCCTACTTGACAAATGAACTGTCTTTTGGGCTGCAAAGGTCGACAGCAGGCTACACTTAAGGTCGAGCACCCTCCTCGACCCGGGCAGGCCTCAAACTCATGACCTACTGGTCAGAGAGATCTTATGCAGCTGACACTTAGCCAGCTGCGCCACATTCCTGGTGTAAAGTCCCGAAGGGGGCTCAGAGCGGCTTACAAGTCATATGAACATACTACATTACTAGCATAGTACTAATACATCATTCATAATATTAGTATTATATTATATATTGTTGCTGGGGAGGGGCCCCGATGTCTCAGGAGACAAGATGGAACTGTCTTTCCGGCTCCCCTTCTTTACTCTGGCCCCAGAGCGGTATTTTTATATTTTTAAATGTTCTGAATTATTAATCATAACTTCAGTTTGAATTAAAAGCCTTTTTCTCTTATTACAACCCTGCATATCAACTGTGCACACATAGTATCAGATCACACATAATGTTGCCTTGGAAATGATTGTGCTCTTGGGTGGTCAGTCTTTATTGTTTTACTAATGGCTGAATGGAATCTTCCATTTTTGTTTCTCCTACAGTTTTTATAGCGATAGAAACTATTATTATCTTAACCCATTTGTTGGACTTTCAGAGTTGGAACTTAAGGTTCATAACTATGCTTTCCATACATGTATCTTATCTATGCAACCTCAGAAAGCAGGCTAGTGGTATGCATACTAACATTTTCTGTGGTTGTGGAGATTTATACAATGCCAGATAATGGGTGCTGCTGAACAGGACAGAGTAGGAAAACACAAAGGCATTAAAACAGCTGTCCTTAGTTTAATGAGGACGACAGGGCATGTGTAGAGGGAATTAAATTTACCCTGTGTGTCTGTCTGTCTGTCTATCTATCTGTATTGCTTTTCTCTCTCCACTGGTTGTCTTCTCTTTCTCCTCCTGACATCTGGATTTTTATATCTATTGATGGATTAGGATTTTGAATTTCAGATCCAGCTGCTTTGAAACTGTTCAGTTAAGTGATTTTAATGTGCCTCCTTTTGTTAGAGGTGCCCACCTTAAATGTTGTTAAGCCACAGGGAGGAATGTCATTATTTACTCATTTCTTTTTTGAAGGAAGCAAAGTAACATTAGCAGTTTCTTCTTCCAAGAAAACCGAGTACTTTGGGACTCATTCTGAAGATACACATATTGGTGTTTTACTCAGAAAAATCTTTTTATTAGAAATAGCATATTCTACACAGTAAATAATATTTGCACAGAAATATTATTTTCTCTTTGAAAAATACTGATTCATGTATAGAATATGATTACATTATTTGGGGGGGGGGAGGCGGGAATTAATGACTATAGAGCAGAATACATGCTGAACTGTGAAGATTCTTATTAGTCCAGGATTCTCTCTATTAGGCTTTCTCAACAATTGAGAAATACATTTTTGAGTGTTTTACAAATATTTGTCTTGTCACAGGAAATAAAGGTCAATAATAATGATATATTTTTAAAAGTTTTCAAATGCCATTGCATTTATGTATGTTATTGTTTTAGCTATTATGCTTTGGTTTCGTATATATGTTGGCACTGAATCTTGCCATTACTTGTTGTACACTGCGAGTCCCCTTAGGGGTGAAAAAAGATATATAAATACAGCAAACAAAGAAACAAACAAATAAATATATATTGTAGTATTGGGCAGAGTGTAGACCTTGAGCTGCATGTGGCTCCCTCTGGTTCTATCGATCACATAAAAAGAGGGTAAAGTGTCTCTTTTGGAAGCCTTTAGGAGCAGTAATTCATATTTTAAATCAGTTGGATAAACTTCCTCCACTGTTAATAATGATGATAATAATTCCCTCTTATCACCAAAGTTGAGGTTTATTTTGCATTTTTGGCAGTATTTGTGGATTCTAGAAAAGACAGGACAAAAAAATTGGGCCCTGGATTCACAAAAGTTGTCTAGTACAAGCAGTCCCCGAGTTACAAACATCTGACTTTCAAAAGACTCAATAGTTAAGATCGGGGTTGAGACAAGTGAGAGAAATCTACCTCTAGGAAGGGAAATTCACATCTGAAAGAGTTATCATAGGAAAAAAGGGCCTCCACTTAAGCTGGGCTAGCAATGTTTCCACAACAAGCCAAATTATTCTTTTATATGCACACACACACACACACACACAGAGAGAGAGAGAGAGAGAGAGAGAGATGTTGGAGTTACACTTTAAAAAAACCCCTAACAGTGTGGTTCATCAGAACTGTAAATTGGGCATCTGGTATATTTTTCTCTTTGAATATAGCTTGGTTTTCTCCAGAAAAACCTATGACATGTATATACGATTACTTACAGTGCCTTCCTGGACTGGTTATATGTTTCGCAGGCACCTTAGAGAGTTTATTTTGGGTGTCATGAAAGGCCAACCAATCGGTATTTGTTTAGTTAGCTATTCTTTCAGGAATGGGAAGAAATAATGGTGGGAATATCTGCTTCATTTGCAAAAACACCTTGGCTAGCTATGGGAAATATGCATTTGACTATATCAGGCAGCAAAACACTTTGAATCAGCCATTGCGCAAAATAAACCTCAACCTTGGTGGTAAGGGGGGAGTTATTATCATTCTATACTTTCACTTAGGTAGCAACAGATATTATTGTACAATATCTCTAGTCCATTCTTTGCAAGTCTTGAGTGGCTCTTAAATTAGTCAGGATGCTAAAAAGTGGATGAAAAAGAGCCAATCCAAGGAAATTAATTGAGATGCTTTCCGCCCATTTCGTTTTTTAAAAAAATAATCTAATGCCCAACTAGGAAGTGTTGCACTTAATTAAGCCTGATCCCAGCTTTGACTTTTATCTCAGCCTTATTGTTTTAAGATGTTGTTTTTGATTGTCTTACGTTTTTTTATTTGAGTGATTTTAATGCTGTTTTTATCTGTAACATGGGCTTGCCCCCCTTGTGAGCCGTCCCGAGGCCCTTCAGTGAGATGGTCGAGGGGTATAAAAATGACGTTGTTGTTGTTGTTGTATTGATGAATAGGCCAGCCAGAAGGTGCAAAAATCAATTTCATGTTTGGAAACCACCTATATTTCAGTGTCTTAACCATTTTGGCAGAGAATCCTGAAGAAACACCATTATAGGTTATTTTTCTTCTACTCCCTGCTTCAGGTGGTGTTGGTAGCATTTAGTTTATTTGTATCTGTAGGCATGAAGAGCTAACATGGTGTAGTGGTTTAAACACTGTACTAGGACTCTGGAGAATCTGGTACAAATCCCTTCTCAGCCATGGAAACCTAATGGATGTCCTTGGACCAATCATAACATTTTCAAAGGAGGGCAATAACAACCACCCTCTGAAGAAATCTGCCAAGAAAACCTCATGATAGGTCTTGAAGACAGACAAGAAAAAAATGTGTGTAGTAATGTATTTGAAGAGGACAGATGTTTCCGAGTATGTGTTACCTTAACATGCACTAAAAATCCTTATAGCACGCCAGTTAACCGCATGTCTTTGAGCCACTAATGTCTTGACCTTTCATAGGATAGAAGCGGTGAGCTTTTGCCATTGCTGTCAAGGGAAGGCGCGACAGATGGTGATCTTCTCTCAACGTTCAGTATTGTTCAGGGGCGACTGCATTTGATTTTCACAGAGAATGCATTGGGAAGAGGCTCCCACTGCCCTTCTCCCCAGCAGAGTACAGTGAAGTTTACTATTGACTTCCAAACTCATTGTGGTATGGAGACCGCTGACTCGTAAACAATAAACTCAACTCATGTGAAAAAAGGAACAACATAAGAAGAATGGTTAGCCTGACAATGAGCGTTCTGCTTTTTTTTGGAGATGTACAACTGTCAAAGTACATTCTCTCTCTCTCCATATATATATATATATATATATATATATATATATATATATATAATATCAATGGGTTCACGTCATGTGATGTATACCTCAAACAAAGAAACCATACAACGCAGAAAAACAATACTTGCCAACAGAAATAGGCCTCAAGCAAGGTACGTTTGTAGCAAAGAAACTTTCCCCCCCCCAAAAACCTAAAAGGCCCCCAAAACAACGAGTAAAAATAAAACTACAATTCCCAGTATCCTCCGGGGCAGCCAACGACTCACCCAGCCTCTACATTCTGAACAACATGATTGGCTGCCAATAAGGGCGGATTTGCATAACTGCTGTAACCATAGCAACGCTGGCAAGAGCCATCCAAGGCTAGGATAGAATGCTGAGAGATTTCAGTTGGTGTTTGAGGGTTAAACTGCCAAAACCAAACTCTGAGGGAGCAATTCTCCAGCAACAACACACAACCCACCCACACACACAACACAACTTCCAATCACAACCCATCCCACCAACCTTACGGGACCCCGTACACACAACACCTACAAACACCACAAACTAAAACCATTCCTTCCTTCCACACAGACATAAACTGACCCAAAAGACAAGCCATGCCTTATAAAAATAACAGCATCGGACGACACACTCACAACGCTACATACATCAAACAAAAAAGGGCAGAACAAACGCCAGAACAGAAACACACTGTGCAGCAGAGACACAGACAACAGGTCACTGCACGACGCACAGCTGAGAACCAAATGCAAAGAACTGCACGACAAGAAGAAGCGCGCAGCCAGGAACAACAAAGACGCAGAAATGCAACACAACAGCAGCGCGCAAGGAGCGCAGAAACACGACGTCGCAACACAGAAAACAAACTTTAAAATCACACAACCAATTCCACCGCCTAGCCTTCAGATACAACGCTGCAGAAGACTACAGCATGGTGCCAGAGGCCAACATTGGCACCCTAACGCACATCTGCACACACTGCAAAGCCCTGAAATACCCAGAAGAAACAACAGGAATGTGCTGCCTAGCCGGTAAAGTCTCTCTACCACCACTTGCCACTCCTCCACAACCACTACAGACTTTGCTGAGTGGACACACTCCAGAATCAAAACACTTCCTCCGCTATATAAGACAATACAACTCATGCTTCCAGATGACATCATTTGGAGCACACATAGAAAGTGCGCAATTCATGCCTACATGACCCCACCAAGACCGTAAGTAACATCATTTCCAACCCTTACATCTCGCATCTCTAAATAGGGCACAGCAACGCGTGCCGGTTACAGCTAGTGTGTGTGTGTGTGTGTGTATATATATATATATATAGAGAGAGAGAGAGAGAGAGAGAGAGAGAGAGAATGAATGTACTTTGACAGTTGTACATCTCTGAAAAAAGCAGAACGCTCATTGTCAGGCTAATCATTCTCTCTCTCTCTCTCTCTCTACAGTATATATATATATATATATATAGAGAGAGAGAGAGAGAGAGAGAGAGATAATAAGTTTCCATTTTGTATTGGGGAAAGTAGAAATAGTAGTTATGGTTGATCAGCAATCTTGTGTGGGCTTTGGGTGCCATATGGAGATTGTCATGTGTTGTCTGCTTCTACATTTATTTTGGCAGTCCACTTTGACAGTGACATCAGGAGTGTTACAAAACAAAACAGCAGCTTCTTCTAGAGTTCTGCTTGCTACCACGCAAAAACGTATGTTCTCAGTAGGGCGTCTTCAGAACAAGAGAGTCTGGTTTCAAAATTTGTATTTTCACTGTTCATTCAATGAAAACAAACTCCGAGGGTGGTATATTTTGTTTGCCTTTTTGGAAGAAGAAGAATTGGAGCCGATTCTATTGTTCCAGTAACTTCTTTATATTTTTGTATCATGTATTAATACAAGCGTTCTGTGATATCTTTTTATTATGTTTATTTGATTGATGTGGGTTTTATTCTCCGTGATTGTACTGCTACATTCATTTATGTGGGGGCCAATCCCCTTGAATGCAGTGGGATTTACATCTGAATAAGGGTTCATAAGATATCACGGTTTCATTAATTTTAGTGAAACCACAGAACCCAACTAGTCAGGCTTTATTCTGCTGCCTAATTAGGAAAGAGAATATTTTCTGTGTATGCACATTTATAGCTCTGTGTCCTCCCCCCCACCCCCAAGAAATGTTTCTTATACTTTCCTTTTGAAGTAGCTATATTTCACTTGCAAAAACTGTTTACCAAGAATGTCTCCCTTTGAATAGTTTATAGATGCCAAAACAGTGGAAGGAACGTGGGTGTATAAGGCTGTCCGTTGCAATAGATTTCAGATTATAAATCATTGCCGACTTTTATGGTAATGTGCTTTTGGCATCACACTGAAGTCCAGATTTTTGTTTTCTATGCAGATTGCAGTTTCTGCTCTGTTAATATATTGTCTGAAATGTTTTCACGAAGAACTGTTTGTGAGCCTGGAAAATTCATCTGCTCATCTGTTTACGTCTCAGTGGCTTCACATGTAATTTAGGAAGAGAAGAACACCTACAGTCTTAATAGCTTTGCTTCATAGAAGCACATGGATCTTATTAGTTGTCTCTCAGAGGATTGGAAAAATAGTTTTGTTGCCATAATACAGTATTTTCAGTAGAGGGAGTAGTTGATCTATATTTGGGCATTAATCTGCAATTGTTTGGTTGGAAATTAATACTGCTTTAAATGAGGATTGTTTTACTAATCTTATGATGTGTTAGGGAGGGCTGTTTCATTTTAAGTGTGTGTGTCTCAGTTGCTTCTTGGACAGAGTGCTGTAATGTGTTGCAATAAAGTACAGTAAAATGTGATGCAAACAGATGTATGTTGCAAACCAGCCCTCAAGTCTCTTAGCTGGATTTAAGCCCAGTTGATCTGAAAAAATAAGTCTAACTCGCTGAAAGTTCAGTGGCAGCACTGCTGCTTCGTTTATGAATATTGCCCATGTCACGCCCTTTTAATATGGAGCATGCTGCTAAAATATTATAACATGTCAATATGGAATAGTAGTAAGTGGATCCTGGATAGGTTTAAAGTAGCAGATATAATATAGGTAAGAGGGCGTGGTGGTGGAGTGGTTAAACCGTTGAGCCGCAGAACTTGCTGACCAGAAGGTCGGTGGTTTGAATCTGCGGGACGGGGTGAGCTCCCATTGTTAGCCCTAGCTTCTGCCAACCTAGCAGTTCAAAAATATGCACATGTGAGTAGATCATTGTGCAACTTTCACGCTTTGTACCAGGGATAAAAGATAGGTGTCGGCTGGCTGTGAACAAAGAGGGGTGTTCAATCATGTGATATGGGAATGTGATAGAGTGCAAGAATATTGGGAAATGATTGAAGGAGAAATTAATAGAATGTTAAATTTACAAATAGTAATAGTTAACAGAAATGTATTACATGCACGCATAATAGGAGTGAAGAATATACAAAAAGAAAAATTGATTGACAAATTAATAGTGTGTGCAAATTGTTTTAGTGAGAGGTTGGAAGGATAAAACAAAATGGACATTGACTAATTGGTATAACTATATAGTGAATAATGTTAAATGTGGAAATAACAAATTGTAAATGGAATAATATAGATAAAAATCGAAAAGATCATAATAACCAAGAGGATGTGGGAACCAGTTAGGAATTATTTAGAAAATGTGTTAAGAGGTAGAGTAGAAAAATTAAGACTGAGACTGATATTTCAAATGTAACCTCTGTAATTTGATGTATAAACGGTATGTACAAGGAGGGGATGGTGGGAGAGGGGGAAAAAACAAAAAAAACAACAACATGCGAGTAGATCAGTAGGCACCACTTCGGTGGGAAGATAATAGCACTCCATGCAGTGATGCCAACCACATGACCTAGGAGGCATGTATGGACAACACTGGTTCTTCAGCTTAGAAATGGAGATGAGCACCACGCCTCAGAGTCGGACTTGATTAGACTTAATGTCGAGGGGAAACCTTTACCTTATTATATAGGTAGTCTGTGTCATTACACATCTTGCATTTCTGCTATTATACAAGATTTTTTTAAGAAGTGGTGTAGATGGTAGCTGCTGTCCCATATACCCAAACCAATTGAGGTGAATAGTGTAAAATAGTCTTCAACTCCGATTTAAGAACAGAATTCATTTAACAATAACTAAATTTTATTTTAAAAAATCAAACTGGCATGTCACTAAAACGAACAGTTTCTAGTTTTCACTCTGCCGTCTGCATCTTTTTAGGGTTATGCTGTGATTTATGTTTTATGAGGTTGTTGTTATTGTTATGAGGCTAGACCACATTTTTTTAAAAAGATGCTGCATTATTTATTTATTTGCTTCATTTATAACTTATCTTTCTCACCCCCTAGGCGACTCAATATGACTTACAACTCTGACAAAATTCAATGCCGCATAAAACATGACAATAAAACATACCCCATAAACTAAACCAATTAAAACTCTTGAGCAAATAAAACACATATAACGGTAAACATATTAAAACATATAAAGTGCATGATTCCATTAATCCGTAATCCTTATTCAGACTGTGTCGAATTGTGTATTATCCAACTGTCTGAATGCCAGGGTGCATAGCAAGGACTTTAACTTTTTCCTGAATACCAGGAAGGATAGGGCCAGTCTGATATCCCTCGGGAGGGAGTTCCAAAGTCGAGGGGCCACCACTGTGAAGGCTCTGTTTCTCATCCCTTGTGAAGGGGGTGGGACCAAGAGCAGAGCCTCCCCAGCAGATCTTAGAGCTCTAGTTGGCTCATAAGGGGAGATGAGATCAGGCAGGTAAGCTGGACCAGAACCATTTAGGGCTTTATAGGCCAAGGCCAGCATTTTGAATTGGGCTCGATAGCAGACTGGTCACCAGTAGAGCTGATACAACAGAGGGGTTGTATGCTCTCTGTACTCCACTCCAGTAAGGAATCTGGCTGCTGCCCATTGGACTAATTGAAGCTTCCAGGCCGTCTTCAAAGGCAACCCCACATAGAGCGTGTTGCAGAAGTCTATACAAGATGTAAAAAGAGCATAGACCACCATGGCCAAGTCAAAATAATTTAGTTTTTCCTTCTCTAACTTAAATTTCATAGCTTGATGTACTTGGCTATTTTGATCTTAACTGTTTACAAATAAGGCTTTGTGTTGCTGGTATAGATTAGTCTTCCTTTACCACAGCCTCTCCTTAGGAAACGCTGCCCCCCCCCCCCTTCAACAAAGATGCCCTTGCTTAACAAAGGAAGATGCTCTTGTGATATCCATTGAAAATGATAAGCCATTATTAAAATATGGTTGATTGAATGAGCTCTCACTAAAATGGTGTTTGAGTTCTTTTCATTTCCTGTGGGCACTTTCTTGAAGGCTTTAAAATAGACCCCTAATAAAACTGAGATTATCTGCTTATATCCTAAATCCCTTAATGATTCCCTTGATTTACCAAATAGTTTGTGCTTTTAACTTTTGGGCCTATATCACTGAGCTGTAGATCTCTGGCCAAAGAATAGACCTGAATTGTGTGTGTGTGTGTCAGTAGCTTCTGGTGTGAGAGAATTAGCTGTTTGCAAGGACGTTGGCCAGCATGCACCCAGATGTTTTACCATCCTGTGGGAAGCTTCTCTCATGTCCCTGCATGGGAAGCTGGAGCTGACAGACGGGAGTTTACCCTGCTCCCTGGAATTGAACCACCAGCCTTTAGGTCAGCAGTCCTGCTGGCACAAGGGCTTAATCCATTGCATCACCAGGGGATGGATGTATACAAAGATCTGTGAAACAAGAACATTCGAAGTTAGTCTTTGATTCCTTTGAATTCAAGGATAACCACTGCCTCTGGCTGTAATGCTGTTATATTTCTCTACTGCTTTCAAGTCTGGTTGTATTAGTTTTTCTACACTTTGTATTTTGATATCTGACAATATCTTTTGTCTTGTTCGGTAACCTTGGGATGACTTTTTACCAACCTGAATGTTTTTTGCAGTCAATAATTTTAACAAGTTTATCTTCCTTGAAAAAAATGAGCAAATCTCTGGTTTAAACCAAGAGTGTCAATTTGTTTTTCATCGAGGACCATATCAGTTTTATGGTTTTCTTCAAAGGACCCTTGAATCCATGGACAGTGAATCTGTGAATACAGAAGGCCAAACACACACATACACACAGCAGTCAGTGCACTTTAGTTTTTGCCCAGTTTATTATTTATTAAATAACAACTATCACTTTTGATTATCTGTCATAT